>QXEO01001013.1:486111-1086111 GCA_007115705.1 Dactylis glomerata
TATACTTACTTCCGTTCTGGTAGATTTATAGTGGCGGAATGTTCTGGCACGGTGTCCAGATGGCCGCGAAGGGCAGGGGACGAATGGCGAGAGATGACTCTCTTGCCCATTCCACGAATGCGCCCGCCAGCACCGCGAACGCCACGAGGAACCGCCACTACAGGTTCATCCGCCACTACCTCTTCTTCCACCACCTTCTGTCTCTTGGGAGACGAGGATGTCTCGTCCTCATCGTCAGTAAGATCCTTCGTCCGAGGATAACAGACGAGGCCGCTCAGTTCAGAAGGTGGCAGGGAAGAGAGCTGCGGAGAAATGTGAAGTTATTCAAGGAAAATTAGCTGTTATGGCGGAATAAGGAGAAGCACTTACCTTTGGACAAATACCATTCTCATACATAGGGATTTTCAGCTTCAGAGGCTCATCTCGCCCCACTTTAATGATGTTGCGGATCCGAAGTTCGATTTCTTCAGCGGACAGTTCCTCCTTGGAATAGCGCTGGGGATCGTCTATTCCGCTATACTCGCACATCAGGGTTGGGCGGTATTGAAGAGGCTGAATCCGCCGTGAGATCCAGCAGTAAATGGTGTCAGCACCTGTCAGTCCAGAGAAGACAAGTTTCGAAATCCGCCGTGAGCATAATTGGCATTCATCATCCATTGTGAAATCATCCATAACGCCCCAGCTATCCTGCTCCTCGGCGGGGCCATCAGTAAAAGACCGCAGGCCGAACTTCCTTTCAGGAGGGGCCTGGTTAGCCAGATAAAAGAAGGAACCCCGCCATCCCTTAGCAGAGTCGTGAGGGACAATGTAGGGGTAGGATTTCCCGTGCTGAGGAACAAAAGAGATCGATCCGCAATTGCGAGGATCTCCGTTCGCGTCCCGGTTATGGCAGATATTAAAATATAAGCGGAAAAAATCTCCGCGTGGGCTGATGCCCAGATATCCTTCGCATAGCGCGACGAATCCCGCTAAGGCAGTGAAGCTATTCGGAGCAATATGGTGTAGCTGTAACCTGTAATGACGGAGAACTTCCCTCAGGAAGTAGGATGGCGGAAGGCTGAAGCCACGATCAATATGGGACTTCAGCATAACGACCTCTTCATCTGAAGGAGTCGGCTTCGCTTCACCAGGCTCAACCCGCCATCTGGAGGCTTCCTTAGCAGCTATACGGCCTTCCCGCTCCAAGTAAGATAGAATTTCCTCGTTCAGATTGCAGGAGTCCCAGTCTCCTCCTGAGTTTTCGGGTATGGCGGACTCGGTATCCGAGGACCGCACCGAACCTTCAGCAGCTTCGGACTTGGAAGCTTCGCGAGGTGATTCAGGCTCCATGGTGGCAAGTGGCGTGGCGGTAATGACTTCGAGGATTTCGAGCGAGGACGAGGAAGACGATGCCAGTTTGTGGCGGAAAACGCTACCGGCGGCGAGGTCTTCCGCGGTGGCTCGCCAAAGATAGCGAAGCTCTCGGGGCGGCGCTGAAGAGAGAGAGAGTGCGACGGAGGTGAATGAAGGGGTGACCGGCCAGGGGTGAGAGGCCGGGGTATATATAGACCCCGGGCCTCGAGATTCGTGCCCGCCATCACCACCGCTCATCCTGATCGCAGAAACCCTAAACTGGCGACATGTGTCCAAGGGTAAAGAAGTAACTTGGTGAAAACAGTGCGTGCACTGTAAATCTTGCCCTAGAAGGAACTGTGTGCCGAAATTTACGGCGGATTTCAACGGTATGATCCAACGGATCCCGAAAATCTCGCTAAGATAACTACGTCGCTTGATCCGTTATTTACGGCGGATTGATAGATGGAAAAGGAACATCAAGATAACCGCCATCCCAGCAAAGAAGAGCTATGGCGGAAATGACTTATCAAGGACAAGCATGGCGGATGTAGATGGTGATCTTGAAGTTCCCTGGGGGCTACTGTTGGGGATATACCAAATAGGTATACCAGCGACGTAGTCCTAAATCAGCAAACCAGGGTGGCCCATCAGGGGTGGTATGGCGGATTCGCCATACCGGGCGGCCCAGTTGCTGAAGTTGGCACGGCGGTACTGGACGCAGGCGCTTATGGCGGATCCGGAGACAGGCCTATGGCGGGCTACTAGCGGCGAGCTTATGGCGGATCCGGATGACGGCCCATGGCGGATGACCTTGTAGCGTACGCGCAGGACTTAGTCTAGGATTCCAAGTTGTATCCGCTCCGGTACCAACGTGTAGCCCACGCCAGGCGCCTTTATAAGCCCGGCGTGGAGCAGCCCTTGAGGCATCAGACCAATTTTACGGCCAATCGCATAGCGAAACAGCCAACCTCATCATTATAATCGAGCACTTGTTGCCATATAGTGAATTATAGCAGCACGTAGGGTCTCGCCACCGTTGCGGGATTTGAAGCTGGGTAAACTCGTGCTACCACCGTCCTGGATCGCTCCTCTGTGTTCACCCCCTTCCACAAACCGCCATACCCCTACCTCTATGGCAGATCTGTTGACGAAACCACGACAGCTTAGTTGATCAAGACAGAGCCCATTTGACTTGTGGTTGCACTGGAAGCTTCATGACTTGAGTGTCTCCAATCTCTTTGCTCCAGGGTGGCCGTCCACAAGTGAGAAACACCTGGTGGTTCAGAGGTTCGATGGCATGACCCTAGGGAACCACTCAACATAATCCAATCAACCACTTCCACCCAGGTGATTCATTAAAATTTAGTTGTTTTCTTAGTTTTGCAAAACATGTTTCCTCAATACTTAGCCAAAATGTGTAATAACCCTTCCCACAACAAGTGTAAGACTAAGTCCTATAGCAGCAATTCTACTAGGAGATGCAAAAACTAGACAAAAACTAGACAAGGACTTAGCATAAAATCATAGCTACTAAGACATAATTTCATAAAATCCTACACATGCATCTTCTAATAGAAAAGCTACATGTAACATCTACTAATAGGACAAGGGATATGGTGACACTTGCCTTGGTGAGGAGAGGAGTTGGTGCACTCGTCACAAAGACACTCGTTGCACTCAGCACAATCTACACATAAAATGATACATACATAAGCACATAGCATTCAATCATAGAAACACTCAAAAGATAAAATATGAATGCAATATGGATTTTAAACACCACAAGGATACTTATTATGTTCTCTGGTTGGTTTCTATATGCATGATGATATGATCAAATTTTTACAATTGTTTTAAAACTTAAAACACAATTTTAACACCCATAGTATTATACAAACAAGTTAATTCTACAAAAGTAGAAGAAAATAATTACTAAAATATTCTACTCATGCTACAGTATAGAGATACATTTTATTGATCAAGAGCAGAAGGAATTATTGAAAAAATAAGATTTTCAACTATTTTAGTTAGCAAAAATGCCTAAACAAGCAATCTAAAATTAAAGTATTTTGAATAATGGCAAAAGTGAAATTGCAGGCTAGATTTAGGTTCTCCTCATTTTACTGAACTTAGGGATATAAAGTTTATTAAATTTGGAGAAACAGATTGAAAGTTATGAATTTTTGAAGTTAAAACATGGATCTGATATTTTTAAACGAGAAAACAGAATTGAATAAATCCTAGGCCAACGCGTGGCGTGATCCTATTGGTTCATACCGATTCGGTTGGATCACCACTATGGTGCGTTGGATCTAACTAATCTGAATGGCCCAGATCTGATACCGATTCGGTTTAAAGAGAAAAGAACAGATCCGTCAGATCTAGATCTGACGGTCAAAAACGAATCCCTCACCTAGGTCTTGAGCTCCGGTTACCGGCGGCGAGGTCATGGCCAGATGGTTGATGTCGCCGGCATTCTAGAAGTCCCCGGAGGCGATGGAGACCAGGACGAGGTGCGGTGCGACGCGGGGGTCTCCGAGGCGTGGTCTGCGCGCTCGATTGCGTCCTGGAGTGTCGTGGCGGCGTGGCCGGAGTGAGCTCGGGCGCTAGCGAGCTTCGGGTGCAGAAGAAGACGTCGTTCCCTGCATTTTAGGACAAACGGAGACTATCAGGAGGTGCGCCTGAGCATGGGAAGAAGGACAGGCTAGAGGGAAAGGTGCGGGGTCTTTTTACCTCGCCGGATTTGACGAAGATCATCGTCTGGTCCTACGAAGTCCGGCGGTGGAATGCTCTAGCCTGGCGGCGTCTCGAGTACTGGAGGAAGAAGGGAATTGGGGAGGAGGTAGTGGGCTTCTTATAGCCGCGGGGAGGCGTCATATCGGGCAAGGAGTAATGGGCAATTGAAGAGGGGATCGGCGCTGTCTCGGGCATGGTCACCGACGTGATTTTCACCTGAGGAAGACGAAGACTGACAGTGGGACCCACTGTCAGTGTGAGGGAGAGAGGTGGGGCGGATACCGGTTCGGGATTTGAAGGAAATGGGCCGTGGGCTAAAACAGCTGCTGGGCCGAAACGGTTCCCCGGGGCCTTTTTGCTATTTTTCCATTTCTTTTTGTTTTTTTATAGTTTTCTTTTATAATTTTTGCAAAGTATTTCTGAATTGATTTTAAACAACTTTTAAAACTTGCAAATCAATTTGCCTCTGTTTGATAAACTTCAGAGAGACATTTGAAACATTGTGACAACCAAAACTAAAAAGAAATGCACATAAAATGATAGATGAATGCATATGCACTGAGATGCATTTTATGATTTCATGTGAGCAAGATTTTAAATTTTAATTCAAAAATTTGGGATGTTACAAACATGTGTAAGTATGCGCCAAGTCAACTCAAATAAAGCATCAAGGAGAAAATGAAATTAATGCTTCCAAATAATAAAAACAACGCATGATTTTTTCAAAGGCTCATTAAGCAATCTCAGTCATTTGAGACAAGTCATGCTACAGCAAAAATCACTAAGCATACTATCAAAATGATATCAAGCACGACATGAAAAAGTCTAAGCCGCAGTCTAAACAAGCTCCTTTTTATACCACTTTTTTGCATGAAATTTTTTCTCTTTTCCAACACCATTCGAACCTTTTTGAAACAACTCTTTTGATGAAACCAACATGGACCAGAGGTCAAAATACACCTTGATGCAAAGATATAACAAGATCTGAACAAAAATCAAGGCGAAAAATGAAAGCTAAACGCAGTTCTAGAAAAAGAGAACACTCGTTGAACGATAAGAGTGAAAAACAGAGTGTTCATGGCAAATGAAAAGCAAGGCAACTTCTCCAAAAGAAATTTGTTGGGGTCCAACCATTTATTGCAGCAAACAAAACTAAACAAAACTAAAAACTAAAGACAAGACGCTCCAAGAAAAACGCATAGTGCATGAAGCAATAAAAATATAGTGTGTTGAAAGGTGACCTGATTTTTGCCGATGAAGAAGGGGTGCCTTGGGGGCATCCCCAAGCTTTGATGCTTGTACCTCTTGGATATTTCTTGGGGTGCGTGAGCATCCCCAAGCTTGAACTTTTGTCCATTCTTCAACTCATCTCATCATTCTCCAATCCCTACACTTGAAAACTTCCTTCATACAAAACTCAACACAATTCTATTAGCAACATTAGTGTAAGCATAATAATGAATCAACCCCTTTTTGCTTCAGATTTCAACTCAAAACCACCACATATAAAGCATATACTACTGTAACAACTTTCCCAAAAGTTCCGTGATCAAAAGAACTCAAAAAGAAGCGATAGAGAGGCAAACACAAATAGTGGCAGAAATCTGTCAAAACAGAACAGTTGACAAAGGTCGATTTTTTCGAGGGTTTTCTGTTGCTCAAATCAAAAAGTCTAAAACTAATGAAAGTTTGGATATAACCTGGGGCATATGCACAAGAAATCTCAGGTCAAAAATATATTCTGAGAATTTTTATGAATTTTTACGGTGCAGCACCAAAATCTATTTCAGGACAGCAATATCCCCAAATCTTACCTCACTCAAATTAGAGGTTTCTCTTGGCACAACAACGAAATTAAAAGGATAAGGAGCGGTTATTATAGTAGTAATAACTTCCAAAACTCAAATAAAAGAAAAAGAACTGAAAGTAAAACAATGGGTTATCTCCCAAGAGTGCTTTTCTTTAACGCCTTTGAGCTAGGCGCAGAAAGTGCAAATCAAGTATTTTCGAAAAAGGCATTCAGATCAATTGCAGAAGTCTTTTCAATAAGACATTGTATTGCATCCACATAAGTTTTTGAAGACCCCTTGTGATCATGCTTTGGTTCACTCAATTCACTAAAAAGATTTTCAGGACAGATCCAATCAAAATTGTTTTCGAAAGCCTCATGCAATCCCAAGAGTTTGCTAGGTATTGGTACTTGGGTTTCTTCTTTGGTTGTACGAACAACATTAACAGGCGAACCAAGCATATTAAAACGCTCAAAAACTTTCCTAGCTTCAATGACAACATCTCTAAATTCTCTACGCAAAGTCTCCAAGATAAAATCTTTCTTTTCGGAGTCTTCAATATCATGAAGCTTAAGAAACATGTGTTGCATAAAAGGATTATGGCTAGCAAACCTAGCTTCCAACATGTGAACTAAATAAGTAGAAGCAACTTCATAACTAGGAGCAAGCTCAGCCAAAGATTTATCCTTAACATCTTTATGCATGCTAATATGATTAAAGAACTCCTCGATGTTACTTTTCCCAATAATAGAACCACTACCTACTGAGAGGTCCTCCAAAACATACTTAGGGAACAACATAATGAACTAAGAGTAATAAAGTAACAACTATAAAGGAAACTAATTTTTTTTGTATTTTTGATAAAACAATGCAAGCAAAAATAAAGTAAAGCAAAACTAAAACAAAGTAAAGGATGTGCATGCAAAACTCCCCTTGCAGAAGTCTTCTTTTTCCCCAATAATGGCACCAGAAAATTAGCTTGATGAGGGGAGGATGACCACCCAGTTGGGAACCCCAAGAGGAAGGTATGATAAGCACAGTAGCAAGTTTTCCCTCAGTAAGAAACCGAGGTTTGTCGATCCAGTAGGAAAAAGCCAAACTTAAGAAGGTGATGCTTGCTAGCTTCGTGACACTCCAGCAAGGGTGCCATTTACGACACTTGTTAGTGCGTCTTCAACTAGTAGCAACGCGGAACCTGCACACAACACAACCAAGTACTTTGCTCCCAACTTACGATGAGGTTGTCAATCTCACCGGTTTGCTGTAAACAAAGGTATGAGCGTATCGAGTGGAAAACAGTAGTAGTATGCAAGAAAGTAAACAGTGCGAGTATTAGTAAAACAATGTAACAATGTAAAGGAATTTGGACTGGGGTCCACAGTTCACTAGTGGTGTCTCTCCATAAGATAAATAACAACATGCTGGGTAAATAAATTACAGTTGGGCAATTGATAGAATAAAGATAACATGCATATGTCACGAGGATCACTATGAGATTTACTCTAGGCATTACAACAAAATACATAGACCGTCATCCAACTGCATCTATGACTAATAATCCACCCACGGGGATATCGTCCGAACACCCCATGAGTATTAAGTTGTGAACAACAGATAACTGCATTAAGCAAAGTGTGTAATGTTAACAAAATGAATGTCCTTGGACACAAGAATATTGTTTTCTCCCTAGTGGCAACAGCACATCTACAACCTTAGAGGTTTCTATCACTCCTCCAGATTAAATAGAGGCATGAACCCAACTATCGAGCATAAATACCCCCTCTTGGAGTCACTAGTATCTACTCCCTCCATTTCAAAATATAAGATGTTTTAGCTTTGTGAAGCAAATGTATTTAGACATCTTGTAGTGTGTTGGTTCACTCGAATATACACACTAAAAGGTGTCTAGATACATTTGCTTCACAAACCTAAAACATATGATATTTTGAAACAGAGGGAGTACTTGGACAAGATAGCTACTAACAACGGATAGCATGCAAGATCATAAACAACATAGAGATAACATAAGATAATATTCAGCACATGAACTTAACATAACACCAATATTCATCGGATCCCAACAAATACAACATGTAGAATTACACAAAGATGATCTCAATCATGTAAGGCAGCTCACAAGATCTAAACATGAAGCACATGGTGGAGAAGACAACCATCTAGCTACTGCTATGGACCCATAGTCCAAGGTAGACTACTCACTCATCGTGCCGGAGGCAAGCATGGTGATGAAGAAGACCTCCGATGGTGATTCTCCTCTCCGGCAGGGTGCCGGGAACAGCTTCTGGACCCTCCTGATCTCGGGTCGATGACGGCGGTGCCTCACCACAGGTGGGCGCGGGCTAGGTGCAGGCCGCGCCCCCTGGTGGTGTGGCCGCCCTGTGGCCCCCCTCCGTCTCCTCTTCGGACTTCTGGAAGCTTCGTTAAATAATAGGACGTTTGGCTTTTGTTTCATCCAATTCTGAGAATATTTCCTGTGTAACTTTTTTGAAACACAAAAATAGCAAAAAACAGGGAACTGGAACTGTGGCATCTTGTTAATAGGGTAGTTCCAGAAAATGCATAAAAATGCCACGAAGTGTAACAAAACACTAAGCAAATGATGTAAGAACAAGCATGGAGCATCAAAAATTATAGATACGTTTGAGACGTATCACGCCTCTGGGACCTGGGAGCTTCATCTTGAGATACGCGTAGTGCGGCACCGCCATGAACTTTTCTAGGGCCAGACGGCCAAGCAGCGCATGGTAGGGACTACTGATGTCCACCACCTCGAACCAGATTGGCTCGCGGCGGCTATTGTCTTTCTCCCCAAAGAGAACCTCCAGCTGCACCCTACCCATAGGGGTGCACGAATGCCCTGGCACGATGCCATGGAAGGTGAGTGATACGTCTCAAACGTATCTATAATTTTTTATGCTCCATGCTTGTTTATACACCATTTGCTTTGAGTTTTGTTACACTTCGTGGCGTTTTTATGCATTTTCCAGAACTAACCTATTAACAAGATGCCACAGTGTCAGTTCCCTGTTTTCTGCTGTTTTTGTGTTTCAAAAAAGTTACACAGGAAATATTCTCGGAATTGGACGAAACAAAAGCCGAACCTCCTATTTTTACCGAAGCTTCGCGAAGACCGAAGATGAGACGGAGGGGGGCCAGGGGCCAGCCTCACCACCAGGGGGCGCGACCCAGCCCCTGGATGCGCCCACCTATGGTGAGACCACCTGGTCCCACTTCTGATGCTGCCCTTTCGCCTATAAAGTCCCCTCGACGAGAAAAACCTAGAGGACGGATCTCTTTTCCATGAAACATACTGCAAGCCACCGCTGTCGTGAGATTGGGAGGATCCAGGAGCTCTTCCCAGCACCCTGCCGGAGGCCTTCTACACCACCATGGTCGCCTCCGGAGTGATGTGTGAGTAGTCTACCTTGGACTATGGGTCCATAGCAGTAGCTAGATGGTTGTCTCCTCCACCATGTGCTTTATGTTTAGATCTTGTGAGCTGCCCTACATGATCAGGATCATCTTTATGTAATCTTACATGTTGTGTTTATTGGTATCCGATGAGTATTGGTACTATGTGATGTTGATGTGCTAAATATATATCTTATGTTATCTCTATGTTATTTATGATCTTGCATGCTTTCCATTGCTAGTAGCTATCTTGGCCGAGTAGACGCTAGTAACTCCAAGAGGGAGTATTTATGCTCGATAGTTGGGTTCATGCCTCTATTTAATCTGGGGGAGTGACAGATACCTCTAAGGTTGTAGATGTGCTATTGCCACTAGGGAGAAAACAACATTCTTGTGTCCAAGGACATTTGCTTTGTTTACATTACGCACTTTGCTTAATGCAATTATCTGTTATTCGCAACTTAATACTCAAGGGGTCCTCGGATGATTCCCCGTGAGTGGATTTTTAGTTATAGATGCATTTGGATTACGGTCTATGTATTTTGTCGTAATGCCTAGAGTGAATCTCATAGTGATATCATGACATATGTACGTTATCTTTACTCTATCAATTGCCCAGCTGTAATTTGTTTACCCAGCATGTGTTATTTATCTTATGGAGAGACACCACTAGTGAACTGTGGACCCCAGTCCAATTTCATTTACATTGTTATACCGTTTTACTTTTACTTGCACTGTTTACTTTCTTGCATTACTATTATCCTATTACCACTCGATACACTCAATCCTTTGTTTACAGCAAACCGGTGAGATTGACAACCTCATCGTAAGTTGGGAGCAAAGTTCTTGGTTGTGTTGTGTGCAGGTTTCACGTTGCTGCTGGGGGAAGACACGCTAACAAGTAGTTGTATCCGGCGCCCTTGTCTGGAGTGTCACGAAGCTAGCAAGCATCACCTTCTGAAGTTTGGCTTTCTCCTACTGGTTCGATTCAACCTTGGTTTCACAACTAAGGGAAGACTTGCTACTGTCCTCATCATACCTTCCTCTTGGGGTTCCCAACGGAGTGTTACTACACGCCATCAAGCAAGTTTTTTGGCATCGTTGCTGGGGAGAAAGAAGACTTCTGCAAGGGGAGTCTCGCACGCACAATCTTTTACTTTGTTTTTGTTTTGCTTTATTTTATTTTTGCTTGCATCTTTTTATCAAAAATACAAAAAAATTTAGTTTTTATTTCAAGTTGCTTTTTATGTCTAGTTTAGTTGCTACTACTATGTCGCCCAAGGAAATGACCTTCATTTTCAAACAAAAGAGTGAGGAGAGTTTCAAAGAAGCTTGGTCTAGAATTTATGATTGGCATGGAAAAACTGAACCGAAAATGACTTTGAGTTTGCTTCTTAGTAGCTTTTACTTTGGTCTTGCTCTTCGTTATAGATATGCTTTGGATGCTACAACAGAAGGAGATTTCCTTCGTTGTGATGGAGATCAAGCTTTCAATATTATAAAAAAGTTGATTACAATTTATAGCATGCCAACAGATTTTGATTCCTCTCTTGTGAGCATTTTTGCTAGACTTAATACTCTTGAGACTCACACTGCTTGTTTGGGTAATTGCTATAGTACTTTGTGCGAGCATTTTGATTATGTGCCAACAAATTCCGAACCATAAAGTTGGTTCCCCACAGTGAAAATCACCATTAGTGGTGAAACTTTTCATGCTCGTTGTGATATTATATCTGAATTTTGTCGTATGCCAAAGGATGTTTATGAATCTTTGAGTCTTTGAAAACTTTCTGAGGGGGGAGAAGGAATATCTCTTACTAATAATCTCTACTAATAATACGGCCTGAGGTCGTGATGGTCATAAAACCGTGGTATGTAAAAAAACCGATCTGACCGCTTCGTACGTCAAAAAAGTCGGATAGCGTCCGTCGCCCTGGTTTTTTGCGATCGCATGACCCTCTCGCCCACCCCGTCCCCTGGCTCTCCTTGTCGACGGCGATTCTCCTTGTCGGTGGTGAAGTACACAGAGGATGGTTTCAAGGAAGTGAGCCATCTGCCCCTGCCCCTACGCCCCATCCCGACCCTTTGCCCATCCTTCCGGGCCTGGCCCCAAGTTCGCCCCGCCGCCGCCGCCGCCAAGATCTGAGCGCCGAACTTCCATGGCGGAGGAGGAGCAGGACGATTGGACGAGGACTAGGCATGAGGACATGAACGCCATGAGGCTGGCATTGCTGACCCTCATCCACCGCTAACTACCTTGAGGCTATCTTGCGACTCCCCGTCGGCGACCACCAAGACACCCCGCACATGGCC
Organism: Dactylis glomerata; assembly: GCA_007115705.1. Lineage (NCBI taxonomy): Eukaryota > Viridiplantae > Streptophyta > Magnoliopsida > Poales > Poaceae > Dactylis > Dactylis glomerata. Next base: position 497,718 of record QXEO01001013.1, read on the forward strand.
TCCTCGTCGCCGACACCTGCAATTTGCCCCCTCTAGAGCTGGTAAATCAATTCGCAATACTTAATCTGCATCCTCGCTCCCCGACACTTAGTTCATTTGATCTGCTATCTTGATTTCGAGCGACGACGGTTTATCTTGTTGATTCGATTTGGTTTGTTCAAGAGTGGAAGCTCGAAGGAGCACTACTTAGAGCCTAAGGGCGACACCCGATGTCCAAGACCTGCTCGATGCAGGCCAGCCCCATCCGCAAGGGTGTTCAAGAACCAACCCTGCAAGGTAGTTATTACATCGACCACGATTGAATGTTGGTACACCATGGCACACCGAACTGCCGGGGAGAGGCAAGGACATTTTACCTGCGGGAGAGATGTGTTCCGTGATTTATCAACCGCCGTTGCTTTCTTTTCAAAGAAACAATAGCAAGAGCAGCATCGGTGGTTAGTACTGTTTAGTCTCGCTCGGATGAAATTGGCGACTGAGGTGTTACATGCAGCCCTCATGGCTGCTGCATTATCAATCAGGATACCAGATCTCCCTTTCTATTTATTTTACTTTGTTTAATTGCTTGACTAATTAGTACTATTTATTGAAGATTGAATCTGTGTTCCTGATTTCTGAATCATATTTTTGACCAATATATTTTTTCGTGTCTGTATGTCAGTGAGTACATATTTACTTTTTATTCCTTGTATTGCCTAAATGTTATGCTTAGAAAGTCATTTATTTGAATAAGCCTGGGATTGGACTTACATGGTGGGTTTTTAGTTGGTGTTTCAATGGTGGCAGTACGAATATAACAAATGTTTAGAATAAATTTCTGTAGTTTCAGTTTCCACATCGCTACAATTTTAAATATTTCCAGTTTGCACAATAATTGTTTAGATTGATTTCCACATGAATTAGATGTTTACACTGAAGGCTTAGGAGCATTTGATTATCCACCACGTCAAGTTCTACTCAGGAATGTCGGTACCCGGTGTTCTTAAGCAACCACTCAATATAAGTATAATTGTTTTTTTATTTCATTGTTAGTCAAAAGCTTTAGTTCTTGGCTGATGTGTGCAAACCTCAGATGGATGAAATTTTATTGGTGAAATTGGATGATTCTGAAGTCTTGACTAATTCGTGTGTCCAGAGTCCAGACAACAGAAATGCTAATTTTGTTTTGGAAATAAATGATGATTAGATTTTTGCAATCATGAATGACATCTGCCAGTTATTAGTACTACGAAAAATACGGTTGATGTACTGATGTATCTATTGAATTGTAGATGTACTCATTTTTGTCTACATAAACTTGGTCAACATAGAAAACATTCACTTCTGACTAAATTTATATGCCGTGTTTTTCTGAGACTGAGGGAGTAATGTTTTCTGTCAAAATGTTAGCAGTAATATTTGGTTGGGCAGCACCATACCAGACATTCCAGGCTCAGTATAAACTGCTGAAAAATTCATAGTGGTTTCAGAAGCATAGAAGTTTATCCTAGACCATGGATCTGGCTAAAATTTTCAGCTTACTGCTTATCATATTTTGATGAAACTCCACTAAATACATGGTCTTTTTTCCCGAATCCATCGGCAACAGGTTTGCTTAACCTCGATGCACCTTGTGATTGTCGTGTAATATGCTGCTGGTGAAGAAATCCTCGAAAGAATATGCACTGCAGGGCGATTTAGTGAAGATGAGTTTGCTCTTTACCCTACTTACCTTATTATATATGTTTTATAGCTTTCTTCCTTAATTCTGAACCAAGTCGGCTAACTGATGTAATCTGTTTGATATGACAGTCAAGGTACTTCTTTCAGCGGCTATTTTCAGGGGTCAGCTACTACCATTCCATGGTATGCTTTGCTTTTGAAAATTGTCAATGTACACAAACAGCAGAGATGAAGTGCCCATAAACTGATTCTGGAAATGCACGAAATTTACCACCGTGATTTGAATAAACTGGAAAACACTCTCCAGGATGGGAGTCCAACACATGGAGTAAAAATTTCCAACTCTGGTTACTCAAAGGTGTTAATAGTTACTGATATGTTTTCCAGTTTTTCTAGAAATTGGCATTGCTCCCTCCTTGCTGATGAGTTGGCTATTGTGGTTTTCAGTCTACTTTGCTGAATTCCAACCAAAAATCAACAGTTGGGACTCCGGCATACGTAGCACCAGAAGTTCTTTTGTGAAAAGAATATGACGGCAATGTAAGTTCAACCTTTAGCAATCTTCGGTTGTTAACAGCAAATTTTGCATCCAGCACTTTTTTCCAGGAAACAGGGTAAATAACGTGTAAGAATATCAGTTAGTACGTACAAAAGAAATTTAAAATTGTGATGGAGCTTAGACTGGCTCATCAACCTCCCTCATTTGAGATATAGGTACCTAGTTTGCTTACGAGAGTGTCCTTCAGGAGAATATCATGAGATTTTTGCTGTTGATATAGAGCAGCAGTCATTCAAGTTGAAGGATAGCTCTGAAAGTACAAGGAGCAAGGATGCTGACTATTGGAATTTTTATTTTTGCTGTTCATGTAGCAGGAGTGAAAGGAGTAAGATTCGGTTAGTCAGCATGCAAGTCATGTGTTTTGAGCTTCAAGTTTGACTATGCATCAGAGAAGGAGGTAACAACATTCATTCATTCTGGCTGGTTTGGTTTGACCATCCCCTCTAGGTTTAGGCAAGAGCAATGTAAATCATAGTTTTGTACTTTTAGTGATGACAGTTGGATTATTTTGAATGGGATAGAGTAGAGAGGTGGATCTCATCATAAATCAGATCTAGATGCGTTCCTTGGTAAATAGTGATTAATATTGTTTTAGGACTCGAGCTTTTTCGTGAGACCAGGCTCGGATTAACCATTGCATAAGAATGTATCAACATGTATTTTCTAACTGTCAAACCATTTTTTTCCGTTGTGTGAACTTGACGTTCATCTAGAACAATAAAATTGTTATACTGTACGTGAATCGGTCAACTCTGGCCATAATTCTGGTCCAACGTTTTTTCAAAGAAAAGTCGATTTTTTTACCCATTGATATTTGGCAATATGAAATTCGATTTTTTATCCCAGTGTAACGCACGGGCAATTTTTCTAATTTTCTCTACAAATAAAATTGCTAAAGATGATGATGATCTTTACATCTTCGTCCGTCCTAAAATATGCCTTCGTCCGTTCGCGGGTCTAGCCCTCCCGTTGTTTGAAAATCCTTCAGTCTGATCCGGTCGAGACCCCAATCTTAAAATCACGTGCTCAAAATCCAGCCCTACTAGCAATTCCTCGATCGACTGAGTCTCGATGGAGCGCTCCGATTCCGGTGAGCTCGGAGGATAGCATCGACTGAATCGGTGTCCTGTTGAAGCCGATGCCTCCTCTGTGCCCGCTTGATTCCATCTGTGCCATCAGGAGGAGCTCGGATCGCCCGTCGCGGCAAAGGACCTCACCGGTGAAGGGAGGAGATGAGTCAACGAGCTCGAGGGGGCAAGGTCCACGATGAGCTGCTCCAGCTGTCGTCATTGTCTGACGGGGCACAGTAGAACCGAGGCTGTCTATGAGTTCTCCGGCCGCCGCATTACCCAGCCTACCGTAGACCCCGCGTGACGCTCTTCAACCGATCCCTGCGTGTCGCTTTCCAAAACATGGCAACGGTGGACGCATCCATGGGTAGTGGCTTTCATGTTTCCTCTCCCCAAAAGGATGGCTAATTCTGAAGCATTGCTTGATTTCTACAACTGAGAAGGGTAAACTGAATCTATACTTGATACTGCAGTATATATTCCTGAGAGGCTGAGACTGTTCAATCGTGTTGCAAGGAGGCTTCCCAGATTTTGTGCTCTTCAGCCCCGCATCGTCCGTGCTCCCGAGTGATGTGATGGCCGATGGGAGATAGCCATGGCCACATGGCTAGATCTGGCCAATGGCACCTAGAAGAAATTGGTGACGGCAATCCTCCTGTTCAGTGTTGTACAAATCAATCCTTGGCCGCTTCGCTAGACGTGATATCGTATAGTTGATCATTGTATGCGACCACCTGCCGGAGAGTTATTGTAGAGATTAAATTTATTTTACACTGATTGTTGAAGTAAATTGACAGTGCTGACACCAAATTTGGAATTTGAGGCATTGCTGCTGGGGTCAAGTTGACGTGGGAGAATGTAATTGATGTAGAAGCTTCTTATTCTCCAAGTCCTTGTCAATGGCACCAGAAGCTTCCTTGTGCGTGGTGAATGACCAGCCAGTTGGGAACCCCAAGAGGAAGGTATGATGAGTATAGCAGCTAGTTTTCCCTCAGTTAAGAAACCAAGGTTTAATCGTTCTTGGAGAGGAGAGACAAACGACTGAAGGTGATGCAGACTGGCTTAATAGCACTTCAACAAGGGCGCACTTGTTGACTCGTCTTTGGCCAGTAGCAACGCGGAACCTGCACACAACATAACCAAGTACTTTGTTCCCAACTTACGATGAGGTTGTCAATCTCACCGGTTTGCTTGAAACAAAGGTTATAAGCGTATCGAGTGGAAAACAGTAGAAAGTATGCGAGTAAAGTAAACAGTGCGAGTAAAGTAAACAGGTGATAGCAATATGATGGAAATAGGACCGGGGTCCATAGTTCACTAGTGGTGTCTCTCCATAAGATAAGTAACACATGCTGGGTAAACAAATTACAGTTGGGCAATTGATAGAATAAAGATAAACGTGATATGTCAAGAAGATCACTATGAGATTTACTCTGGGCATTACAACAAAATACATAGACCGCCATCCAACTGCATCTATGACTAATAATCCACTTGTGGCAAATCAATCCGAGAACTCCACAAGTATTAATTGCGAACAACAGATAATTGCATTAAGCAAAGTGTGTAATGTAAACAAAGCATATGCTCTTGAGCATATGAATGTTGTTTTATCCCTAGTAGCAACAGCACATCTACAACCTTAGAGGTTTCTGTCACTCCCCCAGGTTAAATAGAGGCATGAACCCACTATCGAGCATAAATACCCCCTCTTGGAGTCACTAGCAACTACTCGGCCAAGATAGCTACTAACAACGGAGAGCATGCAAGATCATAAACAACAAAGAGATAACAAAAGATATATTTCAGTACAACAACTCAATCATAACACCAATATTCATCGGATCCCAACAAACCAAACATGTAGAATTACATAACGGTGATCTCAATCATGTAGGGCAGCTCATGAGATCTAAACATGAAGCACATGGTGGAGAAGACAACCATCTAGCTACTGCTATGGACCCATAGTCCAAGGTAGACTACTCACTCATCGCTCCGGAGGCAAGCATGGCGATGAAGAAGACCTCCGGTGGCGATTCCCCTCTCCGGCAGGGTGCCGGGAAGAGCTTCTGGACCCTCCTGATCTTTGGGTCGACGGCGGCGGCGGATCACGATGTGTTCTGGAAAAGTGATCGGGTACTTAGGTTTTTCCCGTCGGGGGGTCTTTATAGGCGAAGGGGCGATGTCAGAGGTGGAGCCAGGTGGCCTCACACCTGGCTGGCGCGACCAAGGCCCTGGCCGCGCTGGCCTGGTGTGTGGGGCCCCTGTGGCCCCCCTCCTACTCTCCTTTGGATCTCTGGAAGCTCCCGGACAAAATAAGACTTCAAGAACTTGTTTCGTCCAATTCCGAGAATATTTCCTGTGTATCACTTCTGAAACACAAAAACAGCAGAAAACAGGGAACTGGCACTGTGGCAACTTGTTAGTAGGTTAGTTCCGGAAAATGCATAAAAGTGCCACGAAGTATAACGAAACAGTAGGCAAATGGTGTAAAAACAAGCATGGAGCATCAAAAATTATAGATACGTTGGAGACGTATCAAGCATCCCCAAGCTTAACTCTTGCTCGTCCTCGAGTAGGTAAGTGATAACAAAGAATAATTTTTGAGGTGACATGCACCTACACAATCTTGATCATATATGTAAGCATTTGTGAGCTGGGATCATAAGAACTTAAAACATGGGCATGAAAGATATAATCTTGATAATAAGAACTTAGCAACCATGTTGTAAACATGCAAATGAACACAAACAAAAGATCATGAAAATGAAACAATGAAAGTCAAACGTATGTTCAAATCATAGGGAAAAACATACAAATGGTTTTCAGCTTGTCCTTGAAAGAGAGCAAAACATAAATGCATAGGACACCTTCAAGTTTAAGAGGGCGACTAGATACAAATAATTTAAGAACAAGTAAAACCAACAATATGAATCAATCAATGAAAACTTTGGGACAATGCACATTATATTAAGAATGACAACTATGCTCTCTTAGACGGTGCATAAAGATAGAAGGTGGTGACTCAACATAAAAGTAAAAGAAAGGCCCTTCACAGAGGGAAGCAGTGATTGCAAGTTTTATAACCTTAAAAAATTATGGTACTTACCGGCTTTGAGCTCTTATTGCCCCCATCATAAGCATCTTGAATGGTTAAAGTTAATGCGAGAACAATTGTGATGCATATGCTTGACAAATCATAAGTTGAAAACCTCGTGTCCCGTGAATACAAGTACCCAAACCTCATGCTACTTTACTTAGAGTCCCAAGCAAGGCTCTTGTCATTGTAAATATATGCATATCATTGAGAACCGCCAATGGGGTACCTCTGTGCCCGATGACATGGAACAAGCCCACATCAAAATGACAGGACAAGCAGACAATGAACACCTCGACATCTCTTTTAATTGCCATTTGTTTAGCTTTTTATTGTGAGATGCGTCGTCGAATGTTCACCATGGGTATGCTGCAAATTTCCACCATGAATTATGCATGGCTTAGATTAGCGGCCTGGCGTTTCCCTAACACATATACAAACTCCATGATCCCCACAATATTCCCAATTCATTTCACACAGCGGGCATCCATGAACAAAAGATCACGATATCAACTCAAATAACAAGTGCAATGTTGAAAGCTTGCCCATGACTGCATGGCTAGGCTAGTCTCCAACTTACAACTTGCAAGCATAACAACTCAACATAAGAGACCACAATGTCAAAAAAATTAGAACAGGAAAAAGTAAAGTGTGCCTTCCGGTTCGTGGGAGCTTTACTGACCGAATTTCGCATAACACTGGTAAGAGTTTAATTTGAACAGAAAATAAAAGCAAGTCAAATTTACTTGGAATAGCAAATTGCTAGTAGGTATGTATGGTGGACACTTTGGAAAACTTTGGCTTTTAGGAGTTGGATGCACGAGTAGAGCTCATACTCAGTACAAGGCAAGGGCTAGCAAAAGACTGGGAGCGACCAACTAAGAGAACAATAATGGCCATAATCATGCAAAGCGACAAAGCGACATTAAAAGAAGCATAAGATGGCATCAAAAGTCAAAAACTAAATGATCATGAAGGCTATTGGTGACTTTGTAAGAGTCTAACATGTGTGAGCATGCGCCAAGTCAACCCAAATAAAGCATCAAGGAGAAAACCAAAATAATGCTTCCATACAATAAAAAACAACGCATGATTTTTTCAAAGGCTCATTAAGCAATCTCAGTTATTTGAGACAAGTCATGCTACAGCAAAACCACTAAGCATACTATCAAAAAGACATCAAGCATGACATGAAAAAGCCTAAGCCGCAGTCTACACAAGCTCCTTCTTGTACCACTATTTTGCATAAAGCTTTTTCTCTTTTCCAACACCATTTGAAATTTTTAAAGACACCTCTTTTGATGAAAACCAATAAAGATCAGAGGCAAAAATACACCTTGATGAAAAGATATGACAAGGTCTGAACACAAATCAAGGCGAAAATGAAAACCAAAAGCAGTAGCAGAAAAAGAAGAACACTCGTTTTTTGATAAGAGTGAAAACTGGAGCGTTCTTGGCAATTGAAAACGCGTACATCTCCTCCAAAGGAAATTTGTTGGGGTCCAACCATTTATTATAGCAAACAAAACAAAACTAACAAAGAAAACTAAAACAACTGACGCTCCAAGAAAAACACATAGTGCATGAAGCAATAAAAATATAGTGTCTTGAAAGGTGACCTGATTTTTGCCGATGAAGAAGGGGTGCCTCGGGGGCATCCCCAAGCTTTGACGCTTGTACTTCTTGGATATTTATTGGGGTGATGCATGGGCATCCCCAAGCTTGATCTTTTGTCCATTCTTCAACTCATCTCATCATTCTCCAATCCCTACACTTGAAAACTTCCTTCATACAAAACTAAACACAATTCTATTAGCAACATTAGTGTAGCATAACATATAATCAACCTCTTTTTGCTTTAGGTTTCAACTAAAAACCACCACATATATAGCAAATACTACTGTATCAACTTCCCCAAAAGTTCCGTGATCAAAAGAACTCAAAAGAAAGCGATTAAGCGGCAAACACAAATATTGGCAGAAATCTGTCAAAACAGAACAGCTGACAAAGGTCGAATTTTTGAGGGGTTTTATGTTGCTCAAATCAAAAAGTGTTCAACTAACGAAAGTTTGGATATAACCTGGGACATATGCACAAGAAATAGCAGGTCCAAAAGATATACAGAGAATTTATACGAATTTTTACGGTGCAGCACCGAAAACAGTTTTAGGATAGCAACATCCCCAAATCTTTACCTCACTCAAATTAGAGGCTTCTCTTGGCACAAAAACAAAATAAAAAGGATAAGGAGCGGTCATTACAGTAGTAATGACTTCCAAGACTCAAATAAAAGAAAAAGTACTGGAAATAAAATATTGGGTTATCTCCCAAGAGTGCTTTTCCTTAACGCCTGTGAGCTAGGCGCAGAAAATTGTGAATCAAGTAATATCAAGTGATGAAGCATCACTTACCTCAGTAAGCACTTTGGAAGTTCCCGAAGATGATTCAACCTGCAAGTCACCCTTAGTGGAACTAAGAGTCTTACCAATTTTAACAACATGTTGAGATTTAAGCGCAGAAACCTTGGGAACATACATAAATTTTTGCTCTTTTCCAACAAACACTTTCTCTTTCTTAAATTTAAGAGAAGAGAAGATTAAGCTAAGAGTTTCCATAGACTCCTCTAGTTTACCAATCCTTAAGTTTTGATTATCAAGAGTAGTGCTAGCCTCTAAAACGGTAATTCTCTTACCATTGTTTTCTACTAGTTCACTAACTCGGCTAGCATTTTCTAGGATACTTGGCAAACTTTTCTCTAAAGAGCTGAGCTTTTCTACCACCTCCTCCAAGGTGGTCTCGGTTTTAGCAACATGAATAGGTGATATTCCCACTAAACTTTCAAATATAGTGCATGCTTCTCCAGCGGGAGTACCCAGAAAATTATCTCCTGTAAGAGTATCGAGAACATACCTATTCCAACTAGATATACCAACATAAAAATTTCTAAGGAGGATCATGGTAGAGTGCTTTTTGGTACACCTATGATGAGAATTGTTAATACGATACCAAGCATCCTTTAAACTTTCTCCTCCTTGTTGCTTAAAACTACGAACTTCTACTTCAGGATTACTCATTTTAACAAAACTAAAAGCAGATAAGTAAAAACAACTATCAAGGATTCTAATTTTTTTGGGTTTTTGATATAAAGCGATGCAGGTTAAATAAATAAAGTAAAGCAAAACAATAACAAAGTAAAGGATGTGCGTGTGAAAAACTCCCCTCGCAGAAGTCTTCTACTTCCTCCCCGGCAACGGCGCCAGAAAAGTTGTTGCTGCTGGGGTCAAGTTGACGTGGGAGAATGTAATTGATGTAGGAGCTTCTTATTCTTCAAGTCCTTGTCAACGGCACCAGAAGCTTCCTTGTGCGTGGTTAATGACCAGCCAGTTGGGAACCCCAAGAGGAAGGTATGATGAGTATAGCAGCTAGTTTTCCCTCAGTTAAGAAACCAAGGTTTAATCGTTCTTGGAGAGGAGAGACAAACGACTGAAGGTGATGCAGACTGGCTTAATAGCACTCCAACAAGGGCGCACTTGTTGACTCGTCTTCGGCCAGTAGCAACGCGGAACCTGCACACAACACAACCAAGTACTTTGTTCCCAACTTACGATGAAGTTGTCAATCTCACCGGTTTGCTTGAAACAAAGGTTATGAGCGTATCGAGTGGAAAATAGTAGAAAGTATGCGAGTAAAGTAAACAGAGCGAGTAAAGTAAACAGGTGATAGCAATATGATGGAAATAGGACCGGGGTCCACAGTTCACTAGTGGTGTCTCTCCATAAGATAAGTAACACATGCTGGGTAAACAAATTACAGTTGGGCAATTGATAGAATAAAGATAAACGTGATATGTCAAGAATATCACTATGAGATTTACTCTGGGCATTACAACAAAATACATAGACCGCCATCCAACTGCATCTATGACTAATAATCCACTTGTGGCGAATCAATCCGAGAACTCCACAAGTATTAAGTTGCGAACAACCGATAATTGCATTAAGCAAAGTGTGTAATGTAAACAAAGCATATGCCCTTGAGCATATGAATGTTGTTTTCTCCCTAGTAGCAACAGCACATCTACAACCTTAGAGGTTTCTGTCACTCCCCCAGGTTAAATAGAGGCATGAACCCACTATCGAGCATAAATACCCCCTCTTGGAGTCACTAGCACCTACTCGGCCAAGATAGCTACTAACAACGGAGAGCATGCAAGATCATAAACAACATAGAGATAACAAAAGATATATTTCAGTACAACAACTCAATCATAACACCAATATTCATCGGATCCCAACAAACCAAACATGTAGAATTACATAACGGTGATCTCAATCATGTAGGGCAGCTCATGAGATCTAAACATGAAGCACATGGTGGAGAAGACAACCATCTAGCTACTGCTATGGACCCATAGTCCAAGGTAGACTACTCACTCATCGCTCCGGAGGCAAGCATGGCGATGAAGAAGACCTCCAGTGGCGATTCCCCTCTCCGGAAGGGTGCCGGGAAGAGCTTCTAGACCCTCCCGATCTTCGGGTCGACGGCGGCGGCGGATCGCGATGTGTTCTGGAAAAGTGATCGGGTACTTAGGTTTTTCCCGTCGGGGGGTCTTTATAGGCGAAGGAGCGATGTCAGAGGTGGAGCCAGGTGGCCTCACACCTGGCTAGCGCGGGCCAGGCCCTGGCCACACCGGCCTGGTGTGTGGGGCCCCTGTGGCCCCCCTCCTACTCTCCTTCGGATCTCTGGAAGCTCCCAGACAAAATAAGACTTCAGGAACTTGTTTCGTCCAATTCCGAGAATATTTCCTGTGTATCACTTCTGAAACACAAAAACAGCAGAAAACAGGGAACTGGCACTGTGGCAACTTGTTAGTAGGTTAGTTCCGGAAAATGCATAAAAGTGCCACGAAATGTAACGAAACAGTAGGCAAATGGTGTAAAAACAAGCATGGAGCATCAAAAATTATAGATACGTTGGAGACGTATCAGGCATCCAGATCGTGTCAGCTGAAACTACCTTGCTGGCTTCTTTTACATGTCTTATGCAGTAGTGTTCTTTGTATATAGGGCTCAATAAATTAACAAGCCAATATGGAGAGCATCAGAGCATAGTTCAAGTGACTGTTAGTATGCTGAGCAACTATTACCAAACATCTTGCAAATATTTTTATCTTAGCTTGTGCAATATTTTTATTGAGATGATTTCTGAAGGTGTCACCACTCTATCTGAATGTGCAATCCGATCACATAAATCTTGTATGTTCATACTGTTAGACTTTCTTCAAAATAACATCGAATATTAGGACTCTTAATTTAAATGGGAAACACAATAGCTCTTGTAATATAGCCACAACACATGTTCCTCATTAAAATTTTGCTACATTTCAAGTTCACAGCAGACACCATCGATTAGATCTTGCACAAGCCTGGATTGGATACAAACAAATTCCACGTTGGAACTCATCAATTGCTGGATGCAGATAACATATAGGTATTGTTTCTCTAATTGGTGAAGTCAGCTTAAGTAGCTATGTATCCATCTATAACCCGGTCGTTTGTGTTACAAAATTGCTTCAGTCCATCTTAACATTAAGATTGTTGGATTTTTTTTTCATTTTTCCAATTTTAGTGATTACTATCATATATGCCGTGTGGTAACATGGATTTTTTTATTTTTTAGGAATAATTGTATTTTTTATAATTTAGATTTTAATTTTTAGTTTTGAGTTGACTTTTTGGAGTACAATGACGATATTGTTGGAGTGGGCGACTACGAACTACAACGGCGACATGGTTGGTGTGAGGTGAATACAAAGTACAATAAGAGTGCAATGGTGAAAAAGTGAATCCAATATGTCGGAGGGAAAGGACAATAGATGACAAACGCAAGTATGTAATTTGTGTAACCCACATTGCCTTTCCTCGGCTTAATTATATTGGTGTTAAAATTTTAGAATATTCATTTGCATTGTGAATGAAAAATATCTTGAGATCCCGTAGCAACGCACGGGCATTCAACTAGTGCCACTATATTTCCCGTTGGAATAGCTGAAGGAGTATTTACAAAAATCCTTGAAAAAATGGTATCTACTGATTATCTTGTTATTGAATGTGTAGGAAAAGGACAAATCACGCTTGGAAGGTCTCTACTAAAGCTCCTAGGCGCCACTATAGATGTGAGAAAAGGCACTATAAAGTTCACTACTCCACCTTGCAATAATCATGTCTTTCCTAGAGTTGAGAGCAAAGGTAAGAGAGGAAGGCGTAAGGTATCCGTTGATCTTAATGCCTCATTTGATAATACTTGATTTGCACCTTTCTGCGCCTAGCTCAAAGGCGTTAAAGAAAAGCACTCTTGGGAGATAACCCATTATTTTCTTTTTAGTACTTTTTATTTTATTTGAGTCTTGGAAGTTATTACTACTGTAACAACCGCTCCTTATCCTTTTTATTTCGTTGTTTTGCCAAGAAGAACCTCTAATTTGAGTGAGGTAAGATTTGGGGAAGTTACTGTCCTGAAATAGATTTCGGTGCTGCACCGTAAAAATTCGTGAAAATTCTCATAATATCTTTTTGACCTGCGATTTCTTTTGAATATGCCCCAGGTTATATCCAAACTTTCATTAGTTTTGCACTTTTCGATTTTGTCAGCTGTTCTGTTTTCACAGATTTCTGCCACTATTTATGTTTGCCTCTCGATCGCTTTCTTTTTTAGTTCTTTTGATCATGGAACTTTTGGGGAATTTGCTACAGTAGTATATGCTTTATGTGTGGTGTTTTTGAGTTGAAACCTGAACCAAAAAGGGGTTGATTTACTATTATGTTTATGCTAACGTTGCTAATAGAATTGTGTTGATTTTTGTATGAAGGAAGTTTTTAAGTGTAGGGATTGGAGAATGATGAGATGAGATGAAGAATGGATAAAATCTCAAGCTTGGGGATGCCCATGCACCCCAAGAAATATCCAAGAGGTACAAGCGTCAAAGCTTGGGGATGCCCCCGAGGCACCCCTTCTTCATCGACAAAAATCAGCTCACCTTTCAAAACACTATATTTTTATTGCTTCATGCACTATGCGTTTTTCTTGGAGCGTCTTTACTTTTGTTTTCAGTTTTTTTGTTTTGTTTGCTGCAATAAATGGTTGGACCCCAACAAATTTCTTTTGGAGGAGATGTACTCGTTTTTCATTTGCCAAGAACACTCCTGTAGTGACCTCACCCGGTAGGGTGCCGATCCCTGTGCATTTCAGTGCTAGTCCCTGGATCAATCGCTAGCACACATAGTTTAAGATGTAATATCAATAAATAAAGGTCATTGTATTACATCGCATGAGCCAGAAAATTACATAAAATACTTTACAAGTTGCTTAGCATAAGGCTATCTCAATATCAGAGTTTACACGGAATCATAAGTAGCATGGAGTCCTTCATCTTCATGTGCCACATGCGAACATGCTGCGGATAGACTCGTAACCCTGGTGAACCTTACTTGTCACCTAAATCTGCAACATGAAACGTTGCAGCCACGAAGGGTCAATACATTTGAATTGTATTGGCAAGTGTCACAAGAAAGAAATAAAATAGACACATATCTACACAAGAAATATTTGGCTAAGTAGAGTTCGAGGCTATAAATTGTGTCATGATATTTTCAAAGACTTCAACCTTTCCCATCAAAACTTGTAGTAATCCCTAGTGCTTCCTCAATGTTCCAGAGGGACAAAATTTATAAAATTTCAATGGGTCATGTGACAACTAAGTGGTAACACTGCTCCTTCCACAGTGAACCAGGATACATATAAGAGGTAACACTGCTCCAACCATAGTGGACCAAGATACATATAAGAGGTAACACTGCTCCAACCACAGTGGACCAAGATACATATAAGAGGTAACACTGCTCCAACCACAGTGGACCAAGATACATATAAGAGGTAACACTGCTCCAACCACAGTGGACCATAAAGAGGTTACACTGCTCTTACCACAGTGAACCAAAGTCAAATATTAAAGGATAACACTGCTCCTGCCACAGTGAACCCAATTCAGAATAAAAGGTAACACTGCTCCTACCGCAGTAAACCCTTAAGACAACAAATATAACTAGTTCATCCCCTTCAAAAATCTACGCTTCCAAGGGTGTTCAAACCAATTCCACGCAGGTCGTCCGCCATCCATACTTTGCTATCAAGGTTGAGCCTTCCCTTCAATAGTCCAATCTCTTGATATAGTATCCGATCTTTGTCTACAAGCATAGCTAAGCAACCAACTCCTATTGTATCTTTTATCAATCAATAAAGATACTTAGTTGGGTTTGCATTGTAAAGCACAACCCTCCTACACATGCAATAACAACCTAACCCTACACACGCGCTTATACTCACAATCACAAAACTTGTATAGAAAAGATGGAAACACCATAAAATGATACTTGCCTTAGTAGCTTTCTGAAGATTGTACTTCTCTAAATCAACACACGTAGCTCCCCGTACAACTATAAGATAGAAAAGAACACAACCTAAACATGCCATTCAAGGAAACATAACCAAGAAAGACAAACAAAGATGCTTATTAGTTTTAGCTTAGTCTTCAAAGTCTTAGTGATAATTGGACAAGATTGTGGCATGAAGTTGACTTAATATGGATGGAGAGAATGGCTAAGTCAAGGACTTCTAAAGATTGATGGGAGTTTTCTAAGTTGTTTTAAGAAATGTCAAACACTTAGCAAAATTAGTTCAAGGGAAAAAATCTTAGGCTTAGGTTGAGAAGTTGGATGGATAAATTCTAAGTCATGAGGTTTGTCACTTTCATCTTCTTGACTTGGCTCTCTTCTCTTGATCTGCTTGTTTTCCTTCATCTCCTTGTCTTCTCTTCATCTTCTTGATTTGCCTTCAACTCCTTGTCTTCTCTTCAGCTTCTTCTCCATGGTCTTGAGACGAGATAGAAATACTTAGACTAAATCTATAGGCGTGAAATTTCTCATTCTTATCATCATCTTCTTCTTCTCCCTGAACTTCTTGTCATGGACTTCTTGTCTTGCATCTTTGAATATCTTCTCCTTGACTTGGCAAATAGCTTATCGCCGTCGTTGAAAATTTCTAAGTCTTGGAAGTTTTGTGTCGTAGGGTTGGTTTGAGAAGTTAGATAAATTCTAAGTAATGAGACATCTTGTTCTTCCGAAGTCACTTCTCATGGAGCATCTTGATTATCCTTGCCTTCTCTTTGGATTGGCCTTCTCTTCCGACTTTCCCTTTCTTCGGACTTGGTCTTGGCGGATGGAATTGAGAGTCAACTACTTATAAGTTTTTGGGTAAGACAGAGTTGATAGGTTTTGCACTTAGGCATCGATAGTGAGGAGAATTTTTTTCCACTAAGTCATAGGTATAATTAGATGGTTATTAGGACTTCATGAAAATGCACAAATTCTTGGTACATAAATATTTTCATATGACAATTTTTTTTCAAAAGGAACTATGTTGAAATTATTGATAGAATTAAACCTATGATGAAAAATACTCAAAAACACATATTTTGAAATAGTTCAAAAGTCAAATTTTATCATTCCAATATGTTGTTCATATTTTTATGAGTTCAAGGGTATAATTTTTGCATGATTTCGATAAATAGATCAAAATATATTAATTTTATACGATTAACATTTCACAGTTAAATTTTAATGATGTCGGAAAAGTCATCCGAAAAAGTTGCTCGGATGGAAAAACTTTCTACACGAAAGTTGTAGAGGATTTAATTACAAACTTAATGCAAGAACAATCATCGAGAACCGATCTCTAAATTGAAGGATATGAAATTTACAAACTTTGGTATGAGCTAGTACAAGTTCATGAACAAATCGATCGTTATAATACGGACACGCAACAGGTTGTGATTGCATGGAACGGTTCAGGTAATAAGTAGACTAATACGGATACTAGGAAACCATACAGAGATGGACGAGGTTGCCCTACCAGCGGTTACAGGACCATTGACAGGAGCCAAACGGCATTTATCAGGGGTAGATGCCTGCACGAAGGGGTCTTGGCCCTGCAGGAGATTTTGCATGAGGTGAGAGCCAAGAAGCTTCAAGGTCTTATTCTTAAGCTTGATTTCGAAAAAGCCTATGATCGGGTGAACTGGGAGTTCCTCCGTGAGGTCCTTTTCCGGAAAGGTTTTTCGGCCATGCTCGTTCATCGGCTGATGCAGCTGGTCCAGGGAGGACAAACTGCCATCAACGTTAACGGGGAGATTGGCCCCTTCTTCCGGAACGCTCGCGGGGTGCGGCAGGGTGATCCGCTTTCCCCCATCCTGTTCGATTTTCTGGTGGACGCCTTGGCAGCGATCTTATCGCGGGCTTGCCAGGCTGGTCACATCCGAGGGGTTGTGCCCCACCTTATCCCTGGGGGGGTCTCGCACTTGCAGTATGCCGATGATACGCTTATCCTCATCGAACCCACCGATGACGGGATTGCGCATCTTAAGCTTCTGCTACTCTGCTTTGAGAATATGTCTGGTCTTAAGATTAATTTCGACAAAAGTGAGGTATTGGTCATGGGGATGCCTGTACCGGAGCAACGCAGAGTTGCGAACTTACTCAACTGCAGACTTGGGCAGTTCCCCATGAAGTATCTAGGACTACCAGTCAGCTGTTCTAGTCTGAGGGTCTCGGATTGGGACTTCCTCCCTCAGAAGGTGGGTCATAGGGTTGATCCCTGGCAGGGGCTTCTCCTGGCCTCTGCGGGCAGATTGGAGCTTACCAATTCTTGCCTGTCCAGTCTGCCACTCTTCGCTATGGGAATTTACCTTCTGCACATAGGGACGCATAAGGCAATGGATTCTCATCGTGCTCGGTTCTTCTGGGAAGGAACCGGGGAGAGGCGGAAATATCATATGGTGGATTGGCCCACGGTCTGTAAGCCGAAGGAATTTGGGGGTCTGGGGATTCTCAATACAAGGCTCATGAACATATCCCTCATGCTCAAATGGATATGGAAACTCTACCAGAACTCAGATGGGCTCTGGGCTGACCTTATCAGAGCTAAGTACCTTCGGGGCAGAGACCTGTTTGATAAAGAGGTGCCGACTCGCGGGTCTGAGTTTTGGAATGCCATCCAAAAGATTAAATGGAATTTCAAACTTGGAGCTAGGCACAGGGTCCACAGCGGGAATAGGACCTTTTTTTGGCTAGATTGGTGGTCTGGGAACTCACCTCTCAGTGCCCGCTACCCTCTCCTTTTCGGCTGCTGCGTCAACCCCTTCATCTCGGTTCAAGGGGCTCGTGTTGAGGGGGGTACGCCAGGGGAATGGCGGATCCTATTCCGGCGCCAGCTAGGTCTCAATGAACTGGTGGAGTGGGATAACCTCTGTCGAGAGGTTCAGGCGCTCCCGTTAGAGCCTGAGGATGACGAGGTGTCTTGGGCCCTTGATCCCTCTGGGCGGTTCTCATCCAGGTCCATGTACTTGTCCCTGTCGCGGGGAGCGATGGTCACCTGCTTCAAGGAGGTTTGGCGGGCCCGTGTCCCCCCAAAGATCAAGATCTTCTTATGGCAATTAATCCGTAATAGACTGCCATCATGTGAGCAGGTGGCCAAGCGCATGGGTCCTTCGGATGGGCGATGCGCTCTGTGTGGGGACATGGAGGATTGTAACCACATTTTCTTCTCCTGTCCAATGGCGCAGTTCGTTTGGGCCGGGATCCGGGAGATCCTTCATTGTGGGTGGAACCCAGCAGGGGCTGGCGACTTCCTCGCGATAGCGGCGGGTCTTTCAGGTCCCTTCCGTAGATTAGTGTGGTTCACCTTTGCTGCCCTATGCTGGGCTCTCTGGATTATCCGCAACAAACTAACTATAGAAGGACATCTGATTGGTAATCCGGCTGATGTGTTTTTCCAAATGTCTATTTTTATGCAGCATTGGAGGGTTCTGGTCAGAACGAAGGACCATGCTTTGCTGGACGTGACGATGGACGAGATCAGGAGACTGTCTGCTCGCGCTAGGTCTTGACGACTCCTTCTGTGGCGTCCTTGACCGCTTCTTATCGCCATTTGGTGCCTGCTTTGCTTAGCTAGTGTGCTTAGCTAGTTCGCTATCATGTCCCGAGCCGGGTGGTTCGTTTGTTGAGTTTGGACTTTCACTATCTTTCATACCCGTGTACCCCGTATTGTAATCGTTGGATGGTGCCGTATGGCTTTATATATAAAGCCGGGCCTGAGGCCTTCTGTTTAAAAAAAACCAGCGGTTACAGGACGCGATGGAGAAGTTCGCGGGCTCGCGGCCGGCTCAGTGGTTGATGATGGCGACGCTTGGTACTCCTCCGGCTTGGCGAAGTAGATGAAGACGTCCCTATTTCCTCGGCTATGTTGCGTGCAACAACGGCGAAGTCGGTATCGTCCACGTGTATGCTCGGAGATGCCTCTCTTGCTGGTGTTGGCGGAGGCGGACGGACGGCGGGCGGCGCATCCAACATCACAGATATGATGCGTGACTATGTCTAGGAGGTAGATAAAGATTAGCTGAGTCTACTGTAAAAAGGATTTCAGATAAAGCACATCAAAGACGACATACCGTCGCGATGAACACCGGTAACGTCGCGGCCAACAGCAACAAAGTAATGCACCACCATGTCCTGGAGGTAGAGCATGACGAGGCGAGTCTACTGGCGCGAGGATTTGACGAGGTGATAACTGAGTTAGTCGGAATATAGCGATGAACTCGAATTTGGGACTAGTCTTGGCATGGTTCGTACGGAATGTATGGAGCTTCTCTGGGGAAATTTTTAGAACAAAATTGAGGGAGGAGAACAAGGGAATCGCGTTGCTTCTCTCGGTTCGACTTATAATAGACTGAGGAGGGAGATCGACAAACGTATGCCGACGGGTGGCATTCGGTGCATCTGGACGGTTTTGGAGATTAAGGAAGGTATATGGGGTATTAATCCCCTGAATAGGAGAGTGATTGAATGAGGAGTAATTTTCGTGTTTAATTTGATGAAAAGCGGTCGCTACAAATTAGGGAAAGAGAGGAAGAAAGGTTGACTGCCATTATGTAACCGTCCTGTAGGTGAACGAGCACGAGGAGGAAGATGACCGGCTGGGTGCTTGGGTCGGTCAAGATGGGCCAGCCCAGTTGGGTCTTCCTTTTTTTTTCCTATACCTTTTTCTTTTTCTGTTTTGAAATTACTTCAACACAATTTGGTTCAAACAGGGGTCAACAAGCTCAAAAAATTTGAAATAAAATATTTTTGAAAACTTCATTTGAAAAGGAACATTTTGGCACTATTTTGGTTCCAAAATAAATATTCAAAATATTAGGGTAGACCAATAGGGTCCTTACATGTATATTTTTCAAAGTGGGGGTTTTGTGTTCCATAAATTTTTCTTAAAAAAAACGAGAATACACTTTGTCAAATATGACTATTTGGGGTTGTTTTTAGGTCATACAAATTACCAAAATGTCCTTTGGCCTAATTTGGCTATTTGGATAATGTTTTTGCAAAGTAGGGTTTCTAGGGTTTTGTACTCTCAATTTAAACTCTTTTATAATTTGAAAACCTCGAAAGCAAAATAAGTTTGGTTTGAAAGTTAAGGAATACTTTATTTAGAGAAACACTTCCAAATAACCCCAAAAGTTTTAATTCCTTGTGTATTTTTTTAATTCAAGACAAACAAGAATGGTTCCTATTTTATTTATTTTCACATTCCAAATTTTTGGGATGTGACAACTCCGTTTTTCACTCTTATCGTTCAACGAGTGTTCTCTTTTTCTAGAACTGCGTTTAGCTTTCATTTTTCGCCTTGATTTTGTTCAGATCTTGTTTTATCTTTGCATCAAGGTGTATTTGGACCTCTGGTCTATGTTGGTATTCATCAAAAGAGTTGTTTTAAAACGGTTCGAATGGTGTTGGAAAGGAGAAAAAAATTCATGCAAAAAAGTGGTACAAAAGGAGCTTGTTTAGACTGCGGCTTAGACTTTTTCATGCCATGCTTGATGTCGTTTTGATAGTATGCTTAGTGATTTTTGCTGTAGCATGACTGGTCTCAAATTTCTGAGATTGCTTAATAAGCCTTTAAAAAAATCATGTGTTGTTCTTACCACTTGGTTCTTACTATGTGGAAGCATTTATTTGGTTTTCTCCTTTGATGCTTTATTTGGGTTGACTTGGTGCATGCTTACAACATGTTTGACTCTTACCAAGTCGCCATAAGCCTCTATGATCATTTAGTTTTTGACATTTGATGCCATTTTATGCTTCTCTTGATGATGTTTTGTCGTTATGCATGATTATGGCCGTTATTGCTCTCTTAGTTGGTCGCTCCCAGTCTTTTGCTAGCCCTCATTTTGTACTGAGTATGAGCTCTACTCGTGCATCCAACTCCCAAAAACCAAGTTATGCCAATGTGTCCACCATACATACCTATTAGCAATTTGCTATTCCAAGTACATTTGACTTGCTTTTATCTATCCTTTGAATTAAACTCTTATCAGTGTTATGCGAAAATTAGTCAGTAAAGCTCTCACGAACCTGATGGCACACTTTACTTTTCTCGCTTTTAAAATTTTGACATTGTGGCTCTTTTATGTTGACGTTATGCTTGCAAGTTGTAAGTTGGGAATTAGCCAAACCATGCCGTCATGGGGAAAGCTTTCAACATTGCACTTCTCTTATTTGAGTTGATATCGTGATATTTTATTTATGGATACTCGCGATGTGAAACAAGTTGGGAATCTTGTGGGATCATGGAGTTTGTATATGTGTTAGAGAAACGCCTGGGCCGCTAATCTAAGCCATGCATAATTCATGGTGGAAATTTACAGCATGCCCATAGTGGACATTCGACGACGCATCTCAAAATAAAAAGCTATACCAATGGTAAATAAAAGAGATGCCGAGTTGTTCATTGTATGTTTGTCCTGTCATTTTGATGTGGGCTTGTTCCATGTCATCGGGCACGGAGGTACCCCGTTGGTGGTTCTCAATGATACGCATATACTTACAATGACAAGAGCTTGCTTAGGACCCTAAGTCGAGTAGCATAAGGTTTGGGTATTCATACTTCACGGGACACGAGGTTTTGAACTTATGATTTGTCAAGCATATGCTTCGTAATTGTTCTCGCATTAACTTTAACCATTCAAGATGCCTATGATGGAGGCAATGAGAGCTCAAAGCTAGTAAGTACCATAATTTTTGAAGTTTTATGAAACTTGCAATCACTACTTCCCTCTGCGAAGGGTCTTTCTTTTACTTTTATGTTAAGTCTCCACCTTCTACCTTTATGCACCATCTAAGAGAGCATAGTTGCCATTCTCAGTATAATGTGCATTGTACCAAAGTTATCATTGATTGATTCATGATTTTGGTTTCACTTGTTCTTAAATTATTTGTATCTAGTCGCCCTCTTAAACTTGAAGGTGTCCTATGCATTTATGTTTTGCTATTCCATGAAGGACAAGCTAAAAACCATTTGCTATGTTTTCCATATGATTTGAACACACACTTGACTTTCATTGTTTCATTATTTATGATCTTTCGTTTGTGTTACTTTTCATGTTATAACATGGTTGCTAAGTTCTTATTGTCAAGATTATGTCTTTCATGCCCATGTTTTAAGTTCTTTGATCCCAGCACTCAATGCTTACATAGATGATCAAGATTGTGATGGTGCATGTCACCTAAAAAATAATTCTTTTGTTATCACTTACCTACTCGAGGACGAGCAGGAGTTAATCTTGGGGAAAGTTGATACGTCTCAAACGTATCTATAATTTTTTATGCTCCATGCTTGTTTATACACCATTTGCTTTGAGTTTTGTTACACTTCGTGGCGTTTTTATGCATTTTCCGGAACTAACCTATTAACAAGATGCCATAGTGCCAGTTCCCTATTTTCTGCTGTTTTTGTATTTCAGAAAAGTTACACAGGAAATATTCTCGGAATTAGACAAAATAAAAGCCGAACCTCCTATTTTTACCGAAGCTTCGCGAAGACCGAATATGAGACAGAGGGGGGCCAGGGGCCAGCCTCACCACCAGGCAGGCCGCGCCCACCTATGGTGAGACCACCTGGTCCCACTTCTGACGCTGCCCTTTCGCCTATAAAGTCCCCTCGATAGGAAAAACCTAGGGGACGGATCTCTTTTCCACAAAACATACTGCAAGCCACCGCCATCGCTGTCGCGAGATCAGGAGGATCTAGGAGCTCTTCCCGGCACCCTGCCAGAGAGGGGAATCCCTGCCGGAGACCTTCTACACCACTATGGTCGCCTCCGGAGTGATGTGTGAGTAGTCTACCTTGGACTATGGGTCCATAGCAGTAGCTAGATGGTTGTCTCCTCCATCATGTGCTTCATGTTTAGATCTTGTGAGCTGTCCTCCATGATTAGGATCATCTTTATGTAATCTTACATGTTGTGTTTGTTGGGATCTGATGAGTATTGGTACTATGTGATGTTGATGTGTTGAATATATATCTTATGTTATCTCTATGTTATTTATGATCTTGCATGCTTGATATGTCTGAAACGTATCTATAATTTTTGATGCTCCATGCTTGTTTTTACACCATTTGCCTAATGTTTTGTTACACTTCGTGGCACTTTTATGCATTTTCCGGAACTAACCTATTAACAAGTCGCCACAGTGCCAGTTCCCTGTTTTCTGCTGTTTTTGTGTTTCAGAAGTGATACACAGGAAATATTCTCGGAATTGGACGAAACAAGTTCCTGAAGTCTTATTTTACCTGGAAGCTTCCAGAGATCCGAAGAGAAGTAGGAGGGGGGCCACAGGGGCCCCACACATAGGGCTGGCGCGGTCAGGGCCTAGGCCGCGCCACCCTGACATCTCCCCTTCGCCTATAAAGACCCCCCGACGGAAAAAACCTAAGTACCCAATCACTTTTTCAGAACACATCGCGATCCGCCGCCGCCATCGACCCGAAGATCGGGAGGGTCCAGAAGCTCTTCCCGGCACCCTGCCGAAGAGGGGAATCGCCACCGGAGGTCTTCTTCATCGCCATGCTTGCCTCCGGAGCGATGAGTGAGTAGTCTACCTTGGACTATGGGTCCATAGCAGTAGCTAGATGGTTGTCTTCTCCACCATGTGCTTCATGTTTAGATCTCATGAGCTGCCCTACATGATTGAGATCACCGTTATGTAATTCTACATGTTTGGTTTGTTGGGATCCGATGAATATTGGTGTTTATGATTGAGTTGTTGTACTGAAATATATCTTTTGTTATCTCTATGTTGTTTATGATCTTGCATGCTCTCCGTTGCTAGTAGCTATCTTGGCCGAGTAGTTGCTAGTGACTCCAAGAGGGGGTATTTATGCTCGATAGTGGGTTCATGCCTCTATTTAACCTGGGGGAGTGACAGAAACCTCTAAGGTTGTAGATGTGCTGTTGCTACTAGGGAGAAAACAACATTCATATGCTCAAGGGCATATGCTTTGTTTACATTACACACTTTGCTTAATGCAATTATCTGTTGTTCGCAACTTAATACTTGTGGAGTTCTCGGATTGATTCGCCACAAATGGATTATTAGTCATAGATGCAGTTGGATGGCGGTCTATGTATTTTGTTGTAATGCCCAGAGTAAATCTCATAGTGATCTTCTTGACATATCACGTTTATCTTTATTCTATCAATTGCCCAACTGTAATTTGTTTACCCAGCATGTGTTATTTATCTTATGGAGAGACACCACTAGTGAACTATGGACCCCGGTCCTATTTCCATCATATTGCTATCACCTGTTTACTTTACTCGCACTGTTTACTTTACTCGCATACTTTACTGTTTTCCACTCGATACGCTCATACCTTTGTTTCAAGCAAACCGGTGAGATTGACAACCTCATCATAAGTTGGGAACAAAGTACTTGGTTGTGTGTGTGCAAGTTCTGCGTTGCAACTAGCAAGCAAAGCTTGGATGAGGCGCCATATATAAATTGTCCGAAGTTGTCGCAATCTAGCAAGCATCACCTTCAGTCGTTTGTCTCTCCTCTCCAAGAACGATAAACCTTGGTTTCTTAACTGAGGGAAAACCAGCTGCTATACTCATCACACCTTCCTCTTGGGGTTCCCAACGGGCTGGTCATTCACCACGCACAAGGACTGTTGCTGGGGGACAAAGAAGAATAATCTCCCTCGTCAACTAGCCATCAGCTGTTTTTCTGGCACCATTGCCGGGGAGTAAGTAGAAGACTTCTGCGAGTGGAGTTTTTTGCACGCACATCCTTTACTTTGTTATTGTTTTGCTTTACTTTATTTATTTTACCTGCATTGTTTTATATCAAAAACCCAAAAAAATTAGAATCCTTGGTAGTTGTTATTTCTTTACTTTTAGTTCATCATGTTGTTCCCTAAGTTCGTTATGGAGGACCTCTCAGTAGGTAGTGGTTCGATTATTGGAAAAAGTAACATTGAGGAGTTCTTTAATCACATTAGTATGCATGAGGAAGTTGAGGAGAAATCTGTGGTTGAGCTAGCTCCTAGTATTGAAGTTGCTTCTACTTATTTAATTCATATGTTGGAAACTAGGTTTGCTAGTCATAATCCTTTTATGCAATACATGTTCCTTAAGCTTCACGAAATTGAGGATCCCGAAAAGAAAGCTTTTATCTTGGAAACTTTGCGCCTAGAATTTAAAGATGTCGTTATTGAAGTTAGGAAAGTTCTTAAACATTTTAATAAACTCGGTTCACCTATAAAGGTTATTAGTACAAACGATGAAGGGGCCAAAATACCTATACCTAGCAAGCTCTTTGGATTGTGTGAAGCTTTCGAAAATAATTTTGACTGGATCTGTCCCAAAAATCTTTTTTGTGATTTGAGTGAACCAAAGCGTGATCACAAAGGGTCTTCTAAAACTTATGTGGATGAAATACAATGCCTTATTGACAAGACCTCTGCAGTTGATCTTAATGCTTCTTCTGAAAATACTTGATTCGCAATTTTCTGCGCCTAGCTCAAAGGCGTTAAAGAAAAGCACTCTTGGGAGATAACCCAATGTTTTACTTTCAGTACTTTTTCTTTTTATTTGAGTCTTGGAAGTTATTACTACTGTAATAACCGCTCCTTATCCTTTTTTATTTTGTTTTTGTGCCAAGAGAAGCCTCTAATTTGAGTGAGGTAAAGATTTGGGGATGTTGCTGTCCTGAAACTGTTTTCGGTGCTGCACCGTAAAAATTCGTATAAATTCTCTGTATATCTTTTGAACCTACGATTTCTTGTGCATATGCCCCAGGTTATATCCAAACTTTTGTTAGTTGACCACTTTTTGATTTGAGCAACATAAAACCCCTCAAAAATTCGGCCTTTGTCAGCTGTTCTATTTTGACAGATTTCTGCCAATATTTGTTTTTGCCACTTTATCACTTTCTTTTGATCACGGAACTCTTGTGGAAGTTGCTACAGTAGTATTTACTTTATATGTGGTGGTTTTGGGTTGAAATCTGAAGCAAAAAGAGGTTGATTATATATTATGCCTACACTAATGTTGCTAATAGATTTGTGTTTAGTTTTGTATGAAGGAAGTTTTCAAGTGTAAGGATTGGAGAATGATGAGATGAGTTGAAGAATGGACAAAAGCTCAAGCTTGGGGATTCCCATGCATCACCCCAAGAAATATCCAAGAAGTACAAGCGTCAAAGCTTGGGGATGCCCCCGAGCCACCCCTTCTTCATCGGTAAAATCAGGTCACCTTTCAAAACACTATATTTTTATTGCTTCATGCACTATGTGTTTTTCTTGGAGCGTCAGTTGTTTTAGTTTTCTTAGTTGGTTTGTTTTGTTTGCTGCAATAAATAGTTGGACCCCAACAAATTTCCTTTGGAGGGGATGTACTCGTTTTCATTTGCCAAGAACACTCAGTTTTTCACTCTTATCGTTCATCGAGTGTTCTTCTTTTTCTGCTACTGCTTTTGGTTTTCGTTTTCGCCTTGATTTGCGTTCAGACCTTGTCATATCTTTTCATCAAGGTGTATTTTTGCCTCTGATATTTATTGGTTTTCATCAAAAGAGGTGTTTATAAAAATTTCAAATGGTGTTGGAAAAGAGAAAAAGCTTTATGCAAAATAGTGGAACAAGAAGGAGCTTGTGTAGACTGCGGCTTAGGCTTTTTCATGTCATGCTTGACGTCTTTTTGATAGTATGCTTAGTGGTTTTTCTGTAGCATGACTTGTCTCAAATAACTGAGATTGTTTAATGAGCCTTTGAAAAAAATCATGCGTTGTTTTTAATTGTATGGAAGCATTATTTTGGTTTTCTCCTTTATGCTTTATTTGGGTTGACTTGGCGCATGCTCACACATGTTAGACTCTTATAAACTCGCCAATAGCCTTCATGATCATTTAGTTTTTGACTTTTGATGCCATCTTATGCTTCTTTTAATGTCGCTTTGCATGATTATGGCCATTATTGCTCTCTTAGTTGGTCGGTCCCAGTCTTTTGCTAGCCCTCGCCTTGTACTGAGTATGAGCTCTACTCGTGCATCCAACTCCTAAAAGCCAAAGTTTTCCAAAGTGTCCACCATACATACCTACTAGCAATTTGCTATTCCAAGTAAATTTGACTTGCTTTTATTTTCTCTTCAAATTAAACTCTTACCAGTGTTATGCGAAATTCGGTCAGTAAAGCTCTCACGAACCGAAAGGCACACTTTACTTTTTCCTATTCTTAAAAATTTGACATTGTGGTCTCTTATGTTGAGTTGTTATGCTTGCAAGTTGTAAGTTGGAGACTAGCCCAGCCATGCAGTCATGGGCAAGCTTTCAACATTGCACTTCTTATTTGAGTTGATATCGTGATCTTTTGTTTATGGATGCCCGCGGTGTCAAATGAATTGGGAATCTTGTGGGGATCATGGAGTTTTTATATGTGTTAGGGAAACGCCGGGCCGCCAATCTAAGCCATGCATAATTCATGGTGGAAATTTGCAGCATGCCCATGGTGAACATTCGACGACGCATCTCACAATAAAAAGCTAAACAAATGGCAAATAAAAGAGATGTCGAGGTGTTCATTATCTGCTTGTCCTATCATTTTGGTGTGGGCTTGTTCCATGTCATCGGGCACGGAGGTACCCCATTGGCGGTTCTCAATGATATGCATATATTTACAATGACAAGAGCCTTGCTTGGGACTCTAAGTAAAGTAGCATGAGGTTTGGGTACTCGTATTCACGGGACACGAGGTTTTCAACTTATGATTTGTCAAGCATATGCATCATAATTGTTCTCGCATTAACTTTAACCATTCAAGATGCTTATGATGGGGGCAATGAGAGCTCAAAGCCGGTAAGTACCATAATTTTTGAAGGTTATAAAACTTGCAATCACTGCTTCCCTCCGCGAAGGGCATTTCTTCTACTTTTATGTTGAGTCACCGCCTTCTACCTTTATGCACCATTAAGAGAGCATAGTTGTCATTCTTAGTATAATGTGCATTGTCCCAAAGTTTTCATTGATTGATTCATATTGTTGGTTTCACTTGTTCTCAAATTATTTGTATCTAGTTGCCCTCTTAAACTTGAAGGTGTCCTATGCATTTTTGTTTTGCTCTCTTTGAAGGACAAGCTGAAATCCATTTGTATGTTTTTCCTTATGATTTGAACACACGTTTGGCTTTCATTGTTTCATTTTCATGATCTTTTGTTTGTGTTCATTTGCATGTTTACAGCATGGTTGCTAAGTTTCTTATTGTCAAGATTATATCTTCATGCCCATGTTTTAAGTTCTTATGATCCCAGCTCACAAATGCTTACATATATGATCAAGATTGTGTAGGTGCATGTCACCTCAAAAATTATTCTTTTGTTATCACTTACCTACTCGAGGATGAGCAGGATTTAAGTTTGGGGATGCTTGATACGTCTCAAACGTATCTATAATTTTTGATGCTCCATGCTTGTTTTTACACCATTTGCCTAATGTTTCGTTACACTTCGTGGCACTTTTATGCATTTTCCGGAACTAACCTATTAACAAGTCGCCACAGCGCTAGTTCCCTGTTTTCTGCTGTTTATGTGTTTCAGAAGTGATACATAGGAAATATTCTCGGAATTGGACGAAACAAGTTCCTGAAGTCTTATTTTACCCGGAAGCTTCCAGAGATCCGAAGAGGAGAAAGAGGGGGGCCACAAGGGACCCACACACAGGGCTGGCGCGGCCAGGGCCTGGGCCGCGCCACCCTAGCGTGAGGCCACCTGGCTCCACCTCTAACATCGCCCCTTCGCCTATAAAAACCCCCCGACGGAAAAAAACCTAAGTACCCGATCACTTTTCCAGAACACATCGCGATCCGCCACCGCCGTCGACCCGAAGATCGGGAGGGTCCAGAAGCTCTTCCTGGCACCCTGCCAGAGATGGGAATCGCCACTGGAGGTCTTCTTCATCGCCATGCTTGCCTCCGGAGTGATGAGTGAGTAGTCTACCTTGGACTATGGGTCCATAGCAGTAGCTAGATGGTTGTCTTCTCCACCATGTGCTTCATGTTTAGATCTCATGAGCTGCCCTACATGATTGAGATCACCGGTATGTAATTCTACATGTTTGGTTTGTTGGGATCCGATGAATATTGGTGTTTATGATTGAGTTGCTGTACTGAAATATATCTTTTGTTATCTCTATGTTGTTTATGATCTTGCATGCTCTCCGTTGTTAGTAGCTATCTTGGCCGAGTAGTTGCTAGTGACTCCAAGAGGGGGTATTTATGCTCGATAGTGGGTTCATGCCTCTATTTAACCTGGGGGAGTGACAGAAACCTCTAAGGTTGTAGATGTGCTGTTGCTACTATGGAGAAAACAACATTCATATGCTCAAGGGCATATGCTTTGTTTACATTACACACTTTGCTTAATGCAATTATCTGTTGTTCGCAACTTAATACTTGTGGAGTTCTCGGATTGATTCGCCACAAGTGGATTACTAGTCATAGATGCAGTTGGATGGCGGTCTATGTATTTTGTTGTAATGCCCAGAGTAAATCTCATAGTGATCTTCTTGACATATCACGTTTATCTTTATTCTATCAATTGCCCAACTGTAATTTGTTTACCCAGCATGTGTTATTTATCTTATGGAGAGACACCACTAGTGAACTATGGACCCCGGTCCTATTTCCATCATATTGCTATCACCTGTTTACTTTACTCGCACTATTTACTTTACTCGCATACTTTACTGTTTTCCACTCGATACGCTCATACCTTTGTTTCAAGCAAACCGGTGAGATTGACAACCTCATCGTAAGTTGGGAACAAAGTACTTGGTTGTGTGTGTGCAGGTTCCGTGTTGCAGCTAGCAAGCAAAGCTTGGACGAGGCGCCATATATAAATTGTCCGAAGCTGTCGCAATCTAGCAATCATCACCTTTAGTCGTTTGTCTCTCCTCTCCAAGAACGGTAAACCTTGGTTTCTTAACTGAGGGAAAACCAGCTCCTATACTCATCACACCTTCCTCTTGGGGTTCCCAACGGGCTGGTCATTCACCACGCACAAGGACTATTGCTGGGGGACGAAGAAGAATAATCTCCCTCGTCAACTAGCCATCAATGCTTTCCGTTGCTAGTAGCTATCTTGGCCGAGTAGATGCTAGTAACTCCAAGAGGGAGTATTTATGCTCGATAGTTGGGTTCATGCCTCTTATTAATCTGGGGGAGTGACAGATACCTCTAAGGTTGTAGATGTGTTGTTGCCACTAGGGAGAAAACAACATTCTTGTGTCCAAGGACATTTGCTTTGTTTACATTATGCACTTTGCTTAATGCAATTATCTGTTGCTCGCAACTTATACTCAAGGGGTCCTCGAATGATTCCCCGCGAGTGGATTTTTAGTCATAGATGTAGTTGGATTATGGTCTATGTATTTTGTCGTAATGCCCAGAGTGAATCTCATAGTGATCCTCATGACATATGTACGTTATCTTTACTCTATCAATTACCCAGCTGTAATTTGTTTACCCAGGGATATAGTCTTTGATCTGACTGTCCTGCCTGCTTTACAGCCTAGGTAGTACATCCATGCAGCAGTACTAGAGTACTAGGCGATAAGGGCATCTCCAGCGGGCCGACCTATTCGATCACCTCGCGTCCGAACGCGTCCGCGCGAACAGCAAAATAGGGAAATGACATCCCAGAGGCCTGATCCAAACAGACAACATGGTCCGATCTTGTCCGCGCGCACCCATTTTGGCCTCGGATTTGGGCCCAAAATGCATCGGCCCGGACAACGCGTGTGTCCACCCTCGCGTCCCTCTTGTCCGCCCCGGACCCAGCCGACAGAGGTAGATTGCCTCACTTTCCCCCTCCTGCTCGATAGGCGCACCACTCCCACCCAAACACAACCATGGAGATGGACGCCGCCGCCAACACTTCCACCGCCGTAGCCTGTTGGGCCGTAGATCAGGTCGGCCAGCCCTCCGCCCAATCTATGGACACCACTCCCACAGTCCTTCCTAGGGGCAAGATGAAAGGAATATGCCCGAGAGGCAATAATAAAGTTGTTATTATATTATTCCGTGTTCATAATAGATGTTTATTTTTCATGCTAGAATTGTATTAATCGGAAACATTAATACTTGTGTGATTAATAAACTAAAAGGGTTCCTAGTAAAGCCTCTCTTTTATGCTAGCTCGTTGATTAACTGATGATCAAGGTTTCCTGATCATGAACATTGGATGTTGTTAATAACGGGGTTATATCATTAGAAGAATGATGTGATGAACACTCACACCCATAGTACGAATAGCAATACGATCAAGTCATCAAGTTCATTGCTATATCAAACTCATGCGAAGTAGTTCTAATCCTTAGACCATGAGATCATGTTAATCACTGATACCGGAAGGGTACTTTGATGATATCAAACGTCACACCGTAATAGGGTGATTATAAAGGTTGATTTGGGTACTCTGAAAGTATTAGTTGAGGCTCATGGATCAAGAGTGGGATTTGTCCATCCGGATGACGGAAAGATATTCTCTGGGCCCTTCTCGGTGATATTGCATTGGAATCGCTTGCAAGCATGTGACTAGGTCACAGGAATGCATTATCACGGAATGAGTAAAGAGACTTGTCGGGAACGAGATCGAACTAGGTATGGTTGATACCAAATAATCGGATCTCGGACAAGTAATAATATCGCGAGACAAAAGGAATTAACTATGTTCGTTACTGGTTCACACGATCACTAGTTCATCGTTGAGTAAGTGGGAGTCATCATGGATTTCCAGATCCTGCTGTTGATTATTGATCAGAGAGGAGTCTCGATCATGTCCACGTTATTCGCGAACCGTAGGGTGACACACTTAAGGTTCGCCGTCGTTTTTGAGTGGATACGATACTCCGATCGAATTACAGGACAGCATAAGGGTTGTTTCAGAAAAGTACCGAAACTGTTTCGGGATATCGAAATAACTCAAGGGTGTATTTGTTAATGTTTGTTAATTGAATGAATTAACAAATATTAAAGAAATAAAAATGTTTTATTAAATCAATAAGTGTGAATTTTAATTAGCATGAATGTCATGCAAAATTAAAATGGGAGTTACCTCATGTTGATGAGGGGGTTACCACCATGAAGGGAATGAAGAGGAGGAGGCCTCCTTGGCCGGCCAACCCCTTGGGGGCTGCCCCTCCTCTCCTATATAAACCCCTCCCTCTCCTCCATGTGAGACACTTCTTGATCCTCCCCTCCCTTGCATAGTTGCTGCCCACTTTCCGTCTTGGCTTAGCGAAGCTCTGCTGGAATTGTAGTTCATAGTTCATACACTTGGAGAAGTGTGTGGAGGAGTGACCGGCGGATCCCTTCTTCCGCTGCCCCGCTGGACCGAGGGCGTGGAGGAGTCGACGTCGAGCTGTACGTGTGACCGAGCACGGGGGCGCTGCCACTTGTGGCACCGGGGACACGATCTTGTGATCGTCAAGTGAACCGCGACGTCGACTACGTCAAGTGAACAACTACGTCGACTACGTGCGTCTTCACCAACTCTCCATCGTCAACGTTTGTGCGGGAACGTAATCCCCGCTTACGGTCATCGAGGGTTAGTATCTGTTGCTACCACCTCGTAGAGTATCTTGGCTAGTTTATGCGTTCTTGTGTAGGAAATTTTTTGTTTTCTATGCTACGAACCCATCAGTGGTATCAGAGCCATCTCTATGCGTAGTTGGTATGCACGGTTAGAACACATGTGGATGTGGGCGTTGATGATCTTGTTATTGCAATTTTTTGGTATTTTGGATCATAGTGGCATAGTGGGATGGAAGCTGCCCGAGACTAACCTTACGTGACCACGTTCACGAGACTTGTCCCACACTTGACATGCTTCGGCATATGTGGCTTTGCGGGTGCACGTTTCTCCCACTATAGTTATGATCTATTTTACAAAGAGTTGTTAATAATATTTTTATCACCGTTGTGGTTCTTGTTCGTAGGTAAGAACGGTTCTTCCTAGAAAGCCCCAAACCACGTAAAATATGCAAGACAAATTAGAAACGTCTAACTTGTTTTTGCAGGGCATGTGATGTGATATGGTCAAATTGTTTATGTTACAAATTGTATGCGATGATCCTTTTTGTAAGTTATAAACAACCGGCAGGAGCCATATGGTTGTCTTTACATTTAAATGGCATGCGTGCCGTATATATATATATATATATATATATATATATCCAAGTGATATATTGTAATGGAGGAAGACAACCAAGGTGGCGCGCCATGGACCTTGGTGCTACGCCGGTGGAATGATGGAGATCATGCCATGACGCACAAGATGGAGATCGAGTGCATGAAGGACCATATCATATCACATTATATATGCATGTAATGTTTATCCTTTTATGCATCTTATTCTGCTTAGATTTGATCGCGCGGTAGCATTATAAGATGATCCCTCTCACATAAATATCAAGATAAAATGTGTTCTCCCATAACATGCACCGTCACGAAAGTTCGTCGTTTTCAGACACCTCGTGATGATCGGGTGTGATAGACTCTACGTTCACATATGACGGGTGTAAGACAGATTTACTCACGCAAATGTTATGGTTCTACTTGGCGAGCCTAGCATGTACTGACATGGCCTCGGAACACGAACCGAAAGGTTAAGCATGAGTCATATGGTTGATATGATGAACATGGTGATGTTCGCCTTTGAAACTATACTGTTGCACGTGATGATCGGTTGCGGTATAGTGGATTTGGTTCGTGTAATCACTTAAGAAAACTAGGAGGGATGTTGTTTTTAAGTGGGAGTTCACGTAGAATTTGATTTAACCTGAACTCATTCTATTATGGACTTAGTCTAAGTTAACTTTGCAAATAATTTGTAGATCATGGCACCACCTGCTCTGAATTTCAATGCGTTCATGGAGAAAGAAAAACTAGCCACCAACGGTAGCAACTTCACCAACTGGGCACTTAACTTGAGGATCCTCCTCAATGCCTCTCAAAAGGGCTATGTGCTTGAGGCACCGCTAGGTAACCCGCCTGCAGAAGATGCTCCCGATGAAGAGAAAAATGTTTTTCTGACTCGTAAGGAGGACCACAGTTTAGTTCATTGCGGCATACTGTATGGACTAGAGCCAGAGCTGCGAAAACGTTTCGAGAACAGCAATGCTTATGATACAATGGGAGAGTTGAAACTGATCTTCGACTCCCATACTGCCGTAGAGAGTTATGATGCTTCAGAAAAGTTCTTTAGCTGCATGATGGAAGAGAACAGCTCTGTTAGTGAGCACGTACTCAAAATGTCTGGGTACGCCGATAAGCTCATCTCTTTGGGAATAACGATTCCCAATGAGTTGGGAATACATCGGGTTCTCCAATCTCTCCCACCTAGCTTCAAAGGCTTTGTGATGAACTACAACATGCAGGGCATGAAGAAGTCTCTCCCCGAGCTTCTCTCAATGCTTAAGACTGCAGAAGTGGAGATCAAAAAGGAACATCAAGTGTTGATGGTCAATAAGACCACTAGTTTCAAGAAAGGTAGAAAGGATAATAAGTCCAAGGGTAGAAATAAGAAGGACGGCAAATCTGTTGCCGGTTCTGAGAGGAAACCCAAGGCTGGTCCTAAACCTGAAACTGAGTGCTTCTACTGCAAGGAAACGGGGCACTGGAAGCGCAACTGCCCAAAGTATCTGGCGGATAAGAAGAACGGGAAGATTAACAAAGGTATATATGATATACATGTTATTGATGTGTACATTACTAGTAGTCGCAATAGCGCCTGGGTATTTGATACTGGTTCGGTTGCTCACATATGTAACTCGAAACAGGGGCTAAAGAATAAGCGGCAACTTGCGAAGGATGAGGTCACGATGTGCGTCGGCAATGGATCAAAAGTTGATGTAATCGCCGTCGGGACGCTGCCTCTACATTTACCATCTGGATTAGTTTTAAACCTGAATAAATGTTATTTGGTGCCTGCGTTGAGCATGAACATTATATCTGGATCTTGTTTAATGCGAGACAATTATTCATTCCAGTCTGAGAACAATGGTTGTTCGATTTATATGAATAATATCTTTTATGGACATGCACCTGAGAAGAAAGGTTTATTTCTTTTGAATCTTGATAGTGATGAAACACATATTCATAACGTGAATGCCAAAAGAATTAAGTCAAATGATGGTATAGCCGCATACATGTGGCACTGCCGCTTAGGTCATATTGGTGTTAAACGCAT
Organism: Dactylis glomerata; assembly: GCA_007115705.1. Taxonomy (NCBI): domain Eukaryota; kingdom Viridiplantae; phylum Streptophyta; class Magnoliopsida; order Poales; family Poaceae; genus Dactylis; species Dactylis glomerata. The sequence continues at coordinate 532,790 of QXEO01001013.1, forward strand.
GAAGAAGCTTCATTCGGATGGACTTCTGGAATCACTTGATTATGAATCATTTGAGACATGCGAGCCATGTCTTATGGGCAAGATGACTAGAACGCCATTTTCCGGTTCAATGGAACAAGCGACAGACTTATTGGAAATCATACATACCGATGTATGTGGACCTATGAGTGTGCCGGCGCGTGGTGGATATCGTTATTTTGTTACTTTCACTGATGACTTAAGTAGATATGGGTATATTTACTTAATGAAACACAAGTCTGAAACATTTGAAAAGTTCAAAGAATTTCAGAGTGAAGTAGAAAATCATCGTAACAGAAAGATTAAATTTCTACGATCTGATCGTGGAGGAGAATATCTTAGTTACGAGTTTGGCACACATATGAGAGAATGTGGAATAGTTTCACAACTCACTCCCGCTGGAACGCCACAACGAAATGGTGTATCCGAACGTCGTAACCGTACTTTATTGGATATGGTTCGGTCTATGATGTCTCTTACCGATCTGCCACTATCTTTTTGGGGTTATGCGCTAGAAACAGCCGCTTTCACTTTAAATAGGGCTCCATCTAAATCCGTTGAAACGACACCGTATGAATTATGGTTTGGAAACAAACCTAAGCTGTCATTTCTAAAAGTTTGGGGATGCGATGTTTATGTGAAGAAACTTCAGCCTGATAAACTCGAACCCAAAGCGAAAAAATGTGTCTTCATAGGATACCCTAAAGAAACAATTGGGTACACCTTCTATCACAGATCCGAAGGCAAAGTGTTTGTTGCTAAGAACAGATCCTTTTTGGAGAAGGAGTTTCTCTCGAAAGGTGTGAATAGTAGGAAGGTAGAACTCGATGAGGTTATTGAACCTCCTCTTCATGAATTGGCGAGTGGCGCAGCGCCGGAAACTGTTCCGGTGGTGACTTCACCAAATGAAGTGGGAGCTAATGATGAAGATCATGAAACTCCAAAAGAGGATACTACCGAACCTCGCAGGTCGACAAGAACACGCGTTGCTCCTGAATGGTACGGTGATCTTGTCGTAAATGCCATTGTTGAGAACGATGACCCTGCGACGTATGATGAAGCGATGATGAGCCCAGATTCCAACAAATGGCATGAAGCCATGAAATCCGAAATGGAATCCATGTATGAAAACCAAGTATGGACTTTGGTGGAACTTCCCAATGACCGAAAGGCCGTTGAGAATAAATGGATTTTCAAGAAGAAAACAGACGCTGATGGTAATGTGACCGTCTATAAAGCACGACTTGTCGCAAAAGGTTTCCGACAAATTCAAGGAATTGACTACGATGAGACTTTCTCACCCGTAGCGATGCTAAAGTCTGTTAGGATTATGTTAGCAATTGCTGCATTTTTCGATTATGAAATTTGGCAGATGGATGTGAAAACCGCGTTCCTTAATGGTAACATTGAGGAAGAGTTGTACATGGTACAGCCCAAGGGTTTTGTTGATCCTAAGGATGCTAACAAGGTATGCAAACTTCAGCGATCCATTTATGGACTGAAGCAAGCGTCCCGGAGTTGGAATCTCCGTTTTGACGAAGTTATCAAAGGGTTTGGATTTGTCAAAACTTATGGAGAAACTTGTATTTACAAGAAAGTGAGTGAGAGCTCTGTAGCATTTCTAATATTATATGTGGATGACATATTGCTGATTGGAAATGATACGGAATTTTTGAAGAGCGTAAAAGATTACTTAAACAGTAAGTTTTCAATGAAAGACCTTAGTGAAGCGGCGTATATTTTAGGCATCAAAATCTATAGAGATAGATCAAGACGCTTAATTGGGCTATCACAAAGTACATACCTTGACAAGATTCTAAAGAGGTTTAGAATGGAGGATAGTAAGAAAGGGTTCTTACCTATGTTGCAAGGAAAGATCTTGAGTAAGACTCAAGGTCCGGCTACAGCTGAAGATAGAGAAGAGATGAATAAGATTCCCTATGCCTCTGCCATAGGCTCTATCATGTATGCCATGTTATGTACAAGACCAGATGTGGCACATGCTATTAGTTTGACTAGTAGGTACCAATCTGATCCAGGTTTGGAACACTGGACGGCGGTCAAGAATATCCTTAAGTACTTACGAAGGACTAAGGATATGTTTCTCGTATATGGCGGTGAAGAAGAGCTCGTCGCAAGTTGTTACGTCGATGCTAGCTTCGACACTGATCCGGATGACTCTAAGTCTCAATCTGGGTACGTATTTGTTATGAATGGAGGAGCGGTAAGCTGGAGGAGTTCCAAGCAAAGCATGGTGGCGAGATCAACTACAGAGGCGGAATACATTGCTGCTTCAGAAGCGGCAGAAGAAGCAGTTTGGATGAAGGAGTTCATATCCGAACTGGGTGTGGTTCCGAGTGCATTGGATCCAATGGTTATCTATTGTGACAACAATGGTGCCATAGCCAATACTCAGGAGCCAAGGTCTCACAAGAAATTCAAGCATGTAAAGCGCCAATTTCACTCCATTCGTGAACATGTCGCGGATGGTGATGTAAAGATTTGCAAAGTGCACACGGATCTGAATGTGGCAGACCCGTTCACTAAAGCTCTCCCCAAGGCAAAACATGATCAGCACCAGAACTCAATGGGTGTTAGATTCATCACTATGTAATCTAGATTATTGACTCTAGTGCAAGTGGGAGACTGAAAGGAATATGCCCGAGAGGCAATAATAAAGTTGTTATTATATTATTCCGTGTTCATAATAGATTTTTATTTTTCATGCTAGAATTGTATTAATCGGAAACATTAATACTTGTGTGATTAATAAACTAAAAGGGTTCCTAGTAAAGCCTCTCTTTTATGCTAGCTCGTTGATTAACTGATGATCAAGGTTTCCTGATCATGAACATTGGATGTTGTTAATAACGGGGTCATATCATTAGAAGAATGATGTGATGAACACTCACACCCATAGTACGAATAGCAATACGATCAAGTCATCAAGTTCATTGCTATATCAAACTCATGCGAAGTTGTTCTAATCCTTAGACCATGAGATCATGTTAATCACTGATACCGGAAGGGTACTTTGATGATATCAAACGTCACACCGTAATAGGGTGATTATAAAGGTTGATTTGGGTACTCTGAAAGTATTAGTTGAGGCTCATGGATCAAGAGTGGGATTTGTCCATCCGGATGACGGAAAGATATTCTCTGGGCCCTTCTCGGTGATATTGCATTGGAATCGCTTGCAAGCATGTGACTAGGTCACAGGAATGCATTATCACGGAACGAGTAAAGAGACTTGTCGGGAATGAGATCGAACTAGGTATGGTTGATACCAAATGATCGGATCTCGGACAAGTAATAATATCGCGAGACAAAAGGAATTAACTATGTTCGTTACTGGTTCACACGATCACTAGTTCATCGTTGAGTAAGTGGGAGTCATCATGGATTTCCAGATCCCGCTGTTGATTATTGATCAGAGAGGAGTCTCGATCATGTCCACGTTATTCGCGAACCGTAGGGTGACACACTTAAGGTTCGCCGTCGTTTTTGAGTGGATACGATACTCCGATCGAATTACAGGACAGCATAAGGGTTGTTTCAGAAAAGTACCGAAACTGTTTCGGGATATCGAAATAACTCAAGGGTGTATTTGTTAATGTTTGTTAATTGAATGAATTAACAAATATTAAAGAAATAAAAATGTTTTATTAAATCAATAAGTGTGAATTTTAATTAGCATGAATGTCATGCAAAATTAAAATGGGAGTTACCTCATGTTGATGAGGGGGTTACCACCATGAAGGGAATGAAGAGGAGGAGACCTCCTTGGCCGGCCAACCCCTTGGGGGCTGCCCCTCCTCTCCTATATAAACCCCTCCCTCTCCTCCATGTGAGACACTTCTTGATCCTCCCCTCCCTTGCATAGTTGCTGCCCACTTTCCGTCTTGGCTTAGCGAAGCTCTGCCAGAATTGTAGTTCATAGTTCATACACTTGGAGAAGTGTGTGGAGGAGTGTCCGGCGGATCCCTTCTTCCGCTGCCCCGCTAGACCGAGGGCGTGGAGGAGTCGATGTCGAGCTGTACGTGTGACCGAGCACGGGGGCGCTGCCACTTGTGGCGCCGGGGACACGATCTTGTGATCGTCAAGTGAACCGCGACGTCGACTACGTCAAGTGAACAACTACGTCGACTACGTGCGTCTTCACCAACTCTCCATTGTCAATGTTTGTGCGGGAACGTAATCCCCGCTTATGGTCATCGAGGGTTAGTATCCGTTGCTACCACCTCGTAGAGTATCTTGGCTAGTTTATGCGTTCTTGCGTAGGAAAATTTTTGTTTTCTATGCTACGAACCCATCACAAGAAGGAAATGACGGCGGAGGCTCGGGCGGCGGAATCGAAGAAGCGAGCTGCCCGGCGGGTCATGGCCAAGCAGAAGGAGAAGGATAGGAAGGCCGCCGAGGAGAAGGCAAGGCAGGCCGAAATCCTACAGGTCGTTAATGCCAGAGCTACGGCCGATGTTCTGGCCAAGCAGGCTGCCGTCCACGCCGTCGCCATGCTCAAGGGCAAGGTGGTGACCTAGTTCGCTGCCGACCAATTTGGGTCCACAGCCAGCTCTATGTCGTCGACGGCCGCGGGTTGGCAACGCCCTGCTTCGCCGGCCCTGTATTCGACGCGCGAGCCGCCTCCACAGCCAGCGGCCCCATCATGCCTCGGCGTGCCGACATCATCGGAGGCACAGTTCAAGGTGGGCGGTGGTGCATTCCAGCCCATCATCGACCTCAACCGCATGCCTGTTGCGGGCGACACATCGTCCAGGCACAGCAAGGCTCCACGAGCACGCGCCGCCGAGGACGTGCCTGACGCGGCTGACCTGTTTGGCCAAATGCGGACGCAGCCCATGGTCGACGAGGTACCACCCTGGTCTTCTACTTTGGTCTGTTGGCTTCATCTGAGCAACCGTGGTCATTGCCAATATGCAAGACGGCACTCAGCCCGACGATGAGGACTGCACCATCACTGGCGTCGAGACCCAACACGGATCGGCTGGCAACATCGACGGCAAGCCGCTGTTCGAGGATGCCTTGCTGGCCGCGATGCAGGACTGGCGCAGCCACCGGACCAGCACCTACACCGACAAGGAGGACCTCATGCTATGCGATGCTTGGTTGCACATTGGCACCGATCCCATTTCTGGTGCCGAGCAAAAGGGAGGTTGCTTTTGGCGGCGGATTTATGTACTTCCATGAGCATGTGAAGTTCAAGCCCGATAACTTTGAGGGTGATTGCAATGAGGTCTCACTTTCGAAGCGGTGGAGCTTCATTCAATTGGAGTGCAACCATTTTTGTGGCGCACTCGAGAACGTGAAGAACCGCAAGCAAAGTGGCCACAGTGTCAATGAGTTGGTAAGATGTTTTCTCCTCGTGTGATAATTTTATTGTGTTACATTGCCATCCTTTGCTTAGCATTGATTGTAGGTGCCACAAGCATTGGGCTACTTCAAGGAGGTGGAGAAGCATGCCTTCACATTGAGCCATTGTTGGCTCAAGCTCAAAGATTATGAGAAGTGGAAGACTAGATTTCTCCTTTGGTTCAAGGATGGGAAGCGGACCGCCGAGGACAACGAACAAGAGACTCCGAGCGAGGGCGGTGCTTATGCGAAGCGCCCAAGAGGCCACAAGGCTAGCAAGACCGACTTGCGCCGCGAAGCTTCGGCCATTGCACTAGGGAACACTTTGAAGTCGGTCTTTGCCGACAAGGAAGAAGCAAGTGCCAACAGGGATGAGCAAAGGTGTCGGGACAAAGAGGAGCATATGCAAAGCTTCGCCAACATACAAAGGAAGACACTTGAAATCCAACAAAGGAAGCTTGATCTTGCGGAGGTGAAAGAAAGGGCAAGGGCCAAGGATCTTGAGCTCAAAGCAAAGGAGTATGAGGCCACCTTGCTTGCCGAGGAGAGCAAGATCATGATGGCCGACTTGAGTTCTTTGGACCCGGCCAGAAGAGCATGGTTTGAGAGCAAGCAAGCCATGATTCGTGCACGTGATGCATGAATTTTTATTTATTGTAGTTACTTTTGGTGGCCATCACCAAACCGGCCAGCGCGCACCTGATTGTTGTGCTATGTTAATTTCAGTCCTTGCCTCCTTATTTTTTCGATTATTGAGTCCAAACTGGCGACCAACAGGCGGCAATAGTGGGCCAATTTTCGCCCTGCTGGCAAAATGGGTCGTCCCGCTGGCCGCACCCTGAAAGAGCATGTGCCCCCATGTGTGGTTTTGGTAATTAATGACAATCCCTATGGACTAATGTTTGCATTGAGTTATATTTGTAGGACTTGTCCGTAGACAACGCTTGAGCCATATGTTGGTTTCAAGGTTGTAGGAAGATGAAAATAAAGAAGATTATTCTATGACCAAGGTGTTATTCAAGTAGTGATCCAAAGAATGGTCATAAGGAAGTTGAGGCTATAGAGTATGTCTTGAGGAATAATATGGAGTGTGCTCTCATGTGCATTCTCAAGATAAGTTAGTGCAACGGACTCATGAAGACAAAGCTAAGCAAGGCTCTCCCATATTGGGGTATGGTATGGCGGAGTATTTGGAGATGTCTTCATGAAGCTTGTGTGAGCAAGCATGATCAAGAAAGGTGTTCCATCTTGAGGAAGTCAAGACCGTCATCATCTATATCAAGTGGATAGCACAAGGCAAATGTATGATCTTGATAGGTTTTCTTTCTTCCTGGTCTCATAGTGTTTGGGGTCCGGGTTTTAGGATCGATTGTCGTACTATCAAGAGGGGCTCTCGAGTGAGTAACTTAATCGTATCATTCAGAGAGAGCTCAAACCTTTGCATACTTGGCATTATCTTTCTTGGGTGTTATTTGGTTTTAATCCTTGTGAGGTTCTAGAGCTTGTGGTTATTCTCATGACAAGCTCTAGTTCATCGAAAACGGTTTTCCTATGAAAAACTTGTTGTGGTTTCAGTGTTTGGAGAATTTACCGATTCCTCATACAGAGAGGCCTCATACCTCTAAATTCATAGTAAATTCTCCCCTACTGGTTTTTTTTGTGAGGTTCTCCTTGTTTTTAGCTTTCCAACAAAATTGGTTTCGTCTCATTCGGAGTTTCCTTGCAAAAGATATTTGAGTTTTATTGTCTTGGGGAAGAGAAGCCCAGTTCAGCCCTAGGTTCGGCCCCGGGCCGGATCCCAGGCCGAACCATCCGGCCCCATACCGAATCTTCCGGCACTCAACGAACCTTTATTTAGATTGGTTTTTTGGCGTGGGGCCAATTCTTCCTACGGGCCGCCGGACAGTCCGGTCTGCAGTCTGGTGCCGCCGGACTGGCCGCCGGACCATCCAGCCAGGAATTCAGCGTCACCGAACTTACGGCCAAACGTCGTTTCGGGCATCTTCCAACGGCCAGATTTTCACCCACCTATAAATACTCCTTCTTCCTCCTTCAGCCAGCCACGTTTTTGGGCTTCTCTCTCCTCCATTGTTGATCTTGAAAGCTTGCCCTCCCTCCTCCATTCCCCCCATGATTCTTGCATCTTTTTGAGGGAATAGAGAGAGGAGATCTAGATCTATATTTCCACCAATCACTTTCTCCTCTAAGTGAGGGGAACCTATTGGATTTCCTCCTTTGTTCTTCCTCTCATATCTCTCCATAGCATTAGTTGCTTTGATAGGATTTGAGTGAGAAGGACTTGAGTATGTGTGTTCTTGCCTTTGCATCGGTTGCATCCGTTTGAGTTCTCCTTGGAGATTCGGTGGTGAAAGTTTGTTGAGCTTATTCTCTTGGGTTCTTGAAAACCCTATACGTCTTAGTGGCTTAGTGGATTACTTAGGGACCTCCAATTAAGTTGTGGAGATCTTCCCAAGCTCTGTGGTGCCTCAGTAGCGATTCTTGGGAGCCTCCAATTGAGTTGTGGAGATTGCCCCAAGCTTGTACGGATTCGGTGACCGCTCTTACGTGTCCCATAGTGGTTGGGTCTTCCATCTTGGTGGGAGGGCTCGAGGAGATTACGGTGAGCCTTTGTGGCGTGTTTGGGGATCCTTGTGCCTCCACACCGCTCCAACAGAGATTAGCACCCGCAAGGGTGTGAACTTCCGGATACATCGTTGTCTTTGCATGTCTCGGTTATTTCTATACCCGAGCTCCTTTACTTCTACAATTTACTTTCTGATAGCCTTCATGCTTGAAGTTATATATATCTTGCTATCACATAGTTGCTTATCTTGTTTAGCATAAGTTGTTGGTGCACATAGGTGAACCTAGTTTATTTAGGTTTTGTATGCTTGGCAAATTAAATGTTAGTTTTATTCCGCATTTGTAAGCCACTTGTAAAAGTTTTAAATCACTTATTCGCCCCCCTCCCCCTCTAGGCGACATACGTGTCCTTTCACACCCCCCCTACCCAAACGGACAGGCGCTGCCCACGTAGGATTTGGTGTCCGTGGCCCGACCCACTCGGACCGTTCTGAACACCCAAATGGGTCGGCCTGCTGGAGATGCCCTAAGCTCATGGTCACCAGGGGCACCGTTCTTGCTCCTCTACCACTCGCACATGGTCAAAATTCAAAAAGCATGTGCCTGGTGTTTAACTTTTTTTAAATTTACTTAGGGCATCTTCAGCGAGCTGACCCAAACGGACAAACACGGTCTGAAGTGGTCCAACCGGACAGGACATCAAAAATGCGGCCCAGCGGGACGACCCAAACAGACAAACTGTCCGTGCGCGACCTATTTGTCCATCAAATTTGGTCTACGTTTGGATCGGCCCGGACACACCTCTCGCGTCCGCACGTCCGGCCTGGACAAATGATACCCCACCTGTCATTCTAATATTTTCTTTTTCTTCTTTTCTTCTCAATTTCCAGAATCCTCCTGATCTCGAGCAGAGCAGGGTCGAGGAAGTCGACGCCGGCCTCCCGCTGCCCTCACCGCTGGAATACCTTGTCGCCGGCTCGAGCCGGCCTAAGCCGGGATCCCGAGCTCCGGCGCCGCTCTCTCTCTCCCCTTCCACATCTTGATCTCGATCGAGCTCCCTGGTGTAGGGGTCGCCGAAGTTGGAGCCAGCGCTCTCGCTGTATTCCTCGCCGTCGGGCAGGGGCAGGTTGTCGGCGGGACCGTGGTCGGCCAGCTCGTCGCTGCCAGGCCTGTGTTCCTCATGGTCGCATTGTTTGCGAGTGTCTCATGCGAGAAGGGCGGCGGCCTCGGGCCGAGCAGGGCGGCGGCCTCGGGGAGCAGGGCGGCGGCGACTTCGGGCCGAGCAGGGTGACGGCGGCCTCGGGCCGAGCAGGGCGGCGGCCTCGGGGAGCAGGCCGGCAGCGGCCTCGGGCCGAGCAGGACGACGGCGGCCTTGGGCTGAGCAGGGCGGCGGTCTTCGATGCGCTGACCGGCCTTGCGAGAAGAAGGTGTATATCCCTATGACAGGTGGGGTCTGGGGCGAACAGGTGCAGACCTATTTATTTACTGCTGGGTGCAGTACCCTACCTAAACGGACACGGACTAAAAATGTGTGCACGGGCCGACCCAGACAGACAATTTCAGACATTTTGAGACACCCAAATGGGTCGGCCTGTTGGGATGCCCTTAGTTATACAATAACAATAACGGCCAGCTGTCGGTGTGTGTAGCACTCCATATTATTTTATTCAGACTCAAGCAAAGCATATGAGAATCATCACTTGGTCCATCACATATGGAGATTAATTTAACTCCATGTCTGGGATGGCAGAGCATCTCTGTTCGATTCATTCGGTGCAAGAAAAAAACCGGACATCAACTTGCTATGAGCAGACTACCTTTGCCAAAAGATTCTCGGCCTGTATATACCTAGACGGGCCATGGAGTAGTCTGCCTGTATGCATGTCTAGGTGTCCAGGTGTCATTCATCTATGCCATACGCATGTATCATCTATGATAGAGAGTTATTTTTGTTCTTATTATATTCAACGAAGTGGTTCAATTACTGTTTAGAATTGTATGTCCTGTTTCTTCATTTTACACATTGGTTCCATGAGGTTAAGTAGACGTTAATGCCATGCATTATTTAGAGATATTATGAATCTCTGATGGTTGGATGGCTGCATTGGAGCTTGTAGATAGTGGATTAATGAAACTAAGATTGGTGTAGATGGTTGACTAATAAAACATGTGTTGGATGGCTGCATTGGTTGCATGAGGTTCGTAGACGTTTATGCTATGCATTTCTCTCTATCAAATTTGGGGTATTGCACTATTATATTAGATGTACAATTTCAAATATCGGAGATGCTTTTTTTGATGTATTGGCATTTTTTATTATGTGCTATTTATCTTTGCTACTTTCTTTTTTCAAGGCTTTAGAGAAAAGATACTTCAGGAATTGTGTCATTTATTCACATGTAGACACACTTGTGTCTGCCCTAGCATGTGTCCAATCGAGAATAATGACCATGTATAGTTGGACTTGCTCTAAGTTTTATTTTGGTGCTGAGACACTGAGACCAATAAATCGTTTTGATACCTCGTATATCTATGGTATTTTATGAGACAATGTTCTATGTTTGCCTTGATGTCCTGTGTCCCATGTAACTTGATATAAGATTGATATCTGCATACGTTTGCATACTTTCATATTATAATCTGTATTGCTAAAATTTTCGTTGAAATTTCTATATTAATTTGTACCGTTGAGTTTCCTTGATTTTTTGGTATTATTTTGAATTCCCAGATTTTATAATATTTTGTGAGAAAATTTTGTATTTATAATGTCCTGAAATTGGCAACAAATTATATGAAGAAACATGATGATTTGTACTGAATGATGATCCACTTTCGAATTTTGTAGTCCCCCTTCCATTCCTTCTCATTCCCTTCCTTTTGGGAATGGGTGCATTTTCCCCCATCCATCGATAGGATCCCGAGTTGTCAGGAAAATCCGTGGCAGGGGTATGGTTCCCTGGTTCTTCCTCCCCCAGCTACCAAACAAAGCAGCCTTAGGCCTTGTTCGGTTGGTGGGGATTATATCCCAAAGTGGTTCTGACACCTGCAGGGATTGGGTGATCCCCAACCATCACCCCAACCCCCCACTAACCTCTCTTCCGTAACCCCGTGTTTGTTCGGTTAACCCCCACCCTGCACGTAACCCCTACCTCACCCCCACGAGAAGCAGCAGGCTAGCGCACGCAGCAGCAGGCCGCAAGCTCACAGAACATCACAAAACAATATACACAATGACATATATTTTTCTATGCAGGATTAGATAGAACATAAAAGTATCACAAATAATTATAAATTATTTTGAGGCAGGGTCGCTTCATTTCCTGAAAAAATAACATCACAATTCCAAGAGGCTAATATGTACTCAGAGTGATAGTTATAGTACTGTTATAGTACAAACTAGAAGGGATCCATTATAATAGGTTAGAATTCCAGGAACATCTTCTCAGATTTTAACCTTCAGTGTCGAGGATGATCTGGTTTACGGTAGCAGGAAAAATGCAGTAATACAGTAAGTTGCAACTCCTAGTAGCAAACTTCATCAGCAGAAAAAGAAAGTATTCTGTCAAATTTTAAGATAAAGAAAACCTTCTTGTGTTTAATGAAATCGTTTCCATCTTCAGACTATATATCATGATCAGCATACCAAACTTAAGAGATATATCTCATGACAGTTACATACAAACGCATTCGACCCTGCCTCAACTTGCCTCTTGCTTTTTTTTCTTCAAAATGAGATATATAAAATGATCTAACAGAACCAACATATATGATCAGAGTCATTTGGAGAAAAAGAAGTCCCTGCAACTAAGACTGCTGTGAGCCACTGGTTTCAGACACAGCGTATTAAACTTATTACTTCGGAGATACTATGCCAATCTCGGTCCCTTTCTCTCAGAGCATACACCTCGGCATGAAAGAATCCTCCACAAAGTGAAGTTCTTTACCAACCCAAACTTGTCGAACAGCCACCATATCCCCGATGAGCATACATAGCTAACGGCCACTACTCTCCCAGATCTCGTACAAGAAGAGGGAAAAGTGATGAGAAGGAGAAGATCAAGTTACCTGGACGAGCAGCCGTCGGAGGTGGAGGAGATCGCCGGAGATCTGGACGAGCAGCCGTCGGTGGTGGGGAAGAGGTCCGTGGCGGAGTCACCGGTGAGGAAGGGTGCCGATCTCCTCTCCTCGAGTTGATTCAGTGGCCGCCGTCGCTCCCGTAGCCGCCGCCGTCGCCGGTGAGGAAGGGTGCGTCGCCGCCGCCGCCGGCCCTGTCGCGAGAGGAGAGGGACGAAGGGCTTCGCTCGTGTCGATTCGGTCTCGCTCGGGATGTTATCCACGACATAGGGGTAGCGTTTCTGAATCCCGGTCAAATGAGGGGTTTCGGGGGGAAATCGGGCCGGGTGCAACACCGCCCGGGTTTAACCGAATGAGGCCTAAGTTTGGGCCGGGATTAAACCCGGGTGAGTCGGATCCCGGCTGTCAGACGGGGTTTCGGGCCCAATCCCGGCCGGGTTGGGACGAAACGAACAAGGCCTTAGGGATATACTTTGTAATGACGTTCCCTGATCAATAAAGCGCCATAATTATCAAAAAAAAACCCACAATTTGAGACATCAATGTCCAGCATTGACCTTCCCTGTCAAACTTCCTCACTGCGGGCGCCTTTCTTTTTGGTACACACTCACCCAATGACACGAATAGTTCAGTTCAAATAAAAACAACATAAATTGACCAAACGGAAAACGACATAACATACACAAAGTTCCAGATTTGGTGCTCCCACTACTATGACACCCATTCACTTATTTCAGTCATCTAGCGTTGCCACTACCACAATACCCCATCACGTGTCAGTTCATGGTACTGAGTATCAACAACCAATTGGGTACCACTCGATGTTCACTTCAAGTTGATCATCATCAACTTCTCTTTCTTGACACATAATTTCACGGGTGAAATTTAGACTAAATTTAAAATGCTTGCCCTGCTCTCCTTGACCACCACATGTGATTACTGTCAAGTCCACTTCTATGTGGAGTTCTCGCTGCCAACGACCTGGAACGGCAACCACAGACGGACTCAACGGAAGAATGGATGTGGAGCCAAAGGGAAAGGACAAGCTCATCCCTCGTTCACAACTAAAGAGGTGGACGCTTTTGTTCCTATAGTCCATGGCGCTTGCCTTGATCTTACCATAAACGGCACAGCTTCTAGAACCGAGATCTTTCAACTTTAACTTGACCTCAACATTGGCCTCAATGGCCTTGGGAATCACCAAGTATGTGATCTCCAACTTGCGGCCAGGGCCTGCACAAATGGTTCGTGTGTATTCCTCAACTTCATCGTCGGCTTCAACATCCCACCCCTCTTCGATGGGAGGAGCAGACTCATCGTCGGTATAAACATCCAAGCTGAAGTAACCATAAGCCATGAGAATTCTACGGGGTCCAGTGGGCACCAAATCGACCATTCCTTCCTGCACGTGCAAGCATGGATGTATAATATGTGTTAGTATGTACGAGACATAAAGCATATAGTAGATATAATTTAAGGTAGCCAGTATATACCTCTTGTACTTCCCCCCTGCGCTTCACATAGATGCACCGACCTAGTTGCCAGTCATAACCGTTGATTTGGCAGATAGGGAAGTTTGCACAAATGGCCAACAATTGCACCGCACGTTGCACAAATGGTTCATATTTATCATTGCTATTCTTAGAGGCCATTCCACTATCATCCGGGCCACTGCCACCATCCTCAGGGCCAGGGCCACCATCCTCAGGGCCAGGGCCACCATCATCAGGGCCACTGCCGCCATCCTCAGGGCCATCCCCGCAATCCGCCGATAGAGCTGTGGCACCATCCTCGCCTCTTTCACCATCCTCGTTGGTTGTGTGAAGAACCCATCCATCAAACTTCTTCAGTTTGGCTCCATACATGTTCAAATCCCACACTTTACCCATCAGCTGATTGGTGCCGTCCTTCCAACGAAAAAAAAGCAGAGATTACCAAAATAGGATATGTCACCACAGAATGTCATTGATCACCACAAAGTGTTTTGAGACTGACAATAGCTAGCACATCAGAATGTCATTAATCACCACAAAGTGTTTTGAGACTGACAATAGCTAGCACATCTATAGTACAAACAATAATATGGCAAAGATTTACCAATCTTACATGTTTTACTTCTCTATCCCACAAACAGTGAACAGCAACAAAACCAATCACGCCACAAGCAACGTTTAGTAGAGCAGACTGCCCTCTCTAAAAAAAGGACGACTTAGTAACTAACGCGTGGAAATAAAATCAGTGGATTAATTGCACTTTCAGCCAGAACTGATTAAAATCAACATTTCATTTACACATCATCATCAAACTCAGAGAATGATTTGGTAACTAATTGCATGTAAATAAAATCAGTGGATCAAATTCAGCTTTCAGCCAGAACTGATAAAACAAACATAACAAATGTTTCCGGTAATACAGTCAAAATGCAAGGGTTCAACAACTTCATTAGAATTAGAATAGTAATAAACAGTACAAATTTTCACATTATGATATTCTTGATATAGTGTTATCACAGAAAGTATGAGTTTAATGCAAGTGAACAATACATTGGTGAAATGCAAGGAAATAGAATTGGAACACCATATAATCGCATTAGGGAAGATATGAATTCGAAATCCTTAACATTAGAGCCAGGGGCGAATCTAGCATGTAGCCATTGGGTTCAGCTGAACCCAATGCATTTGCACTAATATAGTACTATTTGAATGCTTAGCACCATCATTTTTTGCTTTGACCCAGCAGTTTGATAGCCATTAACCCATTGCCAAAATTTTCTAGATTCGCCCTTGATTAGAGCAAGCAGTATAATTTGACAATTTTTAAAATAAAACCAACACAAAAAATATGATTCAAACTAATATCACCTTGCAAGACGTGAAAAGACACATTTGTGACAGACAAGGAAGTTGTTTTCTTCGAAGTTCCATGAGAAAATATAAACATACAAGTTTAAAGAAAGAACTGAGTATACCCGTACCGACAGGATAGTATGAGTCTTAAGTGGTCCCAGCGATATCTCGATCCCCTGTAAAAAATAACAGTGTTAGATTACAGGTCAGAGGGGAAACAAATCAAATTTAGGAAGGTTTTGGCCCATAATTCTTAGAATACACAATATAACTAATGAAAACTAACCTGGATACAAGAAGAAATTCCCAAAACATTGTTTGCAAGACAATACTTCTTAGCAGCATACCACATGGAAAAGAAAAATCCAGGGATTGAAGCTAAAACCCGTGAATTGACGAAGTCTACTGAAACTGTTGAAATCAGATATGCATGAATTTAAAACATATTCAAAATATTTGTAAATGAAGGCAGCTGGCATCAAACTAGCGTAAGGTTGAATCCCAGCTGGCATCTTTGATCCATATACTGTACCGACACCATAACATGAAAAGTAATCAAAATCTTGTAATACACTAAAACCTCAACATTACAAGAAAATCGAAGTTTTCATGTCCCAAAGGAAAGACGTCAACAAGAAAGTATTTCCATGCCACTTAACTGTTCATAAAATGTTGAAAATCTGACTTAGCTTTGTCCAAACTTTGGCGCACAGCCACAGCTCTACAATGAGAAATACTATGCCATTCCACAATGAAGTGGGGGGAAAAGCAATGAATAGCCTACCAAAAAATCAATGCTTAAAGATGATTCTATTCATTATGGTGTGCACTATATATCAATCAATCTACTAATTTTTTGTCGCCATATTTTTGTTCCAGGTACAGTATCCTCATGATAAAATCAATATTGTTCTAGAATAGTACTGAAAAAACATAGATGCATATAACAAGGTCAGCATAATTGGATTCAAAAGTGTGAGCACATCAAAATGAGTAGGAACAAAGCTTCAAAAAAAAATGAGTAGGAACAAACCGTGGATAAGTGGAGTCCGAGATACAGCCTCCTTATAATTACATTCTTTTGTAAGAAAACGTTTTATAGGAGGTAGCATGACACTGCATAAGAACATCCAAGACGTCTTAAGTTCACAAGTACAATTTTAGGTACTCATGCCAAAATAAGTGTTCTCAGACTTACACGAGAGAATTAATCCCATGGATGAAGCAAGCTATGAATGCAGGAATGATCAAGCCCTTGGAAAGAAACTTGAACAGAAGGAACACTGACAGAAGTATAGCATGTTCTTTGGACACCATTGTCTCCTGCATAGGAACAAATCGGTATGTAGCAATTAACGAGGTGAGCCAAAGGACAGGCGGCGGCAACCTGCTAGTAACAAAACAGCCTGCAGCGGGCTAATGCTGGATAGCTGTAACAGCACAAATTAAGAGCAGATACACTAGGTTTTATCCACAAACACAAGCCACAGCAGTGAAGCATAATAGACCACAAACAACAACTAGCCTGACATGTAGTTTATCTAGATAACAATCTGAGCATATCAGAAGACCACAGGCGGAAAGCCCGCAGATAAACATCACGCCCTAATCTAAACTCTAATCCAGAACTAGCACGCCCAAACCTATCTACCTAATCGAATAGAATCTGGTAAGAGCCCAATCTATCTGAAGTAAGAAGACGCCCAGAAATAATCTTCTTACTACCAGGATTGGGCTCCTACCAGATTGCGCAAAAATAATATCGATTCGAGCTGCAGGAGAAAACAGATCTAAAGCAAGAAAGGGGAGACGTAGGTCGAAGAGGGTGGCCTGGTCGACCTTGATGAACTCGGCATCGCAGTTCTTGAGGTCCTCAGTGGGGGCCGGTGCGGCGGACGAGCCGTCCGCGGCGGGCGTGGCGGCGGCTCCTCCCTCGGCGGCCCCTGCGGGCTTCACGGCCTGGACGTGCTTGCTGCAGTACACGATGACCTTGGAGAGGATCTTGGAATTGACGTTGGGCAGCGGGATGCGGTTGTCGGCGCAGTCGTCCTCGATCATGTGGCGGATGATCTGCCACCCCATCGCCACGGCCTCCTCCACCTCGAACTCATCGCCGTCCGACGACTTCAGGGTGATCATCTTCTTCGAGTCGTCATCCACGGCCGCCATCGATCTGCTCTTGAGGGTCGGGGATTCCGGGGCAATTTGGGTCGACGAAACCCTAGCGAGCTCTTGGCGGCGGAAAACAGAGGATTACTTTAGGATCGGTGAGGAAGAGGGCCGGGCCTCCTCAATTTATGGGGCAGGAGATACCACGGGTTGCACGGTTAGAACCAGGACACTACGCTGAACCATAAAGTGGCGGTGCCGAGACCTAATGGTCACCGGAGCTTGTCCGGCGACCTGCCCCTGCGACGGTGCACGACGGTGATCTCCGATTACACGATACAGACGCCCTAATGCTACAATAGGATGCTCTAGAGGTGCACATGATTACCCTAAACATGAAGAGATGCTCGGTGAGGCTGATTGATGACGGTGGTGAACGGAGCTTCGCGGATTCCGGTGAGCTTCTGCGGGAAGGAACGGTCAAATTGGCTTGGTGTAGGCCTTCCCTTGATGATTTGCTCCTCCTGGATGATCAGCAAAGCGAGGAGCTCCTCCCAGATCACTTGTTGGAGCTCGGGGTGCCCTCCATCAACGGCGGCCTGCAAAGCTCCGGCGAGATCCTGCGGCTGGGTGGAGAAGATAGAGAGGGATAGAGAGGGAACGAGGGGGCGGCGAAGGAAAAGTGCGGCACGGCGGACCTCCCATAGGGCTCGAGGTGATCTTATCGTCAACGAGGACGTGGAGCACGCCGGCGTCATGTCGACCATGCGGAAGAGAGGTGGAGGAAGACGATGACCTCTTCTTCTGACGGGTGGGTCCCACCTGTCGGTCTAAGACCGAACCGGTATCCAAGCCGGGCCCCGGATGGGCTAGCTAGCTGGGCCAGCTTGATGGGCTGCGGTCAGGTACGCTTTGATACGCCTCAAACGTATCTATAATTTTCGATGCTCCATGCTTGTTTTTACACCATTTGCCTTGTGTTTCTTTACACTTCGTGGCGTTTTTATGCGATTTCCGGAACTAACCTACTAACAAGATACCACAGTGCCAGTTCCCTATTTTCTGCTGTTTTTGTGTTTCAGAAAAGCTACACAGAAATATTCTCGGAATTGGACGAAACAAGTTCCAAAACTCCTATTTTTCCCAGAAGAGGACCGAAGACCGAACGAGAGCCGGAGGAGGGCCAGGGGCTGCCCACACAACAGGGGGCGTGGCCCAGCCCCTGGCCGCGCCCACCTATTGTGTGGCCACCCTGGTCGCGCCCTGACGACGCCCCTTCGCCTATAAGAAGCCTCGGGATGGAAAACCCTAAAAGAATCGGCAAATTTCCAGAAAGAGTTCCGCAGCTCCGCTGCCGCCGCCGACGAATTTCGGGGGACAGAAGTCTCTGTTCTGGCACCATGCCGGGACGGGGAAGTGCCCCCGGAGCCATCTCCATCGGTCTCCATCGCCGTCTCCATCAACCTCACCACCATC
The DNA here is from genome assembly GCA_007115705.1 of Dactylis glomerata. Lineage (NCBI taxonomy): Eukaryota > Viridiplantae > Streptophyta > Magnoliopsida > Poales > Poaceae > Dactylis > Dactylis glomerata. Next base: position 551,266 of record QXEO01001013.1, read on the forward strand.
TCCATCAACCTTGCTGTCTCCTATGATGAGGAGGGAGTAGTTCTCCCCCGGGGCTAAGGGCTCTACCGGTAGCTATGTGGTTCACCTCTCTCTCCCATGATGTGATCTTTATGTGATCGTGAGCTTTGTATCTAGTTGAATTGGTAGATGTTATTATTCGGATATTATGCCACTCCCGTGCTTTAACTTTGTAATCTCCGGAGATACCTTGTATCATGGTGTGAAGGTGACTAGTGTGCGTATCATGTGTATCTTTTTGGTTAATGTCTCTATGAATTGTTGGTGTTTGTTGGAACCATCTAGTGCGTTCATGATGATAGTGTGGGACAATCTAGTTTGGGTACATACAGACTTTGAGGAGTGCTTCGTAGCCCTACGCATGATTAGTGTTCGTTTTCCATTGGAGAATTGTTTTGAGTTGCATATTGATGATAGTATCTATTGGTTCAATTATGTTATATTTGTTGAGAGTGTGTCCACTAGTGAAAGTATGATCCCTAGGCCTTGTTTCCAAGCATTGCACACCGTTTACTTTTAGTTTTGTTACATGTTTGCTCGCAGCGATATTTATTTCAGATTACATTTACTACTTATAATCATCACTACTACTTGCATTTCACTATCTCTTCGCCGAACTAGTGCACCTGTACATCTGACAAGTGTATTGGGTATGTTGGGGACACAAGAGACTTTCTATATCGTAATTGCAGGGTTGTTTGAGAGGGATAGCTTTGACCTCTTCTTCCCTGAGTTCGATAAACCTTGGGTGATCCACTTAAGGGAAACTTGCTGCTGTTCAGCAAACCTCTACACTTGGAGGCCCAACATTGTCTACAAGAACAGACGCGTGCATAGACATCAAGCTCTTTTCTGGCGTCGTTGCCAGGGAGGTAAGGTAAAAGGTACTCACATCCTTTGGCTACTAAGTCTTTTAGTTGCTGGTGAGTGCTCGAAGTTATTTCCTTTAGATTCTGCAATTATATCTTTTTGTTTCTTGTTTTTTCACTAGTTAGGCTTAATGGAAAGTAAAGAGTTCTTTAGTATTTTTCCTGAGTTTAGATTTGAAGAGAAAATTGAAAAACCTTTGGAGCTTAATTTGCATGCTAATAGTGTTGTTAGTATGAATGCTTTGAACACCATTATAGAAAAGTCTAAGCTTGGGGAAGCTGGTTTTGTTAAGCATGATATTTTTAGTTCCCCAGCTTTAGTGGAGAAAGTTTGCTCTGATGATATTTTATCTCACATATGTGATGTTTCTAATGATACTTGTGCTCCTCATCCTTTTAAAATACATATGAAAATTGTTGATCGTGCTATGAATAACTGCTATTTAGGAGATGGAACTGTCCATCCTGGTGATCATTTGCTTTTTATACATGAATTATGTGAGTTGTTCCAGTGTGCAGGTATTTTGATGAACCAAGTTAAGAAGAAGCTATTCTCTTTATCACTGAAGGGCAGAGCTGCGGAATGGTATAAAACACTGAAGGATGGCCGACCTGTTGATTGGGAGGAAATTGTACTTCTCTTTTATTCTAAATTCTATCCTTCTATTGAGGTTTATAAAGATAGGAATAATATTTATAATTTTCATCCGCATGAGGGAGAAAGAATTGCACAAGCGTGGGGAAGATTGAAGTCACTAATGCTCAAATGTCCTATTCATGATCTTCCTCGTAATATTGTTATTGATAATTTTTATGCAAGGCTTTCAGGATATTACAAGGACCATCTAGATGCATGCTTGGATGGGTCTTTCACAAGGAAGGATGTTGACACCAAGTGGGGTCTGCTTGAAACAATTCAAAGCAATATCAAAGATTGGGATAGCAACAAAGGTAAAGGATCCGGTATAAATTACGATCATAATTGCATTAAGTCTTTCGCTGAAACTGCTGATTTTCAAGAGCTTAGTGCTAAATATGGTCTTGATCCTCAAATTATGGTAGATTGTTTTAAAGCCTTTGCTTCTCATATTAATGTTCCTAAAGGAAAGGGGACGTGTATCATGAACCTTTTAAGGACACTTGCATAGAAAGTGATATTGTTATTGATGATTACAATAAACATGCTCAAATTTCTGAAAGTACTACTTCCTATAAGCATGTTAATTTTTGTGGAGTACATAGACCTTGTGAACAGAGTTACAACAAGGAAGATTATTGTATCCACCATGCGAACGAAGAAACCCGAATGTGGCACAAGGCTATAGGCGAGCTTGGTGAAAAGGTTTGCGAGCTTTATCCTTTTCTTTGTAAACATTGCGATGACATAGGGCATTTTAATTTTCAATGCTCAAGCCCTAATAGTTACTCTTCTAGTATCGCAAGTTTGTATTGTGATGACAAGATTACTCTCAATCAGCATGATGAGCTTACTTTATTTTTGGCGTGTGAAGAGATATCTAGAAAGATTTCTTTGGTAGACATGAATGATGTTGATATTAATAGCACCCTTCGTGGTTGTCATCTCTATTGCGTTAAAGATTGCCTCGCAAATACTTACATACAAAATCTTATAAAACATGATGTTTTGCCATGCTATGACAGGACTGACAGATGTTTCTATCTTATTAATAGAGAGGAGGAATCCTCCAAAGTTTCTTCTATTGTTCCGGTCAGCAAACCAGATTATGTGGAGAAGATGCCTTTCAAGTCTGTCCCTCCTAAAGGAGAGAGTAATAAGAGTATGAAGAAGAAGAAGAGGAGTAAAAGGCGAGAGGAAACGGTATCTTCCCCTAAGCATTTTGATCCTATTATAGATTATGATAATTCTGATTGGGATGATGTTCCCATGCCTATTACCTATGTTAGTGATCATGATTGGGAAAAGCACTCTACTTTTGATATTGAAAATCTTTTTGGTACCAATTCTAAGGTTAATAATTATTGTACCATTAGCACTATCCATGTTCCTTCTTATGATGATATGTTTGATGAATATGCTTTGCGAAATAGCTATTCTCTAGCTTGTGATGATACTAAACCTCTAGTTTATGATGGTTACAATGATGAGTATAATATTTTTAGCTCACCTACTTTTGAGGAGAAAATTAGTTATGATTACAATATGCCTCCTGTTTTCGATGATTGTGGTGATGAGAATAATTATTCTGTTGAATCTGCTCCTACTACGATTGTTCATGTGGGGAGTATTAATTCTTTTATGCATGTGGCTCATGATAGGGATGCTTTATGTGATAGTTACATTGTTAGTTCTATTCATGATGCTACTGAAAATTATTATGAGAGAGGGAAACATGGTTTGATGGATCTCAACAATATTGAGTTTCCCCTCTTTATGTTGCAACTCTTGAAGTTGTACTTGTTTTGCCTTCCTATGCTTTTTGCTTTGTGCTTTCATGACTTGTCTCTTTACAAGATTATTTTTCATAGGAAGTGGTTCAGATTTAAATGTCTTTCACATTTGCTTTTTGATGCTCTCTATTGCTTCAAGTTCTTATATAGCGCTTTTGCCTTAAGCTCTTTTATGGCGACTACATGAGCATCTTTGTGAATTACTGCGCCTAGCTCAAAGGCGTTAAAGAAAAGCACTTTTGGGAGATAACCTAATGTTTTACTTTTCAGTACTTTTTCTTTTATTTAAGTCTTGGAAGTTATTACTACTGTAATAACCTCTCCTTATCATTTTTATTTCGCTGTTGTGCCAAGGAGAACCTCCAATTTGAGTGAGGTAAGATTTGGGGATGTTGCTGTCCTGAAACAGATTTTGGTGCTACACCGTAAAAATTCGTGAAAATTCTCAGAATATATTTTGGACCTGCGATTTCTTGTGCATATGCCCCAGGTTATATCCAAACTTTCATTAGTTATACACTTTTTGATTTGAGCAACATAAAACCCTCTAAAAATTCGACCTTTGTCAGCTGTTCTGTTTTGATAGATTTCTGCCAATATTTGTGTTTGCCGCTTTATCGCTTTCTTTTTGAGTTCTTTTGATCACGGAACTTTTGGGGAAGTTGCTACAGTAGTATATGCTTTATATGTGATAGTTTTGAGTTGAAACCTGAAGCAAAAAGGGTTGATTCATTCCTATGCTTACACTAATGTTGCTAATAGAATTGTGTTTAGTTTTGTATGAAGGAAGTTTTCAAGTGTAGGGATTGGAGAATGATGAGATGAGTTGAAGAATGGACAAAAGCTCAAGCTTGGGGATGCCCATGTCACCCCAAGGAATATCCAAGAAGTACAAGCGTCAAAGCTTGGGGATGCCCCCGAGGCACCCCTTCTTCATCGGCAAAAATTAGGTCACCTTTCAACACACAATATTTTTATTGCTTCATGCATTATGTGTTTTTCTTGGAGCGTCAGTTGTTTTTAGTTTTCAGTTTTGTTTAGTTTTATTTGCTGCAATAAATGGTTGGACCCCAACAAATTCCTTTTGGAGAAGTTGCCTTGCTTTTTATTTGCCAAGAACACTCAGTTTTTCACTCTTATCGTTCAACGAGTGTTCTCATTTTCTAGAACTGCGTTAAGTTTTCATTTTTCGCCTTGATTTTTGTTCAGATCTTGTTATATCTTTGCATCAAGGTGTATTTTGACCTCTGGTCCATGTTGTTTTTCATCAAAAGAGTTGTTTCAAAAAAGTTTGAATGGTGTTGGAAAAGAGAAAAAGCTTTATGCAAAAAGTGGTACAAAAAGGAGCTTGTGTAGACTGCGGCCTAGGCTTTTGCATGTCGTGCTTGATGTATTTTTGATAGTATGCTTAGTGGTTTTGCTGTAGCATGACTTATCTCAAATGACTGAGATTGCTTAATGAGCCTTTGAAAAAATCATGCGTTGTTTTAATTATTTGGAAGCATTATTTTGGTTTTCTCCTTTGATGCTTTATTTGGGTTGACTTGGCGCATGCTCACACATGTTAGACTCATACAAAGTCGCCATAAGCCTCTATGATCATTTAGTTTTTGACTTTTGATGTCATCTTATGCTTCTTTTAATGTCGCTTTGTCGCTATGCATGATTATAGCCGTTATTGCTCTCTTAGTTGGTCGCTCCCAGTCTTTTGCTAGCCCTCATTTTGTACTGAGTATGAGCTCTACTCGTGCATCCAACTCCTAAAAACCAAGTTGTTCCAATGTGTCCACCATACATACCTATTAGCAATTTGCTATTCCAAAGTACATTTGACTTGCTTTTATCTATCCTTCAAATTAAACTCTTTTTGGTGTTATGCGAAAATTGGTCAGTAAAGCTCTCACGAACCTGATGGCACACTTTAATTTTCTCGTTCATAAAAATTTGACATTGTGGCTCTCTAATATTGAGTTGTTATGCTTGCAAGTTGTAAGTTGGAAATTAGCCCAGCCATGCTGTCATGGGGCAAGCTTTCAACATTGCACTCTTTATTTGAGTTGATATCGTGATCTTTTATTTATGGATACTCGCGATGTGAAATAAATTGGGAATCTTGCGGGATCATGGAGTTTGTATACGTGTTGGAGAAACGCCTGGGCCGCTAATCTAAGCCATGCATAATTCATGGTGGAAATTTACAGCATGCCCATAGTGAACATTCGTCGACGCATCTCACAATAAAAAGCTATACCAATGATAAATAAAAGAGATGCCGAGGTGTTCATTGTCTGTTTGTCCTGTCATTTTGATGTGGGCTTGTTCCATGTCATCGGGCATGGAGGTACCCCATTGGTGGTTCTCGATGATACGTGTATACTTACAATGACAAGAGCTTGCTTGGGACTCTAAGTAAAGTAGCATGAGGTTTGGGTATTTGTACTTCACGGGACACGAGGTTTTCAACTTATGATTTGTCAAGCATATGCATCATAAGTGTACTCGCATTAACTTTAACCATTCAAGATGCCTATGATGGGGGCAATGAGAGCTCAAAGCTAGTAAGTACCATAATTTTTGAAGGTTTATAAAACTTGCAATCACTGCTTCCCTCCGCGAAGGGCCTTTCTTTTACTTTTATGTTGAGTCACCACCTTCTATCTTTATACACCGTCTAAGAGAGCATAATTATCATTCTGAGTATAATGTGCATTGTCCCAAAGTTTTCATTGATTGATTCATGATGTTGGTTTCACTTGTTCTTAAATTATTTGTATCTAGTCGCCCTCTTAAACTTGAAGGTGTCCTATGCATTTATGTTTTGCTACTCCATGAGGGACAAGCTGAAAACCATTTGCTATGTTTTTCCATATGATTTGAACACATGTTTGACTTTCATTGTTTCATTTTTCATGATCTTCCATTTGTGTTCTTTTTCATGTTATAACATGGTTGCTAAGTTTTTTCTATCAAGATTATGTCTTTCATGCCCATGTTTTAAGTTCTTTAATCCCAGCACTCATTGCTTACTTTGATGTTCAAGATTGTGTTGGTGCATGTCACCTCAAAAATTATTCTTTTGTTATCACTTACCTACTCGAGGACGAGCAGGAGTTAAGCTTGGGGATGCTGATACGTCTCAAACGTATCTATAATTTTTGATGCTCCATGCTTGTTTTTACACCATTTGCCTTGTGTTTCGTTACACTTTGTGGCATTTCTATGCGATTTCCGGAACTAACCTACTAACAAGATGCCACAGTGCCATTTCCCTGTTTTCTGATGTTTTTGTGTTTCAGAAAAGCTACACAGGAAATATTCTCGGAATTGGACGAAACAAGTTCCAGAATTCCTATTTTTCCTGAAAGAGGTCCGAAGACCGAATGAGAGCCGAAGGGGGCCAGGGGCTGCCCACACAACAGGGGAGCGTGGCCCAGCCCCTGGCTGTGCCCACCTATTGTGTGACCACCCTGGTCACCCTCTGACGACGCCCCTTCGCCTATAAGAAGCCTCGGGATGGAAAACCCTAAAAGAATCGGCAAATTTCCAGAAAGTGTTCCGCAGCTCCGCCGCCGACACCGATGAATTTCGGGGGACAGAAGTCTCTGTTCCGGCACCCTGCCGGGATGGGGTAGTGCCCCCGAAGCCATCTCCATCGGTCTCCATCGCCATCTCTGCCGTCTCCATCGACCTCACCACCATCTCCATCAACCTTGCTGGCTCCTATGATGAGAAGGGAGTAGTTCTCCCCCGGGGCTAAGGGCTCTACCGGTAGCTATGTGGTTCACCTCTCTCTCCCATGATGTGATATTTATGTGATCGTGAGCTTTGTATCTAGTTGAATTGGTAGATGTTATTATTCAGATATTATGCTACTCTCGTGCTTTATATTTGTAATCTCCGGAGATACCTTGTATCATGGTGTGAAGGTGACTAGTGTGCGCATCATGTGTATCTTTTTTGGTTAATGTCTCTATGAATTGTTGGTGTTTGTTGGAACCATCTAGTGCATTCATGATGATAGTGTGGGACAATCTAGTTTGGGTACATATAGACTTTGAGGAGTGCTTTGTATCCCTACGCATGATTAGTGTTCGTTTTCCATTGGAGAATTGTTTTGAGTTGCATATTGATGATAGTATCTATTGGTTCAATTATGTTATATTTGTTGAGAGTGTGTCCACTAGTGAAAGTATGATCCCTAGGCCTTATTTCCAAGCATTGCACACCGTTTACTTTCAGTTTTGTTACATGTTTGCTCGCAGTGATATTTATTTCAGATTACATTTACTACTTATAATCATCACTACTACTTGCATTTCACTATCTCTTCGCCGAACTAGTGCACCTATACATCTGACAAGTGTATTGGGTGTGTTGGAGACACAAGAGACTTTCGGTATCGTAATTGCAGGGTTGTTTGAGAGGGATTGCTTTGACCTCTTCCTCCCTGAGTTCGATAAACCTTGGGTGATCCATTTAAAGGAAACTTGCTGCTGTTCTGCAAACCTCTGCACTTGGAGGCCCAACACTATCTACAAGAACAGACGTGTGTGCATAGACATCACGCTTCTCTCTCTATTTGTTTTCTCTGTTTGATTCTTTTTCTTTTTCATCTGTTTTCTATTTGCTGATTTCTATTTGAATTTGAATCTGTTTTGCAGGTTTTCATTTGTTTGAACTTTGTCCAATATTTTGATAGGTTATTTAATATGATGTAATGGTATATTAGGCAATGTTTAGGTGCATTAGCACATAACTATAATGTATATATTATTTGAGTTTACGTAGGGATTTTAATAAGAATGAATTCAAATACTATTATTAGAATGTCCAGAACTTTGATCAAGTCTTGGACAATTACTAGTAATATGCAGAAGCACTAATTTGCAGTGATATGGTAGGATAATACTAATAGTTATGTTGAATTTAATATTAAGGTATGTACCCTATAACATGGTTTTATGTTTCTCCTCATTTTTATAAAGGAGAGCTGAGTTTAGAATAAAGATGCAATCAATTCTGTGGGTTGATCACCAAATAAAGGACTTGGTTGATCACTAATCAATTATTGTTTGGATGCAACTCTTGGATTTAGTGATAATCAAATGATTAGAGGGTTTTGTTGATGATATTTCCCTATACTATCTGGTCATGGGTGGTGGTATGGTGCTAGATGACCTAGTTCATCTCCTATGGTACTTGTTTGTTGAGATACATACATGCAAGTGTTTATTTAAATGAAAGGGGTGTTCTGGCAATTAATTCTACACATGCTCTTGCAAAGGATATGGTATCTAGTTAATTTGGCTATATGCAAAGATGCATCTCAAATAATATGTAAGTGAGGTATTAGAGTGTATACTAATTTATCTTAGCATGCTAGGCTATATAAGCATTCACACAATTAACAATTGGTGTGTTCACTAACTAATGGCAGCTAAAGATAATGTTCTAACCTTTGTTATGCAAGTGTAGGTGTATGAATATTATGCATATGTTGATAGTAAATTTCTTGGTACAGACATATGCATGATATGAATAGTTACTCTACATTTTCTGGGTTTGATTTGCTTCCTAGTAAATTTACTTGTTTGTTCTTGGTGCTCATATGATCACTTAGATGTATGTGATATGCCTCTGAAGCATGTATATGTTTTTAGTAGATGATTTCAGATCAGAGGCATATATTTCTCTTGATTATGGTGAATTCTTCCCTTTTCCCTCTAAGTACACTCCTCACTCTCATCCTGGACCAACCTGGTGGTCTTGTGAAGCTTGGTCTTCGGGAAATCTGGTAACCTGCATCTTGTGGCATGCCTACACCTCCTAGCTGCTTGACCTAATTCCTAATTGAACTAAGTAACCATTTGGTCTTGGTCTCGCTGGTTTGGTTCTTGTGGTTGTGCTGGTGGTGGTGAATCCTGCCCTGTTGCTCAACTCATGAGCAGGGTGGATTGTGTGGTGGTGTTACTGGTGTGATGGTGGTGTTTCTTGGTGTGATGGTGTTGTGATGGTGGTGTTGCTTGGCCCTATCTAATGTATGAAATGGCCCAAATTCGTTGGTCTACTCATACCATGATTTTATGGTGTCAAATGAATGCCATGGGGTTCCTTTTATAGTATCCTTATGCTCACCACAAGTTGACACCTCAAGTGATGACTCTTGTTTGAGCAAGGTGAGTAAGCTACTTGTTGTCAAGTTCTCATGCATGAGCATTACTTAGGGTTCAAGTAAAGGAAGATATTTTCAAGTGGATAACTATCCTACAATATTTTTAAGTGGATAACTATCCTAAGATATTTTCAAGTGGATAACTATCCTAAGATATTTTCAAGTGGATAACTATCCTAGGTGTGATGGCGCGGTGATGAATGGTGCCAGAGAACTTGTTGGCGTGTAGTTGATGAAGTAAATGACCGGCCAGTTGTAAACCCCAAGAGAAGGTTTGATGAATATAGCAGCAAGTTTTCCCTCAGTTATGAAACCAACGTAGTCAATCCAGTAGGAAAAAGCCAAACTCAAGAAGGTGATGCTTGCTAGCCTAGTGACACTCCAACAAGGGCACCGTTAACGATATCTTGTTAGCGCGTCTTCAACTAGTAGCAACGTGGAACCTGCACACAACACAACCAAATACTTTGTTCCCAACTTACGATGAGGTTGTCAATCTCACCGGTTTGCTTGAAACAAAGGGATGAGCGTATCGAGTGGAAAGCAATAGTAGTATGCGAGTAAAGTAAACAGTGCGAGTAAAGTAAACAGGTGATAGCAATATAATGGAAATAGGACCGGGGTCCACAGTTCACTAGTGGTGTCTCTCCATAAGATAAAATAACACATGCTGGGTAAACAAATTACAGTTGGGCAATTGATAGAATAAAGATAACATGATATGTCGAGAGGATCACTATGAGATTTACTCTGGGCATTACAACAAGATACATAGACCGTCATCCAACTGCATATATGACTAATAATCCACTTGTGGCAAATCAATCTGAGAACTCCACAAGTATTAAGTTGCAAACAACCGAATATTGCATTAAGCAAAGTGTGTAATATAAACAAAGCATATGCCCTTGAGCATATGAATGTTGTTTTCTCCCTAGTGGCAACAACACATCTACAACCTTAGAGGTTTCTGTCACTCCCCCAGATTAAATAGAGGCATGAACCCAACTATCGAGCATAAATACCCCCTCTTGGAGTCACTAGTATCTACTCGGCCAAGATAGCTACTAACAACGGAGAGCATGCAAGATCATAAACAACATAGAGATAACATAAGATAATATTCAGCACATCAACTTAATCATAACACCAATATTCATCGGATCCCAACAACCACAACATGTAGAATTACATAATGGTGATCTCGATCATGTAAGGCAGCTCACGAGATCTAAACATGAAGCACATGGTGGAGAAGACAACCATCTAGCTACTGCTATGGACCCATAGTCCAAGGTAGACTACTCACTCATCGCGCCGGAGGTAAGCATGGCGATGAAGAAGACCTCCGGTGGCGATTCCCCTCTCCGGCAGGGTGCCGGGAAGAGCTTCTGGACCCTCCCGATCTCGGGTCGATGGCGGCGGTGGATCGCGATGTATTCTGGAAAAGTGATCAGGGATTTAGGTTTTTCCCGTCGAGGGGTCTTTATAGGCGAAGGGGCATCGTCAGAAGTGGACCGAGGTGGCCACACACATAGGGGGCGCGGCCTAGCCCTGGGCCGCGCTGCCCTGTTGTGTGGGCCCCTCGTGGCTCCACTCCGTCTCCTCTTCGGTTCTCCGGAAGCTTCGGTGAATTTCTGGATGTTTGGCTTTTGTTTCGTCCAATTCCGAGAATATTTCCTGTGTAACTTTTCTGAAACACAAAAACAGCAGAAAACAGGGAACTGGCACTGTGGCATCTCGTTAATAGGTTAGTTCCGGAAAATGCATAAAAATGCCACGAAGTGTAACAAAACACTAAGCAAATGGTGTAAAAACAAGCATGGAGCATCAAAAATTATAGATACGTTTGAGACGTATCAGCATCCCCAATCTTAACTCCTGCTCATCCTCGAGTAGGTAAGTGATAACAAAAGAAATAATTTTTGAGGTCACATGCACCTACACAATCTTGATCATCTATGTAAGCTTTGTGCACTGGGATCAAAAGAACTTAAAACATGGGCATGAAAGATATAATCTTGATAGAAGAAACTTAGCAACCATGTTATAACATAAAAAAGAACACAAATGAAAGATCATGAAAATGAAACAATGAAAGTCAAACGTGTGTTCAAATCATATGGAAAAACATACAAATGGTTTTCAGCTTGTCCTTCATGAGAGAGCAAAATATAAATTCATAGGACACCTTCAAGTTTAAGAGGGCGACTAGATACAAGTAATTTAAGAACAAGTGAAACCAACATCATGAATCAATCAATGAAAACTTTGGGACAATGCACATTATAATCAGAATGACAATTATGCTCTCTTAGACGGTGCATAAAGATAGAAGGTGGTGACTCAACATAAAAGTAAAAGAAAGGCCCTTCGCGGAGGGAAGCAGTGATTGCAAGTTTTATAAACCTTCAAAAATTATGGTACTTACTAGCTTTGAGCTTTCATTGCCCCCATCATAGGCATCTTGAATGGTTAAAGTTAATGCGAGTACACTTATGATGCATATGCTTGACAAATCATAAGTTGAAAACCTCGTGTCCCGTGAAGTACAAATACCCAAACCTCATGCTACTTTACTTAGAGTCCCAAGCAAGCTCTTGTCATTGTAAGTATACACGTATCATCGAGAACCACCAATGGGGTACCTCCGTGCCCGATGACATGGAACAAGCCCACATCAAAATGACAGGACAAACAGACAATGAACACCTCGGCATCTCTTTTATTTATCATTGGTATAGCTTTTTATTGTGAGATGCGTCGACGAATGTTCACTATGGGCATGCTGTAAATTTCCACCATGAATTATGCATGGCTTAGATTAGCGGCCCAGGCGTTTCTCTAACACATATAAAAACTCTATGATCCCGCAAGATTCCCAACTTATTTCACATCGCGAGTATCCATAAACAAAAGATCACGATATCAACTCAAATGAAAGAAAGTGCAATGTTGAAAGCTTGCCCCATGATGGCATGGCTGGGCTAATTTCCAACTTACAACGTGCAAGCATAACAACTCAATATAAGAGAGCCACAATGTCAAATTTTTAAGAACAAGAAAAGTAAAGTGTGCCATCAGGTTCGTGAGAGCTTTACTGACCAATTTTCGCATAACACCAAAAAGAGTTTAATTTGAAGGATAGATAAAAGCAAGTCAAATGTACTTTGGAATAGCAAATTGCTAATAGGTATGTATGGTGGACACATTCGAACAACTTGGTTTTTAGGAGTTGGATGCACGAGTAGAGCTCATACTCAGTACAAAATGAGGGCTAGCAAAAGACTGGGAGCGACCAACTAATAGAGCAATAACGGCCATAATCATGCATAGCGACAAAGCAACATTCAAAGAAGCATAAGATGGCATCAAAAGTCAAAAACTAAATGATCATAGAGGCTTATGGCGACTTTGTATGAGTCTAACATGTGTGAGCATGCGCCAAGTCAACCCAAATAAAGCATCAAAGGAGAAAACCAAAATAATGCTTCCAAATAATTAAAACAACGCATGATTTTTTCAAAGGCTCATTAAGCAATCTCAGTCATTTGAGATAGGTCATGCTATAGCAAAACCACTAAGCGTACTATCAAAAAGACATCAAGCACGACATGCAAAAGCCTAGGCCGCAGTCTACACAAGCTCCTTTTTGTACCACTTTTTTGCATAAAGTTTTTTCTCTTTTCCAACACCATTCAAACTTTTTTGAAACAACTCTTTTGATGAAAACCAACATGGACCAGAGGTCAAAATACACCTTGATAAAAAGATATAACAAGATCTGAACAAAAATCAAGGTGAAAAGCGAAAGCTAAACGCATTTCTAGAAAAAGAGAACACTCGTTGAACGATAAGAGTGAAAAACGAAGTGTTCTTGGCAAATGAAAAGCAAGGCAACTTCTACAAAAGGAATTTATTGGGGTCCAACCATTTATTGCAGCAAAAAAAACTAAGCAAAACTGAAAACAAAAACAACTGACGCTCCAAAAAAACGCATAATGCATGAAGCAATAAAAATATAGTGTGTTGAAAGGTGACCTGATTTTTGCCGATGAAGAAGGGGTGCCTCGAGGGCATCCCCAAGGTTTGACGCTTGTACTTCTTGGATATTTCTTGGGGTGACATGGGCATCCCCAAGCTTGAGCTTTTGTCCATTCTTCAACTCATCTCATCATTCTCCAATCCCTACACTTGAAAACTTTCTTCATACAAAACTAGACACAATTCTATTAGCAACATTAGTGTAAGCATAGCATTGAATCAACCCTTTTTGCTTCAGGTTTCAACTCAAAAACACCAAATATAAAGCATATACTACTGTAGCAACTTCCCCAAAAGTTTCGTGATCAAAAGAACTCAAAAAGAAAGCGATAAAGCGGCAAACACAAATAATGGCAGAAATCTGTTAAAACAGAACAGCTGACAAAGGTCGATTTTTTAGAGGGTTTTCTGTTGCTCAAATCAAAAAGTGTATAACTAATGAAAGTTTTGATATAACCTGGGGCATATGCGCAAGAAATCACAGGACCAAAAGATATACTCAGAATTTTCACGAATTTTTACGGTGCAGCACCGAAATCTGTTTCAGGACAGCAACATCCCCAAATCTTACCTCACTCAAATTAGAGGCTTCTCTTGGCACAAAAACGAAATAAAAATGATAAGGAGCAGTTATTGCAGTAGTAATAACTTCCAAGACTCAAATAAAAGAAAAATAACTGAAAGTAAAAACATTGGGTTATCTTCCAAGAGTGCTTTTCTTTAACGCCTTTGAGCTAGGTGCAAAAAATGTGAATCAAGTAATATCAAGTGATGAAGCATCAAGCTCATAGTTTGCTCTAAGAATAGAGTCAAAAAGCAATTTCTTTCTCTTTCTAGGGAAGTGTTCCATACCTTTCTTGAGTGGGAATTGATATTTGATGGTGCCTTCTCTCATATCAATGATGGCACCTACAGTTCGAAGAAAGGGTCTTCCCAAAATAATAGGACATGAAGCATTGCATTCAACATCCATGACAAGAAAATCAACGGGAACAAGGTTATTGTTAACCATAATAAGAACATCATTAATCCTTCCCAAAGGTTTCTTCTTAGCAACATCATCAATAGGAACATCATAATAACACTTTTCAAGCGGTGGTAAATCAAGCATGTCATAAATTTTTCTTGGCATAATAGAAATACTAGCACCTAGATCACATAAAGCATGGCAATCAAAACCATTAACATGCATATCAATGATGGGTTCCCAACCATCTTCTAATTTCTTGGGAATAGAGGCTTTTTGCTTCAACTTTTCATCCCTAATTTTCACGAGAGCATTGGTAATATGCTTAGTAAAAGCAACATTTAAAGAACTAGCATTGGGAGTCAAAGCAAGCTTTTGCAAGAACAAAATAACTTCAGATATATTGCAGCCATCAACATCAAAATCATTAAAGGAAATAGAGCTATCATCTCCCACACTCTGAAAAATTTCAGCACTCTTTTGAGAAAAAGTTTTAGCAGTTTTGGGCATTTTAACACAAGGAGTGGGAGTTTTCTCTACACCAATCAAAGTAAGAGGATTGCTAGCATTTGGAACAACATCATTAGAGGTAGTAATAGTACATACCTTCATCTTTCTAGGCATCTCATCTTCTCTTTCCCACCTGGCATGCAATTTTGCTAGCATCCTAACATTTTCATCAATTCTAACTTGGATAGCATTAGCAGTCGCAAAAGGATCAGGCTTACCGGACATTCTATTAATCAAAGAAGATTGCGCATTAGACAAAGATGAAATATCGGTTTCAGCTTTGGAAACCTTCGCTTGCAACTCAGGAATAGCCTTGTTTAAATTTCAAGTTGATGACTAATAGTCCTCAACAGAGCTGATTGCTCCTCCACAGTCTTGGTGAAAGCCCTGTTCTGCTCATATTGCACCTGCATAAAATTCTTGGTAGCCTTTTCAAGTTCAAAAATTCTTTCTTCACTAGGCATTTTAGGTCTACCAAGGTAGCTATTATCACCATTAGAAGGAAACGGCCTATAATTGTTACTAGCAAAATTGTTCCTATAATTATTGTTGTTAAAATTATTATTTCTAATGAAGTTTGCATCAACATGCTCTTCTTGAGCAACCAAAGAGGCTAAAGGAACATTATTAGGATCAACATGAGTCCTATCATTAGAAAGCATAAGCATGATAGCATCAATCTTATCACTCAAGGAAGAGGTTTCCTCAACAGAATTTACCTTCTTACCTTGTGGAGCTCTCTCGGTGTGCCATTCAGAGTAATTTACCATCATATTGTCGAGAAGCTTGGTTGGGGCGCCCAAGGTAAGGGACATAAAAGTGCCTCCAGTAGCTGAATCCAATAGGTTCCTTGAAGAAAAATTCAGTCCTGCATAAAAAGTTTGGACAATCATCCAAGTAGTCAGTCCATGAGTGGGACAATTCTTTATCATAGATTTCATTCTTTCCCAAGCTTGAGCAACATGTTCATTATCAAACTGGCTAAACTTCATAATATTGCTACGCAAAGCTATAATCTTAGCAGGAGGATAGTATCTACCAATAAAAGCATCCTTACACTTAGCCCATGAATCAATACTATTTTTAGGCAAAGACAACAACCAATCCTTAGCTTTTCCTCTCAAAGAAAAAGGAAACAACTTAAGCTTAATAATATCACTTTCTACATCCTTATATTTCTGCATCTCACATAGCTCAACAAATTGTTGAGATGAGCTGCAGCATCATCAGTACTAGCACCAGAAAATTGCTCTTTCATAACAAGGTTCAACAAAGCATGCTTAATCTCATAAAAATTTGCAGTAGGAGCGGGTGGCGCAATAGGAGTGCAGATAAAATCACTATTATTAGTGCTAGTAAAATCACACAACTTGGTGTTCTCATGAGTACCCATTCTAGCAAAGCTAAAAGCAGACAAGTAAAAACAACTATAAAGGAAACTTTTTTTTTTGATAAAACGATGCAAGTGAAAATAAAGTAAAAGCAAAACTTAAAACAAAGTAAAGGATGTGCGTGTGAAACTCCCCTTGCAGAAGTCTTCTTTTTCCCTGGCAACGGCGCCAGAAAACTTGTTGATGGCGCGGTGATGAATGGTGCCAGAGAACTTGTTGGCTTGTAGTTGATGAAGTAAATGACCGGCCAGTTGGAAACCCCAAGAGAAGGTTTGATGAATATAGCAGCAAGTTTTCCCTCAGTTATGAAACCAAGGTAGTCAATCCAGTAGGAAAAAGCCAAACTCAAGAAGGTGATGCTTGCTAGCCTAGTGACACTCCAACAAGGGCGCCGTTAACAATATCTTGTTAGCGCATCTTCAACTAGTAGCAATATGGAACCTGCACACAACACAACCAAATACTTTGTTCCCAACTTACGATGAGGTTGTCAATTGATACGTCTCCGACGTATCTATAATTTTTGATGCTCCATGCTTGTTTTTACACCTTTTGCCTTGTGTTTCGTTACACTTAGTGGCACTTTTAGGCATTTTCCGGAACTAACCTATTAACAAGTTGCCACAGTGCCAGTTCCCTGTTTTCTGCTGTTTTTGTGTTTCAGAAGTGATACACAGGAAATATTCTCGGAATTGGACGAAACAAGTTCCTGAAGTCTTATTTTACCCGGAAGCTTCCAGAGATCCGAAGGAGAGTAGGAGGGGGGCCACCAGGGCCCCACACGCAGGGGTGGCGCGGCCAGGCCCCTGGCCGCGCGAGCCCCGTGTGAGGGCGCCTGGCTCCCCCTCTGACGATGCCCCTTCGCCTATAAGAAGCCTCGGGACAGAAAACCCTAGAGGAGTCGGCGAAATTTCCAGAACAGTTCCGCAGCACCGCCGCCGTCGAAGACAAATTTCGGGGGACAGAAGTCTCTGTTCCGGCACCCTGCCGGGACGGGGAAGTACCCCCGGAGCCATCTCCATCGGTCTCCATCGCCGTCTCCGCCGTCTCCATCGACCTCACCGCCATCTCCATCAACCTTGCTGTCTCCTATGATGAGGAGGGAGTAGTTCATCCCCGGGGCTGAGGGCTCTACCGGTAGCTATGTGGTTCACCTCTCTCTCTCCCATGATGTGATCTTTATGTGATCGCGAGCTTTGTATCATGTTGAACAAGTAGATGTTATTATTTAGATATTATGTGTAATCTAGTGGTATTATTAAAGTAATCTATTCCTCCTGCCATGGTGTAATGATGACAGTGCGTGCATCATGGTGGTACTTGGTTTAGGCTATGATTGTGATCTCTTGTGGATTATGAGAATAATTATTGCTATGATAGTATTGAAGTGATCTATTCCTCCTTTCATGGTGTAATGTTGACAGTGTGTGCACCGTGTTAGTACTTGGTCTAAGTTGCAATAATATCTATCTTGAGTTGTGCTTTGATTTGGATATCTCTATGAGTAGTGTTTGTCAAGTACTTGATGAACTTTAAGGGGTGCTTCTGTAGCCACTACGCAATGATTAGTGTTGTTCAATAGGAGAGTAATTCAGAGTACCATAGTGGAGAGAAGTTGTTTATTTGTTCAATCATGTTATATTGTTGGGAGTGTGTCCACTAGTGAAAGTATGATACCTAGGCCTTGTTTCCAAGCATTGCACACCGTTTACTTCCTGTTTTGTTACATGTTTGCTCGCAGCGATTTTTATTCCAGATTGCATTTACCACTTATAATCATCTATACCACTTGTATTTCACTATCTCTTCGCCGAACTAGTGCACCTATACATCTGACAAGTGTATTGGGTGTGTTGGGGACACAAGAGACTTTCTGTATCGTAATTGCAGGGTTGCTTGAGAGGGATAACTTTGACCTCTTCCTCCCTGAGTTCGATAAACCTTGGGTGATCCACTTAAGGGAAACTTGCTGCTGCTCTACAAACCTCTGTACTTGGAGGCCCAACACTGTCTACAAGAACAGACGCGTGTGTAGACATCAAGCTCTTTTCTGGCGCCGTTGCCGGGGAGGTAAGGTAAAAGGTACTCACATTCTTTGGCTACTAAGTCTTTTAGTTGCTGGTGAGTGCTCGAAGTTATTTCCTTTAGATTCTGCAATTACATCTTTTTGTTTCTTGTTTTTATTTTCACTAGTTAGGCTTAATGGAAAATAAAGAGTTCGTTAGTCTTTTTCCTGAGTTTAGATATGAAGTGTTTGAAGAGAAAATTGAAAAACCTTTGGAGCTTAATTTGCATGCTAATAGTGTTGTTAGTATGAATGCTTTGAACACCGTTGTTGCTAATGCTATAGAAAAGTCTAAGCTTGGGGAAACTGGTTTTGTTAAGCATGATATTTTTAGTTCCCCAGCTTTAGTGGAGAAAATTTGCTCTGATGATATTTTATCTCCCATATGTGATGTTCCTTCTTATGATGATATGTTTGAAGAATATGCTTTGCGAAATAGTTGCTCTCTAGCTTGTGATGATACTAAACCTCTAGTTTATGATGGCTATGATGATGAGTATAATATTTTTAGTTCACCTACTTTTGAGGATAAAATTAGTTATGATTACAATATGCCTCCTATTTTTGATGATTATGGTGATGAGGATAATTATTCTGCTGAATCTGCTCCTACTACAATTGTTCCTGTGGTGAGTATTAATTCTTTTATGCATGTGGCTCATGATAGGGATGTTTTATGTGATAGTTATATTGTTAGTTCTATTCATGATGCTACTTAAAGTTATTATGAGAGAGGGAAACATGGTTTGATGGATCTCAACAATATTAAGTTTCCCCTCTTTATGTTGCAAATCTTGAAGTGGCACTTGTTTTATCTATCCATGCTTGCTACTATGTACCTCGTTGATTTATTTTCTTACAAGATTCCTATGCATAGGAAGTGGTTCAGATATAAATGTCTTTCATATCTGCTTTTTGATGCTCTCTATTGCTTTAAGTTCCTATATGGCGCCTTTGCCTCAAGCTCTCATATGGCGCCCACATGAGCATCTTTGTAAAATATTGCGCCTAGCTCAAAGGCGTTAAAGAAAAGCACTCTTGGGAGATAACCCATTGTTTTATTTTCAGTATTTTTTTCTTTTATTTGAGTCTTGGAAGTCATTACTACTGTAATGACCGCTCCTTATCTTGTTTATTTCGTTTTTGTGCCAAGAGAAGCCTCTAATTTGAGTGAGGTAAAGATTTGGGGATGTTGCTGTCCTGAAACTGTTTTCGGTGCTGCACCGTAAAAATTCGTAAAAATTCTCTGTATATCTTTTGGACCTGAAATTTCTTGAGCATATGACCCAGGTTATATCCAAACTTTTGTTAGTTGAACATTTTTTGATTTGAGCAACAGAAAGCCCCTCAAAAATTCGACCTTTGTCAGCTGTTCAGTTTTGACAGATTTCTGCCAATATTTGTGTTTGCCACTTTATCGCTTTCTTTTGAGTTCTTTTGATCACGGAACTTTTTGGGAAGTTGCTACAGTAGTATATGCTATATATGTGGTGGTTTTGGGTTGAAACCTGAAGCAGAAGGAGGTTGATTATATGTTATGCTACACTAATGTTGCTAATAGATTTGAGTTTAGTTTTGTATGAAGGAAGTTTTCAAGTGTAGGGATTGGAGAATGATGAGATGAGTTGAAGAATGGACAAAAGCTCAAGCTTGGGGATGCCCATGCATCACCCCAAGAAATATCCAAGAAGTACAAGCGTCAAAGCTTGGGGATACCCCTGAGGCACCCCTTCTTCATCGGCAAAAATCAGGTCACCTTTCAAAACACTATATTTTTATTGCTTCATGCACTATGCGTTTTTCTTGGAGCGTCTTTACTTTTGCTTTTAGTTTTCTTTTGTTTTGTTTGCTGCAATAAACGGTTAGATCACATCATGTTTCTTTTGGAGGAGATGAACTCATTTTTCATTGCCAAGAACACTCTAGTTTTCACTCTTATCGTTCAACGAGTGTTCTCTTTTTCTGCTACTGCGTTTAGCCTTTGTTTTTCGCCTTGATTGTTGTTCAGATCTTGTTTTATCTTTCCATCAAGGTGTATTTTGACCTCTGGTCCATGTTGGTTTTCCTCAAAAGAGTTTCCTCAAAAAGGTTTTAATGGTGTTGGAAAAGAGAAAAAGCTTTATGCAAAAAAGTGGTACAAGAAGGAGCTTGTGTAGACTGCGGCTTAGGCTTTTGCATGTCGTGCTTGATGTCTTTTCGATAGTATGCTTAGTGGTTTTGCTGTAGCATGACTTGTCTCAAATAACTGAGATTGCTTAATGAGCCTTTGAAAAAAATCATGCGTTGTTTTAATTATTTGGAAGCATTATTTTGGTTTTCTCCTTGATGCTTTATTTGGGTTGACTTGGCGCATGCTCACACATGTTAGACTCTTACAAAGTCGCCAATAGCCTCTATGATCATTTAGTTTTTGACTTTTGATGCCATCTTATGCTTCTTTTAATGTCGCTTTGCATGATTATGTCCATTATTGCTCTCTTAGTTGGTCGCTCCCAGTCTTTTGCTAGCCCTCATTTTGTACTGAGTATGAGCTCTACTCGTGCATCCAACTCCCAAAAACCAAGTTTGCCATTGTGTCCACTATAAATTCCTATGCATGGTATTTGTAAGCCATTCCAAGTAAATTTTCATGTGCTACCTTTCAAAAACCTTCAAAACACTTCTCGTTTTGTGCCACTGTTTTTAGCTCATGGGGACGTAGTGGTCGGATTTGCTATCTTCCATATTGCTTATTCCAAAAAGAAAAAAAAAGAGAAAAAAAGAAAGAAAAAAGGCACTCCTCCATGGAAAGTGAATGTTGGTGGGCACCCGATGGAATCGGTTAGCCATAGTTTGTGAAAGGAAAAAAAGGTGGGGAGGAGTGCCAAGCTTTATAAAAGAGCACAAAAGTGCCAATCTCTCTCAAAAACTTGCTTTATTTTTGTATAGAAGATAGTAAGAACCCCATTGCCAGTCGTTGACAAAGACAACCACCTCTCAAAACCAATTTTTATCTCTCTGTTTTACAAATGAAAAGCTCTAGCACATGTTTAATCACTGGTTCCCTCTGCGAAGGGCCTTTCTTTTTACTTTTATGTTGAGTCACCACCTTCTATCTTTATGCACCATTAAGAGAGCATAGTTGTCATTCTGAGTATAATGTGCATTGTCCCAAAGTTTTCATTGATTGATTCATATTGTTGGTTTCACTTGTTCTTAAATTACTTGTATCTAGTCGCCCTCTTAAACTTGAAGGTGTCCTATGCATTTATGTTTTGCTCTCTTTGAAGGACAAGCTGAAAACCATTTACTATGTTTTTCCATATGATTTGAACACACGTTTGACTTTCATTGTTTCATTATTCATGATCTTTTGTTTGTGTTCATTTGCATGTTTACAACATGGTTGCTAAGTTCTTATTGTCAAGATTATATCTTTCATGCCATGTTTTAAGTTCTTATGATCCCAGCTCACAAATGCTTACATTTATGATCAAGTTTGTGTAGGTGCATGTCACCTCAAAAATTATTTCTTTTGTTATCACTTACCTACTCGAGGACGAGCAGGAGTTAAGCTTGGGGATGCTGATACGTCTCCGACGTATCTATAATTTTTGATGCTCCATGCTTGTTTTTACACCTTTTGCCTTGTGTTTCGTTACACTTAGTGGCACTTTTATGCATTTTCCGGAACTAACCTATTAACAAGTTGCCACAGTGCCAGTTCCCTGTTTTCCGCTGTTTTTGTGTTTCAGAAGTGATACACAGGAAATATTCTCGGAATTGGACGAAACAAGTTCCTGAAGTCTTATTTTACCCGGAAGCTTCCAGAGATCCGAAGGAGAGTAGGAGGGGGCCCACCAGGGCCCCACACGCAGGGGTGGCGCGGCCAGGCCCCTGGCCGCGTGAGCCCCATGTGAGGGCGCCTGGCTCCCCCTCTGACGATGCCCCTTCGCCTATAAGAAGCCTCGGGACGGAAAACTCTAGAGGAGTCGGCGAAATTTCCAGAACAGTTCCGCAGCGCCGCCGCCGTCGAAGACAAATTTTGGGGGACAGAAGTCTCTATTCCGGCACCCTGCCGGGACGGGGAAGTGCCCCCGGAGCCATCTCCATCGGTCTCCATCGCCGTCTCCGCCATCTCCATCGACCTCACCGCCATCTCCATCAACCTTGCTATCTCCTATGATGAGGAGGGAGTAGTTCATCCCCGGGGCTGAGGGCTCTACCGGTAGCTATGTGGTTCACCTCTCTCTCCCATGATGTGATCTTTATGTGATCGTGAGCTTTGTATCATGTTGAACAAGTAGATGTTATTATTCAGATATTATGTGTACTCTAGTGGTATTATTAAAGTAATCTATTCCTCCTGCCATGGTGTAACGGTGACAGTGCGTGCATCATGGTGGTACTTGGTTTAGGCTATGATTGTGACCTCTTGTGGATTATGAGAATAATTATTGCTATGATAGTATTGAAGTGATCTATTCCTCCTTTCATGGTGTAATGTTGACAGTGTGTGCACCGTGTTAGTACTTGGTCTAAGTTGCAATAATATCTATCTTGAGTTGTGCTTTGATTTGGATATCTCTATGAGTGGTGTTTGTCAAGTACTTGATGAACTTTAAGGGGTGCTTTTGTAGCCACTACGCAATGATTAGTGTTGTTCAATAGGAGAGTAATTCAGAGTACCATAGTGGAGAGAAGTTGTTTATTTGTTCAATCATGTTATATTGTTGGGAGTGTGTCCACTAGTGAAAGTATGATCCCTAGGCCTTGTTTCCAAGCATTGCACACCGTTTACTTTCTGTTTTGTTACATGTTTGCTCGCAGCGATTTTTATTCCAGATTGCATTTACCACTTATAATCATCTATACCACTTGTATTTCACTATCTCTTCGCCGAACTAGTGCACCTATACATCTGACAAGTGTATTGGGTGTGTTGGGGACACAAGAGACTTTCTGTATCGTAATTGCAGGGTTGCTTGAGAGGGATAGCTTTGACCTCTTCCTCCCTGAGTTCGATAAACCTTGGGTGATCCACTTAAGGGAAACTTGCTGCTGCTCTACAAACCTCTGCACTTGGAGGCCCAACACTGTCTACAAGAACAGACGCGTGTGTAGACATCATCAATCTCACCGGTTTGCTTGAAACAAAGGGATGAGCGTATCGAGTGGAAAGCAATAGTAGTATGCGAGTAAAGTAAACAGTGCGAGTAAAGTAAACAGGTGATAGCAATATAATGGAAATAGGACCGGGGTCCACAGTTCACTAGTGGTGTCTCTCCATAAGATAAAATAACACATGCTGGGTAAACAAATTATAGTTGGGCAATTGATAGAATAAAGATAACGTGATATGTCGAGAGGATCACTATGAGATTTACTCAGGGCATTACAACAAGATACATAGACCGCCATCCAACTGCATCTATGACTAATAATCCACTTGTGGCGAATCAATCCGAGAACTCCACAAGTATTAAGTTGCGAACAACAGATAACTGCATTAAGCAAAGTGTGTAATGTAAACAAAGCATATGCCCTTGAGCATATGAATGTTGTTTTCTCCCTAGTGGCAACAGCACATCTACAACCTTAGAGGTTTCTGTCACTCCCCCAGATTAAATAGAGGCATGAACCCAACTATCGAGCATAAATACCCCCTCTTGGAGTCACTAGTATCTACTCGGCCAAGATAGCTACTAACAACGGAGAGCATGCAAGATCATAAACAACATAGAGATAATATAAGATAATATTTAGCACATCAACTCAATCATAACACCATTATTCATCGGATCCCAACAAACACAACATGTAGAATTACATAACGGTGATCTCGATCATGTAAGGCAGCTCACGAGATCTGAACATGAAGCACATGGTGGAGAAGACAACCATCTAGCTACTGCTATGGACCCATAGTCCAAGGTAGACTACTCACTCATCGCGCCGGAGGCAAGCATGGCGATGAAGAAGACCTCCGGTGGCGATTCCCCTCTCCGGCAGGGTGCCGGGAAGAGCTTCTGGACCCTCCCGATCTTGGGTCGATGGCGGCGGCGGATCGCGATATATTCTAAAAAAGTGATCAGGGATTTAGGTTTTTCCCGTCGGGGGGTCTTTATAGGCGAAGGGGCATCGTCAGAAGTGGACCGAGGCGGCCACACACATAGGGGGCGTGGCCTAGCCCTAGGCCGCGCCGCCCTGTTGTGTGGGCCCCTCGTGGCTCCACTCCGTCACCTCTTCGGTTCTCTAGAAGCTTCGGTGAATTTCTGGATGTTTGGCTTTTGTTTCATCCAATTTCGAGAATATTTCCGGTGTAACTTTTCTGAAACACAAAAACAGCAGAAAACAGGGAACTGGCACTGTGGCATCTCGTTAATAGGTTAGTTCCGGAAAATGCATAAAAATGCCACGAAGTGTAACGAAACACTAAGCAAATGGTGTAAAAACAAGCATGGAGCATCAAAAATTATAGATACGTTTGAGACGTATCAAAGTGGCATGATTATTATCCTCTAATAATCTTTATTTTGAATAGCCATGTGGCATTTGGCACTAAATGGACTTGTGGCTGAATCAATTCATATTCTTATACATATTTGTAATTCATAATTGAATTGTTATTAATGGATATTGTATTAATTATTTGGAAGTTTAACTTCCAAAGTTCATATTTGAAATGATCATGTTATTGTGAGTTATGCCTATTGTCATATCTTATTTGTTTCTATTATAAGTTATGCTCAAAATATCCAAGGTTAGCAAAGGTCATGTTCAAACTTTGAATGATTTTATTTGATTTCACCAAGGCATGATCATAAGAGTTTCAAAATGGTCATAGTTATTTTTATTCAAATAGTTTGAACAATTTAATGTAATGTAAATGAGCTTAGTTTTGTTATATCTCATATAGTTAATAAGTTATGATTTAAATAAGAATGGGTGGCTTTTATGCACTTTAGACCTTGTGGTTTACCAATTTTGGTAACAAGTTTAAGAGTGAATTAAATTATACCCAGAAGTACTGGCTAATTATTTAAGTAGTTAAACTTTATTGTAAACTCCTCTAACTATCTTGGTACTAGGTTAGTCTTTCCCTCTTCTAAAGCTTCTGATTTATACCCTATGGTTCTATTTCAAGAGATAGGAATGATATTGGATTTGATATAGACTCTCTCCTTGTTCTGGAGCTAAATAGACTTAGATGGGAAAGATTATGTTAATCAAGATATGAAAAGAAAGTAGATTAAGAGTCAAGGTAAGACTTGTGTTGTCTTCCTTTAAGCTAGGAATGGCTTCAATGATTTAGGTTTAAGAAATACCATGGTGATCATGGTAGAATTGGTTATAAGGTCCTAAAATGATGTGTTATCATATTAATCCTACCTCACATTCATCTCCTTTGATTGCTGTTATTATCTCTACCCAAAACAAGGTTGTTAACAAAGATCAAGTTGAAGTTTATCGCACTTCAGTCGATGAGCTACTTCAATTCCATCAACTCAAGTGAAGCTTCAATCACCTTGACAAGTTTTATTTAAAAGCGCGAAAATTTCCCAGATTTTCTATGCATGAATGCAATGCACACTTCTGTTTCCTCTCTATTTCTTGCCTCACATCCTGGGATGTTACACAAATGCATAGATCTGGATCTAGTGAACGGTACATATTTCAAAAGTTTGAAATTTTGGCAGATTTGTAATTTTTGCCAAGCCTAAAATACTATGATTTTTGGATTAAAATTTTGTGCACTAGTAGATCTCATAATTATCTACATAAAGATCTTTTATCCCCATTTTTTAAAAACTTTTAAACACTAATTTGTTCAAAAAAAAGAACTACATGAAGCTCGAGCTCCATTTGTCCACTACTACCTTCGTTTCTTAAAAGAAGAAACATAATCTATCTTTTGATTCAAATAGTGTAAAGTTTAATCAAGCTCACAAAAAAATATGATAGTACATAGATACAATATGAAAATTTATGTCATGATATATCTGCCGGCATTAATCTGACATTGTAGATATCGATATTTTTTTCTAAAAACTTAGTCAAAGTTTACATCTTTTACATGCCTAATTTTAGTGAATGGGGGGAGTAATGTTGACGTGCTATTAGGAAATGATGAGATGAGACAGAAGCTGCATGTGCGGCTATCATCCCCAACATCGAGGTGTCTCGTGAGCGCAGTTTTAATAGTATAGCCAACTACTGCCTATATAAAGAAGTCATATCACCTCTAACTAATTTAATAGGAAACGTGTACAATAGCTAGATATACAAATTAATATTTTGTTAATTCATGCCTCACCTTACACTCTCATGCATAATAGCACGTGTTAGAGCTGGCTTTTGAGTGAGAGCAAATACAATAAGATCCAGTAATCTACAATAATTAAAATAATATATTTATGATGAGTTAGAGGAGAGAAGAGGAAAAAGAGGAGAAGTGGGCTCTTATGCAAGAGCTAGATGCAGCAAGTGCTCCTGGGCACTTATTGAGAGTGTCAAGTAGGCCACATAGTCATAAATAGCATACTTTTGTACTAACTATTATAGATGTTAGCTATAAGCTAGCTATAGATGACCTGACAATGGCTTAGATCACACTTCTATTCTCTCTCCTCTAACTAAACATAAGTATATTATTTTAATCCTTCTAACCAGCTGATGATGCTTTATTGTACTTGCTCTAAAGGACAAATAGAGAGACTGGCGTCACGTCGCCGTTGTGCAGCGTTGCAAGACATGGATTTATATTCTCTTAGAATTTTTTATGATCTATTTATCACGAATTCACAATAGGGTACTGCTTAGGGTTTGCTATTTCTGAGGCAAACTATTTCTAGATCCACTTCATGAAACCATCCAATCTAACCATCGAGATTCATGCAAGTATGAAAGGGATGATAGGAAATTCATTTTGCCCTTAATTAGTTTTGTTCGCAATAGGGTGACAAGTTGGCGCAATCGACCCAATGGTGATATGCCACATGGCAGGTTAAAAAATCCAGAACTGCCATCCTGCCATCGGTGTAAAGATCGGATGGTTGGCATTCTGTTGCACCCTGGAGCACCGGCGGGTAGTTCGCACTACATAAAACTCGTTATTTATCATTATTTTCCATTTTCTATCCCTTTGTATCATAATTTTTTTTACATAAATTGTAGTTTAAATTTAAATATCTTCAAACTATAGTCACGTTAAGCATTATGGAAGGGAGGGAGCAGATGGCATGTCCGACCGACGCCCACATTATTTATTCATGGGCTAAACTTCTTATGCATTCCTTTGTTGAATGTAAATGGGTTGTGGTCCATGCTACTAGCCCATATAGACTACACTTTCCGAGATCTCAAAGAGCCATCTACTATGATAGCCTTAGGGCTGGTTGGAGTATTAAGTTTAGTCTCAGATTGCTAGTTAAGGAGAGTTGAAGTGGTTTATAGGTGAGCTCTTCTACTACTACTAAGTGAGAAAGAGAAGATCTTCATGCGCACTCCTCCTCCTCCGCTCGCCACACATCGCTTTGCATCGCAGGGACACATCGCGTTTTGTGAATCGAGTTAGAAATTTGTTTTGGTGGTAGACTAAAAAAATTCTAGGAGCACCGACTGGGCGTGCACAAGTCAACACGCGGTGGCCCGGCTCCCCCTCCTCCCAAACTACATAAGATAAGAGAGACAGAACATCCATGTACGTCTGGCCAGACTCTATTTGTCTCCCTCCCAAGTCCCTGGTGCTACGTCGCTCTCTAGTTTTCCTCGTTCGGGCGACCGCTTGCACGGCCGCCTGGAAGATCATGCCTCTAAACCCCGTGCGTCAAGATCCCGCACGATGAGACGAGCAATAAGGTTTATGTGAGCGTCTCAGCGCGACTGCTCGCCTTAGTTCGAGTTCTTCATCTCTGGCTTATTGCTTTTTCGCCTACGACATCGACAACAAATGCACGACAATAACAATGGAGAAGCTAAATGGTGACCAGGGGCGTAGCCAGGCCCCAAGCAACACTGGCATGACCTGGGGCGTGGCAATTAATTTCTTTGCTGACTCCGTAGCAACTGTAGCTCTGTTCTGCACTATTTACCACTATAGCACAAAAGGGTGACCTGGTGGGGCGTTGCATAATCCTGGCTACGCTACTGGTGTGACCTTCCCGGGTCTTGATGTATGTGCTTTTCATCACTTACCTTTCTTCTTTTTTGCGAGGGAAAGGAATTATATTACTTAAGCAAGAGTATTACAATCACTAGTACTAGTTTCATTTACAGGTATGCTAGATGTACTTAGTTTGTTGTATGTGATTAACTATGCAAGTGTGTATGTCATGTTGACCTAGGTAATTAAACTTATTCGGGAATTGCATAATAACATACATACCTGGCCTTGAAGTGTCAACGAAAAAATATCTTTAGAAAAGAATCGCCACATTATTTTTCTTGTTGACGGGTCGCACTTGGTGTACCACACATAGACCTAATTAACCTCTTTCTTTGAAAGGATCAAACACACCGTGTCACAGCTCGCTAGCATCAGCAAGTTTTTCTGATCTATATCTATCTATACTACTTATAAAAGAGCCAACATTTTCTTTTCTAGAGCCACCTAGCAAACTAACACGGGCAAACCTCCACCACCAGATTAGACCATCTGATCAAAATTAACAGTCCGGATTAATCAAAACTTACCTAATGAGATCCGTTTGGTGCGCTAAGCAATTTACAATGACGGACACTACTCATCCCTCCCGCAGAGGAAAAACTACAACTCTAGGACCCCGCGTCCACAGGGCACGATCACAATAATTACAATAAAAAGGAAAGAAATATTGGCACCTACAATCAGGGGCGCGATTACCTCTCCCTGAACAGATCACCCTGCACGGCATCCTCGCCGCCTTCCTGGCTGCTGCCCTATCCACCGACGCCACCTCGACGAAGCCCTCGCAGTGGACGGCACCCTGACTACCCGGCAGCACGTTCGTCACTGGGCAGCGCCCTTGAGCTCGGCAGCACCATTGCCTTCCTCATCAACGTCGTACTGCATCGCGCCCTCACCACCTGGACAAAGCCCTCGCGGTGCACGATGCCCTGACTGCTCGGCAGCAAGTTCATCACTGGACGGCGCCCTTGCAGCTCAACAGCACCGTCGCCTTCCTCATCAACGTCGTACTGCATCGCATCTTTGGGTGGGCGGCCACTCCTGTAAAAATTGATTACAATCAAGTGAGTTCAAGAAAACTTCCTCACATGTAAAATCTGTGCGAAGTTGTATGGGTTACGGGTCCAACTCTATATGCAGTCTTAATTGTCTGCCACAATTTGTGCGATCCAATCTTTAGCTAAAGATGCTGATTATAAACTATTGGTTCATAGCAGTCTTGAAATTTGGAGTACCAAGCTATTGTTGGTTTCAGAATAAGTATAGCTACTATTGATATAATTACCAAAAAAATGCAAGGATTTAATCTGGTTCATTGACTACCTTCTAAAGTGTTTTGAATGCCTATCTTTCTTTTAGGTGTAGTGAGCCACATGAAGTGACCTGCCCTGGCATCATGGTTCATGGAGACAGGTTAAGGTTCATTGTTTCTGGTTCAATGGCATCTTTAACCAAGATTAGATCAGTTATAGAATTGTTTGTTAGCAGAGGTTTTTACCACTTTTTTCTTCTTCTTATGTGGCCAGTAGCATAGAGATAGCAAGGGAAATATGCACTTCTACTGTAATTTTCATATGTATAGATGCAGCAACCATAGAATTGTCCCAATCAGATAGCATATTAGAGGAAGAAAAAATTCATCTGCAGCCAAAATTTATCTTAATCAAATGAAGCATCCCTTTCAGGAAGCCTATCACTCATCTTTGATATCTGAAATCATGTCGGTAACAAAGGAAAAGTACCTCATACATTATAAATATCTGAAATCTTGCATCTGTCTGTCGTGTTCATCTTCGTATGCCATAATATCCACGTACTAATTTTTTAATGACACCCAATCCTTGGGTAACTATTTGCAAGTTGCAATCAGTGCATACTGAGTGCTTATGTGTTTTCATGTATAAGGACAACTATTATATATATATGGACGACATAAAGATGAAATATAGAAAAAAGGCAGAGGGAAAAATGTGGTCTGTATTCTACAGTAAAAATGTTAAAGAGCATAGAGATGCAATGCTAAAGAGCATGGAGATATTGCAAACATACAATCTTTATCAAGCTTGCTGGAGAGACGCTACTTTGTTGCCCAGCTTTTTCTTACGGATGAGCCAGACTGGAGAAATATCACGATCGCTACCACAAACAACCTGCTCACAATCATGAGTATTATAACAATGCCGTCTGATTCTATTCCCGCAGTCTATTTCACCAATAGACTGCGGAAAATAAATAATACAAATACAAGTACAAGTAAAGATCTGCAGCTGGAGCTTTCTAGGAATTCCAGTGAGAGGGAATAGACTAATGACAATAGAGTACAATATATAATAAATATTGAGGGCTTCATATACCTTCCTACAAATAAAAGACACAATATCAAAACTATTTACGGCAGATGTCATGCAAGTAACTCCAGCACATATAGAAATATGATCTAAAAAAGCACATATAGAAATATGGGCGCCAATATGGAACTAAAAGTCGCATTTAGTGCATTCAGGTCAATTATAGGCTTATTATAACCTGGGCATCACGATAGCTGATCCGCAAAAAAACTCCTAATGCCCACATATATACATGACCACTGACAAAAATAAAGTATAGACATACTACTGGCAGTTACTATATTTGGACAAATATTATGTATGAACCTATCCTAATGGAGCTAACCACCGAGGAAGTATGCCGTTTAGGACTATGGAGTACCCGGAGGCGGACGCGATGGTGCTCCTTGTTGTTGGATAGCCCCCGTAGGGCGGCAGAACCCCAATCCCTCCGCCACGGGTGTGGAGGTTGAGGAGGCCAAGGGCAACAGCACCCCCCCACTCCCTCCGCCGCATGTGGCGAGCTCGATAAGGTCGAGGGTGGCGCCGGCGGGCAAGAACGGAGCGAAGTAGGAGGTCCCGGGCCGGAACGACGCCCTCTAGCTCGAACATTCGGGCCATGGCCCCGCCGATTCCCTCCTCCAGCAGCAGTAATCTTCTTCGGGCGCGATTTGTACCACGGGAGGAAGAGGCCGGAGCTTCAGAGCGGGAGGCAGGGGAGGGGGTCGTTGCGGCAGCTGCGCTGAGGTTGGAAGGAGCGTAGCAGCGCATAGGATGGGATAGGGGGATCCTCGCACTGGCGGGCGGCGGCAAGGAGAAAGTGGAGAGGGCGGTGCGCGGCTTTGGACTGCTTGTGAGAGAGAAGAAGCTGAGTGGGGGAGCAGCGTGTCATGTGTCTCTGTCCGACGGGTGTGCGTAGCGCCATATAAGATTCGTTTTTATGGCAACGTGATGCTTTATATTTTACAACTATGGCAGCGAGTGAGCTGCCAACAGCCTTCCAGAACGAAGAGATTACAGATTTACAGAGCGCATTCCTGCAAAGACAAAAGGGAAACAAAGAGCAGGTTTAATTTACATCTAAACAAACCGCGGGAAACGATGCCAGATAGCGCGCTCGGTGCGAGGAATCTTGAGAACCTTCTCTGATAATCTGCGATTTGGAACATCAGCAAGCATTGGCTTGATCAACCAATGGCTAGTTCTAGACAGAAGATCATTCTTTGAAGCTGCATCAACAAGTACTTTGATGTCGTTGCCATATAAGGTCGTCTTAGGATAATCTAAACTTTTAAAGATCACATTTGCTTTTAATTTATAATTTGACATACTAAATTTTCATAAAACTGGTTTTATTAATAAATTAAAATTGTATCAATTAAGAATTTGTAATCATGCGGGTCATCCTGATTTGTGGATGCTACTAAGTACTTGGCATGAAATATTTTATAGCTAGCTTACATCGCTAACTCGTGACATTATATATTAAGTGGAACAAAAACTGCATAAAACTAATTTAAGTAAAAATATTTATTATATTTAAGAAACTCGTGCGTTGCAGGTGCACGCTTACTGGTAATGATCAAACACACCGCGTCGCACCTCCCCCTACACAGCCTCTCCCAGTTGGCCATCCGTTCAACGCTAGAAAAAAGGGCATTTTTTTCCTCGACAAAGAAAAAGATTGATGCGAGGAAGGAATCAGCAGCTAGCATCGAAATCAATTGGAGAGAGAGAGACCGGTTCTTCCACCTCCGTTCAAAGCCGACGGCTTTCGATCGACATCAGGAGCGGCCGCCCGAACGACGGAGAAACAGAGGCAGCTGGAGAAGAGAGCTACGCGCATCTTCGTCGTTCAGCTCTCTACCGCTGTTGCAGGGGCGGAGGAGGAGCTCGCCGCCGTCCTTCACGCCGCCGTTGACTTGTGCGCGCGGCCAGAGGAATCTCTCCTACTGTGAGTCGCTCGCTCGCTCCTGATATTTTTGTATATGTCGCCTGCCATGTACACATGTGTGGTGGCATTTGTCTCGGCCTCGTCCAAGCAAATATGCATCGAGACCACGAGGTATTCTGGGAATCATCCGGCAGCCCTGCCGCCCCTCTTTTGCCGACGCAGGGGGAGGAGAAGATGCCGGCGCCGGCGATCCGCCTGGGGGCGATGCCACCGTACCTGAAGACCCACGGCGCTAGAGTGGCGAGGCGGCACATGGTGGACTGGATCGTGCTGGTCCTCCTCGCCGCCGCCGACGTCGGGCTCAACCTCATCGAGCCCTTCCACCGGTTCGTCGGCAAGGACATGCTCGACTCCCTCCTCTACCCGTTCCACGACAACACCGTCCCCGTTTGGGCCGTCCCGGTACGCCCACCCACTTCCCCTGCAAAATACTGCCCCCATTTTCAGAATCTCGAGATTCTCTTTACCCTGGATTGATCGGATCTTCTTCATTGGCGGCGCGGCGGCGGATACAGATACTGGCGGTCCTCCTGCCGATGATCATCTTCCTGGGGATCTACATGAAGAGGGGGAATGCCTACGACCTGCATCACGCCACACTAGGCAGGCTATCCCTGTATCAGTTTATTCAGATGTTCAGATTAGTGCTAGATTCTCGGTTCTCAACAATGTTCCAATGGCAGGTCTGCTCTTCTCCGTGCTCATCACCGGCGTCCTGACCGACGCGATCAAGGACGGCGTTGGCCGGCCTCGCCCTAACTTCTTCTGGCGGTGCTTTCCTGATGGGGTCTTGGTGAGTTCGTCGACCATTGCTTCTTCAGAGCTGTTTTTTTTCCTTCAGGATCGCCACACTGAATGAATGAACCCGATTGCCTTTTCAGAGGTACGATAACGTCACTTGGCAACTCACGTGCAACGGGGACGCAGCCGTCATCAAAGAAGGGCACAAGAGCTTCCCAAGCGGCCACACTTCGTGTATGTAAACGATGATGACCACCATCTGGACCTCTGAATGCAATTTGCTGCATACTTATGCTGGATACATTGTTTGCCTTCCTCACAGGGTCATTCGCTGGGCTAGGCTTCCTGTCATGGTACCTTGCCGGCAAGATCAAGGTGTTCGACCAGCGCGGCCACATCGCCAAGCTCTGCATCGTCATTCTGCCGCTGCTGCTCGCCGCGATGGTGGGGGTGTCACGGGTTGCCGACTACTGGCACCACTGGCAGGACGTGTTCGCCGGTGGAATTCTCGGTAGGTGCCAACTCTCTTCAGAGCTGGTGTTATAAGTACACTTTTTAAAAACCTTTATCCCCTGAAGATCATACTGTCAGACTGACCTGTGGGTGTGTGTGTATCTCCGCAGGGCTGGTGGTTGCTTCCTTCTGCTACCTGCAGTTCTTCCCGTATCCCTATGGTGAATATGGTATGTTAAATCAGCATTGCTTATGGATATAGCATCCCAGTACTCTTTAGTTCTGTCACTCTGTCAGGTGTATATAGCTGAAGTTCTTTTAGCAACATATAACTGAAGTTTTTTTTTGGATCAACATGTAACTGAAGTGAATATTATGGATACAAAAGCAGCTCTATTACTTTGGACTAGTAATGGGCTAAAAACCTAGTTTTGGTAGATCAGCCCAGCTCGACTCTCTAGGCCCTTGCGCATTGTCTGCCCTTTTGTGCTTTCATAGATGGGCCATATTCTTTTTTTGAGAGTACGCCTAGGCGTAACACATTTTTATAGACATCAGAATTTCAAGTAAAAAATGCCTGCTACTCGCTGCAAGCAACGAGCGCAGTACAAACTCCACACCAGGGCTAGTCCAAAGACAGCTACCACCGAAATTACAACTACGACACAAAAGAGCATATCCTAAGTTGAACATCAAAGCCACAAACTGAAGCCTCCTAGATGGGCCATGTTCTAAAGTTAGGCTAGTGACCAGAATGAGAAGGCTGATTTTAACTAGAGCCCAGAACTGGAGACATGTTTTCTGTATCATCAGAAAAATCAGACCATTAAATTATTTCCGCCTTTTGGAACAAAGAAATGTTCTGTACATTGACATGTTGTTGACTATTCTGTTTCAGGACACCGAGCTCATGCATACCATCACCACATTATGAACCCAGAAGCCGAGAACCAAGCGCAGCCAACATCAGCATCTACCTCGGACCGCCATCAGTCAGTACTCCCCCATGACCTTTCCATCGTCCCTTATGCAGTTTCCATGGAGATGAGAAGCAATGGCCGAGCATTAGATTACATGGAGGCAGGCAGTAGAGCCCGATAACTGAATACGGCGACCGTAGCTACGGGGCAGCATGCCCATTAGAAACACCACTGTATAGGATGCTTTGGCGCAATTATCTTTCATTAGGTAGGTACTTAGTAAGCTTCTTCTTGTAAAGGTAAGTGAAATTTGTGTCATAATGATCTTATTTGTTTGTTATGACTGCCAAAAAAATCTAGAGCACGAGTATGAATGAAATTTTGAAAAATATCTTGAGAAACGGAATCCAGGAAATCTTATAGAATGGCAGAATGCCACAGATTGTTGCTATCTTTGGAATTACATTCTCTTGTTTCTAGATGACATGTGGATACGCACTCTCCATGAACTTTCTTAGGCTTCAGTATGAAGTGTCAAAGAAAAAAGAAAAAGGATAAGGAGTCACTTCTCTTATCCACGGTCGCCGTATGAACGAACGTGAGCAGGTCCCCTGTTCACTGTTCAGCCTTCTCCCAAATTGGCAGTCAGTTTCAGCGACAGAAAGGAACGTGGAGAGGCTGCAAGAAACTTCGCGGAAGCATCGATCAGAATCTATGTTAAACAGGCCAGTTCCAAGTCGACAGCTCCGCTCTACGATTCACTTGTGTGCTTGCTTCATCGCCCCTTGCTTTCTTCTCCACTGAGAGAAGGAAGATGCCATCACGGGCGGCGACACCGTACCTGAAGACGCACGGGGCCAAGGTGGCGAGGCTGCACATGGTGGACTGGATCGTGCTGCTCCTACTCGCCGCCGTTGCCGTGGCGCTCAACTCCATCGAGCCGTTCCACCGCTTCGTCGGCAAGGACACAATGGACTCCTCCCTGCTGTACCCGCTCAAGGACAATACCGTGCCCATCTGGGTCGCCGCCGTGCTCGCGGTGCTCGTGCCGGTGCTCATCTTCGCCGGTGTCTACGTGCAGAGGAGGAACGCCTACGACCTGCATCACGCCGTACTAGGCCTGCTCTTCTCGGTGCTCATCATCGCCGTCGTCACCGAGGCGATCAAGAACGGCGTCGGCCGGCCTCGCCCTGACTTCTACTGGCGATGCTTTCCTGACGGAGTGCCAGTGAGCTTCTTCAGACCTTGTTTTTTTCTTTCCGTCGACATAATCTGCCGCACTAAATTTAGTTTGTCTCTTTTACTCATCAGGATTACAACAATAACACCGGACAAGTCATATGCCACGGGAATACCGGCGTGATCAAGGAAGGATACAAGAGCTTCCCCAGTGGCCACACCTCATTTTATGACCTCTAATCCTGGGATATTACAACAAATTACCATCATACTGATTCGCTGGTCAAACAAAATCGCATCTTCCTCTTGGGGGCTCTACTCGTCTCTTCCTGCGTCCGTCGCCAGTAAACATCTCCGATCTCCCGATTCTTAAAACCAACCTCCGTCCGTCGAAACTGAACCGCATTCCATACATCCCGATTCGCACGCCCTCCTGAATCCGGACAGGGATCTCCTGATGTAGCTGCGTCCCCTGAATCGGGCCGACCACCTGAAGAAGAGCGCGTCAGCAGCGAAACATGCGCTAGCAGGCATTGTCACCAGGACTCTCAAACCACTATTACTAGTACTTAAATCTCAGCTTTCATGCCATTCTCCGCGACTGACTTCACCATGGAACTAAACACATGTCCCATGATGGTAACAGACTCTAGAGCTTCGCAACGCTCCCTCTGAAACCAAGCGGTCTGAAAAACATGGTTGCATCCGACCGAATTCCATCTATCCGGCAATCTTCAGGCATGAGACGCCTAGTGGATTTTGCCAGAGGAGCCTTCCGGAACTCGACATTCTTCCAGATCATTGAAGACATGCATCAAGTAGAACTTCATCTTGGTGTTAGAAGGATTCTAGAACCGCCTCCTTTATTCAAGCCGCTGATGCGTGCAAAATTCATGCATGAACTTTGTAGTTTACTGTTACATATTCCAACATATTTACATGTTATGAGATGTTATAATCATGGTTTGCATTGATTTCGGGGATTTTTCAAACAATCCCCCCTCTTTTGGTTTTAACTCTCTTTGTCAGAAAACACTTTTTTTTAGCGTTTTTGATTTTCCAGGTTCTACGGGACTCGAAAAAGGGCAAGGTCAGGGAGCACGGCTTAGAAATTTCGAGACGATCAAAATGAGATGAAGTGGGCCACCAGGAGGTCAATAGGCTGCAAATGAGACCTGGTGGCATGGTCAGCCGCGCCACCAGTACTCGTTTGCGATCCGTGCCTCGCCTGAGCATCTCACCGGCATCCTCGACAGTTCATGCTTCTGCGCCGCGACACCGTCCATGACATTCCCGCTCCTACTTCGGGGGATGTCAGCTCACTGGTTCTACTTTGGTTTCTCTCCAGTCTGACCGTCCGCGACGTTCCTATTGTACCCGACGCTACCGCTACGACTGCGGGGGGATGTTGGAGTGTACGTACGGTTTGGGGATAGATTAGGTAGAGATAGATTTGTTTCTTGTCTTCTACTCCAAGTCGGTCCCTTGTACGCCTATATATACTCGCCCGAGAGGCTCAATAATACATCCAACGCATTACGGCAATTCTCTCCTCTCTCTATCGTTCCACAGTGATTTGATTTAGTATATCATTATCCAATGCGCATCAAGAGTAACACTGTCATTCCACTTCTCTTTTTCACACAAGAAAGCTACTACTTGAGCAGGCTATCTCAGCATATACGTGGTTGGCAACCTATATAGCTCGAAGAAGCTAAGTCCTAGATTATTCAACCTCATAGCAACATGGCGATGGCACTCGTCCAAAACCTGCACACCGAATTTTGTTTAGCCTCATGTCGGCAAGCCATGCATAGACCGTTGCTTGCACAATCCAAATATAGGGCAGAAGAAAAAGATGCTGCGAAAAAGAAAAGCCTAGAGATATGACTGGTCAGAAAAGCCTAAACAAGTTAAGCTATGATGATGATAAAGTCTTGTAACTTGGTCCCACCTGTCGGCTAGGACAATCTAAACCGGTCGTCGCTGATAATAAAGAACGAAAAATAATGGGCAGATGAAGCACCTCGTTTGACTCTTCTTCACGTGCACAGAGCAACACGTACGTCGGCGCGTCAACAGCAAACGACGGTCGACTAGGACGCGGCGGTGCGTCATGGGCCGGGCCCAGCGCGACGAGCCCGGGAGCTAGCCGTTGCGTTGCGAGACCACGCCGGGAAAGCAGTGGAGAGCAGCTGCCTTCCCGCGGGCCCGCTCGGCGGGGCAATACGGTAAAACACTCTCCACATGGAGCCGCAGCGGAGCGAGCCGTGGCCCGTGGGTTTGGGTTTGGGACTGTGCGTCCGTTTGACCTCACTCCGCCTCCTGTCGGGCCCCACGCCTCCTCCGCTGGTGCACACCGCTAGGCTACACGGGAAACGCTCACTCCCAGTGGCATGTGGGCCCGAGTCCTCGATCCTGCCCTGGACGCGTGTGAGAAGAACTTGCTGCATTCGAAGCTCGCCAAAGGATGAACTCTAGATTGTCGGGAGATGACCTAACCATTGCTTAAATGATTTCAAAATTTACTAATCACACCATCTGGTGGCCCTAGTAGATCAAATAGGACACTCTCGTGCAATTGCGGTGACGACAATCAAATTTACACGTTAATGGATAATACAAAATAGCCAGATCTCATTTCCACAAAAAAAAAACAAATCCTCACGTTGCCGCCTCGTGTGTCTTACCAACATGAAACATTCCTTTTCAGTTAAGAGTGACATGTCACCAGTGACACGCTAGACTTTGTCGATAGCCACACACCACGAATCCACTCATTGAATGACAAGTGGTGCATGTATCTACGAGTCTTTTTTTGAACGGTATCTACGAGTCTTACTTGGTTAGTTATTTTTCTCTTTGCCATGGTTTACTTACATAATAGAGTATATATGATCTCTTCTAAGCTTGACCAATCCTGACCAATACTTAATTATGCTTACTGTGTATGATAGTTATTACTCTCTCTGTGACATTTTTGAAGTTTCTTTTCAACTCACAAAACATTTTATATTTATGAATAGAGGTTGTACAAATTAAGTACAATTAAGTTAAACATTACTAGCATACTACTTAAGATAAATCATCAACTTTACTACAGTAGCATAGTTAAGGTAAACCATCTGGTGCCCTTAGCAGTTATGGTGCCACAGCTGTTTTGTTCCCATTTCTTCTTTTTTTCACTCTGCACTCAGCAGCAGTGACCCAAACTTTAATGCTCCCCTTCCGCTGCTGTCCCCTTCTTCTCCCTCCTCCCAATCCACCACTGCTGCCCCGGAGCCGGCTAGCGCCACCCCCACGCCCATCGCCGACGCACCATAGCTGGTCACTGACCGGGGAGCTGGAAGTGGAAGAATTAGTGGAGGCTTCGGCGGCGGCGGCGGTAGTAAGGGGAGAGTGACACTGCGGTAGTACTGCTCCAAGAACCCTAGCAGGGGTGGTGGCCGGCGGCCACCAGGGGTTTCTCTGCAGTCTTTGCTTGCTCGAAAGGTTTGTTTCAACCACGTTTGCCTCCGTCCGTCTCCCCCTCTTCTCCTGTCTGGTTCGCATTGGAGCTGCTGTAGGTGTCCGTCCATGGCGTGTGACGGTGTGAGCTGTTCCTGGATCCTGTTTCTTATCCAATGCGATTGCTGTGAGCTGGAGATTGATTCGATTAGATTGGATTGGATTGGATTGACTCCTTCCCGGGGGTAGCGGGGAAGGAATCGGATCAAATCTTTTCCGACGAAGGGTAAAGTGGAAAGTTTTGATTTGATTTGACAGGGATATTTTGGTTTCCCTCCAGAAAATGCGCGATTTGATTTGTTGCCCCCTATAAATCCAAGTGATAATACGTGGTGTTCTTGATCTGCCTGGCTGTGCGCTCCTAGGAGCAGTCTTCATCCTGGGAGGGGGCAGGTAGTCGGAGAGGAGACGATTTCCTCATCAATGGCCTCCTCTTTTAATTCGCTTCACATGGAACTTGCGCCTCAGACATTTCCTCCTCCTCTTTAGATTTTTGTCATGGATAATGATTGCTTCCTGCTCTGTAGCGTAGACCGGCTTATTATTGCTGTATTTATGTTGTCCTCATTCAGGTAAGTGCTATGTGTGATATTAATCTCGGCTTGTCTTGTTTGCTGTGTTCAGTAAGTGCCATGTTCTGAAATTAATCTCAGCTTGTCTTTGCTGTTGTCAATGGAGTCGATTTCATCTTCTGATATTAACCTGATCTTGTCTTCCTTGATATTAATCTTAATTTGTCTTTCTTGATGTGTTCAATGATCTCCATGCCATGTTCTGATATTAATCTCAGTTTGTCTCCTTGCTGTGTTCAGTGAATTGCTGCATTGCATTAGATCTAATGGAATGTGCTAATCTAACATTACATTGCTGATCCTGGTGTGCAGGCTGTTCAGAAATAAAGATGCCGACAGGCGAAAGCCTACGCGCAGAGCTATCATCCAAGACGCCGCCGTTTGGTCTGAGGCTGTGGATAGTGATTGGCATCAGTATCTGGGTGGTAATCTTCTGCATACTAGGTTTCATGTGCTTCTGGTCGATATATCGGAGGAAGCCAAAGAAGTCCTTTGATAATATCCCTGTATCCCAAATCCCGGATGTATCCAAGGAGATTGCGGTGGATGAAGTGCGCCAGCATGCTGTTGTCGAAAACTACCAAGTGCAGGAAAGCCATGTGTTGACGGTGCAGGAGAAACCACATGATAAGGATTCCGGGAAAATGCTGGGGCACTTGGTTAGGACAAAATCAAGTGACGCTGATAATTTGAGCCAGTGCAGCTCGGTCTACCAGTGCGATAGGGCTGGTAGTTCCTATTCTGGCGACGAAGGCAGCTCAGGAAATGCTAGAAGGCAGTATACTCAGTATGCAACTGTCTCCGCGTCTCCTCTGGTTGGTCTCCCAGAATTTTCACACCTGGGTTGGGGCCATTGGTTTACTCTGAGGGATTTGGAGCATTCGACAAATCGGTTTTCTAAGGAGAATATCATTGGAGAGGGTGGATATGGGGTAGTTTACCGGGGTAGACTCATAAATGGGACTGATGTTGCAATAAAAAAGCTTCTGAATAACATGTAAGGAACTCTGAATTTGATGTGATCTGTGTCTTTGCAAAACTTGAAATAGTATTCTATCCTCTGCGTGCTGTCATAATTTTGATTGTATTTTGAATGGCACTGCAGGGGGCAGGCAGAAAAGGAGTTCAGGGTTGAAGTCGAGGCTATTGGCCACGTCAGGCATAAAAACCTTGTTCGCCTGCTAGGATATTGCGTTGAGGGAATCCACAGGTCAGTCACCTGCAGCAATGGCTGGCTAGTTATGTCTGCTATAATAGTTATTTACATAGGATGGATGTTGATTTGTGCACAGCTGCACACTAGACTCGCTCGGTGATTAATTCTTCAAGATAAATAAGAACTTTCTGTACTGTCAATAGTACTTTTTCAAAAAACCTTTGAAGATGTGTAGCTTGATTTAACTTCATAATGATGCATGTGCCAAAAAACAGATGATTTTCATGTAAAAGTCAACCCTGGCACAGACATGTCTTCTGCATTACATCTCTTCGTTCATAGAATTTACCAATCAGATTTTAATCGTTATTAAGTAAAATTCTAATGCAGAATGACTTGCAGCCAAACCCTCTGTAGTGCATTCTCATATTTTTGTTCGATTTTGCTTTTGGCTCAGTGGTCCTTATCATGGACTTGACGACGAAGCTTTTGATTTTCAGAAATAATATGGTTTGCAAATTATAGTTTATAATTGGCAACCCTATTCAACTCTTAATGGCACTTCAAACGCCACCTCTCTTAATAGAGATTCTGATGCTTGTAAGGTTGCGAAACCTCTTCCAACTAGTGTTGTTGAACTTGGGAAATGTGGTGACTGGTGGACAATACTACTCAAACAGAAGTCTTTGATAAAAGAAGAGCTCCTTTGTAATTTCAGAACTACTCCCTCCATTTCAAAATATAAGATGTTTTAGGTTTGTGAAGCAATTGTATTTAGACATCTTTTAGTGTGTAGGTTCACTCGAATATACACACTAAAAGGTGTCTAGATACATTTGCTTCACAAACCTAAAACATCTTATATTTTGAAACGGAGGGAGTATTTACATAGTCCAAGAATATCTAACATATTGAGATCAACTGTGGCATGGCTAAAGACTGCATGTATATGTGTGGCAAATGGGATTTGGATCAGAAAGATAGTTCATTAGACACCAATAAAAGTACATCAATGTCTTATTGGATGAGCACAGCTACTGTAGGTATTGCCGTATACGTGTGCACGTGTGTCATCAGAATCGGGCATTTCCTCCGTAATGCTAGGGTGAAGAACTGTTGTGATAAGCAGACTCTTGACCACAGTTCAGGTAGCCACCATTCATCTAATCTGTTTGTGGCTAGCCTCGATATTGCTCTACAGAAAATCAAGCAATAGGTCTTGGC
This sequence comes from Dactylis glomerata, assembly GCA_007115705.1. Classification (NCBI taxonomy): domain Eukaryota; kingdom Viridiplantae; phylum Streptophyta; class Magnoliopsida; order Poales; family Poaceae; genus Dactylis; species Dactylis glomerata. Next base: position 593,912 of record QXEO01001013.1, read on the forward strand.
ATTAGCCAACTATACTAAAATAACCACCAAGGTAAAAAGTCACAAGTAATTTTATTTTCATTAATGGGCGCTTTATTACTCAAAAGAACACGTACCTATTTTTTTTTTGAAATGGGGCAGCCCCAGCCTCTGCATCAAAGTGATGCATATGGCCTTTATTTTATTAAAACGTGTCCAACGACACAAATATCTCAAGTATTACAACAACACCTACCTAATAAGTAGGTCATTATCTATTACCTAATAAGTAGGTCATTATCGAAAAAAGCCATGTAAAATAGCCATCAAGGTAAAAAGTCACATGTAAAATTAGTTTCTTTGAGATCATCTATTACCTAATAAGTGGGTAATTATCAAAAAAACCCTAGTAAGTATGTCCCTGGTGTCCTACTCAAGCATGTTTGACAATTTTATCAGCCAACCGCCACATACATTTGTTAGATTTTTTTTCAATTGTTATATCAGAGACCTATCTAGGAATTTATCTTAGCTCATTTGGCTCCATGGTCCACCACCCAGGATTTGGTGATCTTGTAATTGGATATGGGTGTCTGTTCTTTTTAGTTAATTTAGTATGTAGTTCCTCTCCTCTTAGGCATCCATCTCACTAAAGATGAAGATAAAGTTGTTGCACAATTTAGGACTTCCCTTTGAACAAAACATCCATCAAATTATGGTATCGGACTGAGAATTGTTTGTGTAATCGAAGCAATTTTGTGTGTGTTCTGCTTCATGATAAATTGAATCTGTGATTCAGCTCTCTGTTAATACTTCTATGGTGGATGTACCTCGTGTGAATCTATGTACTTCTTATGCATCTTATAGTGTGTGTATTTCATCTTCCACCACATCATTGAACTTATTTTTGTTCCAGGATGCTTGTGTATGAGTATGTGAATAACGGAAACTTGGAACAGTGGATTCATGGCGCCATGCGGCAACATGGTGTTCTTACTTGGGAAGCTCGAATGAAAATCGTTCTTGGAATTGCCAAGGCGTAAGAATCAAATAATCCATTTCTTTGCATGTATTGTCTATTCATAGTTTTAGTTGGGCAAGACATCTTTCTGAAACTAAGTAATATACAGGCTTGCTTATCTACATGAGGCCATAGAACCAAAAGTTGTGCATCGTGATATCAAATCAAGCAATATCCTAATTGACGAGGATTTCAACGGAAAGCTTTCTGATTTTGGATTGGCCAAGCTGTTGGGTGCAGGGAAGAGCCATATCACAACTCGAGTTATGGGAACTTTCGGGTATGTCACCGCGATTCTGTAATTTGTGGTGTCCTTTTGGTATGCAAATGTTTGATTGTATACAGTAGGGGATTTGAAATATTGAGTTCACCCTTATATATAAAATCAGTCGCACTGAACTTTGTTGTCACCCTTTCAGGTATGTTGCCCCTGAATATGCTAACACAGGTTTGTTGAACGAGAAGAGTGATGTCTACAGTTTTGGTGTGCTGCTACTGGAAGCAGTTACTGGGAGGGATCCTGTCGATTATGGTCGGCCAGCTAATGAGGTGAGCATATATATTCTACTATCTCAAGTGCAAGAATCCATACTAGTGGCCATTTTGTTTTCACAGTAAAATGACATCTGATGGGGAGACAATTTGTTTCAGCTGTATGGGTATCTCACAATTATCATGCAGACCTAGTTCCATTCTACTTTTGCAACTTTATTTTTCTGTTGTGTTAACCATGTCGGCAGCTGCAAATGTTAATCTACGTTGACATGGATGCAGGTCCATCTCGTGGAGTGGCTGAAAATGATGGTCGGCACGAGAAGAGCCGAGGAGGTGGTGGACCGCGACATGGAGGTAAAGCCGACCATCCGGGCTCTAAAGCGCGCCCTCCTGGTGGCGCTGAGGTGCGTTGACCCAGACTCCCAGAAGAGACCCTCAATGGGTCACGTTGTTCGGATGCTCGAGGCAGAAGACGTCCCCTCACGGGAGGTTAGTACCACTTACCCACCGCTCCTCAAACAATGTCGTATTCTACCATGCCTGCATATCCCTGAATATTTTGTTGTCATCATCATACTGAAGGACCGGAGGAGTCGGAGAGGCCACACCGGCAATGCGGACACTGAGTCCAAGGCAAGCTCGAGCGAGTTCGAGGTCAGCGGCGACTCGGGCCCTTCGACGAGATTCCAGCCCTGAGAACTGACATATTCCGAGGGTGGCCAAGAACTTGGTTCTGGGCCTTCCAGCCGAGGGTAGAGATAGCAGCAAGATGAGCATTTCTGTAGGGCATTGCACTTCATTTTGTACTGTAGGCGGTAGAGAATGAGAGAGCAGTGCTGATCATCATCCCCTGAGAATTTCTAGTAGTTTCCGTTGGGCGTTCTGCTGCTGGTCTGGCAGCCTGTACAGATTGTTTTTCCATTTTTTTGTTCGTTTAGGATCTCTTGAATGAACCAATAAACGTATCAAGGTTATTGTTAGTCATCTGTTTGCTATTCTGTCTGTTCTTTTGCAGTGTCCATCTCATGTTGGAATAATTTTGAATTTTGGATGATCTAAAATGGTAGTCAGAACTGATATTTTTTTTAGACTAAAAGGGCTCTTGCCCCGGTTCCATTTCAGCAGAAAGAAACCACCAGTTCGATACAACAGAGTCTTAAAACAAAAAAGTTTGACGAAAAGTAAACAACTGCTGTAAACAAAAGCAGATACTCGAGATAAGCTAAGCTTTTCTAAACATTACACCATCAAAACCACCCCCACAGGTGTTTCCCAAACAGCAGCTTCCATCAAACTACTTCAGGTGACCACATGGATGACATCTCCTTCCTCCGGGTGTGCTTTGAGAAACTCCAGAGAGGCTCGGCCGCCGTGCCCCAGTGAGGAAGCAAATGTTCTCCAGGTCGCCGTCCAGTCGAAGTCACCGCATGTCATGGGCTGGGTAGTGGCAGACGACTTCGGAGGAGCGACAGCAGACAGTCCAAAAACTGGCTGCTTCTTCCTCCCTCCAGCTCCTTGAATGGTCCTTTCCATTCTTTTACGAATGAGAGCACCAGGTGCCAGACCTGCTTGATATTAATCCAAGAAGTCTTATTAAAGACCAAGTTATTTCTATTGATCCACAGCCCCCAAAGAGTTGCAGAGGTGACTAGATTGAAATGTAGAAACTTTTTATTACACAGCCATTTGGAAGCAACTGATTCAAAGTTATCAATTTTGCAATCAAAAACATTCTCCACAATTGACCAAATTTGTCTAGCAACTATACAATCAAACATAAGGTGTTTGACAGTTTCCAGTTCCTTACACATTTCACATTCAAGAGGTTTCACCATACCTCTATGTCTAAGATTATCCCTAGTCATGATTTTATTCTGAGAAAACAACCACAAAAACACCTGGATTCTGGGTGGAATTTTCAGTTTCCACACAGAAGGCAGGTAAATGGGTTGAATCCCTCTGAAATTAACTAAGGCATACATGGAACTAGAAGAATAAATCCCATTAGTTTCATATTGCCAAATGAGTTGATCATTTTCATCAGTGAATGAGATTGTCTTGGCGATTTCTATTAACTCCAGCCAATTAGTCATCATTTCCTCTGAAAAAATCCTCCTAAAAGTACCTCTAATTTGTTCCCCATCCCAGAGATCCCTAATGGTCTGGGTTTGCTGATTAGAAACTATGTAAATGTCCCAAAATTGGGTGGCTAAAGGGGAATTACCAAACCAGATATCTTCCCAAAATTTGATACTTCTACCATCACCTACTTTCCATTTATAGCCTACAGCAACAGCCCTAGATGCCCACATAACACCTTTCCAAAAAGTGGAAGGCTGAATGTCATGACATGAGAGTATATTAGGATTCCTAGTGTTATACTTAGCATCTAATACTCTCCTCCAGAGAGCCCCTTCCCCCTGAATATATCTTTTAATCCAAGATCCTATTAGGCACAAATTTAAATCCTGAAGGTTTGGAATCCCCATTCCTCCATACTCCTTTTTAAAACACACAGAAGGCCAATTAGCAAGATGAATCTTGTGGTTTCCTTCTTCACCATTCCACAAGAAGTTAGCTAATTGAGTATCTAACAAACTAAGAGCCCACTTGGGAAATTAAAAAAAGGATAACAGATATATAGGAATGCTAGAGAGACAAGCTTGAATAAGCACCCTTTTAGCAGCTAAAGACAGTAATCTACCTCTCCATCCAGTGATTCTTCTAAGAATACTTTCAATGAGAGGCTGTAAATCTTCTCTCCTAAGCCTATCAAAATGCAAAGGAATGCCTAGGTATTTAACAGGAAAAGCACCCTCCTTACATTGGAAAATTTCAATGAAAGGAGAAAGCTCCCCTGAATCTATGTTTATGGGGATTAACTCACTTTTATGGAAGTTAATCCTCATCCCTGAAATTTGTTCAAAACAGGTTAAGATCCATTTTAAGTTCAGAGCAACTTGTGGATCATTTTCTAAAAAAAGCAAAGTATCATCTGCATATTGCAGACTGACAACCCCACCAGGAATAAAATTGGGACAAAGACCTCTAATAAGCCCACAGTTTGTCCCCTTAACTAGCATCCTAGAGAACACATCTACCACACAGTTGAAGAGCAAAGGAGCAATGGGGTCTCCTTGTCTAAGACCTTTTCCAGAAAGAAAAAATCACTCTCCACATCATTAACTTTAACTCCAATAGAACCTCCTAAAGTAATTTGTTTGATCATTCTGATAAAAACTGGGTTAAATTCCCTAAGCTCTAGAACCTCAAAGAGAAAGTCTAGATTGACTTTGTCATAGGCTTTCTCATAGTCTATCTTAAACACTAAACCCTGTTCTTTCTTCCTGTGAACCTCATGAATAATTTCATGAGCTGTCACAACACTCTCTAGAATATATCTACCTCTAATGAAAGCAGATTGATGATAAGAGATCAATCTATTGATAATTCTAGCTAATCTATTGGTAAGAACCTTAGTGAAAATTTTAAAGGAACAATTAAGCAAGCTAATAGGTCTGAACTTTTTCATTGACCTAGCCTCATTTTCCTTTGGAATAAGAGTGATCGTGGCAAAATTCAACCTATATAAATCTAGATTATCACTATACCAATCATTAAACATGTCAATTAAATCTCCCTTAATTATATCCCAGTAGGTTTGATAAAACATAAAGGAAAGGCCATCTGGACCAGGGGCACCGTCGGCATAAGAGCCAAACACTGCCTCTTTGACCTCATCCTCAGTAAACCCTCCCCCCCAGTATTTCATTCTCTGCTGCACTAACTTTCTCCTCCTCAGAAAAAAAATCAGGCTTAAGTCTAATATCAGGTCTAGGTTCCAGACCAAAGAGATCCTTATAATACTCCACAGCTATTTTAAGCATCTCCTCAGTTTCATGAACTGGACCATCAGGACCATCTAGCACATGAATCATTTTCTTTCTCCTTCTCTGATTGGCTACTACATGAAAATAAGCAGTATTCCTATCACCTTCAGCTACCCACCTCTCCCTAGATCTTTGCTTAGCTTTTGTCTCCTCCATGATCCAAAAACTATTCAAGTCTCTAAGGATAAAGTCTAATCTAGTTTTCTCCTCAGCAGAGAGAATTTGAGTCTCAGATTTAATATCCAAGAGGTCATATTCTTCCATGAGTTCTCTCTTCTGTTTCCTAATAGCAGCCTCTTGGTTGGCATTCCAACCTTTGGCAAGGCTTCTGAATTTTCTCACCCTAGCTTGCCATCTATCCAGAGCTGAGGAATTGTTGCTCTCAAAAGACCAAGCTTTAGCTACTAGGTCTTTAAACTCAGGATTAGCTAACCACCACTTCTCAAATTTGAAACCCTCTCTCCTAGGCCTATGGGATTCTCCAGACTCCCAAATAATGGGTGTATGGTCACTCCCAATCCTGGCTAAGGCCTTGGCAGAGGATAAAGGAAAAGCAGCCTCAAAACTAGTAGAACAAAAGATCCTATCAAGTCTACACATCACTTGGTTCTCTTGATTATTACTCCAAGTGTAAGCTCTCCCAGCTAGACCTATTTCTAGGAGAGCCCACATTTCTACCCAGGTGTTAAACTTATCCACCCATCTGTAATCTATGTTCGAATTGTTCTTATCTTCAGAGGATCTAATCAAATTGAAATCACCTCCTATCAGAGCAGGCCCATCCCAATTAAGAAAAAGCTCATGAAGTTCAGAAATAAACTCCTGCTTCTTTTCCTCATAGGCAGAGCCATACACTGTAGTAATTCTACAGATATTTTCACTAATCTTATTTTTGAGAACAACACTAACAGAGAAAGTTTTAATTTCCCAAGCTATAACTTCAAATAAATCTCCATTAACTCCTACTAGAATACCACCTGCAGAACCAACAGCAGGCAAATGATTCCAAACAAAATTCCTATTTCCTAGTAATTTCTTCAGAAAGGAGTTACTAAACTGCTCTTTCTTAGTTTCTTGAAAGCCTACATAATCAAGATTTAAAGGAATCAAATTATCATCTATGAATTTCTGTCTTCCAGGGGCAGAAATTCCCCTACCATTCCAGAAGCAGCAAATCATTGTAACTTTTTCCTGGGGTGCTTGCCCCGAGATTTTCTAACTACTTCAGTCCAAAACTCATCCAGATCCTCTTGCCCATCTTTATCAGAAAGAGGCATACTAGAGGGGGAACTAGAGGACTTTGTCTGAATATCTATTCCTACCAACTCCTCAGTAATAGAAACACCAATTTTATCAGCTCTATCATCTAATTCATGAATAGGCAAAACTGTAAAAGGATTAGAACACATTATACCTTTCATCTTTGGGATATCCAGGTTAGTCTTCCTCTTCCTTTCCTCAGCTTTTTCCATGATGTTCTTTGACCTGTCAAGCTCTGCCTAACTGCTTGAACAGGCCCCCACTTCTGTTTCTTCTCCTTGTGAATCTTTGAGAGTGCAATTTTGGCAGCAGGATCTTCAAAATCAGGCATGATATTATCAGGCAAGGATATTTCAGCTCCCACAGCATCTTCCAGTTTTTGTTGAAAGGTGACACCAGCAGTGGTTTCTTTAGCCCAGAATTGCTCAGTTTCAGCCATTACAGCCTCCTCTACTTCAGCTTTGTCCCAGACAAAACAGCCCTCCCTGTTGATCACTCCTTTTTGCACTAGCAACTGATAAACAGCAGAAGCAGAAGTAGGTCCCTCTTGTTCATGAGAATCTCCCAAGTCTCTAGTCATCCTAGTCCTATTGGCACCACCAGTCTGGTTGTTGTTAGCAGTCCCAGTGCCACCCAAATTGTTACTTGGAGGAGCATCAGACATGTTTCCATTATCCAGACCCCTGTCACCATTGTCACCATTACCATCACCTCCATTCCTTCTGTTCTGGTCTTCCAATTCCTCACCAAGCAAATCTTCATCATCATTAGCTGGCAACAGAGATTCTGCAGTGAAGCCCAGGATGAACAGATTCTTGTGAAACTCAAAAAGCCTTCTAGAAGGAATCTTGGAAGGATCTCTGCAACTGATCTTAACCCTAACCTCTTGAGCATTGTTCTTGAACACACTTAGCCAGTCAACATCTCTCATAATGCCACACACAGAGACAGCTTGGTCAAGAGTGTTCCACTCACACCACTTTGACTGAAGGCCAGTAACTTTGATCCAAATATCAGAAAGAATTTCAGCAGGCTCAGGATCATCAGCCCAGGCTTCAACCTTTACCCACACACCTTCTTTTGACAGACCAAATCTGGGGTAACCAATAACCTGCTCAACAGTGATGTGGGGGGGAAATTTAACCAAGAAGAGGTCAGACTGCCCAAGCTCTCTGATCTGCCAAGGCCAGTTTGTCTTGTATATCTTTGAAAACTCAGCAGCAAGCTCATCTCTGGTGATAATTCCCCCCTCAACTATGACCACACCACAGTTTTTGGTAGAAGCAACTGGATTGACCACCACTTCAAGCAGTTCAATATGATAAAAGCCCAACCCAGTGGCAGCACTCCCCACATACTTGGCCATTTGATGAGGCCTTTTCCTTACAGGACATTCCTCCACAGGATGAGAAGTGGCTTTGCAGATGAAACATCACTTTGGTTTGGTGCACACAGTCTGATGATGCCCTGGTTCACCACAACACATGAAAATTGAGCTGGTGTAGTTCATCTGGGCAAAGCTGTCAGCAGCAGTGACCACTGCATCTTTAGGAGGAGCAGCCATCACCTTCTTCTTAGCTTTAGCTTGAGTCTTTTTACCAGTCTGATCAGTACTGCTCCGAGCTTGCTGTTGTTGCTGCTGCTGGGTGCCACCTTGTAGCTGTTGCTGAGGTGCAACCCACTGATTAGATTGCAGAGCAAACTGAGGGTTTGGAGGGAATTGAGGATATGGGCCATTGAAGTTCCAAGCTGGGATTGGACCTGGCATGAAACCATAAGGAGGAAAACCAAATTGTTGCACAGGGCCAAAATCCATTGGCGCTGGCATCTGCTGGAACTGCTGTTGCATCTGCTGCTGTGGCCATTGCTCCTGGCCACCAGCACCTCCCCTACCTCTTCCCCTCGCACCACCTCTTCCAGCCATCACCAGGAACAAAGGGCCTGTGGAAGCCCCCTGATCAGCCTCGACTCCTAGACAAGCAACACCAGATGGTTCCCCTACCGCCGCCGCCACGAGCAAACGAGGAACCCTAGATGGTGCTGGGGGCCTTTTTATAGAAGGTGGAACTGCTTTGGGGTGGTTGGGATGCCATGGAATATGCCAAAGCTGATGGAAAAAGCTCTCCTCGCTATCACTGTCACCACGGCCCTCACCCCATCTTTGCTCCGTTGCCATCCATGCCAAAGCACGAATCTCCTCGGACCCCTCTTGGATTGGAATTTTGAAGGAAACCCGCCATTGCCACAGGAGCTCACTTGCTCTGTTTCAGAAGAGACAGTCAAACATCTCTGAATGTTCTCAATTCCAGTACCATTTCTGACAGAAACGCCGTATGGTAACTGAATTTGAGCAGCGAGTTCACTGCATCTATTTCTGCTGGAGACAATCCCCTCTGGCTCTGCACAGGATTCCACAGCCTGGGCGCCCTCAAGTTCGCTACCTCTGCTGCTTGCTCCAATGGAGATCGAGGTCGCCTCGGTCGGCCTACTTTCCGAGGAGCTGACATTTTCTGACATACCTTCGAACTGGGCAGATGTCACACTTGAATCTCCTCCTCCAGCGCCACCTACCATGACCTCTCCATGATCGTGTTGATGGACGCCAACCTTCTCGGACCAGGCTTCATCACCTGATGCCTCGTGAGAGACAGGGCATGATACGTCCAATTTGCATCACTATTTTGTATCATAATTTACTGTTATTCATTGATATATTTCATATTTAGATAAGTTACTTATGTTATTTCCTTTGTTTTCACATGTTTGATGATCATCGGAGGAGTTGCTGCCGGAGTCAGGGTTCTGCTGGAAAAAGGACCATCAAGAGACCATATTTTGAAGATCAAGAAAATTCCAGGAAAATACCCAGAAATTATATTTTCCCAGAATACTCAGGAAGCCAGAAGGGGGAATCGAGAGGAGCCAGGGGGGCTCCACACGCCAGGGCGGCGCGGGCCCACCCCTGGCCGCGCCAGCCCTGCGTGGGGCCACCCTGGCCCACCTCTGGTCTCGCCCCTCCGCGTACATCATCGTCCCCGAAAACATAAGTCAAGGGGGGGGGGCTCAGAGTTAGACACAGCCGCCTCTGCGGGGCGGAGAACACCAGAGAGAGAAAGCTCTCCGGTAGGGAGAAATCTGTCGGGGAAATTCCTTCCCGGAGAGGGGAGATCGTCGCCATCGTCATCACCATCGCACTGGACTTCATCGGGATCATCATCATCATCTCCATCACCAGCACCTTCATCTCCACCATCACCACGCCGTCCCGCTGTAACATCTTGAGTTGGATCTTGTTATATTCATAGGGGAAACTTTCCCGGTGTTGATTACTCTTGTAGTTGATGCTATTGGGTGGAACCGTTGAATTAAGGTTTATGTTCAGATTGTTATTTACCATTATTTCACCTCTGATCATGATCCATATGATGTCTTGTGAGTAGTTCGTTTAGTTCTTGAGGACATGGGAGAAGTCAAGATGTTAGTAGTGAATTATTGTTGAGAAATATTTAATGGTTTGATATTGTTGTGGTGCTATTTCACTAGTGGTGTCATGTGAACGTCGACTACATGATACTTCACCATTTATGGGCCTAGTGAGATGCATTGTGTATTTGGCTACCGATTGTGGGGTTGCTGGAGTGACAGAAACCTAAACCTCCGTTGGGAAACCATTGCACCAGGGAGCGTAGGATCCTAGAGTTTAAGGTTGTGGTTAGATTTATCTTAATTACTTTCTTGTATTTGCGGATGCTTGCAAGGGGTATAATCACAAGTGTGTATTTATCCTAGTAAGGGTAGTGCGCTAGCACAGGTTCACCCCCATAACACTTACCAAACCAATGAATACTATTGGCTCTATGAAGCGAAAGCTCTTGACAGAAAACTCCCGTGTGTCCTCGAGAACGTTTGGTTATTATAAGTACACAACCGGCTTGTCCTTTGCTGAATAAAGGATTGGGCCACTTGCTGCAATTGTTACTACTGTCTTTTATTTACTCGCACTTTATTTACTCGTATTACCAAATACTCCTGAAAACCTGTTTGCTAGTATTTACAGTGATTCCTTGGTCAAAACTGCTCATCAACACCTTCTGTTCCTCGTTGGGTTCGACACTCTTATTTATCGAAAGTACTACGATACACCCCCTATACTTGTGGGTCATCAAGACTATTTTCTGGCGCCGTTGCCGGGGAGTGTAGCGCTATTGAAGGGTGGAATTGGTAAAGGTAACCGTCACTGTGAGTATTGTTTTTATTTTGTCTTTTATTTTACTCTGCTATGGAGAACTCTCCATTTGGTTTCCTATTTGGAAACACATCTACTACTACTGCTGCTGCTGCACATGCGGAGGAACCACCACCGCCACCGCCTGCTGAAATTGATCCTTTTATAATACCTATGAAAATTGTTGGGCGTATTATGGATAACTGCTATTCAGGAGATGGAACTGTCCATCCAGGTGATCATTTATTATTTATATATGAATTATGCGAGTTGTTCAGATGTGCAGGTATTTCACCAAGCCAGGTTAAGAAGAAATTATTCTCATTATCATTGAAAGGCAGAGCTGAGGAGTGGTATCGACTACTCCAGGATGGTCCATCTATGGCATGGGAGGATATTGTGCCTCTCTTTTATTCCAAGTTTTATCCTCCAAGTGAAATTCATAAAGACCGTAATCGGATATATAATTTTTGGCCTCATGATGGAGAGAGTATTGCCCAAGCGTGGGGGAGATTGAAGTTACTAATGCTCAAATGCCCCATTCATGAGCTTCCCAATAATATTGTTATTAATAATTTTTATGCACGGCTTACTCTTCCTGATAAGGATTATTTGGATGCTTCTTGCTTTGGATCATTTACTCATATGAAAGAAGATGCTAAGTGGAAACTTCTTGACCGTATACAAGAAAATGCTGAAGGTTGGGAAAACGACAAAGGTAGGAAGTCAGGTATAAACTATGATTATGAATGCATTAAATCTTTTATGGGAACTGATGACTTTCATAGTGTTAGCGCTGCTTATGGTCTTGATTCACAAATACTTGCTAATTGTCTTAAGGCTTTTGCCTCTTATATTGATGTTCCAAAGAAAGATTGGAACAAATATCATGCGCCTTATAAAGATTCTATTAGTCATATTCCTGCTGCAGCTACTGAAGTTTGTACTGTTGATAGCATTGTGCCTGAACCTTATTTTGAGAAGACACCTTTCCCTGCTAAGGTAAAAAAGTATTCTACTTTGGTAAGTGTGTCTAATAAAAGTACTAAGAAAGCTACAGAACCTGATGAGCAAATTACTATTAAGTCTCCTGTAGCTATATTGAAGGATCTTGTTACTAAAGATGTAGGGGATGAATATATTCTTTTTTGTGAAGATGCTTCTAACATTCTTTCACATCCAAAAAAGCACAGGAAAGCAAGTGTTCCTGTTATTTCTGTCAGGATTGGAGATCATTGCTACTATGGTTTATGTGATATTGGTGCTAGTGCAAGTGCTATTCCCTTAGAGCTTTACAAAGAAATCATGCACGAGATTGGCGCTTGTGAACTTGAAGATATTGATGTGGTTGTTCAGCTTGCTAATAGAGAGACTGTGTGGCCTCTTGGTATTGTTCGAGATGTGGAAGTTCTATGCGGTAAGACTAAATACCCTACTGATTTTCTAGTACTTGGTAAGGAGGCTAGTAAAACTTGTCCTATTATTTTTGGTAGACCCTTTTTGAACACTTGTGGTGCCGTGATAGATTGTAAGAAGGAGAATTTTTTTACTAAGTTTAATGGAGAGTCTTATGAGTTTAATTTTTCCAAGTTTGCTAAGACTTCTTATGAAAATGACACGCCTAATGAAAATTTTCGAGTTGAACAGCTTGCTTCTATTGCTCTTGCTCCTAATAATGCCTTGCAGCAATTCATGGAAGATCACGAAAGTGATGTTTTTAGCAAGGAAAGAGAAGAGATTGACGATATTCTCCTTCGTCAACCACCATTACTCAAGCATAATCTACATGTGGAGGATCTTGGTACCACTTTGCCGCCTAAAGAAGATCCTGTGTTTGAATTAAAGCCTTTGCCTGATGACCTCAAATATGCTTATATTGATGATAAGAAAATATATCCTGTTATTATTAGTTCTAAACTTTCAGGAAGGGAAGAAGAAAGATTATTGGAGATATTGAGGAAACACCGAGGAGCTATGGGATATACTCTGGATGATTTAAAAGGGATTTCTCCCACTTTATGTCAGCATGCCATTAATATGGAGAAAGATGCGAAGCCAGTTGTGGAGCATCAGCGCCGCCTAATTCCCAAGATGAAGGATGTGGTAAGAAATGAGGTATTAAAGCTCCTTGATGCTGGTATTATTTATCCTATTGCTGATAGTAGATGGGTTAGTCCGTTCATTGTGTTCCTAAAAAAGGAGGTATGACTGTTGTGCCTAATGAGAATAACGAGCTTATTCCTCAAAGGGTAGTTATTGGTTATAGAATGTGCATTGATTATAGGAAGGTAAACAAGGTTACTAAGAAAGATCATTACCCTTTACCGTTTATAGATCAAATGCTAGAAAGGTTGTCTAAGAAGACTCATTTTTGTTTCCTTGATGGTTATTCCGGTTTTTCTCAAATTGCTGTTAAAAAGGATGATCAAGAGAAAACCACTTTTACTTGCCCTTATGGAACTTATGCTTATAGACGTATGCCGTTTGGTTTATGCAATGCTCCTGCTACTTTTCAAAGATGTATGTCTGCTATTTTTCATGGATTTTGTGAAGAAATTGTGGAGGTCTTCATGGACGATTTCTCCGTCTATGGAACTTCTTTTGATAATTGTTTGCACAACCTTGATAAAGTTTTGCAGAGGTGCGAAGAAACTAACCTTGTTCTTAATTGGGAGAAATGCCACTTTATGGTAAATGAAGGAATTGTCCTTGGACATAAAATTTCCGAAAGAGGTATTGAAGTTGACAGAGCAAAAGTGGAGGCAATTGAGAAAATGCCATGTCCAAGAGATGTTAAAGGTATTCGTAGTATTCTTGGTCATGCTGGTTTCTATAGGAGGTTTATTAAAGATTTCTCTAAGATTTCAAGGCCTCTTACCAATCTTCTTCAAAAGGATGTACCATTTGTCTTTGATGATGATTGTAAGGAAGCTTTTGAAACTCTTAAGAAGGCTTTAACTACTGCTCCTATTGTTCAACCACCTGATTGGAATTTACCTTTTGAAATTATGTGCGATGCTAGTGATTTTGCTGTTGGTGCTGTTCTTGGATAGCGCATAGATAATAAGTTGAATGTGATTCATTATGCTAGTAAGACTCTTGATGCTGCTCAGAAGAATTATGCTACTACTGAGAAAGAGTTTCTTGCTGTTGTTTTTGCTTGTGATAAGTTTAGATCTTACATTGTTGATTCTAAAGTTACTATTCATACTGATCACGCTGCTATTAGATATCTTATGACTAAGAAGGATGCTAAGCCTAGGCTTATTAGATGGGTGTTACTTTTACAAGAGTTTGATTTGCATATCGTAGATAGGAAAGGTGATGAAATTCCTGTGGCTGACAACTTATCTAGATTGGAAAACATTTCTTTTGATCCTATTCCTGTTAATGATAGTTTCCCAAATGAACAGTTGGCTGCAATTAATGTAACTTCACGAGACCTTCCTTGGTATGCTGATTATGCTAACTTTATTGTTTCCAAGTATTTGCCTCCGACCTTTACAGCTCAGCAAAGAAGAAAATTCTTCTATGATTTGAGGCATTATTTTTGGGATGACCCACATTTATATAAAGAAGGAGTTGATGGTATCATGAGAAGATGCGTACTGGAATATGAACAACAAGAGATATTAAGGAAATGCCATAGCAGTGCTTATGGAGGGCATCATGCTGGAGATAGAACCGCGCAGAAGGTTCTACAATCAGGTTTTTATTGGCCAACCCTCTTTAAAGATGCTAGAAGGTATGTTTTATCTTGCGATGAATGTCAAAGAGTTGGTAATATTTCTAGACGCAATGAGATGCCTATGAATTACACTCTTGTTATTGAACCGTTTGATTGTTGGGGATTTGACTTTATGAGTCCTTTTCCTCCTTCAAAAGGCTATACCCATATACTTGTTGCTGTTGATTATGTTACTAAATGGGTAGAAGCCATACCTACAAAGAGTGCCGATGGTGAGACTTCGTTAAAAATGCTTAAGGATGTTATCTTTCCTAGGTTCGGAGTGCCTAGATATCTTATGACTGACGGAGGTTCTCATTTTATTCACGGTAGTTTTAGAAAAACTCTTGCTAAGTATGATGTCAATCATAGAATTGCTTCTGCTTATCATCCCCAAACTAGTGGGCAGGTAGAGCTTTCAAATAGGGAGATCAAGTCTATCTTGCAGAAGACTGTTAATAAATCTAGGAAAAACGGGGCTAGTAAGTTAAACGACGCTTTATGGGCTTATAGAACTGCTTATAAGAATCCCATGGGTATGTCTCCTTATAAGATGGTTTACGGAAAAGCGTGTCACTTGCCCTTAGAATTAGAACACAAAGCTTTTTGGGCAGTGAGAGAGCTTAATAGAGATTTTAAACTAGCCGGTAAGAAAAGGTTGTTAGATTTGAGTTCTCTAGATGAGTGGAGAAATGAAGCGTATGAGAATGCCAGACTTTTCAAAGAGAAAGTCAAGCAATGGCATGATAAGAGAATTCTTAAGAGAGAGTTTCATGTTGGTGAGAAAGTTCTTTTGTATAGGTCTCGTCTCAGATTTTTTGCAGGAAAATTACTCTCTAAATGGGAAGGACCATATGTTATTGTGGAAGTATACCGCTCAGGTGCTATTAAGATTGCTTCATTGAAAGATGATTCTACACAAGTGGTGAATGGGAAAAGACTCAAACATTATATTTCTGGAGATTCTTATAATGAAGATGTTGATGTTATTGAAACAGTTTCTCCGGAAGATTACATCCAAGACAAACTGCAGGAACCTGCAGAGTTCGCTTTCGAATAGGTAACAGTTCTAGTCAGAAAAGTTTCGCGAAAAGTTCTTCTTTTAATATTTTTGCTATTTTTACTAAATATGAAAAATCACAAGATGAAAAAGGGCAGGAAAAAGAGTTCGTGTGTGTCTCACACACGGGTGGCGCGGGCCCACCCCTGGCCGCGCCACCCCTGTGTGAGAACACACCGGAACTCGTTTCCGTCCCGTTTTCCTCCCGTGACTTCGTTTCGATGTATAATTTTCGCCTATTTAACCCCCCGGAGTCCCCGAGGTCTGTATATCGTTTTCTCGTAGTGTTTTGTTTCGAGCTGCTTCTGCCAGGAGTTGATTTTAAGCTTGGGGGAGTCATGGCCTCTTCAAGCGACGACAAGGGCAAAAGGCCCTATGTAGATGATCACCAGCGCCAGAAGTGGAAAGAGGCGCAAGGTTCTGGAAGAGCAAGGCCGACAAACCCTGCTTTTGAAGGACCAACGAAAGCTAGGCGTATCTTTTCTCATGATTTGCAGGGACCAACATATCATGTTCTGGATCTTGACTCCATGCCCGTGATAGAACACGGCATGCTGGTCACTTTTGAGTTTTGCACTCAATATCAAGCTTTGAAGAGGGAGGTAAAGATGCTTCAAGAAGAGAATCTCAGGCTCCGCATGATGCAGGAATATTTCATTAATCCAAGGCTGCTTCCCATACCGCCAAAGGAGTAATTCATCATCGGTATAGGCATCCCCTTGGCTTGTCCCAAGCTTGGGGGAGTGCCGCGGTATCACATCGTTACCTTTTGCTCATTTACCTTTCAAGTAGAGTCATATCATGAATAGAGAAGTTATCGTATAGAATAGTTTGCAGTTGGAAGTATCCTCCTTAGTTAGTTATCTATGTATCCCTTGGTGTGAGTTGCGGTAATGAAATATTAATGAGAAGTTTTATCGTTTACTTTTCGCATACTTTATGTTAGTCTGCAATCTCTTTTATGTGACTAGTCTTGTTGATTGGTATTGGTATCACATTGGGAGCATGAGTAGATTTAGTTGGTTTTGGCAAACCTAGCTTGGTCAGTAGCAACTTTACCTTGAAGTTTGAGTAGAAAATAATAAAGAAGTGCTTGCAGTTTTATCACTTCAGTTTTCCCTTATGTTTGGCTTATAAGCATTGTTATTCTTAAAGTTAAAATCATTGTACTTTCAAGGGAGTTTGCATGATTGTTCTTATCATATGTATGTTTGTTTGTTTCATGCAACTCTTATGCTTGCTACCCAACCTTGCTAGCCAAAAACCTGTACTGAGAGGGAATACTTCTCGTGCATCCAAATCCCAAAAGCCAAGTTATTTCCAAAGAGTCCACTATAAATTCCTATGCATGGTATTTCAAGCCATTCCAAGTAAATTTTCATGTGCTACCTTTCAAAAACCTTCAAACACTTCTCATTTTGTGCCACTGTTTTTAGCTCATGAGGACGTAGTGGATGGGTTTGTTATCTTCCATACTAAATTAAGTACCCTTCGACTAGGCAGCTTCATCTGCTCGTCATTAATTTTGCAAGGGAGCTGGTCAGACCATTATAATCTCAAAAAGAAAAAGAAAGAAAAAGGCACTCCTCCAATGGAATGTGAAAGTTGGTCGGCACCCGATGGAATCGGTTAGCCATGGTTTGAGAAAGGAAAAAGGTGGGGAGGAGTGCAAAGCTATAAAAGAGCACTAAAGTGCCAATTAATCAAACATCTCGGAACCGCTCTCACTTGTTTAGTATGGAAGATATCAAGAACTCCGTTGCTAGTCGTTGACAAAAGCAATCACCTCTCAAAATAACTTTTACCTCTGTTTTACAAATGAAAAGCTCTAGCACATGTTTAATCCCTGCTTCCCTCTGCGAAGGGCCTATCTTTTACTTTTATGTTGAGTCAACCTATTTCCCTCTGTCTCAAGCAAGCATTTGAGTTGTTATGATTCACTCATCCATATGTTGATCCGTTTAATCATGTCTTTTATCTTCCTTGTTTTGTATAATGCTTTTGTCTGAAGGAATATATCTTTGAAAGCTTTCTTTGAATACAAAAGTTTACTTTGTTGAGCATATAGTCTTTGCTATATTAGCTCTGTTTTAAAAGGCTCCGTTTTAAAAGAGAGAATAGTTTGTTCTCCACCCTTCGACCAAGAACTAAGGTTTGCCATTGCCAATTATAATTTACCTTGTGCATCTTTACATGTGATTCCCTTTTACCTATTGCGAGTCTACATCTTATAAAGGGAAGTTGCTGTCTATTATAATTTGTGCCTTAGTGAATGTGATGCTTCTTGTCCGTATTTTGATTATCGACACTTCACTCCATAAACCTGTGGTCATGTTTACCGAGTTTAGTTTTCGCTTGGGGACAAGCGAAGTCTAAGCTTGGGGGGGTTGATACGTCCAATTTGCATCACTATTTTGTATCATAATTTACTGTTATTCATTGATATATTTCATATTTAGATAAGTTACTTATGTTATTTCCTTTGTTTTCACATGTTTGATGATCATCGGAGGAGTTGCTGCCGGAGTCAGGGTTCTGCTGGAAAAAGGACCATCAAGAGACCATATTTTGAAGATCAGGAAAATTCTAGGAAAATACCCAGAAATTATATTTTCCCAGAATACTCAGGAAGCCAGAAGGGGGAATCGAGAGGAGCCAGGGGGGCTCCACACGCCAGGGCGGTGCGGGCCCACCCCTGGCCGCGCCAGCCCTACGTGGGGCCACCCTGGCCCACCTCTGGTCTCGCCCCTCCGCGTACATCATCGTCCCCGAAAACATAAGTCAAGGGGGGGCTCAGAGTTAGACACAGCCGCCTCTGCGGGGCAGAGAACACCAGAGAGAGAAAGCTCTCCGGCAGGGAGAAATCTGCCGGGGAAATTCCTTCCCGGAGAGGGGAGATCGTCGCCATCGTCATCACCATCGCACTGGACTTCATCGGGATCATCATCATCATCATCTCCATCACCAGCACCTTCATCTCCACCATCACCACGCCGTCCCGCTGTAACATCTTGAGTTGGATCTTGTTATATTCATAGGGGAAACTTTCCCGGTGTTGATTACTCTTGTAGTTGATGCTATTTGGTGGAACCGTTGAATTAAGGTTTATGTTCAGATTGTTATTAACCATTATTTCACCTCTGATCATGATCCATATGATGTCTTGTGAGTAGTTCGTTTAGTTCTTGAGGACATGGGAGAAGTCAAGATGTTAGTAGTGAATTATTGTTGAGAAATATTTAATGGTTTGATATTGTTGTGGTGCTATTTCACTAGTGGTGTCATGTGAACGTCGACTACATGATACTTCACCATTTATGGGCCTAGTGAGATGCATTGTGTATTTGGCTACCGATTGTGGGGTTGCTGGAGTGACAGAAACCTAAACATCCGTTGGGAAACCATTGCACCAGGGAGCGTAGGATCCTAGAGTTTAAGGCTGTGGTTAGATTTATCTTAATTACTTTCTTGTATTTGCGGATGCTTGCAAGGGGTATAATCACAAGTGTGTATTTATCCTAGTAAGGGTAGTGCGCTAGCACAGGTTCACCCCCATAACACTTACCAAACCAATGAATACTATTGGCTCTATGAAGCGAAAGCTCTTGACAGAAAACTCCCGTGTGTCCTCGAGAACGTTTGGTTATTATAAGTACACAACCGGCTTGTCCTTTGCTGAATAAAGGATTGGGCCACTTGCTGCAATTGTTACTACTGTCTTTTATTTACTCGCACTTTATTTACTCGTATTACCAAATACTCCTGAAAACCTGTTTGCTAGTATTTACAGTGATTCCTTGGTCAAAACTGCTCATCAACACCTTCTGCTCCTCGTTGGGTTCGACACTCTTATTTATCGAAAGTACTACGATACACCCCCTATACTTGTGGGTCATCAGGGCACCTTGAAGACCTTGGAGAGCCGGTTCGCCGACCATGGGCTTCGATGTCGATGGAGCCGACGAGGATTGGTCGGGGGAACCCGGTGGAGCTGCAGCACCCCTCGATCGCACACGCCGACAACCCCAGCTGATGCCCAGGGCCAGCGGAGGCGCTCCCGAGCTTGCACCAGCTTCGTCCGGTTCGTCCGATGATCTCGACTCCTTCAGGCGCGCCATAGCGCGGCGCATCCTCCCCTCCATCGGCCGGAATCGCCAGCGTTAGCCGCTGCGTCACTGCAGATCTGGAGCGGAGATGGCGAGCTAGAGGAGGCGGAAACGGCGGAAATGAGTCGGACGAGCTCACCGCGGTGGAAATCCCCCTTAGGGGCGACGCGTGGCCGCTTCCCCCTTCCTCCATGGCCCGCTGCGGGCGAGAATCGAGGTGGTTCCGCCATGGACAGGGCCTCGGGTCGCTACAGTGGCGATCGCCACCGCTGTCGCGAGAGTGCCTGTCGTGGTGGGCCCCATCTGTCGCCGGTCTGTCAGAACTGATATGACCCGTAGTGAAGCAGAAGAGTAAAGCCCATGTCAAAAAGATAGGGGAAGGGAAACAATTCTGATCAGTCGACCCACCGCGCGCAACGATGGTGATAATACACCGGTCCCCGTGGCACGGGCATACAACTCCCTGAACAAATTGTATTCGGTCTTGATACTTGCTGTCTGCTGGCAGGATCGACGCTCCACCCGGAGTGAGAGGGAAGACCTTCATTTCCAGCGATAGCTTCATGAGTCCAGGGCGACGAAGTCCGGCGGTTTCATAAGTAGGTGTAGTTACTCCTCTAGTCGGTTGTGGTCTTGTGGAGAGGGCAACTTTTCCTATGTTTCTTGTTTAACTTTTAATTTTTTATAGAAGGGTTTTTTTTAATCATCTTGTATCGGCAGGCCATGTTGTTTTATTTATAAAGTGGAATAAAAGCCTGTTTCGAGAAACAAGTTATTTGGTATTTGTTTCCGTGACGAGTTGATAAGGCTGAAACAATGCTCTTCTTTAGGGTGGAGAAAACGATAATTTTGAACTTTTTTGATGATCTGAAATGGTGTATGTAAAATTTAATCAATTATATCATAACTGAAATGACTTTACCTTATTTTTAAAACATGTTGCTAAATTAGCGACATGTTTATGGAACAGAAGAAATATTATTTTAGAGCAGTGAACCTTTGAACTCATTCAATGAATATTGGGCCTAATTGTTAATGGCTTGAGACTGACGTACCGAAGGTTCCAGGGGCACCAGCCCAGTCCACATCCACGGTCCATTCGCGAGCCTGGAAATATCTCATCCGTCTCCCCTAAACCCCACTAACCCAGGATCCCCTTGTCGACGACTCTCGCATCGCCATGGCCGCCGCCGCCACCGCAATCCACCGCGCAGCCGGCCCGCTCCGCTCCCTCGCCTTCTCCTCCGCCAGGTCCCGCTCCCTCCTGCACCTCCTCTCCCCCGCCCGCGCCATCTCTTCGTCGCCGGCCTCCTTCGCCTACAACCCTTCCGGCGCCGGCGCCGCCGTCCCCAGCCACGCCCACCAGCACCAGCCCCAGCCCCAGCAGCAGTGGGGGCCCCCGCCTCCCCAGGGACCCCCTTCCCAGTGGTCGCCTCAGGGCCATCCGCCTCCCCCGCCGGCGAACAACTACCAGCAGTACCAGCCGCCTCCCCCGCCGCCCAACGACTACCAGCAGTACCCGCCGCCGAGGAACAATTACCACCAGCAGCAGCAGCAAGCGCCTCCTCCGCCGGCGAACAACTACCCCTACCACCAGCAGCAGGGGCCTCCCTCGCCGCCGAGAAATAATTATCAGCAGCATCAGGCGCCTCCCCCGCCCAGGGACAACTACCCGCGTCAATCGCCTCTCCCGCCGAGGACCAACTACCAGCAGCAGCAGGGGCCACCCCCGCCGCGTCAAAGCTATGGGCCGCCTCCACCCGCTCCGCCCCCGCAGCAGCAGAATCAGGCACCGCCACCGCCGCCCGTGCCGGGGCCGGAGGATCTCATCAAGCTGTGCCGGGAGGGGCAGGTGAAGGAGGCGGTGGAGCTGCTCGAGAAGGGCGCGCGCGCCGACGGGCCCTCCTTCTACGCGCTCGCCGCCGCCTGCTCCAGCCCCAAGCTGCTCGAGGAGCTCCGCAAGGTGCACGACTTCCTCCTCCGCTCGCCCTTCCGCGCCGACCTCCAGGTCAACAACAAGGTGCTGGAGATGTACGGCCGCTGCGAGAACATGACGCACGCGCGCAGGACGTTCGACCATATGCCCGACCGGGACATGGCCTCCTGGCACATCATGATCGATGGCTACGCCGCCAACGGGCTCGGGGACGCCGGGCTGCAGCTCTTCGAGGAGATGAAGCGGTGCGGCATGGCGCCGAACGCGCACACCTTCACGCTGGTGCTCAACGCCTGCGCCAACTCGGAGGCTATCGAGGAGGCGCTCCTCTACTTCGACGCCATGTCCAGGGACCATGGCATTGAGCCTGGCGTGGAGCACTATGTCGGGCTCATCGAGGTCCTGGGCAAGTCGGGGCATCTCAACGAGGCCGTGGAGTACATTGAGAAGCTGCCGTTTGAGCCCAATGCCATGGTATGGGAGTCGCTCCTGAACCTGGCGCGCATGAACGGCGACGTCGACCTTGAGGATCGGGCAGAAGAGCTGCTGGTCTCGCTCGACCCATCCAAACTCAACCCTAAGAAGCTTCCGACCCCTCCTCCCAAGAGGCGCCTTGGGATCAACATGCTCGACGGAAGGAACAAGCTGGGGGAGTACAGGCTGCCACCCAAGATCGAGAAGAAGGTGGTGAACGAGCAGCGCTACGTCCCCGACACAAGGTACGTGCTCCACGACATCGACCAGGAGGCCAAGGAGCAGGCCCTGCTGTACCACAGTGAGAGGCTGGCCATCGCCTACGGCCTGATCAGCACCCCTGCGAGGACTCCGCTCCGCATCATCAAGAACCTCAGGATATGTGGGGACTGCCACAACGCAATCAAGATCATGTCGAGGATCGTCGGGCGAGAGCTCATCGTGAGGGACAATAAGCGGTTCCACCATTTCAAGGAGGGGAAGTGCTCCTGCGGCGACTACTGGTGAACATGGTGGGTTCCATGCAATTGGATCCTATTATCTGATCGAGTATGGTGTGTTATCAAACTTTCGATCTTGTTAGGGTTTGCTGCTGTCCTATATGAATATATATGTTGACAGCCATACTTTTAGCGTATAAGCAGTGTCAAGGTATCATCTGTTGGTACTGGTAGCAATAGAGTTTCTCCCCTCCTTATAGCTATATCTTTTGTGTATGGTTCGAACGCTTGAGGTCATTTCTTGCCACTATCTCTTTATGTGCACTCAAAAATCTATTGCTTCTTGATGCAAAAGTTAATCCCATATTCTCTCTTGGTATGGATCGTGTGATTAGTATGGACTTCGTGCAGTGTCGGTAGGCAATACTGATGACCGCATGGTTGTAAGTTTCTTTTATCTCCATCACTTTTGGATTTAAATAAGACAATCAAATCGAGTCGTGTACATCCATGTTCCTTTGTACTATATTTAGGATCATTTTGTGTTGTAGGGCTACATTTTTGGTTCACCCACCCCCACTCCTAGTGCTATATGTCCTATGAGTTCTTGACAAAAGGAAGCTGAAGAAGTCCTAGAGGTTCTGCACCTTGGTAGTGCATATTTGTTCTTGGCTGGACTTTGTAATTGGTGGCCAAACTATTTTTTCGTTGCTTTACAGATAGTTTAAGTGCAAGGTTTTTATGGCACACTGAGAAGTTGGAGCTGGTAAAGTTGTTCCTTTATGGAACTGATGAACAGGAGAGTTCAAAACAAACCAAAATCTTCATGTGAAAATAAATGTAGGATCTTCCACCCTCCCTTGTTTATTGCAATGATACTTGCAGGAGAATCCAGATAGAGATCGGCTTAGAAGTCTGGTGATCTCTTTTTAATGCCCTCTTCTTTCTTCTTCTAATTGTACAAGTCTTAAGCTGTTGCTTCTGTGGCAATTTCTTCAGTTCTTGCGACCTTTCGTCTGTCAACTTAGGCTAAATGACCATTAACTGTGAGTTTAGTTGAGGATTACGTCAGGAGTTAGCGTAGCATTGCCAAAAGAACGAAATGAAGCTTGAGAAAGAATACTGGTGTTGATGTTCTCTGTATATGAAGTCACAGCCTCACAGGTCCCGTTATTGCTCGTTAGAATGCGCTCTCAAGCTCAACAGACGTACTACTTCACGAATATACAGACACAAGCTCACCATTAGAATGGATGGTGAAGGTGTCTTGATTATGAACCCATATTAGGGTATTTACAGCGGATCGAGAAAAAAAATCGGTGTAACTAGTGGTACACACAAGTCACGGGTGATCATTGGTCCGATGCTCTAGGAGAAACACCAATTCCCAGGTTGTGACGGGCGGTTTGTACCAGCAATTTGGAGCTTTTTTGTTGTGTGATATATTGTATTATATGTCTCTTACTACAACACTAATTTGGAGCATTTTCTTGTGTGATATATTGTATTAGATGTCTCCTAATGCAACACCATTTACTTGTACATACTGCTATACATATTAGAGTTATCTTAATACAACACCTGTTGTTACGTGTACATATTGCTATACATATTAGAGTTATCTTAATACAACACATGTTGTTACCTGTACATATTGGCCTACAGTTCTCTGAGAATACACAAGCTGTCCCTAAAAGTAATGTGTAACATTTAAGCATAATACAATTAGCATCATAGCATCAGCAGACATTAGAGCTCCCCAATTTATAGTCAACAGAAGCTCATGGCCACTAATGAGATGAGAATTCCCGGTGTCCAGATCACAGCATTGCAAGATCAGTCCCCATGGACGAGTAACGGTCCGTTTTCAGATTCAGATTCATTCGGGCAAAGCAAAACCTAGAGATAAAATAGAAACAAGTCTCAAACATATGAACAAGTCATAGTTTTTCAAGGTAATTGAATATCATCAGGTTCATAACAACTGAGTAGTAGCATACATGTTTGAATGAAAAAAAGAATTGGTGCGACTAAGCATACTGAGAGATACACTGGCTCAACATGTGACTCACATACAGGATTATAAGCGTCTGAAAGTCTATTTAAGAGCCAGTTTTTAGGAGTAAGGACGGCCAAGTAAAACGTTGACCAGACCATCTCAATCAGACGATATAAAGAATCGGCATACACAGCTTCAGAAGCATTAACAGGTTGCTCTAGTGAAAACAGCTACATTATACCGCTTTGATCGGCGTCCTGGGGCTCGAGGGAATGCCGCCAAACCGTCGGACCAGGTACTTGAAACAAGGGACAAATATGGCGTACAGCACAGCCAGCACAACTGGTGCAGCAACCAGCCAACCAAGCATCTGTATGCAGCAATAGCAACAGTCAGAGAAAGACTAACACAGTGATATTTTTCTATAGAAGAGATAAACTGATGGTTCAAGCTTTTTACTAACCGCGTGAACAATGCTAAGTAACACTTCCTTTGAGGCGTGACCAGTGATGACCATCTTGAATGCATCAGATGTCAAGGGGAAAGGATCACTGCCCGTGAGTGCTTCTCCCAAACGTAAGAAAGGAATGATCAAGCTGAGGAAAATATAATCAGGAAACAACACTGCCAAACACATTGAAACCAGATAAGGAGGATCCAGCAAAAATGAAACTTGGCTAGTAGCTCTAGTTCAATAAAAAGATGGTTGCTTATAGTCTCCATCGCTGCGCTGGGTACAAAGGCATATCCAGTGAAATGCGCTAAATCCGTGAAAATGGGGAGACAAAGTTTCTTAATAAAAAAAGAGGGGTACGCAAGTTTTATGTCGTGCAAAATTTCAGAGATTAAACTTATTGCAATTCCGACATTCAAAAAATAACTAGGCCTTGAGATATGTAGAACATACCCTCCCATATATCTTTTTCCTTTTAATATTTGGCCCATCTTAACATAATATTGTCCTCTAACTATATTAAATCATTTAGACTGAAACGTACTCCCTCCGTTTTTAATAATATGTTTTAGGTTTATGAAGCAAATGTATTTAAACACCTTTTAGTGTGTATATTCGAGTGAAACTACACACTAAAAGATATCTAGATACATTTTCTTCACAAAGCTAAAACATCTTATATTTTGAAACAGAGGGAGTATATCACAACGCAAGTGTAAGCCAAACTACAAATCAATAACCCCACTGAGGAACTTTGTATGACATTAAACAATTCATGCAAAGGATATCAGTTGCTCAAGACCATTTAACACTGGCCACGTTTTTGCCAGACAACATAACGACAAAGCAGAATAGGGTAATTGACACACTAATATATGTTATATATATAAAAATAAGACCTACAAATAAGAACCATGAGACCGACAAACTTAAAGAAAGTAATTAAGCACATGAACCTGCCCTGTTATGAGCAAAGCTTGAGCTATGCGGAGTCTTTTACATCTTTATTTCAGTATTAAGGTAAATGGTTATATAGCACAGAAAAAAAAAGGACCTTCAGTGGATGAAAATGGTACAATTAGTAACAATCGTAAATCATAATAATTTAGTGGTATTTAAGTGAAACAACAAAGTTTAGTGGTATACAGCCAAAGTCTGTATCTTTCGGCGATACAGCGTACAGAACCAACTATTACCACAAATAAAGATTGACATATATCCATGTGAACATTTGCAACGTAATCAGACAATGGAATTCGATTTACTGAATCTAATGTCAACTGTCTGTTTACCTTAGCTCGAGAGGAGTAGCAGCTAAATTTAGAACCATAAGAGTAACAGCATTGCAGCGAGCGCCCAATATCGCTACAGCAATCCCACCGATAACAACAGTGGTCCCTACAATCACGGAAGGTCAAGTCGACTTGAAAACAGTTACGGAAGACAGGCAACAGAAAGTAAAAAACGCATATGATTAATTACTGCACCACACACCAGGGGTACACAAGTGCCATCAGATAAACGCTAGTGTGCAGTGTACAGAGCATGGAGACAGTCGTTTTACGCGAAGCTACATGTATTTTGTCAGGCAGTGTTCTGCTACAAGTCAACTTTGTAGGATTTTAAAGCTCCTTTTTCTTGTTTTTTTTACATCAGGGCCAGGAAGATGGATGATTCAGTTAGTTCTAACAAATAACAGTAGCCAAAGGCACCAAACACTTTCCAGATAGAAAACCACTCGATAGAGGTGTCTTATAGTAGCATGTTGCTGTACTGTGTATTTTTTCAGAACCCTGTTCTCATCAGTTACGGCACCTTAATAACGCGTCTCGGTTAACTGAAGATACTACTATCAGCTTTGATAAACAGAAGGGAAACCAGCACAGCCGCCGTACCGCAGATCGGGAAGATGCCGATGGTGAGGCCGAGCGCGGCGGAGAAAGCCAGCTGCTTGGGCTCCGCGCCCCTGCAGCAACGGCACCACAACGGACGGCGTTAAGACAGCCGTGACTGAACGAGCGAAGGGTGGTGCAATCCGAGCTGAACTTACCTCTGGATCACCTGCATCATGGGGTCGAAGACCTTCGCGTTGAGCCACGCGAGAACCACCGCCATTTTTTCTTCCCCCTTCGCGTGCGACCAGAGCAACGTAGGGCGTCGCGAGGCAGCGGCGGATCCGGTCGGGATTCGTGGGTAGAAGAATCAGGATGTGAGGGGAGGGAGGAGGGGCGGGGGCTACTGGCCGGGGCGGTCGGCGCCGGCGGGGGCGGTGGTGGAGGGGATCGTCGCCTCGCCGTCCGGCAGCGAGAAAGAGGGCAGAAATGGAAACGGTCAGGCTCTACCTGCCGCCCGTGCGGCACCGGCCAACGATATTATTCGATTTCCACATTTCGGACCCAGGGGCAAACGGTCTTTCTGAAGCTGCACACTTCCCTACTGCATTTATTATTAATTTTTTTTTTGCTTTAAAAGAGTTCTGTACAGAATGGAGCTAGAGAGAGCTTACTAGGGATTTACACTTGAGAGTGGACGTTTGGAGCTCGAAATTTGAAGTAATTTTTTTTCAAAAAATTCTGAAAAATACAATGGTGTAGATAATGTTGTAATCTACCATTGTACAATTATTTAAAGGGAAAATTTGCTACATGACACCGTTATTTTGTGTCGTTTGCCGAAACACACTTCTCAATTGTGTCTTTGCTAGAATACACCGCATTGCCAAAAACAGAAAGTTTGGCACATTTTCTTCAAAACGGGCCATCACAAATAAAAGTGCCAAACTTTCTATTTTTGGCACTGTGGTGTGTTCTGGCAAATGTGTTACAAAATTGTAATGGTACTTGGCAAAGACATAATTAAGCAGTTTGTTTCGGCAAACGCCAAAAAATAACAGTGTCCTATAGCAAATTTTTCCTTATTTAAAATAAAATATGATGTATTTTAGGCTCAGCAAAAAAGACAAATTGATATTTTATCCTCACAAATTGATATTTTATCCTCTGTAAACACAGTGATAAACAGTGAAAAACTTGATTTTGTATTTTTGTGCAATTTTGTTATTTTTACTGAATGATAGAGTGCAACATTGCCTGCGTCATAGAATTTTTTTCATATTTTTTTGAAGTGTTTGTGTTCAAGTTTTGTAAACTTCAAAGAATTTTTTTTGAAAGGGTTCCATGGTGCCCGAGCTCCATTTGGAGTTTTTGTATACACTTAAGCAAACTAAGAAAAATTCTTCACCCAATCCTTCATGCCAACAAAAGATCTCCTTGTTGCCTTGCGTAGAAGCAAAGGCCATCTCTCTCTTAAAAGTATTCCTGACCCTGGCTTCAAGCCCTTGAAAATGAAGCCATTCCTATTTGACCGGATAGCCTAGCAAACTAATATAATAATCTCCAATGAAAAAGGCTTTCGAGATAGTAGTTCTAGGTTATTTCGGATGGCGATGTGGCCATGTGGGGAACCAACGAGAGCTGCAAGTTTAGGTGCCCCCGCATGCGTGCTTGACAGTGGTCGGTGGAGCAGCATTTGACTTTGTGATTTTTTTTTTCATATTTTCTAATCAGCAGCTAGTTGGCTTAAAATTTGTTTTGCCGTGTATCAGGGGTAAAGCTAGACCAAAATGTCAATGGGTTCACTCTTCTAAGTATAATGGTATTATTGCAAATTATGAGAGAGTGGTTTGTTAAATTTAAAGGATATTGGCAAAATCCATTGGTGTCATTTGACACCAATGGTTACATGGTGGCTCCGCCACTGCCTTATATAGGTTTCACGCCAAACTAGATGCCTACTCCCTCAATCTATGAAAGAGTGTGTACTTTCAACTTTCTTGGATCGTTAAGTTTTTTTAAAAGTTTGGTTGAGTTTATTCAAAAAGACACCAATATTTATGAGACAAAATTAGTAGTATCATTACACTCATAATGGAATATATTTTCATCATATGACAATTTTATCAAAGTTTAAATAGTTCGACGCTCTAAGAAAGTTAAAACTACACTCTTTTGATAAAGAAGGGAGTACGTGCATCTCGTTGAAGCCGTTGAGAAACTTTAACCGGTCTAGGAGTTTTATCACCGCCGCTAGCATCGTTGCTGTTTTTGTTTGGCAAGTTCAATTTTGAACCGATCATTGGTCCGGCGTGCATCACATCGATTATTTCCTCCGCTTCATAATTTTTAATGACTGCAATCATATAAAAAATTATGGAACCGAGGGAGTATCAGCCCCCTTTTTCGGAAGGGGAGTAGATCACGTGTGTAGTTTTCATAGGAAATAAACACCGCCACTTCATTTTTAAGTGTGGTAACGAAAAGAATTGTTGGGATTCGTCGCCGATGTGTGCCAGCTGCTGCCAGTGGCGGAGGTAGTGGTGCGACTGCCCGTGGTGCTCCAGGCTCACTCAACCTCCTCCATGGAGGCCCTTTCTAAAGATTCTTATTGGGATACGTGGAGAGAACCAAGGATTCTACATAAATTATTTCAGGTCCTGATTGAGGGGGGGGGGTTCAAAGAAAAAAAACATCAGCATCAGTGTGATTGAATACAGAACTACGTGTCGTTTTTCACGGACAGGTCACTGTTTGGGGGTAGTACCGTGATTGACTAGTCTTGCACTCTTGCTTTGCGTTCAAGAAATATGTCCTCACGATGTTTAAGTACAGAAACCCGTTCAGACTAGCTAGATAGTTGTCCTTTTTTTTGGAAGGAGATAGTTGTCTTGATGAATGAAACCGACAGCGTGCGTTTCATGTTCACACGTACTAGGAATTGCACAAACCAGTGACATAAATTCATTTTTGCCGCTCCAAGGATTTGTTGCAAGTAGCTGTAATGAACTGATCGGAATGTTGAACGGTGTATCTGACATGGCAGCCACCGTCGTGGATGTGTCCGTGTGTGCCCGATGTTGTCTAGAAAAATTAGTCAGCCTTAAGGAAAAAAATAGCATGCTATTTCAAAATTGCGTGACCCTTCTCCAGACGCTATGCAAATTATAGCATGCTAATAGTGCACTATTTTTTTAAAATAATATTTTAAAAAATTAATATGATATACCTTATATATTAAGATTTAGCAGCTAAAATTATTTCTAAAGTAATACATGCATAACAAATTATAGGGTCTCCCTAACGCTCAGCTAACTGAGAATTAAGTTAATTCTCAGCTAGCTGATGTCAGCCGCTGTATATACAGTAGTTATCGCCTTATCGGCATACGCATGCAGCCGGCCGGCCGGCCCGCTACAGGCAGCGGAATGTCTCATCAGTTTTTATTTTACCAGCGGAATGTCTCAGTTGTCGGGTGGTGCAACAAATAATGCATTCACGTTCTGATTTTTGACCTTTTGCTTGCTATTTTTTATTCCATAGTTTCTTGCAGACCTAGTACGCAATATTTCTTTTTTCGGACTTGGAATTGCTCGAGCTTCAAATTAACTCCGAAGAGATTAAAAAACTTTTGCTAATTCTCAATTAAAATAATAGTTACAACCTACCTTTAAAATACTTAGTTGCAACTCCACATGTAAATGAAAAATCTCAGTTGCAATCTCGCTTGTAACTACAAAACTATCTAGTCACGACCTCACCTGCACTCGGATTAAATCGCAGTTGCAATCCCACTTGCAAATAAAAATATATAGCAATTATACTCTCAGTTGCAACTTTACTTGCAACTGAAAAAATCTCAATTGCAATACCGCTTGCAACTGAAAAAGTTGCAACACCGCTTGCAACTGAAAAATTCTCAGTTGCAACATCAGTCACAACTGGAAAAATCTTAATTGCAATACCGCTTGAAATTGGAGAATTTTAAGTTACAACACCACTTGCAACTGAAAAAATCCTAGTTGCAACACCGCGTGCAACTAAAAAAATTCTCAGTTGCAACATCACTTACAACTGGAAAAATCTTAGTTGCAATATCGCTTACAATTGGAAAATGTTCAGTTACAACACCCCTGCAACTGAAAAAAATCTCAGTTACAACACTGCTTGCAACTAACAGATAAAGTCTTAAAAAAAAATTGTCCTAATCCATCCTTGCGACGTGTCTACCATGGCGATTTAAGGCCTTCTTTAGATAAAGAAATAGACAAAAAAAAACCCTGCTATTTTTAGAGTGCTACTAGATACAACACACAAAGTCAAAAAATAATAGTCAAACCAACCCGTACTCAGCCTCCAATGCAAAAAGGACCCACGCAACATGAGGTATCAGCCTAGAACGCACCCAGCTACCACGACACACGCAAAGGCTAGGAACGAGCGCCAACAGCCCGACAACAGAAACCGATGCGGTCAGGGAAAACAACAGTCCACAGTGGAAAAACACGAATCTTGACGCGGGCATGATCCAACGGACATCGAGCTAGCTGAGCACTAGCTTAGCAAATCCCCAAATTATAATGTGGAGGCCTAATGACACAAATTAGATCACAATGATAAAGTCCAAATAACAAAGAGGTGGCCAAGCGAGTTGGGGCGATGGCCGGGCGAGTCGGGCGGAGGCAGAGATGGGCGGCTTCAAGTTAAGCTTCTCTGGTCAGGGATGGGCAGAGCTCAGCCGGACGGCCGGCCTCCTCTGGTCAGAGATAGGGGCTACATCAGCGCCGCCACCATTGCATGAGGAATTAGGGATTAGGGGGAAATGGGGAGGTTACGACCTAGGACTGGGTTGGAGGAGTGTTGGACTCATGCTATCGTTAAAGGCTCAAGGCTAGAATGAGCTGAATGGTCATAGTCGTCGTTGTTCTCTTGTTTTATTTTAGCGGTGCTATAGCGTTACCAAGATAGCATGTTTTGCATGCTAAAAATGCGTCTAGCATCATAGCATGCTAGATTTGCATAATGTAGCGTTCGCCTTTCAGATATGCTATAGCGGCGCTATAACATCATTTTAGCGCGCTATTTTTTCGTTGGTCAGCCTTGGAGAGGTAACCTTTTTTCAAATGAGGATTTGCTATTTTTATTAATTAAGAAGAACTTTATCGAATGATTAGCAGAAAAACATCAAAAACCGGTACAATCTGCCTCTGTGTGTATGCCAACAATTCAGTATGCACCAAAGCAGTCTCCTAGGTAGCAAGCATCTTGTTTAAATGCATCGATGAGCTTGAGTTTAAACTCAAGTATTCCCAAAATCTAGTGGTTAATATTCAAGTGTAGCTTTCCTGCAGCGATGAAATCAAAGCTTAGTATACTGCGAGCATTACTGTATGATCCACTTCCCGTGACGAACCAGGATCAAACTCAATGCCACTAGAACAAGTTTCAACCGTTTGTATGTTCAGTAAAGGAACAGTTGAGTTGCATGAGTTTGAAAGAAACAGCATAATAACTGCAGCAAACAAACCTTGAGAATAAGTAGTGACATCATCCACATTTACTCCACTGTTCATCACTGAACTAGATAATGCAAAATGGTAATCATGGTAACAGGGGAAGATGTAACTGAGCAAAACAGTGAAAGAACTACTGGCATGAATCATTGCCATGTTATCAAGGAATAATATGCTAGATATTATTTACTTGATTACTGCAATAGTAGACAAAAACTGAATGCGGAGGAGAAGATGGAGCAGGAAGTGGATCGTTACAGGAGAAATCGTGACCTTTATCCTCCGGGTGTCCTCGTGGAGCTCACCATCCTCGATGTGCTCCGGACGCTCCCGCTGCTCCGGTGCTGGACAAGGGGCTTCTCCTCTGGGCGTCGTTGATGAGCTTCTCCTCACCTTTCAGATAATAGATTCGAGCAGCGCTGCTTGCGGATCCAGCACCATCTTTCCACCCAGGCTAGCACTGGAGGTGTATTCCACTGAAAAATTAAACCTTGGTTGTGAAATCGCAGGCACAAGCTCTGCTTGTGGGAGGAAGGAGGCGACAATGCGGGGGAGAAAGGCGGCGACCAAGCGGCGTGGGGGAAGCAAGGCATCGGCTATATCGGGCGGGGGAGGGAGCACGACGAGGGCGTCGGTTGGCATGCGGAGACGACGAAGACAGCGACGAGCAGCGTCTGGGGGGACGAGGGAGTTTGGTGCTTGCCGGGAATCTATAGAGGCATTTTTTATTGCAAAATAACCTCCATGTATGTTATTTCGGGACGAAGGGAGTAGTAAATATGGTTACCTAGTCATATACTAGAACCCGCTATTTCCATATCATTATATAAATACCAATACACTATTCAATTTATGTAGTTGTTAACAAAAATTGAAGAATAACTTCTATTATAAAATATAGTTTAAAATTTAACAACATAGATTTCAGTGAACAAATATATTAAAACTCATATTTAAGGACATTACAACTAACATTTTCCCATATTGCTATGTGGTTAACTATTCCAACAATATAATAGAAATTTTATTTTTAATAAACATGTATACAAAAATTAATTCCTCAAAATTAGAAAAGTTCAGTACAAATCATCCATCCCATGCCGATCATAATTGCTTTCCATATCTTGAAAACTCTCAGTTGGACTTGTCTTGGGAATTGAGTGAGTTAGAGCCGATGCTGCGCATGGAGAGCTGGAGGACTTCCAAATCGAGTCCGATCAGTCGCCTAAGCTTCTGTCGCGTGCCAGCTCCAGTGATAGTTCAATGGAAGCTTCACCACCTCATCTCTCAGGCTCAGACCGGGAGGAGGATGAACATTTCTTAGCTTGCCAGCATGCAATAAATGTAAATACAGTTCCATACTCCCATGGTAAGAATTACGTCCCTTCCGAATTAAAAAGTGTGATGATCAGTCTTTTTACAAAACCGTATAGTCGCGAGGGCATATACAGCACCCCAACTAAAAATACAAGCTGCACGCTCACACCACCAAAGTGAGAGCCGTTGTCAAGGTTGCTCATCAATATCATCATCATCATTCTCCACTGACTACTAGTCTACGATTCCACCACCTGGGAAGACGTTGTAGCAGCCTCGTGAAACCCAAACAGATGATTTTTCACGCAGAATAGTGACAGCTCTGATTTTACAGATGAACTCGGGAGAGCGAAACATGACATGTGTAGGACTTGATTGACGAAGATCTTAGTAAGAACCGCTCCTCGCAGGTCACCTGTCACCACTTGAGACAGCAACTCCAACTTCGCAGCGGAGGAGCGAAGTCCAACAGGAAGACGATTACCTAGCAGACTCGATTAAGTTTGGCGAAACTTAACCGTCGATGGATGGATGGATCAGCTCACATGCATGATGCCTATCATGTTTCCTTGATTGCTTAGTTTGTCCTTCCAACGAGAGAGATAGGGACAGAGACGGCGAGATCGAAAGCACCTCAGCAGCAACGTGTTCACCGGTACTACTGTTCGCTATTCTTCTCTCTAGTCATGTAGCTTGGCTGTGTGACTGACCATTGAAATGTACTCCTAACTTCGAGTACCATTTTTGGCTTCGAGTTTTTCCTCTTATCAAATCTCACACCTGCATACTACCTCACAATCATCGTTTCCGATTTTTGAAACAGGGCTCAAATCAGATCCTTTCAAAACCTTCACTCAAGCACAGATATCTGTGAAAAGTTACGCTTCCAGCTACTAGTAGCATGCTCATTAAACTGGTTGGAAAAAAAAGGAGTGTTTGCAACAGATCCGAACCATACAATGTGCCCTGTGGTCTGAGTTCAGAGTTTTGTTCCACAATAAAATTCAGAATACTCAGAGCACCAGAAATAGGTCCATCTCTTATGAGCATAATCGAGAAAACGGAAGCTTAATCGATGGCAAGAACTCTGCAGGGTCAAAGCTGGAATCATAGATAAGAAACCAACAGGTCTCTCATCAAGACAAATGAATGATTTGTGCACTTGAACGACCAACAAATGGTCAGTCAGTAAGCCTACTTTTATACAGTTGTGCCTCCTAACATAACCCACGACCAAACCAGACAAGGAAAAAATCAATGGGTCAGATGTATAATTAATCACCGTATAATCCTGGTACATTTCAATGGATCACCAGGAACAAATATGTTTGTACTGCCGCGAGAGCAACCTACGCATGTGATGGCGGTGAAGAATTGCCATGCTGACAGGTCAGCACGCAGTCCTCCAGGAAGCTGGTCAGCTGAGAGGTGTAGAGCCCCGGATTGCTCCGGTAATGGTCGACATGAGGGGACGATACAAAGTCGCACGATCTCACCTCGTGCACCGTTGCTCTTCGTTGTTGGCTTTCCACAAACGACTTAACCGACTTTGCGGGGATAACCCGATCGGCCGAGCTGTACATGTACAGCTGAGGGCAATTCGGCTGGTTCGAGGACAAGAAATCCATAACACCAGACAGTCTCCTGAAAAGAAAGCAAGGTTGTTGATTAACTGAAACATGTAGTGATGTTTTACTGCATTCAGGAGAAGGATCTATGGCATTTTTACACTACTTCTATAATAGGCAACATCTTATTATTTGATATCAAATGTCAGTTATATCATGAGACATGACATGTCATAATGATGACGGGGAAAGAATTACTAAAGCAATCACAATATATCATAAAGCCTCATGTTGACAGAGATATGTTGATTAGCCAAATCTTGAAGTAGTTTACTGCATTTGAGAGAGTTTGTGTGGTATTTTTTTCATTATACCTATCCAACGTATTTTCTTAAATTTGCTATCAAAAGTCGGTCACCTCATGAGCAATGAACTCTTCTACAAGTGAGATGCCACACCTCATTTAAAAACAGAACCACTGAAAGGGCATAGAGAATCTTACTGAAAATGCAAATGACTCCTGCATATGTAGAGGAGATGCATACCTATTTATGGCCGGATAGTACAGAACAACATCAAAGAATTTTTCCAATGCAGATAGTAGAACAGCCTCGGTGGCTGCAGGTTTAAGATCTCTGTGAGACTCCACAACTATTACGTCGGGCCTTGTATTGTCTGGTATACCTCCTTTTGTTGCTACGCTGTGTTTCTTCATGATAGCAGCCGAGAAACCAAGAGCCCAAACCTGAGTTCAGGAAAAAAGGTAACTACATTAATGTTCCAACAGAACACTTCTTCTGTGTCATGTTAAAAGAACTGACTAAGGAACATATAAGTAGATGACAGCGTATGATGATACATTTTTTCAGCTCAGCTAATTTTTCTGGATGTGCAGAATTTGCAAAGACAATGCTTCGGTAACATTTCGATAATCACCTAATTCCGTTGACCTGAGCTTAGCTACAGCCTTTACCTGAGAATCTGGGACAGCAACAGGCGCTGAATCGATTATGGAACCCTTAATTTTCTGCACTGCTGAAGGATCTTGCCGCTGCAAATTCTCCAGTATCACACCGTAGCTGCAATATGAAGACAAAGCAGGAATAAAACCCCAGGATTCAGTTAATTCTTGATGCAACGAATCCAAAGAAAGTGCACATAGCCACATACCAAAGCCAGCCGGTGTTACTGAAGGTGTGGAAAACAATATTCTTCCCGTCCTCCTCCCTGACCCAATCGGCGAGATGTTCAGACAACATCTCCACATTCTTCTCGGCCTTCCCTCCAACATTATAGCTGACGATGTCCGACATGGGGAGCGTGAAGGTCACGACCTGGAAACCCCTGGAGGTGTACCAGTCGGCGTATTTCTTGAGATGCTTCTGCTTCGAGCCCAGCCACCCAAGAAGAACCACCACCGTCTGGGACCTGTCGTCGGACAAGTCATCACCGCACGCCGAGGGGTCCGGCAAATGCCAGCGGTACATGACATCCGAGGACGAGGAGGAGGAAGGGACCGCAGCCGCCGCACCCTCTGAGGCCTTGGCGAACCTCGCATACTGGTACACCATGTTGATGACCGGCAAGGACGCGACGGGCACCTTAGCTAGGCAGAAAGCCTGGTGGTGGTTCTGTGGGAAGAAGTTTATGCCGGGCAGCGGTGTAACCGAAGGCGCTGAGGCTTCCGGCCTGCTGGCAGGAAGTGACACCGCATTGTCTTCAGTGAGCCTGTGGTGGTGGGACAGCCTGTCCGGCAGCTCGATGGAGGAGACCGCGGCAAAGGCAGCGACCGCCATGGCGGAGAGAGGCCGGTGGAGGGAAGCCATCCTGCTGCCTATTCGTATTCAAATTCTAACAATGAGGAAGAGCTGGTGTCTCCTATCTATCTGTCCATAATAAGAGAGTTAGCTGTTGGTCCTCGTACGCACAAATTGAACTGAATCGAATTGAAAACACGGAGAAAGCATGTTATGTGTGCCCAGACCGTGTGAGGTCCATATGGCGTTGTTCAATTCCTTATCAGGGTCAACACGTCTATCTATCTATATTTTTGTAATTGTAATGCCAGAAAAGATTGGCCATTTGTTGGGTTGTTTACCTCGGTGGAATCGAATTTGTTCGCTGAGATTGGAGAAATTGGAG
This sequence comes from Dactylis glomerata, assembly GCA_007115705.1. Lineage (NCBI taxonomy): Eukaryota > Viridiplantae > Streptophyta > Magnoliopsida > Poales > Poaceae > Dactylis > Dactylis glomerata. Next base: position 631,329 of record QXEO01001013.1, read on the forward strand.
GCGGGTTGGCTGGCTGCCAAATTGAAATTGGCAGCCAAGCCCCGTGGACCGCCTGCTTCCTTGCTCCTCCTGCAGCCAATTTGTCAGAAAATAAATATAAGTGGGTCTGAATGATGACGAAATCATATATAGTACATAGAGGTACAATTGGACTTGTCTATTTCGTGGGATCCACCAGAGGATTTGTTTGCAAACTAAAGAATTGCGAGGAAGGGAGGGAGGACGGCGGGCGGTTGGAGCGTGATTGGTGACAGCGATCTGCAGTTGCGTCGACGTCGCGTTGCCAGTTCTTTTGGGGGGAAAAGGAGAAGAGATGAGCACGCATTCGCCTTTTCTTGCTCCGGCATTGGTCCTGAATTTGTTCCAGGATAATCGGAGGAAGAGGACTGATCTGGATTGCGGCGGGTATCTGGAAGGCGAGATGAGGAAGAAGAAGCGTAGTCGAATCAATCGGTAAGGGGAAGGGAATCGGAGGGGCAGCACGAATGGATCGAAGGGGGAGCAAGCACGCACACCAAACCAGAACGAGGGGGGATGGAGAGCGTACCGGGAAGGAGAGGAATCTGCCGTTGCTGGTGAATCCGTCGCGGCCGGGATAAAAATAGGGGAGGGGAGAGGCGGCCAATTTCGAGGCAGGCGTGCGTGGGCGACGGCGCCGCCCGCCGCTCCGCTGCCTACCTGACCTGACCGCCCGCCGCTCCGCTGCGTGGGCGAAGGCTCCTCCTCTGCTAGTCTGCTAGACTAGACTCTCTCTCCGGACGGGTATAATTCGGATTTGCTAGAAATCACGCGCCTGAGTCAGGATGAGGCGCCGTTGGATTATAGTGCCAAGATTCGTGCAATTCAGTTACTTTTTTTATGTTTGTTTGATCAAGGGGTCTTCTATTTGCGCCAGGGATCGAATGGACGCCTCAAGAAGACCACCAACGCGCTGCGGCCCACCATTCGAGCGCTCGTCTTTCTTCTCCCACCTTTTCTTTTGTCTAAACGAAAAATTCGATCAGATCATGATCCCCTGCTGCCCCCGCCGACCAAACCGCCTACTGTCGCCACCATCCGCCAGCGATGTTCCTGCCCCGCCCTGCGCGACTCGTCACCTCCGCCGCTCCACCACCATCCCCGGCTCCCCTCTAAACATTCCCTTTCTCCAAGCCGGTGAGGTTCCCGCATCACCACCCGAACCCTAAGTCGCCCACACCCCCCTAAGTTCCATTCCAAGCCTTTGCCTCCGCCGAAGACGTTGTGGCAGGCCGTGTGGTCATCGTCTCCGGCAAGGTAGTCCCAGTCGTCATCCACATTGTCTCCAGCGCGATCCGCTGCCGCATCCCGACCATGGTAAACCGCCCCTATTGCATTAGAGGGTACGCGCCGACCATGTAATCGACGCAACAGCCGTCAAATAGGGATCGCCGATCAAGGAACGATGCAGCCTCCATGTATAGGCTTTTATTCGCTGTTATCTTTATGGCGTGGGCTTGTTATCATGTGTAAGGAGTCTGGGCCGTTGTTTTCTGTTTTCAGATAAAAGTCTGGGCCGTTGTGGTGTTGGCTTGTGCTTTGTTTTCTTTCCAAACGTGTTTCAAATTGCACGGTTCAATTGAATTGAAACATAGCATTATATCATTCGCTTCAACAATTTATCTATAGTTTCTCAAAAAAAAATTCTATAGTTGATGTCCTATATGAACAAAGGATCTGCTGCGAAAATTAGAATTGATATTTAGTCTTGTTGTAGTCAATTAGTGTGGTAACACTTCAGAAAATCGGTTTCGAGCCCGGGCTTCAAATCGCTTCCTGCAGGACCTTTCTTGATTTTTTTAATCGACATTTTAAAGTTTCAAAAAAAATCTTCCAAAAATATGTGGATGTAGTCAACTACATACACTATGAGCGTGTAAATTTTTAATCTGAAATATCTTGTATTGTTGCCTTAGCAAAAAAGACAAATTGAATAAAATTTAGAACATGTTTCTAGATCTAGAATTTTGTTCCTAGATCTGGATTTTTGTTGTTTTTGTCGAGAACATAATACAAGGAATTTCGTAATAAAAATTTACATGCAGGTAGAATAAATCATAGACTACACGCTAGTATTTTTGTTGAATTTTTTAAAGAGTTTTAAACTTGATTTTTTCAAAGTTTGATAAACGAGCTCTAGGGAACTCGTCCTCCAAATCGACCCTCTCGGTAACACTTAGGGTATTGAAAAATAAATTTTCTAAATAATCCTCGATCAGCCGAGAGTTAAGTTAAAAGTTGGTCGACTCCGTGGTTTGTGCTAACATGAGAGTTGCAAGTAGGTTACAACTGAAATTTGGTAGTTGCTAGTGAGTTGTATTTTTTAGATTTTTCAGTTACAAATGAGTTGCAACTGATAATAAATATTCCTGACCATTAGATTTGCATCGTGAATGATGCTAATATCAAAGTTGCATGTGAGTCACATATAAGATTTTTCAGTTGTAAGTGGGTAGCAACCAAGTTTTTATTTAGTTGCAACTGAGATTTTTCTGCTGCAACCAGGTTGCAGCGGGGTTCTTAGTTGCAAGCGGATCGTAAATACAATTCTCTAGTTCAAGTGGGTTGTAACTGAGTGTTTTTTCTAACTACAGGTGGGTTGTTGTAACAAACCTTTTTTGCAGTTTAAAGTGGGTTGTAACTATGATTTTAAAGCTGCAAGTGATTTTGGAACTGATTTTTTCTCGTTTCAAGCGGGTTGTAACTATAATTTTTAGTCTGTAAGTGCAACTTTTCAGTTGCAAGTAGGTTGTAACTATAATTTTTCAGTTGTAATTAAGTTGCAACTGTGAATTTTTAGATATAAATCGGTTCTTATTTTAAACCATGGCATGTATGTTGATTTTCTCTATTACTTTATTTTCTCTTTTTAGGTATACAGTACTACCACGTATCTCACACAGTTTTTTTAATAAAAAGTACCAACAGTGGTGAGAAACCCTGCGGTTTTGTATATTAAAATAGAGGGAGCTATAGGCGCTAAATCCGTGAAGCCTAGGGCTCGAACGCGCGATCTCGCGGGAGAGCGCATAGAAGACCGGGGGCTGCTACCATCGACGACCAGTTCCCACACAATTTTTTCAAGAAAACGAACACTTTGAGCCGCCGATTTTCATTTGTTTTTGTACGCGGTTACTTGTTTTGCGGGTCTTCTGCGTGGCTAGAAGCCCGAGCTTACTATCTAAGTCCAAAGAGCCCAGATAAACACACGAAAGACATAAAACACAACCGAACCCAGCCTAGGAAAAACCAACAGAGAACACAAAAAAGATAGGCAAAGACTCGTCCAGGGCAAAGTGTACATAACCGCATTTGTTGCATCAGCATATGACGCAAGTCGACTGGGTTATTTTTATTTGACAATCAATACCACATATATTTATAAGAGTAAATAGTACATGGTAGAGATACATAAGCTGTCTTCAACAATTACAAAAAAAGTCTAAACGAAATGAGCAAATCCAGATGTGCCCATCATTCTGACCTCATGAATAGTCCGGCATGTTTATATTTTATGCAATACAAAAGAGTGTTATTTTACACAAAAGATTTAATTCCAAAAAATAATTTTTTTAGAAAAAGTATCAATCAACTCCTCTAAGGACACATGGAGAGCTACCTAGCCACATATTTTCTTCACGCAAGTTGCCGGATTAAGGGCCCGTTTTGTTCCCGCACAATTTATGTAAAGCAAAGTTTGATTAAGTGTGGCACTCACAAAGTCAGGCTAAAAAATTAGAAGCTACTTTGGCAAAAGTTGACAAAAAAATCAATTCTATGACAAGTAAGCCATATAAATAACAATGTGTAGCAAACTATAAATGTGCCAAGAATTAAACACACGCCAAATAAACAGTGACCGCCAAACTTTACTTGGCAAAGTGTGACTACCAACTAATCAGCCCCTAAATTTTCATGGCTGATAAATCCGTAGCAAACAGTTGAGCACGATAAATATGCATAATTTTAGGTAACATTTTGTTAGTACCCAAGTATAATTCTCTTTTTTTTTTAAAAAAAAGGGACCCAAGTATAATTCTCACATTTCATTCTAGGATACAAGCCTAGATCTCAAAACGAAAGAAAATTATAAAAAAGCAGTTCAAACTAAGAGCAGCCTAGTTGCCTTGCCTTGCCGTGATCCTACTAGATGCCTTGTGCTTCCCCCTTCCCGTGCTCTTATTCTCTACTTCGCCAGCTGGTCATTTTGGACGCTCAAGACGCCGCTGTTGGCCTTGGCTTGTGCTGGTGTGTGGCGAGGATCTTGTGTCGCTGGTGGTGGGGTGCTAAAATCCCCTTCACCTTGAGACAGACTTTTCCAAAAGTATCAGTAGTAGGAAATTAATCGATGTCGCAACCGGTCGAGATCCTCCACGATGTTTTTAGTCATCAAAGGGGTCTGACGCAACTTGCCATTGATCTTGCGCCAACGAGTATCAAGCAGTTCCACAGGTATAACCGGTTGAAATCATAGACAGGAAGAGTGGTCCATGCAATTATACCTGGAAGTAGCGCAACTCGCAACTGTGAGACATGCATGACACGATGGACCTGAGATCCTTCTGGCAACTGAATTTCAATACTCGTATACATGGAAATTTGGTTTCACAAGCAAAGCACATATTTGGAAACTAATACATAAAATATTATTCAGTACACAAATCATGAACATAATGCAAAAATAAACATTTATTATTGCCCAGGGGCATAATTCCAACACACCGGTAGTAATGGCACACATCCCTTCATTTTTTTGGGGAGCAAACCCTTCATTCACTTTATACTCTAGGCAGGTTTCGAACTACACACCAGATTAGTTCTTCCTCCTGCGTGCCACCACTAGACCTTAGACCATGTCCTAATGAGCGCCCATCTTGACCTTGCTTTTAAGCTTCTTTTGGGCTCCATTGAACTCTTTAAACCACTTGGCTGACTTCTTGAGGCAGCGCTTGAAGCCATCCTCGCGGTCAATGTAGACGAGGCCGAATCGTGCGGTGTAGCCCATACCCCACTCAAAGTTGTCTATCAGACCCCACGTGAAGTGGCCCCGCACATCCGCGCCTAAGCTGAATTCACCAAATGGAAGAAAACATTATCATTTAACATGTGTGTGTATATATAGGTTTACATCGTACCACAAATCTAGTTATAAATGTACAACTATGGTATGTATGAAAAAAAAGAAAAATAATAACATTTTAAAAGGTAGGTTTTTTAGGGTTGGTATTTACTCTATTGCTTCTTTGACGGCCGAGATGTGTTTCTGGAGGTATTCTAGCCTTTTCGAGTCATCCAACGGATCTGGCATGGATACGTCGCCCTCCATATCTGCGATCCCTGCAGACACAAATATCACAGGTGCGTCAGTATAGCTTTAAGCGCTTGTTTTTTTTTAAAAAAAAGACAGCAAAACCCAGTCGACCAAAAAGATTATATAAAGATCAATATGTCTCAAGCTTCATGAAGGTCACGAAAATTTAAGTAGTTACTTTTGATGTCAGATTTTGAATTTTTTATTAATTAAAAGCTACCTTGCTCTGTGATATAAGTAGCATCACGTGGCATCTCTCTACATCACTACTTACCGTTCTCTGTGATGTAGATTGGTGGGTTGCCATATTTTTCTTTCATAATCAGAAGGAGGTCCGTTAGGCCTTTTGGGTAAGATTTCACCCAATAAGCTCCAGTCTGCAAATTGATGTCAAAACTTTTCATTAATTATCAATATTTATATTACCGGAAAAACTTCATAATTGTTTAAGCTTTGCTGGAAAAAAAGCATTCACATGTCCATGGCACTTAATGTTTTTCCTGCAAAAGCTTAACTAAAGTCGTGGGTGACTAGTAATTATGATCAGGTTTTGGTGAAATTATTCTCTCGCTATCATGGTATATTTTGGAGTACACAAATTAAACAAAGTAGTTGCTAGGAATGGGAGATACATACATCCGGTCCAATAGGTGTTCCTTCGCTATTTACGACTGGTCAGACAGAAAAATAGAAGTCATGATTAGTATGAGAACATTAAATTTCTCAACAAAACTGTGAAGTACTAGTTTAGCCCTTAAGTATATATTTCTTACATTCGGAACTGGAGTAGGCATCGTCGGTGTTCAGCTTTGGTACAAATTCCGGTGAAATTTTAATGTGCTTAGAGAACCTGGAGGTGTAGTAGTTGAGCCCCATGATGTCACAGGAGGACACTAGCTTCTTTTGCTCAGCGTCAGTGAAGAATGGTAGACGATCTCCGATCAGTGATCTCATGGAGAAGGGGTAGTCACCATGAACCACTGGCTCCAGGAACCATCCGAGATTGTAGTCAATGGATCTTTCGCGTGCCTGTTCATCGAGGAACGTCTTTCCATACGGCTCGTAACCCATTACGTCCAACGCCATCCCTATTTTGCAATCCTCAGCCTGCAGATGAACCGTCAATATAAATCAATACAGAATACCACTAGCTGTTACTTACTTGTTTTCAAGAAGATAATGTATATGTATATGTGTCCGCATGTACCTTGTAATACTTGTTGTAGAGATCAACGGCCTCGGCATGAGCTAGGAGGATGTTGTGGCCAGCAATGTATGGCTCTCTGAGTGCGTCTCCTTGTGGGATGGCACAGTTCATCCCTGGCGAGCACCGCCCAGGAGCATGGATTCCCTCTCCATAGGCGAAACAACAAAATGTGTGTGGCTCGTTAAAGGTGATCCAGTGCTTCACCTTGTCGCCGAAGTTCTCAAAGCACACCTTGGCATAGTCCGTGTAATCTTTTCTGAAAATTTTTAAACCCCAGGATTTTCGATAGTAAATGGCTATGTTAGTTTTTTGATGCATCGTCGAATGAAAATAGAACTTTGTTTGTGGTACAAAGTGAAACTTTTTTTCTGGTGTTTCTCTAATACTTATATATATGGAATATGAAACCAAATCATATGGTTGAGTCATCTTGTTCAAATGAACAAATATTATAGTTCATAGTTTATATAGATATATCATAATTTGAGTTATTGATCTTTTGCCACAACCATTCTCTTCGAAATCAATATTGTTTTGCTTGTTGCATACTTACACAATCCTCCGATCTAAGAAGCCGCCATACTCTTCTGCCAGTGCTTGAGGGGTGTCCCAGTGGAACATTGTAACATATGGCTCTATGCCTGAGGTGCAGTAAACAAATAATTAATTAAGTTTAAACTTCTACGACAGTGACTTAATAAGAATTAACAAATCGAACAAAGAAAAAACTGTGGTCACCGTTCTTCAATAAACAGTCGATCAGGTTTTTGTAGTAATTGATGCCTTCTTCGTTTATGCCCCCGTCAAGTGTCCCATCTAAAAGCCGTAATAAGCATTTTGTCAAATTGGCACCACAACATTATAACAGTTTTTCTATTCCTAACTTATTCACCATGCAAAATATATTTGGTTATTTAGTATTTACTTGGCAGTATTCTCGGCCAGGAGATGGAGAACCTATATGCGTCCATGCCCATTTCCTTCAGCACTCTTACATCCTCCTATCAGTCACAAATAATAAATTAACATGAGTAAGGATGACAACATATTATCGTGAATAGGTAATGATAAGTGCATTTTCATAATTTTTTTCCTAGAAAAAAGTTGCACGACATAAAATCCATCCTTTCATAACATTTGTTACATGATTTAATATATAGCTAATTGTAGACATGTAACCATTATATTAGCTGATTACCCAAGAAATCATGTTATTCCAGAAAACAATAAAAGTACCACTTGCAACTTCTCAATGGGCTTCCTGATTTTGACTTTTGTGACTTCATAACACAGTTCCTCCACCAGAAATCAATTCATATCCCCAATAATAATATTTAAATGTTTCTACTTGTGATTCTCTTAGTATTTTCATATTTTGAGGGAGTATTTTCTTCTTTTAAGGATAATATATCCATTTTCCATGATAAATTGTTCAAAATTTTCCGTGTTCTAATAGGGCGATTATAGTAGTTATCTCTTGGATCTTCCCAGCGATGAGTTATGCAATGCGTTTAACAAGTGGCACTCCTAAGTCATTTGGGACAATAGCTAGTTAATCTTTTTGAAAAAAGCTAGTTAATGTTATCTCAGGACTTACTTCATACATATGGTAGGAGTTCGCTGCAACATCCCCACTGCTCTTGTCGTCGATCCGATCTATTCACATACACATAAATGGAGCGAGATGCAGTGGAGAATAATATATGTTTCTAATACTGAAAGCTCATCTTATTTGTTGGTATATATACAACTTATTACATAAATCAAAAAAATAAGGTTTATATGTTACCAGGATGATTGTGGCAGAAGTGGTCCCAAGCGCTTGGCCCCTTGCCACCTTCATTCCAAGCACCTTCAATCTACACAAACGACATATGTAGCATTAATTATATGCAGATCGAACAAACCATTAACATGCATGCATTATGACATCAATTTTTTTCACTTAGCTGTTAGTTATTATCATTATAACAGATAAACACTATCTAAGAATACTTTAAATTAACAGATACGTATACATTTGTGCAAGGAATTAATACTTGGTACGCTGAAGTGGAGGCACCAAAGATAAACTCGGGGGAGAACCAGTCTCTGCCAGGGATACTTGGAATACTCGGCTTCAGCTTTGCGCTTCCATGCTCACTGCTTTTACTTTCAGCTCGTGACCTAAGGCTAAGGTTACACCTCCCCTTACTCTTTTGTGGCGAAGAAGCAGATCCGTGCCACAAACTATTTGCTCCCACCTCTCTTCTAAGGCCAAGATAGGTGGTGTGACTTATGGCAGAAGCAAGTAGAGCCATTTCTTGCTAACTTGCTGAAGTTGTGTGAGCAGCTTGAGTAGTGAGTTGCCCTTATGCGTGGATGCATCTATTTATAGACTCGGATGCCAAATCTGTCAAAGGAGCGTTGCTACTTTGAGAATGAAGCCACGTCGGAGGAAAATATCTCTTTGGCTGTGCATTAAATAAATAATTTTTAAACACTGAAAAAATTTGTACTCCATCCCTTCTTAATTAGTTGTGTCAACTTTATCTTTTTTTGACAAAGGGAGGATATTAATATTACGAAGATAGCATTTACATCCAGTCTATGCATTAATAAAATGTCAAGAACTAGCCGAGACATCAAAGACGTACGCATCTAAAAAAGAAAAAATATCCCACCAGAGTGCTCAATCACTCGCAATAGTAGGACCTAAACCACCACCAAAAACAGCACCCGGACTACATAAGAGGTTCTCCAGAAGAGACGCCCCCAAGAAGGGAATATTTCTCTAGCGCTGTTTTCGCCTAATCAGAGATTGTAGGTTTCCACTCAGGAGAAAAACCAGGCTCTTTAGACAATTCGTTCAACAAAGAAACATTCGCTATTGCCAGGTACAACCAATAAAGACCAAACCTTGGGTTTTCATCCCGGACATCGAGACTCGGTACTCGAAGAGCACCACTAGAAATGAAGACAGCTAGTGTTGCATCCCCCACTTGCCGAGGTTGCTACTGCTGCAAATCATCGATCACTAGGATCACATCCATAATGCGTGCAGTTCAGACAGGAACAACCATCACCTGCGTCGACATGTCCCATGATGTCAAACAGAAAGCAGAGCTTCACGACGCCTCTTGAAGCCCCACAGGCTGATACTTGTGGACGCGCACAACCAGGTGCCCTCCCATTTAGAAGTCCAAGAGTGCTCCAATCCAAAAGAAGACCAGCAAAGACAACCAGAACTCATCGATGGCTAGATCGAGGATGACCTGCGGCAGCCGGAGCGGGAAATTGGGTAGCAGAAAGACCAACAGGGCATCTTTCATACCTCCTTTATTCGAACCAGACCCGCATGCAGTTGGCACAACCATCCCGTCTCAACTGCAACATGCGGAGACCATGGGCATGACCAGAAACCAACTACACTAGGAGGCAAGGAGCCCATGACCTGCCACTGCCAACCAGGCACTCTTTTGCAGGTCGTCGACATCGCCCAGCTCGGCTGAAGATCTGGGGATTCATTGCCCTGTCAAGACATCCATGCCCTAAACACTGAGAATGCATGTGCGCTACCGACTAGATGGCCGCGACACCTCTAGGTCCGACCCTCCGCTGTCCCAGAAGCCGCCAAGGCCACCATAGCCAAAAAAGAAGGGCCGTCGCCCTTGGTCTCAGCCATCCCGCACCTCCATGGGAGGAGATAACCCTGCCATCGCCGTCCATTGTATGGGTTTAGCCAGGCAGCCTCCTCTGGCAGAGGCAAGGAAGGGGAGGTGAGGTGACGTGGGTGGCGGCGACGCCTTTTAGGGTTCCCCCGTGCTGCCCAGGAGGAGGACGACGTGGGGTTAATTCCTGTTGGTGGAGTGGTCATCTCAACTTTATCTAGATACACTTGTATCTATGTATCTAGATAAAGTTTAGACAACTAATTTCGAACAGAGGGTGTATTCAAGTGACACACATGAGAGCACACTAAGTTAGAGAGGCGGCTAAAGCTGACACTTTGACTAGCAACCTATAGCCTAATCAGCGGGCTGTAAATATCACGAAATCTATTTTATCTTCAACTAAGAGTAGACTAAGGGCAATACTCGGCTTCCTATAGAAATCCAAAAACCATGTGCTACCATACACCAAGATACATCTGCGCTGCTACCATACACCATCGGCTTTGTCGCAATCGTCCAGAAAGTTGTTTCTGCATCGACAACGACGCCGGTGTGCATGGATGCAGGGAGGCACATCGGTGAGGAGGGATGGGTAAACGCGAGATGGCTGCTGCATCGGTGGCGCCACGAATGTTTCTCCGGCGATGTTTTTTTTCCGGCGACGGATTTCTTTGGCAACGTTGATCCGGATGGACAGTTATGATCACCCTTATCGTACGGCTGCTGGCCCAGGGGATTGGGAGATTTGATCCACCAAGGACGCACAGCACGCCCCGTTAAATCCACAATCAGGCCTCCTTTGATTTGTAGGGTAGGATTCCTAAAGGAATAGGAAATTGATATGATTGAAATAGCATGCCTTATTGAATCCTATGGATATAGAAATCTGCAGATATGCCTCTTTGATTGCTATGAAGAAAAGCCACAGGAATTCATACATGAGCTTGGAGCTAATGCTTCTTTTCTACAGTCCTAGGCTAGCGAATTCCTACAGAATTCATTCCTATAGGAAAAATTCCTACGAATCAAACGCATCGGAAAGGAAAAGATCCATAGGATTCTAATCCTATGAAATTCCTGAGCAGTTCCTACAAATCAAAGGAGGCCTCAGAGTTTAAGCTTAATACTCCTTATGAAGCGCATAAATAAGTATGCTGGGGAGCGTAAAAACTAACATGGCGGTAACCTAAGAAAAGTTGGATAGATACAAGAGACGGGCTTTCACGCGAAACACGAGTACGTGCCGGACGTGTTATCTCTACATGCATTGTATTGTCGCCACTGATACGAACGAATGCGATCCAGTCAGCCAAGCTAAACAATGCGATGGCGTTTTGGACCTTGGCGTGCCAGCAAGTAGGAGTACGTATGTACGTATAGTGTAACATATGGCCTGATATGAACTTACGTGATCTCTCGGCCAATCCAAACAGTGAGGATCGTCCCACATGTGAGCCATGTTATGGGCCGTTGCCAATCCAAAATTTTCTACCCCTGTAGTCTCTTTGGCGGTGTCTAAGATATGGGTATGGCCATGTGATGTCCGTTGGCCTTCTTTGGCGGGCTCTGCAGTTCCCATGCAGATCCAGACCCGATCGACCGACCAACAAATGCTGTGAAGTCGCAGCACCATAAAAAAAATGGAACACGAGAGAAACGCTCCCCTCCCCCCGTGTCCCGCACAGGGTGGCCCGGGGGCAAACCCTAAAATGCGCCGCTAGTCTCCTTCCTTGCTAGCCTTCTCTGCCGCCGGCTCCGGCCGCGGTGGTGGCGGGTCCCACTCCCAAAAGGATCCTCCGGTATGGGCAGCGGAGCGTGATCTCGGGCGATGGCTCTGGCGGTTTTGGGACGGCGGCGGCCAGTATGAATGTGTCGAATGGCGCAATGGCTGGAGCCGGAGGCGAAGTAGCCGGCTCTCTCCGGCCGTCTGCAGGTGCAGACAGGCTTGGCGGCTCGCACTAGTATAGATTAGGCTTTTTTAGTAACCCGCATCGCACATGAAACGTCTATGTCATGTGTGCTAGGGAAAATTGCTTATACATGATTTAAAAGTGATTTCTCCCACTTTATGTCAGCATGCCATTAATATGGAGAAAGACGCGAAGCCAGTCGTGGAGCATCAACGCCGCCTAATTCCCAAGATGAAGGATGTGGTAAGAAATGAGGTATTAAAGCTTCTTGATGCTGGTATTATTTATCCTATTGCTGATAGTAGATGGGTTAGTCCTGTTCATTGTGTTCCTAAGAAAGGAGGTATGACTGTTGTGCCTAATGAGAATAACGAGCTTATTCCTCAAAGGGTAGTAGTTGGTTATAGGATGTGCATTGATTATAGGAAGGTAAACAAAGTTACTAAGAAAGATCATTACCCTTTACCATTTATAGATCAGATGTTAGAAAGGTTATCTAAGAAGACTCATTTTTGTTTCCTTGATGGTTATTCTGGTTTTTCTCAAATTGCTGTTAAAAAGGAAGATCAAGAGAAAACCACTTTTACTTGTCCTTATGGAACTTATGCTTATAGACGTATGCCGTTTGGTTTATGCAATACTCCTGCTACTTTTCAAAGATGCATGTCTGCTATTTTTCATGGCTTTTGTGAAGAAATTGTGGAGGTCTTCATAGACGATTTTTCCATCTATGGAACTTCTTTTGATAATTGTTTGCACAACCTTGATAAAGTTTTGCAGAGGTGCGAAGAAACTAACCTTGTTCTTAATTGGGAGAAATGCCACTTTATGGTGAATGAAGGAATTGTCCTTGGACATAAAATTTCTGAAAGAGGTATTGAAGTTGACAGAGCAAAAGTGGAGGCAATTGAGAAAATGCCCTGTCCTAGAGATGTTAAAGGTATTCGTAGTATTCTTGGTCATGCTAGTTTCTATAGGAGGTTTATTAAAGATTTCTCTAAGATTTCAAAGCCTCTTACTAATCTTCTTCAAAAAGATGTACCATTTGTCTTTGATGATGATTGTAAGGAAGCTTTTGAAACTCTTAAGAAGGCTTTAACTACTGCTCCTATTGTTCAACCACCTGATTGGAATTTACCTTTTGAAATTATGTGTGATGCTAGTGATTTTGCTGTTGGTGCTGTTCTTGGACAGCGCGTAGATAATAAGTTGAATGTTATTCATTATGCAAGTAAGACTCTTGATGCTGCTCAGAAGAATTATGCTACTACCGAGAAAGAGTTTCTTGCTGTTGTTTTTGCACGGTTTTTACGGCACAAGAATAACTGCGGCATTGGTTATTAGCTCCTAGGGTTTACTTTCCCGTGCAAGTGGAACCTCGACCACAACAATCTTACTGTGGTTCCACCTGCCAGCCATCCTAGGTTACCACCACTCGGGGCGATAACCACTAGTCATATTAATTATAAAGGAGAACCTTTTTATTTTTGATGCAGAAGTAATACCACAGGTATATTTGCAAATAATTTGATAAAGATAATCAAGAGATATGAGCAAGAGTGAACTTGCCTTTTTGACTGCAAGATTATGCAAGTCAAGGTCTTCGATATGTAAGAAATCCAAATACTGAAATAGCACCATCATCTGGTAAAGATGATGTTAAAAGAACTGCATCATGATATGCATCATATATGCTATGCATCGCTCTAAGCGTAACCTAATTCTAGTGGTTTAGGGTTGGTGTGTTGTGGTGATTTCTTTAGGATGTGTTGCACTTTTAATTCATTCCACACACACACAAGGTTGTTTAAGAATTTTAGGTTAGTCGACTATCCATCATAAGCAATAGAATAAAGCTTTAAACATGAGTTATTGCAAAAGGCTGGTATAGCAATAGGTGATGACTTGAAAGTAACACTTTTAAGTGGTATCTAGTTATTAGCAATCAAGTAATTGGTTATGGACAAGCAAAGCTGAAGTAATTCTTATTTGATAAGAATACCCAGTTGGTCTGAGGGTTGACAACAATTTTAAAACATAATAGAATTATTTATGTTCAAACTGTATGGTATGGTTTGATATTTACTTTCAAGGTATCTTGAAAGAATAAATTTTGAAGAACATAATTCTTACTGAATTTAAGTACTATAGATAAGGTTTAGTGTTCTAGGGTTTATCATAGTTCTATCGTATTTAAGAGTAGTTTTTAGGTGGAACATATGGTTTGATATTTACTTTCAAGGTATCTTGAAAGAATAAATTTTGAAGAACATAATTCTTACTGAATTTAAGTACTATAGATAAGGTTTAGTGTTCTAGGGTTTATCATAGTTCTATCATATTTAAGAGTAGTTTTTAGGTGGAACACCTCAAGGTAACAAACTAAGTTTCATTCGGTATTGAAAGAATCTTAGTGAAGCATGTAATTCTTAGCACTCAATTAACTAGCCATGAATAAGTAGCACTGAAGTAAACATTTCATGGTTGATACCAGGATTGTTAATAATCTTAAAATGCATAGGTAATTGCTTGCATCTAGGCATAAGCATTTATGTGATGCTTATTTGATATGTTCTAGAAAGAATAACTTTTAAAGAACATATACCTAAATGGACATTTAGTACAAAACTTCATTTAGTAGTCCTTTTCTTTCTAGGAGCATTTGAGTAAATAAGAAAACACAATTCCCTTTATTATTAGTTTCTAGGGTTTGAAGCACAGATTCAAGCACTTCTCATAATGGAATATGAACCCTAAGTGAACAATGCTCTATTCATGGATTATAGTTGAAAATAAAGTCTAAACTCAAGTTCATGCGTATTGAGGAGTTATCTTAATTTCTTACTCCCTCCGATCGGAAATAACTGTCGGCAATTTTGTACTAGCTTAGTACAAAGTTTGTACTAAGTGCCCGACAGTTATTTCCGATCGGAGGGAGTATCATTTAAGAAAATAGTTTTAGGATTTAAGTCATATTTTAAGTGATTTAAGAAGAGTGGTTCAAACACTTCCCATGACTAAAGACAAATTTAAAGAAAACAATGCTTGGACAATGGATAAAACTTAGGAAGTATGATTATAACTGAACTCAATGGTTATCTATATTTTTCGTAAGTTTGCTATTATTTTTATATTTAAACCATTTAGAGGAACATCTTTTAGGGTTTAAGTTTTGATATTACAAGAACTAAGAACTATTGTTCTAATGATGGAAATAACTATATTATGGTTCTTGCCCTCAAGAATCTAATTATTATTTTTACTCATTTTTCATAATTTTATGTTATCAAATAAAAATTATTTTACAGGATTACTTTATCTTTTAGATCTCTTTGAAATACAAATTTGTTTCTAAAAAAATAGACCAAAAGGCCAATTGGGCTGATTTAGTGGGCCTAACAGACCGACTCAAAATGGTCCAGTCGGTCCGATCAAAACCTGGTCCGACCGGTCCTCGACCCCCGTCGCTCTCCCTCTCCTCTGTCCTCTCTCTCTCGTTCCCGAGCGGCTGAAGACGGCGCTGCTCTGCCGTGTCCTCCCGGCCACTCCCAGCCCTCTCCGGCGCCGGCGAGGTGAGATCTTCTCTGCCCCGATGTGCTCCACAGCCACCCTGGCTCGATTTGATTTTAATGGCCGCTCCTGCTCCGCCCCTAACTCCGTGAGCTCGGGTCTTCTCCGCCCGGCTCCGGTCGCCTTGGTTCCGCTGCGCATCGGCGCGAGCTCCATCTGCCCTAACACAACTGCATACCTACTGCCGCCATGCACCCACGCCGCCCGAAGCTTCCCAGCCAGCGTTATGGCTAACCCTAGCTGTGGCTATGCCGCCGGTGAGGCCCCGTGTTGCCGGCTACTTCTCCATGACGCTTCAATCGTCTGTATCTCCTCTCGTTCGCATGTCAACGGACACTTCAGCTACCATTCACCGTATGTCTTGCGGGAATACGTGCACATGGGTGGGACCCCTTAGTGCCCACGGCCACTAGTGTCTATGATGGTCTGCAAGGGGCGCCTAGGTACTTCATCGTGGGGGTGAATATCAGGGGCATAACCTGCTTGCGTGAATTGGGTGGGCATGCATTGTGCGGAGGGGGCAGTAATGGCTTGGATCAATGGCTGGGCCCCACACCAAGGAAGTGTGGACGAGCTCATGACTCGGTTGTGCAACAAGGCTTTGATCTCTTTTGGAATGACACACCTCTGCAGAGTGTAAAAGGATGTGACATGTTACCCCTTGTTCCGGGAAGGAGCTGCAAACGCGGCAGGAAAGGTGCTCTCAAGGCACTAATACCCTGCGTGGCTATCGGGCATAGTTTTCAGAATAAAAACAACCTCCTGAAGAAATGTTTATGAAAACTTGCATTGCCGAATGACTCTTGGGTCTAAGGCTGTAGTTAGTGCAACAAACACTTTATTTCATATATGAACTTGCTGGGTAATGCTCATTACTCACCCCACTCCCTCGTAACCCTTGCTTGGATTGAAGGAACTCAAGAAGGCAACCTCAAGATAATAAATATGAAGATGAAGCATTCTACCAATGTCAGGATTATCAGCGGAGTCGGCAGCTATGCGAAGCTTGGCGGAAAACTAGAATAGGAATAGAAGGAACCAGTTTCCTAATCCTAGAACCTAAGTAGCTAGGATATTTCTATAGCTAGCCAATTGCATTAGTTGTAGCTTTAGTTTAGCCTTGTTGTATTCTTTCTTGTTTGTAGTCGCCAGGACTAAACCTCTACCTGTTAAGGTGGTTCTGAAGATCTTCTATATGCTGAAAATAGTAATCATGTAGACATATCATGGACCTGCGATGTTTCTGTTGTACCACTCTAAGGGATGTAATACTAGTGAGACAGTGTTTCATTGGTGTTATGTCAACGACTTGCATACTACACATGCAGTGGTATGCTGGGTCACCGCAATGCCCCTGAGGCACCCCTTCTTCATCGGCAAAAATCAGGTCACCTTTCAAGACACTATATTTTTATTGCTTCATGCACTATGCGTTTTTCTTGGAGCGCATTTATTTTTGCTTTCCGTTTTCTTTTGGTTTGTTTGCTGTAATAAATGGTTGGATCACATCATGCTTGTTTTGGAGAGAGACTCGCTCTGTTTTTCATTGCCAAGAACACTCTAGTTTTCACTCTTATCGTTCAATGAGTGTTCTCTTTTTTTGCTACTGCGTTTAGCTTTCGTTTTTCGCCTTGATTTTTGTTCAGATCTTGTTTTATCTTTGCATCAAGGTGTAATTGGACCTCTGGTCTATATTGGTATTCATCAAAAAAAGTTGTATCAAAAGGGTTCGAATGGTGTTGGAAAAGAGAAAAAGTTTCATGCAAAAAAAGTGGTACAAAAAGGAGCTTGTTTAGACTGCGGCTTAGACTTTTTCATGTCATGCTTGATGTCATTTTGATAGTATGCTTAGTGATTTTTTCTGTAGCATGACTTGTCTCAAATGACTGAGATTGCTTAATGAGCCTTTAAAAAAATCATGCGTTGTTTTTATTATGTGGAAGCATTAATTTGGTTTTCTCCTTTGATGCTTTAATTGGGTTGACTTGGCGCATGCTTACACCATGTTGACTGCAAAATAAGTCGCCTATAGCCTCTATGATCATTTGGTTTTTGACTTGTGATGCCACTTTATGCTTCTTTTAATGATGTTTTGTCGCTATGCATGATTATGGCCGTTATTGCTCTCTTAGTTGGTCGCTCCCAGTCTTTTGCTAGCCCTCATTTTGTACTGAGTATGAGCTCTACTCGTGCATCCAACTCCTAAAAACCAAGTCATGCCATTGTGTCCACCATACATACCTATTAGCAATTTGCTATTCCAAAGTACATTTGACTTGCTTTTATCTATCCTTCAAATTAAACTCTTTTTGGTGTTATGTGAAAATTAGTCGGTACAGCTCTCTCACGAACCTGATGGCACACTTTATTTTTCTCGCTTTTAAATTTTTTGACATTGTGGCTCTCTTATGTTGAGTTGTTATGCTTGCAACTTGTAAGTTGGAAATTAGCCCATCCATGCCGTCATGGGGCAAGCTTTCGACATTGCACTTTAACTTATTTGAGTTGATATCGTGATCTTTTGTTGATGGATACTCGCGGTGTGAAATAAATTGGAATCTTGTGGAGTTCATGGAGTTTGTACATGTGTTAGAGAAACGCCTAGGCCGCTAATCTAAGCCATGCATAATTCATGGTGGAAATTTACAGCATGCCCATAGTGGACATTCGACGACGCATCTCAAAATAAAAAGCTATACAAATGGTAAATAAAAGAGATGCTGAGGTGTTCATAGTCCGTTTGTCCTGTCGTTTTGATGTGGGCTTGTTCCATATCATCGGGCACGGAGGTACCCATTGGCGGTTCTCGATGATACGTGTATACTTACAATGACAAGAACTTGCTTGGGACCTAAGCAAAGTAGCATGAGGTTTGGGTATTCGTACTTCACGGGACATGAGGTTTTCAACTTATGATTTGTCAAGCATATGCTTCATAATTGTACTCGCATTAACTTTAACCATTCAAGATGCTTATGATGGGGGCAATGAGAGCTCAAAGCTAGTAAATACCATAATTTTTGAAGGTTTATAAAACTTGCAATAACTGCTTCCCTCTGCGAAGGGCCTTTCTTTTACTTTTATGTTGAGTCACCACCTTCTACATTTATGCATCGTCTAAGAGAGCATAGTTGTCATTCTAAGTATAATGTGCATAGTCCCAAAGTTTATCATTGATTGATTCATGATTATGGTTTTACTTGCTCTTAAATTATTTGTATCTAGTCACCCTCTTAAACTTGAAGGTGTCCTATGCATTTATGTTTTGCTACTTCACGAGGGACAAGCTGAAATCTACTTTGACATGGTTTTCCATATGATTGAAACACACTCGTGACTTTCATCGTTTCACTGTTCATGATGTTTTGTTTGTGTTCTTTTTCATGTTATAACTGATCTCAGAACTCAATGCTTTACCTCGTTGATCAAGATTGTGATGGTGCATGTCACCTCAAAAATTATTCTTGTATTATCACTTACCTACTCGAGGACGAGCAGGAGTTAAGCTTGGGGATGCTTGATACGTCCCAAATGTATCTATAATTTTTTATGTTCCATGCTCGTTTATGCACCATTTGCCTTGTGTTTCGTTGCACTTTGTGGCATTTTTATGCGATTTCCGGAACTAACCTATTGACAAGATGCCACAGTGCCAGTTCCCTGTTTTCTTCTGTTTTTGTATTTCAGAAAAGCTACACAGGAAATATTCTCGGAATTGGACAAAACGACCACCAAAACTCCTATTTTTCCCGGACGAAGGACGAGGACCGAAGGAGAGCCGGAGGAGCGGCAGAGGGCAGCCTCACCATGAGGGGGCATGGCCCAGGCCCTGGCCGCGCCCACCTGTGGTGAGGAGCCCCTGGTCCACTCCTGACGACGCCCCTTCGCCTATAAGAAGCCTCGGGACGGAAAACCCTAAAAGAATCGGCAAAATTTCCAGAAGAGTTCCGTAGCTCCGCTGCCGCCCCGACGAATTTTGGGGGATAGAAGTCACTATTCCGGCACCCTGCCGGGATGGAGAAGTGCCCCCGGAGCCATCTCCATTGGTCTCCATTGTCGTCTCCGCCGTCTCCATCGACCTCACCGCCATTTCCATCGCCGTTGCTGCCTCCGATGATGAGGAGGGAGTAGTTCTCCCCCGGGGCTGAGGGCTCTACCGGTAGCTATGTGGTTCATCTCTCTCTCCCATGATGTGATCTATATGTGATCGTGAGCTTTGTATCTAGTTGAATTGGTAGATGCTATATTTCAGATATTATGCTACTCCCATGCTTTATATTTGTAATCTTCGGAGACACCTTGTATCATGATGTGAAGGTGACTAGTGTGCGCATTATGTGTGTCTTTTTGGTTAATGTCTCTATGAATTGTTGGTGTTTGTTGGAACCATCTAGTGCGTTCATGGTGATAGTGTTGGACAATCTAGTTTGGGTACATGCGAACTTTGAGGAGTGCTTCGTAGCCCTACGCATGATTAGTGTCCGTTTTCCATTGGAGAATTGTTTTGAGTTGCATATTGAAGTTAGTATCTATTGGTTCAATTATGTTATATTTGTTGGGAGTGTGTCCACTAGTGAAAGTATGATCCCTAGGCCTTGTTTCAAAGCATTGCACACCGTTTACTTCCCGTTTTGTTGCATGTTTGCTTGCTGCCATATTTATTTCAGATTCCATTTACTACTTATAATCATTCATACCACTTGTATTTCACTATCTCTTTGCCGAACTAGTGCACCTATACATCTAAGAAGTGTATTGGGTGTGTTGAGGACACAAGAGACTTTCCGTATCGTAATTGCAGGGTTGCTTGAGAGGGATAGCTTTGACCTCTTCCTCCCTGAGTTCGATAAACCTTGGGTGATCCACTTAAGGGAAACTTGCTGTTGTTCTACAAACCTCTGCACTTGGAGGCCCAACACTGTCTACAAGAATAGAAGCGTGCATAGACATCAGCGACATCAGGAGCACTCGCAGACTACACACCCGAATCAAGCTGAACCAAGGAACTAGGGCCAACAAAGCTTCCCAAGCCCCTAGATGGAGGAACGAAAGGCCCCTGTGGAGGGGCAAAAGGCACCTGCGCAGACTACACCTGTGGAGGAGGCGCATTCTGCGAACCAGAAGCCCCCGCATTCTTCTTCTTCCTTTTATTCTTGGCAGATGCGGCAGGAGCAACCGGAACACCAACTGGCTGAACAGAAGGACCACCGGCCACCTGCTGGTACGACCCGCTTGGCTGCCCAAACATGGGGGGAGCGAAGTAGGTCGGCGTCTGCTGGTACACCGGAGTCTGCTGGTACGGCAGCGTCGGATACATCTGCGGCTGGTATGTCGGCATATAGGCCGGAGGCCCCGGTTGCCGAGAAGGCGGTTGCAGAGGTTGAAGAGGCCGCTGAGCAGCTGGCGCGAAAGGCTATGGGAGCGGCGCCCCAGCCACCTGAAGTCCGGCCGACGCAGAAAAGGGCACCGATGGCGGCCTTGCCGGGCCAGCATGCGAACCAGGAGTAGGAGTAGGAGGTCGCGCCACTGCTGCGGGAGTTCCCGCCGACGAAGGCTGCTGAGCATCCATGCAGGGCACCTCCTGGACGACGGAGTCGAACGACCGACGAAACGAGCAGGGAGATGCCGGAGAAGAACTTGGCGACGAGGAACTTGGCAACGGAGAAGAACTTGGTGACGAGGAACTTAGCGACGGAGAAGAACTTGGCGACGAGGCGAAAACCACTAGAACCGGAGCGGACATCGAAGGAGCCTGAGATGAAGCGACGACTTGGGTCGACGATCTGACCGAGACGGCGATGGACGCCGTAGTCCGGAGAAACTGGGTTAGGGTAACCCTAGACGTGCCAGACAAGGCCCACAGGGACCGAAATCGATGGGCCAAGTGACCTAGTCCACATAGCAACATAAGTACTGGCGGCTTTCTACTGCTTCATTAAAACATATGCCGCCACTAAACAAACAACAAATTAACACTAACCTCATCATGAAGTATGGCAATAACCATATTATTTATTTTTGGAACGAACAACTGATGAGTTATGATAACTTAATGTCTAGCTTAAAGCCATGGTTGGGGTCTTCAGCTCTTGAAGACTAGGAAATATCCTATATATCTACAAATTTTTGTATTGGCCAAGTACTCTAGAGTCTCTACTTCTTTACCAACATGTATTTTTGTGACATAAATTATCTGCTAGCGATTTTATCATATTCTGGTTTTTTTGTTGTTGATATGTTTTAAAAGTACTATGCCTCTTTAACTCCTATTTCAACTAGCAAAGCAGATATAGCCCACCTAACCAAAGACATGTAATATGTCATGTAGGTTATCAGCACGTTCCAGATGCCTCTAACCCCAGAGAAGAAGAAAAATGTGAATCTTCTATTTTTTGTGAATTAAAAAATGATGAACTTCCTATCCAACATCTGTGACCTGAACATAATTGAAAAGGTTACAAGTCAAAAAAGCTAACACAACTAGGTTAACCATGGTGTACAACGTCCAGGCGGCAACACGCCAAGGCATCTTTTTATCGTGTTAGCATTTTCCTATACTGAAAACAGAGAAGCAAATCTCAAATTGTGTTGTATGACAGGTCGATGATGTTGCCAAGATCGAATGTAAAGCTAATTTTGTACTGTATGTTGATATTGCTTTTGTGCAAATATGAACACAGAACAGAAAAATTCTGAGTGTGCCACTAGTCCAAATTCGTTGCTGGAAGGCGTATATGGCCACTATTGCCAAATGCAAGGGAATTGTAGAGGACAGACAAACACCCAGCTATTATTCATACAAGGAGATAGGGATGCTCTGGCAACAGTTTATTTCCTAATCCACTCTCAACACAAGCTTTTCCACAGAAGAAAGGTGAGGGCTGTACACTCAAGCAATAGCTGGGAGGTGAACAAACACATTTGTTGTAGCTACAGTAAAGTCCTCATGATCCAGAAGGTCCTTCGATCTTCTGCCTCAACTGTTCATAATTTTGCAACTCCTCCATTGTCAATGACGGTGAGATATCACCCGATACCTGTGTAATAAAGAACTAGTTTAACTCCCTAAATATAACCAAAGTGATACTTATTGTGCTTGCTGGAAAATGATTTGAATATCACCGTCATAAAATCATTGGTCTCGACAATGACTTCTTCAGCAATGGCATCGTTATTTCTTGAAGGGTCACCTTCAAGTGTTTCGACCTTCAAATAATACGTGTAAGTCCAACAAAGCACAGCTAATAAAGACATATAAGATGGCGCAGGGAAGTACAGCTACTCACGGAACGCTTAGCAGCATGAAACCATGCATCCGCACATAATGCATAAATATCAGCACCAGTAATGCTTGGAGGACAGTGCTGAGCAATCGACAAGAGAGAAACATTCTTGTGGAGCTTATACTTGCGTGTCTGTGCTTTCAGTATTCTGCATGATAATTACAGGGAGATCATAATTTAGTAGAGAATACTCCGAAATTTGGTGAAAAGAAGAGCTATCAATGACTACCTTTCCCTGTATGATGCTTCGGTATTTACACCAACGTAGAGAAGCTTATCAAATCGGCCAGGGCGGAGAAGTGCCGAATCAAGAAGGTCAGGCCTATTAGTAGCCCCAATGATGAAGAGGTCCTAGAAAATAGTTTGGAAAATGGTTTCCCTTCAAGTCACTGCATATAAGAAACACCGGCCAAAAACTAGCATATCATAGATGAGGAACTAACCTGGCTGTTATCACTTAACCCATCAATCTCCACCAGCAACTAGTAAAGAAAGAAAGGGGGAGTGAATTAGGTCACTCTTAACACTGTAACACCGAAACTAAAGAGGGAAAACTGTGAGATCAGTTACGACCTCACTGATGAAGTTAATTATACCTGGGAAACCACTCTATCCATCACACCTCCAGAATCTGCAGAGGATCCTCGTGCAGGAGCAAGGGAATCAAGCTCATCGAAGAAAATTACACATGGGCGTGCAGACCTAGCCTTAAAATGGCAGTGAACAATTGAAACCAAAGTATATATATATGTATATTTTAAGAAAATTGCATGGCTTATGCAGATGAATATACCTTCTCAAAGATATCCCTGACATTCTTCTCTGATTCTCCAACATACATGTTTATCAATTCTGGACCTTTCACGCTAAGAAAGTTTAATGAGCACTCAGTTGCTACTGCTTTCGCCAATAATGTCTAAGAAGTCAAGAGAAAACATCCTAGTGAGCATGCATCATGTTGCCATTGGATACAGCTATCTTCTGATAAGTGGGAATGAAAACTCAATTTAGGGAAGGTATAAAACCAATTAGACCTACCTTCCCAGTCCCTGGAGGTCCATATAACAGGACACCTGATCTCTTCGGCAATTTAGAAGAAAAGAGATGCTTGTACATCAGAGGTAACTGTATACCAGCAAAACAAAAAAGACAAGTTAGCAGTTCCAAACCTACAGCACCAGCTTCTGTGCTCAAACTACAATAACCAAATTTTATTAGCATTGATAAGAGTGCAATACATTAGTATTACATTCAGAGATGAATCACGTCAAATTTACCTGAATAGTATCTAGAATAACCTTCTTCACTTCCTCAAGCCCACCAACATCTTCCCATTTGACATCAGGAACCTAATAGCACACAAAAAACACAAATCAGGGACCTTCAGAAAGAAAACTAAAGCGGAAATGTATGGTTTCATGGGTTGAATGTAGATGAGCCTGAAATCTACAAGATATAAGATACTGGAAGGCAGGGATTAATATTTTACTTTCGGTGTACCCAATGCAGCGCGGTTCCTTTTCTTAGCCCGTTCTAATGAAGACAAAATATCTTCTTTAGAAAAATGACTTTCTTCATTCTGGGTAGTAGAAGAGCTCGCGGTAATAATATTCTCAAGCTTATCATTGCCACTTTTCTCCACTGCAACTTTATGCGCGAATGACACGCCAGCGTCTGCAACCAATGCAAGTATATCCCTGGGCATGAAACCAGACGTTTGCACTGATATATCTTTTACAAACTTATCATCGATACTCTGAAAAAAAAACATACAAGCAGGAGATTTTAGTAAAAGCATAAAAGTTAATTTGTGGTTCAATAACAAGTTAACGACAACAAAAAAACACCTCATCAGCAACTGCCGAGACACCATGGAGTGTTTCAGATATCAAGTTCTTCCTCTGGTCTTCATTGATAGTCTTCATGTTGACCTCATGGCGGAAACATCGCCTGACTGATTGCTGCATTCCTTCAGCACTATCTGCAGTTGCCACTAGTATAATTTGAAGCGAGCTTACGCATTCAGGTTCCACGAGATACTAAAAACAAAGAGGTTCGATGATAAGCAACTTGATGCAAAGATGATATTACATCCTAAGAGCTTGTTAAAACGCAATAGCTTGGAGAACAAAGACTTACTGAATTTACAATCACATCCCTTGCTGGCAGTGAGTCTTTCTCAACCCAACGCTGTCCAGTGTACTGCTTAATGACAGACTCAACGTTTGCTGCAATGCCAGATTGCTCAGATTGTGGGCCGTCATTGGAGGATGTATTCCCAATCGCATCAAAGTGGCGAAGAAGTATTATACAAGGAGAATACCTTCAAAAAAGAGTATTTGGCAAAGAAATAAACAAAGTAAACATCACCATCTGGAAAAAGTAAAAACGAACTAAAGTGAAGAGTTTACCAACTAAAACAGGAATGAATTTAACTGGAGAGAATAACAAAGTAAAGACACAAAAGATGCATACTTCTGAGCTTCTTTGAAGGCAGCCACAAGAGCAGCAGATGCCCCGCTTTCTGATGATGTCATTAGATCGTGACAGCAACACTCAACCACATGCATACCAAGATGGTTAGCAACATGCCTGACTACCGTTCTTTTTCCACATCCTGCACCCCCAGCATTTGTTTTCAAAAAAGGTTCAGTTCAAATTCGAGTAGTAAACAATGACAAAGGATGAGACTGCAGTTATGTTGCAGTAACCTGATGGGCCATACAAGAAAGTGGAAAACTTGATTCTTGGTAAAATATTTGAAGGACATAATGCTGGTGCGATGATAGATGCTAACTGCTCCACTATTTCGCCATGCAAAGGTACTGAAACATCATAAGCAGCAAAGAAGCTGCAAGGAGGGACTGGGGCAGAAGCACTTCCCCCAAGCACAAGGGCTGTTTGATCACAGTTAACACGGAGAATCGGCTCATCTGATGGTTCCATGCCGGTTACCTGGTGAGTAATTCAAATATTAGCACATCGATACTTATAGATGGAAAATTGAGGGCAATTGTGGCTGGAGACAAGATTTTCTGAGCACCATCTCAGCTATCCCCTCTATCTAGGCTGTTCAGAGGTACATCAAGATCCGTGCTAGTACTTTTTTTCCCTCACAAATAACTTCTTTTTTTTGTATCTCTCACACCATATAATATTTGAATCCGAAACTTTGCAGTTCATCGAAACATTTGAGATAGAATGTGAGAAAAATACTTTGGTATTTTTATGAAATTTAATATATACGTATTTAAAGAAATTCTTTTGAATTAAAAAAATTCGAAAATTTCAAACTGCACAAAAAAATCCTGGACTATTTTTGTCATGTTGCAGTTGTAATATTTCAATGGTATGCAAAGTTTTAAATCCATATATTATATATTTTGAGAGATATAAAAAAGAGAAACTGGAAAAAGTTAAGAGGATGTAGGTGAGACCCTGCTTATTTCAGACTTTTCCTTGTGGCTAAGAGGCTAGATCACATTTCTTTAATCTTTGTTTCTTCATCCAAACTTGTCTGAGGAAGAGAAGTGGGAAATTTACCTTAAAGTATACCATACTAGAAGGATGCAGTCTATCATTCTCTTTGTTGCATGCTAAGCAAGAGATCATGCCACAGTTCCAGTCATTATGTATGCAAAAAACATCCCCTCTTGCTAGGTACCTATCAAACTTGAAGTATTCATTTAAACCTTGATCTATCATATCTTGGTAGTCACTTTCTTCACTGGCCGAATTTATCTTTAGGGAAGCAAGCACACCACAATCAGGAATCCTCACAACAGAAACCCGTAAATGCAAAGCATATCTAGGCACTTGCGGGTATGGGAGAAGCTCTAGGTGAAGAGAAATACCAGCCCCACTGCTGGCAGCACCATCCTCATGAACTTTCGAGCAAAACTTGAAAGGTTCTTCTCCTTTCTGAATAAGTAGCTTGAGACACGAAACATGCACTCCAAGGTTGAACGCCAGAATTGGGCTAACATAAGCAACATCTTCATCCAAGGGTGCAAGGCCATTAGCTGGAAATGAGCGAGTGGGTAAGAATCCCATGACAGGATCAGAGTAAGAGGTTGAGGCCACAGGATGAGCGATCCAATACTAGTATACTACTGCTTTGACAATCCTCCCAACATTATTGTCGGTATTCTTGATAAGCACCTGCGGATAAATAGCTGTTTAATACATATAAATACAACAGGAGAGATTCCTACGTACCAATTTGAGCTCCCAAAATCGAGATAACAGAAAGCAAACATATTGGTTAGGTTGACTGAATCAAGTACACAGAAATAGTACTGTAACATATTCCCGCCCACAGAGATCACTCTTGTGTAGCACCAATGTTCCAGGGGTTAATTGGATCTATGCCATTGCAACTTTCACACATTGGAGAAATACCATTACAAAAATCCAACATGGAAAAATGCCACTACAACTTCTTCATACCTCTAACAATGCCATTTTGATCATTTAAGGACATAACTATTGAACTGCTCTAATTACCATACTACCCCTGAACCAAACTTTCCGCAGCAGTTTTTGGTCAATCTGGTGCCAAAAATTTCAAAAACAAATTTTGGTCAAAAAATTTAATTTCTCAGAAAAATCTGAAAAAAATATAGAAAATCAAAAACACCAATATGAGTCTACTGTTCAAATATGAGCCAATTATGGGCAGATTTGGACCCTTAAAGTGATATTTTACGTTAAACTAGTCAAATTTTGGCCAAAATTTAAACTTCTTAAAAAAATATGAAAAAATTAGAGAAAATAAAATACACCAATATGAGTCTACTGTTCAAATATGAGCTAATTCTGGGCGCAAATGAACCCCAAAATTGACATCTTAAGATCTGTCCAGCAACTAGTAAAACCATGTACAGGTACGGGTACTAGTCAATGATCGGCCACTTCAGTTTTTTTTTTCTTTTACGTGTCCACATGTGCATACAGGTGTATGTACATAGTATAATGATAGTATATTGCTTGGTATATGAACACAATGGTATGAGTAGAGATATTAAGAAGTTGTAGTTGCATTTCTCCAAGTTAGGTTTTTGTAATGGCATTTTTCCAATGTGTGAAAATTGCAATGGCATAGATCCAATTAACCATTAAACATATCACAAAGCTGATGCATATCATGATAGTAATTTAAACGACTACAAACTGGTCCAGTCCAGCATTAAACCATACATCCAACTGATCCACACAGAAAAGTTTACAACGGCTTCTGTCTCTCTTTCTGAAAACTACTACAATCTAGTCCAGCATTTAACATATCACAAAGCTGAAGCATATCATGATAGTAATTGAACGACTACAATCGCATTAAAACATACATCCAACTGATCCATACAGTCTGTCTCTCTTTATGCACATCACCGGTAGGAAAGGTTCACTTTAACTTGAGAATGGTCGTCACTAGAGAATATTTTTTCATACTGGCCACGGTTGAAGGTGATTTCACCTTGGAAAGGAATGGTATTGCCCTCAACATCATGACCACCATTAGTTTGAACACGCAGGTTCAACTTGATTGTCAAGAGCGGCTCCAAGGAAACCGGAACAGCTACAAAGTTTCGCGTAAGTGGAAGTACGCCGTTGATAACCTCTGCTTTGTCCTCTTCTCTACAAGAAAAAAGCACAACTCTATGCTTATTGTAGAATTGGTGGTGCGCGGAGATTTCCCCATCAACATAGTAGATGGTGCCACCGGCGGTAGTGGCACTTCCAGATATGAGATAAAGGGTTACATCCACATCGACCTGTATAGCAGTGTGCATTGGAATGAAAGTCAAATCTACTAGTAGATGGTTTATTCGGATGTAGCGAGTTATGACATTGTTGCAGTCAAGCGGATCCACTTCGAAAGTGAGCGCCCCAACATCATAAGCAACTCCCTTGCGCTCACTTGGGACACGTATTTCAATTGTGAAATCTTCCTGAAGGGCTCTACCACGAGAGTGGATTATCAGATTACCCTGCTCATATACAAGTTAAACAAGTCAAAATAGATACCAGAAACAAAAACTTAAGATACCACTGTAAGAAAATTAGGGTTTTTGTGGTCTATCCCCTATTTCTCTGCGCTTATCCGTGGTACCGCTCACAATTCGCATATCTGAGGCTAGGGAATAGGGACCTACTTATACTGTAATTTTCAGAGTCCAATTCCAATTACATATAAGCTTCCAAGTTGTTTCAAATTTGTTTTCCAAACAGTGTCCAGGTAAAATTACCAACCATGATATAATTTATCTGTTAATTGGATACTATATTTGTATATGTCCCAGGACGCACATATGTGAGCTACGCGCCATAATTAAATTTAATTCCGATTAATTATGTAGGTCGACATCAGGGCTGTAATTGTTGAAATATAGGGTGGGCTTTAGGCCCACTTAACAATTTTAGAAAATCCCTAAGGGCCCATTCATACTTGGCAAGAGAAGTGGTGGGAGATTAGCCCCACATTGCTAGTTGGGAGAGATGAGCACCAACATATAAGGTGAGCTCTTCCACCACTAGTATGTGGAAGTGTGAGAAGGAAGAGGAGCTCCACACGCGCGCTCCTCCTCCGACGACGCACGCACGCCCGCCTCGCCACACCACGCCTCGCCTCGCCTCGTCACGACGCGCGCGCGCGCGCGCCGCGGGTTGCGGGTTGCGGGTTGCGGGTTGCGGGTTGCGGGTTGCGGGAATCTCGCCGAGCCGAGTTTCTTTTTGTCGCGCAGAAACAGACACAAACTGTTGCGAATGCAACGATAATTACAGGCCGTTAATGAGAATGAATACGAGCTGAAACGTCTGTATTAAGTGCTCTTAAGTACGGGCGTTTCCAGTCCTTCATTGCGGGCGATTATGGCCTTTATTACGTGCGTTTCTTTTCCATCCGCCCCTGTGTCCGTGCCTATATATTGGAGGGGTCGCTCCTCTCTGATACATAGAACACAATCCCTGCGCGCCTGCCTAGTCGTTTCCTTCACTGTTGCTGCCTCCGGTGATCCCATTCCGTCCACCGCGTACACGGTGTGCGGGAGAGCAGGCCTCCGAAACCCCGCCCTCTCGAGATTCTGTACGGGAGAGGGGCGATTAGGTTTTTGGGGAGCGTCTTGTACGCGACTGCTCAACTTCGATTGTCTGCTTCCTCTTCTTCCGCGTCGTCCTCGTCATCATCATGTCTACTGAAGCTGAACAAGCTGCTGCCGCCAAGAGGGTGGCCGATGAGGCTGCCGCCGCTGCTGCTTCAGAGGCTGCCGCCGCCGCTGCTGCTGCTGCTTCGGCCAACTGGCCTACTGGAGGGTACTATATGCTTATCCCTCTCCTGCTTACTTCTATGTGCATAGTACTAGCGATTTCTGTAGGTGGCTCTACGATTTGCCTAGTATTGCATAGTTATATGATCAAATATCAGTATGTCCACATCATGCTCATATTTTATTCATGGATTAATTTAATCGGAAAATTGCCTAGATTCTTAACAATCCAAAAACCTAATCTGTGTAGGCAATTTTTGATTCAAGGTTTTGCTGCTACACTGAAACCTGCCCCGTTTACGGGGACATACTTTAAGCGTTGGCAGACCAAAACCATCTTATGGCTCACGGCGATGAACGTGTTCTGGGTCGCCAGTGTCACTCCCACTAGAACGATTGCTCCTGATCAGGAGAAGGCGTTCAGGGAGGCCACTGTCGTCTTTGTTGGAGCAGTTCTGAGCGTGATCGGAGATAAGTTGGTCGATGCATATTTACATGTGCGGGTTGCCAAGGATTTGTGGGAAGCACTCGAATCTAAATTCGGTGCAACTGATGCTGGAAGCGAGATGTATATTATTGAGCAGTTCCACGATTACAGAATGGTTGAAAACCGTTCTGTTTTGGAACAGGCTCACGAAATACAATGCATCGCCAAGGAGCTTGAGCTCCTGAAGTGTGAATTACCGGGCAAATTTGTCGCGGGATGCATAATCGCTAAGCTGCCAAATTCCTGGAGGAACTTTGCCACCACTCTGAAACATCAGAGGCGTGAATTCTCAGTGGAGGATGTCATTGGTCATCTGAGCGTTGAGCAGAATTCGAGAGCAAAGGACTCGCATGGAAAAGGAGAAGGGACTTCAGTTGCCAATGTGGTACAGAAGAACTTCAACTCCCACAAGTCCAAAGGGAAGATGGGTGTCCAACAGAATACCGACTTCAAGAAGAAGGGCAACAAGACCTTCAAGAAGGATAAGAAGAAGAGTGGCTGTTTCACTTGTGGTTCGGATGAACATTGGGCAAACAAGTGCGCAAACAAGTTTAAGAAGCCAGGGCAGGACTCCAAGACTGCCAACATGATTGTGAGCAACAATGAAAGTGGGGCATCTGGGTACGGTAATCTATTTACAGTATTTTCAGTAAGTCAATCTACCGATTGGTGGATTGACACGGGTGCAAATATTCATGTATGTGCTGACATCTCATTGTTTTCTTCTTATCAGGCCACAAGGAAAGGCTCCGTACTGATGGGGAACGGCGCGAGTGCTTCTGTTCATGGTGTTGGCACGGTCGATCTGAAGTTTACTTCGGGAAGGATCGTGCAGCTCAAGAATGTGCAGCATGTCCCCGCAATCAAGAAGAACCTAGTTAGTGGCTCCCTTCTTTGCAGAGAAGGATTTAAGTTGGTCTTTGAGTCTAATAAAGTAGTTGTTACGAAATATGGACTGTTTGTTGGAAAAGGTTATGAATGCGGAGGTCTGTTCCGCTTCTCCCTTGCTGATTTCTGTAATAAAGTCGTGAACAATATTCATTCGAATGTTAATGAAACAGAAGTTTGGCATTCACGTCTTTGTCACATTGGTTTCGGTTCTATGACACGGTTAGCAAAACTAAATTTAATCCCAAATTTCACTTTAGCCAAAGGTTCTAAGTGCCATTCGTGTGTGCAAGCAAAGCAACCTCGCAAGCCTCATAAAGCTGCGGAGGAGAGACACTTGGCACCATTAGAACTCATACATTCTGATCTGTGTGAGATGAATGGTGTGTTGACTAAAGGTGGAAAAAGATACTTCATGACGCTGATAGATGATTCCACTAGATTTTGCTATGTATATCTGTTAAACACTAAAAGTGAGGCTCTACACTACTTTAAAAATCTATAAAGCAGAAGTTGAGAACCAACTTGAAAAGAAGATTAAACGAATCCGGTCAGATCGTGGTGGAGAGTATTTCTCTAATGAGTTTGATTCTTTTTGTGCGGAACATGGTATTATTCATGAGAGGACGCCTCCCTATTCTCCTCAGTCAAATGGGGTTGCCGAACGGAAAAATCGTACTCTAACAGACTTGGTTAACGCCATGTTAGATACAGCGGGTTTATCCAAGGCATGGTGGGGGGAGGCTATACTGACATCATGTCATGTCCTGAATAAAGTTCCGACAAAGGACAATGAGATTACTCCTTACGAGCAGTGGGAGAAGAGAAGAACAACACTCTCATACTTACGTACATGGGGCTGTTTGGCGAAAGTCAATGTGCCGATTCCCAAAAAGCGTAAGCTTGGACCAAAGACGGTGGATTGCGTTAATCTGGGCTACGCTAAGAATAGCGTCGGCTATAGATTTCTAGTAGTGAAATCTGAGGTACCTGATGTGACGGTCGGTACAATTATAGAGTCTAAAGATGCTACATTCTTTGAGGATATTTTTCCTATGAGAGATATGCCAAGCACTTCTAGACAGGAATCAGAGGAGACTCCTGAGCCTGCCATTTCTATGGAATATTATGAACAATCACCTGATGAAAATCCTGAGGAGGATGACGAGGAAACCCTTGGTAGGGGTAAGAGACAGAGGACTGCAAAGTCTTTTGGTGATGATTTCCTTGTGTACCTCGTGGATGATACTCCCACTTCTATTTCAGAAGCCTATGCATCTTCAGATGCTGACTACTGGAAAGAAGCAGTCCGTAGCGAGATGGATTCGATCATGGCTAACGGGACATGGGAAATTACCGAACGTCCCTATGGCTGTAAACCATTGGGATGTAAGTGGGTGTTTAAAAAGAAGCTTAGGCCTGATGGTACTATTGAAAAGTACAAGGCTAGACTGGTGGCCAAGGGCTATTCTCAGAAAGAAGAGGAAGATTTCTTTGATACTTATTCGCCTATGGCCAGACTGACCACCATTCGAGTATTACTCTCATTGGCGGCCTCGCATGGTCTTCTTGTCCATCAAATGGATGTTAAGACGGCTTTTCTAAACGGAGAGCTAGACGAGGAAATCTATATGCAACAGCCCGATGGCTTTGTGATAGATGGTCAGGAAGGAAAGGTGTGTAAGTTACTGAAATCTTTATATGGCCTGAAACAGGCGCCTAAGCAGTGGCATGAGAAGTTCAATACAACTTTAACATCTGCTGGCTTTGTTGTCAACGAAGCTGACAAATGTGTATACTATCGCTATGGTGGGGGCGAAGGAGTTATACTATGCTTGTATGTTGATGACATACTGATACTTGGGACTAACCTCAAAGTCATCGAGGAGACTAAGTCATTTCTATCTCAGAATTTCGAGATGAAGGATCTTGGTGTGGCTGATGTTATCTTGAATATCAAGCTACTGAGAGATAACGAGGATGGGATTACGCTTCTGCAATCCCATTATGTTGAGAAAATTCTGAGTCGTTTTGGATATTCAGACTGCAAAATTTCTCCAACCCCATATGATCCTAGTGTGCGGATTCGAAAGAATGAAGGCACAGCTAAGGATCAGCTGAGATATTCTCAAATTATTGGTTCACTCATGTATCTAGCTAGCGCCACAAGACCTGACATCATGTTTGCTGTGTGCAAACTAAGCCGGTTTGTTTCTAATCCGGGTGATGAGCATTGGTGTGCTGTGGAGAGGATTATGCGCTACTTGAAAGGTACTGTGAACTATGGACTTCACTATACCGGACAACCGTCAGTACTTGAAGGGTATTGTGATGCAAATTGGATCTCTGATGCTGATGAGATGAAAGCCACAACGGGTTATGTGTTTACCCTTGGAGGTGGTGCTGTTTCCTGGAAGTCTTGCAAGCAAACGATCCTAACAAGATCGACAATGGAAGCAGAATTAACAGCATTAGACACATCTAGTGTCGAAGCAGGATGGCTTCGAGATCTTTTGATGGACTTGCCGGTGGTTGAAAAGCCAGTACCGGCTATTCTTATGAACTGTGACAATCAAACTGTAATTGTCAAGGTAAAGAGTTCAAAGAACAACAAGCAGTCCAACAAATTCATAAGAATGAGATTAAAAGCTGTCAGACATTTAAGAAACTCCGGAGTGATAGCATTGGATTATATCCAGTCGGCTAAGAATCTGGCAGATCCCTTTACCAAAGGGCTATCACGTGTTGTGATAGAAAATGCATCGAGGGAGATGGGTATGAGACCCACATGAGTTGCCATGGTAGTAACCCAACCTACGTGATCGGAGATCCCGTGAAGTAGGATCTGGGAAAACAAGCTAGTGGTGAACAGAGGAGAGTAGTTTACTAACCCACTCCGTTGGAGATGCAGTACTCTCAGAAACTGTATGGCAGGATGACTTTTGTCTTAATGTGTTCCAAAGCTTGTATAAGCAAGACGCTATCCTACAGAGCGATCTTTGGAGGAACACACCTATATGAGCCCGACTGCTGGTCACAGTCTATGAGATTAGGGTGGTCTCTAGTAAGCTCATGAATAGGCCAGGAGTATGACTAATATGCTCCACCCGAGGGGTCATCCTTCGGCAGCCTAGTACTGGTAAGACATTTGGTGAAACTACTTTACGCCAAACTGACAATTCAAGGCATAGTCCATTGTTCGTTGTAAAGGAGTGTAGCTATCTGTTCTAGGTGGATGTTCAACCCTAACAGGTCTCCACTGAAAATACCGGTATATCAAAACAATGTTGGGAACAGAGGACAATATTATGGGCCTTTGGGATCTGGTGGGGGATTGTTGAAATATAGGGTGGGCTTTAGGCCCACTTAACAATTTCAGAAAATCCCTAAGGGCCCATTCATGCTTGGCAAGAGAAGTGGTGGGAGATTAGTCCCACATTGCTAGTTGGGAGAGATGAGCACCAACATATAAGGTGAGCTCTTCCACCACTAGTATGTGGAAGTGTGAGAAGGAAGAGGAGCTCCACACGCGCGCTCCTCCTCCGACGACGCACGCACGCCCGCCTCGCCACGCCACGCCTCGCCTCGTCACGACGCGCGCGCCGCGGGTTGCGGGAATCTCGCCGAGCCGAGTTTCTTTTTGTCGCGCAGAAACAGACACAAACTGTTGCGAATGAAACGATAATTACGGGCCGTTAATGAGAATGAATACGAGCTGAAACGTCTGTATTAAGTGCTCTTAAGTACGGGCGTTTCCAGTCCTTCATTGCGGGCGATTATGGCCTTTATTACGTGCGTTTCTTTTCCATCCGCCCCTGTGTCCGTGCCTATATATTGGAGGGGTCGCTCCTCTCTGATACATAGAACACAATCCCTGCGCGCCTGCCTAGTCGTTTCCTTCACTGTTGCTGCCTCCGGTGATCCCATTCCGTCCACCGCGTACACGGTGTGCGGGAGAGCAGGCCTCCGAAACCCCGCCCTCTCGAGATTCTGTACGGGAGAGGGGCGATTAGGTTTTTGGGGAGCGTCTTGTACGCGACTGCTCAACTTCGATTGTCTGCTTCCTCTTCTTCCGCGTCGTCCTCGTCATCATCATGTCTACTGAAGCTGAACAAGCTGCTGCCGCCAAGAGGGTGGCCGATAGGGCTGCCGCCGCTGCTGCTTCAGAGGCTGCCGCCGCCGCTGCTGCTGCTGCTTCGGCCAACTGGCCTACTGGAGGGTACTATATGCTTATCCCTCTCCTGCTTACTTCTATGTGCATAGTACTAGCGATTTCTGTAGGTGGCTCTACGATTTGCCTAGTATTGCATAGTTATATGATCAAATATCAGTATGTCCACATCATGCTCATGTTTTATTCATGGATTAATTTAATCGGAAAATTGCCTAGATTCTTAACAGTAATCTGATCAATGATCTAGTCTCTTCCAGTTAATATTGTGCCAGGGTAGTATTTCCAATATACTATATAAGTTAGTGTATTCCAATATTAATACAACCAACTTAAGCATATACTTAAGTAAATATTCCAGCAAGCATAAATTCCATGCTAATTAACCATAGCAATTCCATGTATCAATACAGTCATAATTCCATAATGATGTACCGAATATTTGAAGTTACAAATAATTTGAATATAGTTGCACGACACAATATTTCCTACAACAACGTGGATGCATACCTGTGAATCAACTTTGGGATGATGTTCCCCTCTTTTGGGGCAGCAGTAATAATGTAAACAATACTCATAGTCATAGACCTGTAATTCCCCCACAAACTGAAAGCGTGGACTGACAGCCAACAGCTCCACGAGGTACCTCGAAAAGCTGTAAGCTAGCTGTATATTTTTGTTGTCTCCATCATAGCTAATTCTTTGTCTCCGTGAGACATCATAACCCTCCCTCATGTACAAAGCATAGTCAATTTCAGTGTCGTCATCGTCATATGTCTGGTCATAATTAAAGGCACTGTTGTCATCTTCATAATCCTGTTCTTCGTCATCATTAAGAGTATGTGATTCTTTCTGATCTGGAGTTTCCGATCCCGTTTCCTTGACGGCTTGTGATTCTTTCTGATCTGGAGTTTCCGATCCCGTTTCCTTGACGGCTTCTTTTCCCGTAGCACTTACGCCCCTTTGACTTCCAGTTTCTCTATTAAAAATAAGTCGTCGCACAATATCTCGAGTGCAGTGATAAATAATTCTAGCGGGTTCAGTGATGCAGCAGGTCTGTTTCAAGAGAGGATGGAGTAGTGTTAAAAACAGTATGGCATCGATAGATCTATATCGATCTGGTGAAAATTATTCGGACTAGTTAGCTAGCTGAATCAAAAAAGAAGATGTAATCATACCTGGATGGCCCTCAAAGAAGCTCTTCCGAGCGGCTCTCTGGCGGCAACGCTCGACGCCATACCCCTCACGCCCTTGGACTATTTCGGCGGCAGTACTTGCGGGAAACCCTAGATCGACCCCAAGGTGTTCCGTTCCTCATCGACTACTTATAGGAGGAGAGATGCCACCGAAATTAGGCAGCCCAGGCCGATACCGATACCGATACCGATCCCGTATAGCTAGCTGGCCTTCTCTTAGCCCACGGGCTAATCCAAAGTATGTAACGACTCACTGCCGGAGGGGGTCCTTCTCCTCCCCGGCGCGCGCCTGGGTGTCCCCGTGCTTACGTTCTAGTCTAGTAGTAGATTTGGCGTTAGGCTGGTCTGGTGATATGCCGCTGTATCGGATGCTCCTGGTGCTCTCAAGCTGCATCAAGGGGGCGCTTCTCCTTGTCATGCTCGCGGTGCTCCCGTGGTGGGAGCCGGAAGCGGCAGCCGGGGCGGTTGCAAAATCCTGTCTAAATAAGCTCATGGTGGGAGCGCTATCCAGGGAAGAGCTGGAGCTCCTTTCCCGTTCTTCCTGTCAAGGAGACAGTGGAGATGGGGTGCTGGAGCATGCTCAGGTCGACCCTGCCTTAGAAAGTTAGATGCTTCAAGGGAAGGTGGAGAGCGTGCGCATCTGTTCGCTCCGGAGGCTGCGAGAACTACCTGCGGAGCTCCACAGCAACGACAACATGCTGCCGCCGCTACTTTTGGCCATGGCGGCCACTCCGCGCTCGGCTGCGATTCCGAGCTTTTTCTTCCTCCAAGCCGGAGGCAGGGCCGGCCCTGACAAGTCAGAGGCCCTGTGCGAAGATAAAAAATGGCCCCCGTATACACAACTAAAAGAGCTGATTTTGTATACTGACAATATTCTCAATAGCAACTTAAACATTGAACACATATTCTTCCTAAATTTTCAATGCATGCATTTACCGACAATATTCAACTCACAAAGAAGCTACATTTGTCCAAGCAAATGAATCAACCAAAATAGCATAGCACTTCATCTCGCACTCCTACTCGCGCTTGTGCTTCACATCTCGTACGTCAGAACATGGACTTAAAACTGAAACATATGCACCTGGAACAGAAGAAGCTTGACTCGTTGCCAGGCCGGCCGCCGCCAGCCACTGGACACCGCTGCGCCGCCCCCTGCCCTGCTGCCTCCAACCGCAATCCCCAATTCTTCTTGGGTTAGCCCCTATTCTCAAGCTTGAGGAGAAGTAGAAAGCAAATCGAATAAAAACGAATCGGTTGTACAAACCTAGAAATATATAGGAAAGGATTAGGCCGGGGGATTAAAACCATTGCAAATCCTCGATGGATTTCTAGAGAACCAATGACTCACGATGTCCTCGCCATTATTTTCATTAGAATGGCTAAAAAACGTGAGAGAGCACCTCTCCTCGATCGATGCCGGTGATTGGGGAACCAGAGAAGATAAGAGAAAGAGGGGGCGGAGCCGTGGAGGAACGAGACCGAGGAGAGATACGCAGTCAATGCGATTATGCGGTGCGGGCACCGATCGATACGCTAGCATACGTTCTCCTTTTTT
This sequence comes from Dactylis glomerata, assembly GCA_007115705.1. NCBI lineage: Eukaryota > Viridiplantae > Streptophyta > Magnoliopsida > Poales > Poaceae > Dactylis > Dactylis glomerata. The sequence goes on from QXEO01001013.1 coordinate 669,843, forward strand.
TAATCCGAGTAGCGACCAAGCTAAGCGCCTCGCGTTGCTAACTATGGCTACTTAAGCGCCTCACCTAGTGTTGTACATGCCCTTAGAGCCCTCTTTGTGAACGTGTACCCACCGACGAAGTAAAGCGGTCTCTAGAACCTTTCCTTGTTCAAAAAATAAAATCATCCATCTCGCCTGCATACAGTTTAAGGGAACCGGCTCCTCTAACATTAAGGAGCAATGTGGAAAAGAAAGAAGTAAAGTCGGAGTATTATAGCTTACTAGGACAAATGCCCGTGCGTTGTACCGAGAAATCTTACATAATAATAAAACTAAGGGTTAATTGGATCCATGCCACTATGAATTTCACCAATTGAAGAAATGCCATTACAAAAAGTGAACTTGGTAAAATGCCACTATAACTTTTTCATACCTCTAACAATGCCATTTTGATCATTTACCAAATATATATGACAGCTATACTCGTACGTACCCTGTACTTGCGTACACATACACCTAAAAGAAAAAAAGAAAAATAGGGACCGAATGAGATAGTTTGACTTCTCCTAGCGTTGTATGCCTGGAAGGAATGGGCCAGTTTGTCTCGCCCTCGCGCGACAGGTCCGCACGAACCCTAGGGGCGGCGGCGGGGGGGAACAAAGACGGATGCGGTTGCCGGCGCCGCATCTGGAGCCCCCTCGTGCGACCACCTTTCCCCGCGCGTGGCCCCTCTCCCCTGCCCCCTCGCGCCTCTCCCCGTGTCGCCCCGCATCTCCTGCGCGCGGCTGTAGAGGGGCGGGTATGCCGCGGCTGTAGAGGGGCGGGTCTGCCGATGGCTGTAGACTGGAGGAGGTCATGGAGGAGCAGGTACAGGTCCCCAAGTCGCCATACCTGTGAGTGCACCAGTGCACCAGCCCCCCGACGGCTCTATATCAGTTACAGGTTGTTCATATCGTCAAACCGAATTTCCATAACATGTTGTCACCTTTTCAACCAATAGCAACATAACTGAGGAACAGAATGATGCATAGAGATATGTCATTGTGTTGGTGCGCTCTAATTTTTCCTTAGCATAAATGTCTAAGTCTATCTTGAATTTTAGATGACGATACAAAATAAAAGTCAATTGAGGAACACGCATGGACAACACACAAAAAGCAACAAATAAGTCGAATCTAGAGTATCAGGCTACACATGGTTGAAGCTTGAAGGCTAGCTAATTCGTTTACATGGACCATGCATGCATGCGTCAAGTGCACATGTAAACATGGAGGGGACAACGACGGCAAGAGCCGAACACAGCCACACTGAGCTCGCCAGCGTGCTAACAATGGCGTGTCATGACTGTCGCCAACACGTAGTGCGTCAGTAGTAAATAGTTAGAAGGTACAATAAAATTTGAAGACAAGATCAGACCCTAAAATTGAGCACATTAAGGATATAACATAGTACAGCCAAAATCTTTACTATTGGTTTCGAGTTGGTGATGAAGCCACCAACTCGACATACATCATGTAAGTGACCAAAATACCCCCGACTACATACACAGCGCGCTGCATGTTACAATCACGGGAAGCAAATAACGGGAAACAAATCACGGGAGCAATTAAGCAATTAATCACAGCGCGTCAAGTTACAATCACGAACTACATACACAGCGCGCTGCATGTTACAATCAAGCAATTATTCTCTTCCTAGCGATTTTCTCGCCCTCGAAAATTCCTCTGCCTCTCTATTCGATTTCAATCAGCGATTGCCTGCAATTGCTCCCGATTTTATTGTCGATTGCCCACTTCCCTCTCTTCCTCGTGGCTGGGACCAAGCTCTCCGGCAGACACCGCGCTGAGGCCCGCACACCTACCACTCGCCAGGCTCTAAACGTCCATTCACGATGCTGGCCGCGGATCTGGATCCCCGGAGAGCTGCGCGGCGTGGAGCAGAGCCATGAGCAGGTGGTCGTCGTTGTGGTAAGGGAGATCGGCTTGTTTCGCTTTTGTTCTTTGTTCTTACAATGTAAATACGGATTGTATGGCGTGCAGGAACCAAAGGAACTGCTGGACGTACGAATTCCAGGTCAAGGACTAGGTCGACAACTTCCGCCGGCCGTGGCACGCTGCCTCCCTCCGGTCACAAACCGCCATTCTACCCCCTACGTCATTCCAGCGATTGTGGCCACTATTGCGGACGTGCGAGCGACGACACCTCCTAGAACTGAGGAGCAGCAGGGACATGCGCCTCCTCGATGCTGAAGCAATCGATGTGGATGACAGCGCGACGATAATGAGTGGGGCGGGGAGCCCACACCCACCCCGGCGCCGGCTAAGGCGGACAAGGCTCCAGCTCTGAAGGAGGATGACGGGCTTCGTTGTACGGCTCAGGTCGACACCTCCGGGTTATGTGTCTTGGTAAACAGAGTGTATGGCTCCGGCCTTAGTCAGCTCTCTAATCAGAGGTAAGTGAATCCATGCACCTTTCCTTTTCTAATCAGATCCGTTTCTGTGTGGTATGGTATAGCCATTGATGATTTTTTATGGTTTAGTGTTAAACAAAACAGAATTTTATTTGGGATAAGCTGCATGTGTAGATATGCGGAGGAAGAACTCAACAATTTACAGTCCAATCTCAGTTTGATTGATCAAGCTTAGATTACATATGTTAAGGTCATATTTGCGCGTTCATTTCCAGACCTATGGCATAACCATCCAATCATCCATAGTTCACTTATGGGTATTTTCTGTCCGATGCCACTACTAGCAGATATAAGGTTTGATGATTACCCATTTGAAACTACTATTGGAAGTGGTATGCACAGCTGATATTTCTGGAGCAACGTATGCAATCTATCAGATGAGAATTAATTAGTTGACTTAGAGGAATTTGGCAACTTGTAGCATGTGCAGTTCATATTGTAAATGGCATTCTAACTGAAAAGAAATGATTTAGAGACAGGATGGAGCTTCATATGTACGGACATAATTAATTGACTTATCAGCTGTATGCAATTTCGTATGGATTTAACCTGGGACATGATTCTACCATATGGAAGATTTTAATTTGTATAGCTTCTAATAGTAGGTTTACGCACACAGGTTTGTGAACTGTGGGGTCGAGGAGGATTTTCTGGTACGCTTTTAGATACTCTTAATGGATTCCAGAGTATGCTCGATTACGTTCAGTATCAGCACGAAATGGCATGCAGTTCACCAGCGTTTTTCTTCCCTTTCACCCTGGTGGCCAAAAGCCTGCCTCCTTCAATCGTCAATCCCTCAGGTAGCCTGAATCTTTTCATAGCCCGAATCTGTATCTAAAAAATGGTTGACAGTGTTTGTTAGATCAATGAAAAAGCGGCAGATGAGTGTCTATCTCTAATAAGCTCAATCAGCAAAGCTTGAAACAATCTGTGTGGCCTTTCAAAGTTTTTTAAAGTAAAATGTAAAACTATGTGTCCTTTCAAAGTTTTTAAAAGTAAAATGTAAAACTATGTAGCCTTCCAAAATTTGGAAAAATTGTGTGGTCTTTCAAAACTTTTATATGTGTGCAGTTGCAAGCCTCCAACAATTTTGTTTGTGCGACCAGGGGACTTCCAGAAGAATTGGTATATGTAGTTGGTTATTCACCAAGCCAGCCTATTAGAAGAATAAAAAGCAAATGTAAACTTGTATTTAATCATTGGCACTATCATATTTGTTATTAAATGCCAGGTATATTCATAAAAGAAGATAACATGGATATGATTCTGATGAGGATAAAAATAGAAGGGCCGTGGCAACGCACGGGCACTCAACTAGTTGAGTCAAAGAATTCAACCCAGGATTAAGATGTGATTAAAAAGGAACATTAACTACATAATCTGCAGAGAGTCATATTAGAACAATTCAGTACATGGTAGTTTAAATTATGACCTAAATCATGTCGATAATAAAGCCAAATCAGCTACAAAATGGAAGCCTGGTCATTCATCAACTACTGAGATAACTATACCATTATAACTACGATATCTACAAAGAGGGCATCCAACAGCCAGCATATTATATTAATGTGTTTTTCCATTCTGTTAAAAGTTAGAGCAACCAGTAGGTGGTAAGGTGCCCTGGCAGCGCCTTAGCATTTTGCCTGCCTTAGGCGTCAAGGTGAGGGTTGATCGCCTTAACACCTTATTATCCATCTATAATAGCAAGATGACTATTTAAAATGAAAGTGCACCTGATATTTATAAAAATCAACAGGGATGGAGCTTCACTAAAATAATATGTGCTTCTGACAAGTTAGTAATTTAGCACAATGAAATATAAATATGATTTATATTGACAAACCTACAAGCACGTTCAAGGAGACGGCCAAGACAGAGCCAAGCCGTCTGAGCGGGCCTGCCGTGGCAGAGCAGCCTTACAGGCGGCATGGGGAAGGAGGGCGCCCCCTCCAGCAGCAGCATCGCGATCCCTCCACCGTGTGGTCCATTTTCGATAAAGGGAATATATTAATATCAAGAAGATACAAATTACACCCAGCCTCTGCACTAACATAATGTCAAGAACTACTCAAGACATTAAGAATGCACGCAGCCGAAAGAAAAGATATAAATAAAGTAAAAAACCCCGCCGAGTGATCAACAACACATAACAGCTAAACCTAACTCTGAGGATGCTGCTGCAAATTACTAATCACCAGGCTCACTGCCATCATGCGCACTGTCTTGCCGTGGACCAAGCGAAACCGTAATCGCATAATGGCTATGAAGAACCATATTCATCACATCCAGAATCCCGCCTCCACCATCTTCTAGCCTTCCAAGTGTAACCGCCTTATTATTCCTCACCTTAGTCTGCACCATGATCACGGCGTTGTGCCTGATGGTGCCAAGGTCGACGAAGTTGGGCTTCACAATGCGACTTCTCGAAGCCGCGTAGGCTGAGATTTGCAGTCACGCAGGATCGGATCCCCTCCGTCAGAAGTATAGGAGCCATGAAGACTGCCGGGCGAAGATTATTCTAAACTTAGGAAGCTGACCCATCGGGTAGATGCTGTCGATCGGAAAACATGGCTTGAAGGCTTAAAGCCCAGCACTTCACCATCTAACCAACAAGCATCAGATCCTAAGCAGACCCCAATGGTCTGAATGAACTGCCAGCGCCACCGGATCAGAACAGCGGCGGTTGTGCGGCCAGCTAGAACGGACGTCAATCAAATGCGTGCATGATGCAGATGGTGCAGATGCATCACATCATGCCCAGCAACGCAGATCGTGCATGCTGCCGGCTTGTACATGATGCGTACATAATCCGGCTGATACGTACAAGCTCCGGCCGTCCGCTCATGTCGCCGGCGCCGTCATGAGTCATGACTCCCGATTCAGCAGCCTTTGCCCTTGGAAACCGCCAGCGACGGCCCGATATTGGGCACTCAGATCGACGGCGTTCTCATGGCGGCCAACTGCGGCTAGATCGGTGGGCAACGGTGGTCAGATCCGTGGTGACGAGTGGATATGAAGATGGTAGCTAGGGCCAACGAGAAAGGAGAAGTGGCTTATTAGGGCACCCCACCGCCGCCGTCCGCCGACCGGCGGCTTCCTTCGACGGCGGCAGGGTGGAGAGGGTGTGGATCGAGGACTACTAGGTGTGGCGGCGCGGGGGGCCTCCGGAGTCGCCTGTGATGCGACCCGGGAGGCGATGAAATAGCGAATATATTTGAGCTGTTGGGGTAGCGCTCCTTTCAGCATGTGGCAGATGACAGCCCTCGGTGGCACAGGTTCCTATCGTCGTTGCCGCCCTGATAGTCAGTGCCCTCTCGCCGGCATGCAGCACCCTCCCTTGGCCATGCACACGACGAGGTTCATCGAGCGCGACGGAGCGCCGCGCATCATGCTACCGATGCACTCGCATGCCGGTGAGCAAGCCGACCGTGATGCCATGGTTCCTGGGCAAGGCTGATCAAGAAGTAAGTTCTCAGGTTTGACATCTACAGATGTACATATCTGAATGAAAAATACATAAAGCATCATGAGAAAGAGAAAATGCCGACTGCATAGCTACCCATTACAATGTGCATGCTTTCTAGGATAGAAAAGGACTGTACACCAAATAAGTTACCATTTTACAACAACATGCTGAAAGTTTCTGATACGAATTAGAAAACAAGGAAGCAACAAGCTAGCATGCATGTTCATTGCTTGTACATCTTGACGTAAACATAATTTTGCTCTTCTAGAAAAAAATAGCAATTCCAGATGTAAACCATGAGTGCGGGATACAATATATGTATATACATAGATGATTTGAGTGTGAAGAAATAGCGACTTAGCCATTTAGCTAAGACTATCCATGAACATGTATAAAAATACAACCAGTTTATGTTCTCACATGCAACACAAGACCGGTTTAGTAAAAAAAAAAATGGTAGGTGCATGGACAACGATAATATCTGCTAGGAACATCTTAGCTATAGCAAAATCAATTGTTTTTTTTCTGAAACTATAGAGTATATCAATCAAGTGGATATTTATAACATTGATTGTATGTTTGGAAACAGCAGCTTCCCAGAGAAGCAGCCACAAAGCAGTTTCTACAACTACAACAGGGGAAAAAGAAGTCGGTTTAAACTGTCAGGAAAACTAACAAAATAGAGACAAACGATTGCCCTGACAAGATGTAAGTTTTTGACACAAGTTAGTAAACCAAGAAGCAACATACTATGATGCATGTTGCTTGATTATGCAACTTGATGTAACATAGTTCTGCAGTTCCAGAAAAGATATCAATACACTAATACCAATTTTAAGCAAAAGAACAACATTAAAATTATATGATTTGAGTGTGAAAAGAAACAGTCAGACTTAGTCCTTCAACTACTATTGTCATGTACAGATGTAAATTATAACCAATTTTGTTTACAACGTGCCAAAAAAAATCTGGTATAGTCAGAAAAAAGAATGTAGTGGGTGGGTTAAAAGCGATAGATTCTGCTAGGAACATCTTAGCTAGACCAAAAACAGCTATTATATCGTATATCCAAAAAGATGTGGTATATCAAACAAGTAGATATTCATAAGACTATGATTGTATTTCTAGAAAGAGCAGCTCCTCTAAAGAGTTTCTATGGTTACAACAAGAAAAACAGGGTGTTGATCTATTGTCCAAAAAAAAAACAGGGTGTTGATCTAAGCTGTTAGGAAGACTAACATAATAGAGAAACGCACAATTGCCTCGAGGAATTCAAGGAATCCCACAAGCTAGGCCACAACATATCCAAGTAACCATAATCAGGAGGATAAAATAAATCCTTTTCTTTTTCAGGATAATAATCATCCAACAATATTATAGGAAAGGGCGAGAATTTATACCATTACATAGTTGTCACCTTCTCGACCTTTAAAGTGCACCTTGGGCACACCATGGGTGCCTCCTAGAGCATTGTCGAAACCTAGGAATGAATGGGCCTAAAACTACACGCGAGTTGCAGGAGGCCGCTGCCAGCACATCAGCAACAATAACGGAGCCCGAATGCACAGGGTCCTCGAAGAGCTGCATCACCCTCCGCTGGACCAGACCTAGCGGAACCTACGGATAAAAGGAAAGACCTTATTGCTAATACTATTTAATGCATAGAAATTATTGAGTTGTGGTAGTTTGGAAACAGGTCACGCATGTTTAAATATTGCATAGAAAGTTATTTGTGTGATCCTTATATTGCTCACCTCAAGGACCATGACTTCCAGGCTCGCTCAAAGAGTCGTTGCTTCTGTACCCTAGCTGAGAAGCCACATCTGTAAGGTGTTCAATTCAAAATCATGTTAACATGAGATAACTACTGTGATTAGCTAGATAGATTCGACACACATTACCAGGTATTGTTGACATCAATGTCTGGCTAAGATTCCTATGAACACATTAGAAAGAACAAGTAATGTGGAAACAAAGGCCAGGGTCTTCTGGCTAAAAATTATCAGTTTTCGTGCAAATGCGGTACCATACGCTCTTCACCCCTTCTGTAACAGTGGATAGAACAGCGGCAAGTAAACATGAATACAAAGGATCAGTCTTGAACAGCATGGACATAACCATGATGATAACTCAATGAAGTTGTGTCATAGAGTCTACATTCTACGAACAAATATGAATGCACCTTCCACACAAATGGATTAATAGACTGTTATTTAAGAAGCAAGAGTGTCAACAGATGACCATTTTACTTAAGTATGGGTATACTGAATCAAAACGCCAACTATGCAATAACATGTAGTGCAAGAAATACGAGGCTATCTATCATAGAGAGGAGAGAAATATATATATTTAACTATAAAAAGAAACATAGACCTTGGAGAATGAATCTAGGTTTGAAATAGCTTTTGCCCCATGCCTTGAGCATATTGTTCGCCACTAGCTCGAGCACAAGGCTGCCCATGGGCGTAAGCTGCTTCATCCAATCGGTCTGCCGATAGAGTTGCATGTACATAATCAGACAGAATGTCAAACAAGAATGGTGCTAAGTAGGACTGATGGAATGGAGGAATGGATTTCAGGATGTTAAAAAAATATAGAGCATGCACCTCAACTTCAAGGTAGCCCTTCCTGTTGGATTCCCAGAATGAAGGGACTCCTTGCAGCAGAGGACGTCCTGGAGCAGGCCCTCGCTGCGGAGGTATACAAGACAATCGCATTTCAAATAGTACATAACTTCTCGGAGCTTTTAGTGAAGCTACATAGTAAGCTTCATATCCAGCCTTCGCACAAGGGGAAATAATGAAAGGAAAACGACTGGTAATAGATACATGATTAGCAGGAAATCCAAGGGTCTTCCATTCATAACCATGATCCCCTCGAGGCCCGTGCTGCCCTCCTTACTCAACACAATATAAAACGTTAGTCAAAACCTTACCAGCAGAATATCCCTATACCTAAAGAAACAATTAAATCAAACCACTCCTAGTCCTAATAAAGGGACATAGTATATGGTTAGATAGCCAGCGTTTAAGAGGCACTGCTATGCCAATTCAAGTCATTTCCATGTTCTAGTTAGGTCTCATACAACGGATCAGCAAAAGGTCAACACAAAGTATGAGCAGTACATGGCTTGCGGAATCTCCATATCATCACTCCCATGCTCGAACTGAAATTGTTGATACCATGCTTGTACCATTTATAACGAAAACAAAATCAGAAAGAGATATTGCCTTTTGGGTTCAAACTAATTACTAGGAGTCTAGGACCAAGCAAAACCATGAGTTGTTCATCTCTAATTAACTTCATGCAAAAGAAACTGGCCATGCCAACAAAATTCTATAGAAAGTACAAACCAAATTCTTTTGCATGGTAAAAGAGCAATTAGGAAAACTAAAAATAATAGGATGATTGTGTAATGCAAGGTCATACTTGTGAAGCAAATCCATGTCACTAGACCTCTGACTTTACAGGGTACAGATGATTATGCACTTATAATAAAGAGTAGAGCAAAACAGTGCATGCATCTTAATGTTACATGAAGAAACAACGCAGAAATGAGGAATCGGTGTCCATGCAACTGAAAGTTACTCAGAAGAAATAACATAGAGATGATGAATCGCAAGTATACCTTGTTGCAGCGGCAGATAATCTGCTTCATTCCAAGAGTGAGCGCGCGGAGAGCATGCTCACAGGACTCACGGCTTCCTTCTCGAACCAGATGGCTAGTTGTGGTCGACTTGCCAGAGTCGACATGGCGAATGACCACAATATATGCTAATGTGAGTCTTCTCTTTACCCATGGCTGAACTGTTTCGCTGTAGGAACAAAGTAAATAGAGGTGTTAGAAAAAACAGATGAAAAGAATCCAAGCACCTAAAGTGTAAGCAGTGAAAAATCTCACAAACAGTTAATAACATATGATAAAAGAAGTAACTTAGGGCTCCATTCTATCCTAAGTCGTGTAAAGATACCTGGTTGAGAAATTAGGAGGGAGCTCCAGATAGATCTTTCAGTGTGTGACAAGTATCCAAAGCCACCAAAAGGAACAGTGGAAGTCGGCCAAAGCTTAGTGATAAACCTCACAAATTTTTACTGTTTCTCTATATAAAACGTCAATTAGTTTTTCAACACTTGAAAGAAATCAAACACCAATAAAATGAATGCTAAGAAGCTAGACAAAATAATGGCCTACACGTTAGCATGCGGCAAAGAAGAAACATCTAATTGGCAGCAATGTGATCTCTGATCCCACGGAGTAGAAAGCAACCAATACCAAAACATAATAAGCATTCTAGTAAGTTGTAATGCAGATCAAAATCCGCCATGATTAGCATGAATCTAAAAGACATACTATTTGTAGTTAGTAGGGCCTTCCGTGATCCCTTCGAGGCAACGTATGTAGAGTCACCCTTGTTCACTAGTAGAAAAAGGGTCTTTGGTCCAGCACCCAAATGTCATCTGTCCCGGTTCGGCTGGCCACTGGGGACCAATGACACGTATTGGTCCCGGTTCATGTCGCCTGGAGATTAGTCCCGGTTCATTTCGGGGTATCGGTCCCGGTTTGTGGCATTAACCGGGACCAAGGCCTCCCTAGCATGACACGTGCCTCTATGCGGGTCATCGGTCCCGGTTCATGGCATGAACCGGGATCAAAGACCCTCCCCTGGCTATAAATTGATACCCAGCCCTTTGCCCTTTGCCACAAAAATTTGCTGGATTGTGTGTGTGGTGTGGGTGCTAGCTTTTTTTTCCTTTGATTGCACACAAGGTGTTCGACGAAATGTCCATGCCACATTTAAGTTCGCACAACACGGTATCCTCCGCCGAGGTTAGCAACCTTATCTTCTTCATCTGTAACTGATATAAAAATCTTGCATATGTGTCCATGTGGGTGGTCATTTCACTATTCATGATGTTATTGTAATAGTTAATTATTATAACGCAGATCGATGCGCGGATGCGATGGATGTACGGCGACCGACGCGATTCTGATTTTATTGCAGGCCTGCATAAATTTATCGATGTGGCTAAGGCAAACAAAGTGGATAATTTTATGCCTTGTCCCTGCATCGACTGTCGAAATTTGACGGAGCACTCTGCCCCGAGAATCCTTCAAAGCCATCTGCTTCGGAGAGGTTTCATGCCCGGATATTATTGTTGGGCCATGCACGGAGAAAGAGGGGTTAGGCTGGAAGAAAATGAAGAAGAGGATGATGACAGCTATCCTGAAGAATACGGTGATACTGCAATGGAAGACAATGAAGAAGAGGGAGGCGGCAATGAAGAAGAACAACGGGCATCGGATGAGCCCGGTGATGGTCTTGGTCGGGTCATTTTTGATGCAAAGCAACAATGCGATACAGAAAGGGAGAAGCTGAAGTTGGAGGCCATGCAAAACGATCACAAAAAGTTATTATACCCAAATTGCGAAGATGGCAGCACAAAGCTCGGTACCACACTTGAACTGCTGAAATGGAAGGCAGAGGCTGGTTTATCTGACAAGGGATTTGAGAAGTTACTGAAAATAATGAAGCCAAAGCTTCCAAAGGATAATGAGCTGCCCGAGACAACGTACGAAGCAAAGAAGACTATCTGCCCTCTAGGATTAGATGTGGAGAAGATACATGCATGCATTAATGACTGTATCTTATACCGTGGTGAGAAGTATGAGAATATGGATAAATGTCCGGTATGCACTGCATGTCGGTACAAGATCAGACAAGATGACCCTGGTGATGTTGAGGGTGATGACGAGCCCCCCAGGAAGAAGGTTCCTGCTAAGGTTATGTGGTATGCTCCTATAATACCACGGTTGAAACGTCTGTTCAGAAACAAAGAGCATGCTAGGTTGTTGCGATGGCACAAAGAAGAGCGTAAGAAAGACGGGAAACTGAGACACCCCGCCGATGGGTCGCAGTGGAGAAACATCGAGAGAAAGTACTCAAACTTTGCAGGTGATGCGAGGAACTTATGGTTTGGTCTAAGTACAGATGGCATGAATCCTTTTGGGGAGCAGAGCTGCAGTCACAGCACCTGGCCCGTGACTCTATGTATCTACAACCTTCCTCCTTGGTTGTGCATGAAGCGGAAGTTCATTATGATGCCAGTGCTCATCCAAGGACCGAAGCAACCCGGCAACGACATTGATGTGTATCTAAGGCCATTAGTCGATGAACTATTGCAGCTGTGGGCAGAACCAGGTGTAAAGGTGTGGGATGAGCACAAACAGGAGCCATTTGACCTATGAGCGTTGCTGTTCGTAACCATCAATGATTGGCCTGCTCTTAGTAATATTTCAGGACAGTCAAACAAGGGATACAATGCATGCACGCACTGTTTAGATAAGACTAAAGGTACATATTTGGATAAATGTAAGAATGTTGTGTACCTGGAGTGTCGTAAATTTCTTCCGACCAATCATCAAGTAAGAAAAAAAGGCAAGCATTTCAACGGTGAGGCAGATCACCGGAAGAAGCCTAAGCTCCCTAAAGGTGCTGATGTATTTGGTATGGTGAAGGACCTAGAAGTAATATTTGGAAAGGGTTCTGGCGGTCAATCTGTTCCGAAAGACCCCATTACCGGACACACGGCCATGTGGAAGAAGAAATCTATATTTTGGGAGCTTGAGTATTGGAAAGACCTAGAGGTCCGTTCTTCAATCGATGTGATGCACGTGACGAAGAATCTTTGCGTGAACCTGCTAGGCTTCCTAGGCGTGTATGGGAAGACAAAAGATACACCAGAAGCACGGGAGGACCAGCAACGTATCAAAGACCCATACAACAAGCATACTGATAAAGGCCGTCAATACTTAAGCAGCTACGCTCTTACCAAAGCAGAGAAGGAAATCTTTTTTGAATGCCTAAATAGTATCAAGGTCCCGGCTGGGTTCTCGTCAAATATAAAGGGAATAATAAATATGACAGAGAAAAAATTCCAGAACCTGAAGTCTCATGATTGTCACGTGATTATGATGCAGTTGCTTCCGGTTGAATTGAGGGAGCTTCTACCGGAAAATGTTCGAGTACCCATTGTGAAGCTATGTGCATTCCTCAATGCAATATCTCAGAAGGTGATCGATCGAGAAAGTCTAGAAAGGCTACAAAAGGATGTGGTCCAATGTCTTGTCAGTTTTGAGTTGGTGTTCCCCCCGTCCTTCTTCAATATTATGACGCATCTCTTAGTTCACCTAGTTGATGAGATTTCCATTCTCGGTCCTGTATTTCTGCACAATATGTTCCCCTTCGAGAGGTTCATGGGAGTCTTAAAGAAATATGTTCGTAATCGTGCAAGGCCAGAAGGAAGCATCTCCAAGGGCTATGGAACAGAGGAGGTCATTGGGTTCTGTGTTGACTTTCTTCCTGACCTTAAGCCGATTGGTGTTCCTGAATCACGGTATGAGGGGAGACTGAGTGGAAAAGGCACGCTAGGAAAGAAAGCAATGATATTTAGGGACGGGCATTCTTTGAATCAAGCACACTACACAGTTCTACAAAGTTCTACCTTCGTGGCTCCGTATATCAAGGAACACATGAATGTTGTACGCTCTAAGTTCCCGGGGAAGGATGACTACTGGATTAAAGAAAATCACATGGAGACTTTTGGCACTTGGTTGCAATTACATCTCATAAATGACACCACTATTGGAGATCAGCTCTACTTGTTGGCCGCGACACCATCTGCGACTGTATTGACTTTCCAAGGGTACGAGATAAATGGGAATACATTTTACATGATCTCCCAAGATAAAAAGAGCACTAACCAAAATAGTGGTGTCCGCTTTGATGCAACATGTGACAATGGGAAAAAGGACACATACTATGGTTACATAGAGGAGATATGGGAACTTGACTATGGGCCTACTTTTAAGGTCCCTTTGTTTCGGTGCAGTTGGGTCAACATGAATAGAGAAGGGGTAAAGGTGGACCAGCTGTACGGAATGACAACAGTGGATCTCAAGAATCTTGGTTACAGAGACGAACCATTCGTCCTAGCCAATGATGTGGCTCAGGTTTTCTATGTGAAGGACATGTCCTCCAGACCGAAAAAAAGGAAAAATAAGGAAACGAATACATCAGACGATGAGCCCAGGCGTCACATAGTTCTTTCAGGGAAAAGAAACATCGCGGGAGTCGAGGACAAGACAGACATGTCAGCAGATTATGATAAGTTTGAAGAAATTCCGCCCTTCACCGTGAAAACTGACCCTTGCATCCCGTTAAATAATGAAGATGCTCCATGGTTACGGCCTAAGAAGCGATCATAGGCAAGGGATCGACATACGCGACGAAGGAGAATTACCCTAAACCCTATGTAAATCTATGTAATGTATGAAAACTATGACACGTCATTTTGTGAATGATTTTTTATGATGTTTGCAATTATCCAAGTTCAATATTTTTCCATGCAGCTATGACACATAATATTGGAGTGATTCAGTCATAGTCATGCCTAGCCCTATAAACATCGCCACTGTAGTCGTCGTAGTCGTCGACGTTGTCATCGATGGCATCGGAGTCGCGGTAGTCGAACCTCGGCGGGTGAGCACGCGTGGGCTGAGACTGAGGGTAGCACAGGCGGGGGCCACGGTAGGCCATGACGCTCTGGAGAGTCCGGCTGCGCCACCACAGCCGACGGCCGGCCTCGTTGAAGTTCGAACAAGGTGGGCCGTCCTCCTCGTGCCTGGCAAGCGCACTCTCACGCCGATTGATGAAGAAGGCGTCCCAAGTCGGGCTGTAGTCGGGATGCCACTGGGGATTCCTCCGCTGCTCTGGCGTGAGCTCGAAGTAGTAGTGGTTCGTGATGGCCATCTGACGCGCCACACCTAGAGGGACAGGAGGGACCGGTACGCCTCCGACGCTCAGCATCCAGCCGGTGGGGACGCGGTAGCCCGGCGGGCAGGGGTAGTTTGAGGCGCAAAGTGCCTCCGCCTCCTTGGGGGTTAGAGATACGATGGAGGCCATGGGAGAGAGTGATGAGGTTTGCAGATATGAGTCTAGATGTGATATGTAAATGGAGGCCAAGCCTACATATATATAGTGAAAAAATGGCGGGAAGACGGAGGCGGGAAAAGGTGGAAAGCGCGAGAAGAAAATAGGCGGGAACGCAGTGGCGCGGGAAACTATCTAACCTTTAGTCCCGGCTGGTGGGTACAACCGGGACTAAAGGTGGTTTTGTGTCATCTAACTAAACTGTCGGTGGGATAAGGAAAACTTTCTCCTGCAACATCGTAAGCCATTCCAAGATGCACGTGTGCACAATATGGGCACATTATCATAAACTATGCCCTGATTCTAGCCATAACATTGGTGGTTTGACCTAAATGCCATGAAACCTCGAACATGATAGGTCATTTTGTGAAGGATTTTTTATGATGTTTGCAATTTTCCAAGTTCAATATTTTTCCTTGCAACTATGACACATAATATGACACCACGCGAAGGTTTCACATTGTTTGGATCATTTTTGAATTTCTTATGCCCGTTTCAAACTATATTCAAAGCGGCGGGCTTGAAGCTTCTTAGCCCGGGGCTGAGCCTCGCTAAACTTGAAGTAGATCTCTAGTGAAATAGCATGTTGTGAACCTATAAATGATTTTTAAAAAAATTCACAAGCATTATATCCTGTACTTGTAGTTCAAATCTGGGCACCCTCCTATCGAATCGGCAGGAATTTGTCTTTTTCATGAGGGATGGACGGTAAGGTTTCTGATACACCGGTTGGGAATTGGTCCATCTAAGGTGGTCTAGTATTTTTGAAAAATGGGTTGGTGCCAATGCCAAACTTTAATTTGGTGGTTCCTTCATAGAACACCCCAATTTCGGCACCTCAAAAATGGAAATTGGCTATTTCGTGCGTCGAAAACGAAAACTTCCTCCTGCAACATCGTAAGCCATCCCAAGATGCACATGTGTGCACAATATGGGCACATTATCACAAACTATGCCCTGATTCTAGCCATAACATTGGTGGTTTGACCTAAATGCCATGAAACCTCGAACATGATAGGTCATTTTGTGAAGGATTTTTTATGACGTTTGCAATTTTCCAAGTTCAATATTTTTCCTTGCAACTATGACACATAATATGACACCACGTGAAGGTTTCACATTGTTTGGATCATTTTTGAATTTCTGATGCCCGTTTTAAACGTGTTAGTGTATTTTTTATTAAAAATAGTAAAATTGTTTAGTTAGAATTAATAATTTTGAAAACAGAAAATGGTTTTGGATTAGTTATTTAAATTGAAACACTTTTCCTGTTGAAAGTTTTTTCAAATTTTAAATAGAAGAAAGTTTTTTCCTGTTAAAATGAAAACAGCAAGTTAAAACAGAAAAACAATGGGCACGTGGCGGCTCAGCAGCGCCCCTCGCCCAGGACATTGGTCCCGGTTTGTGGCATCAACCGGGACCGTTAATGGGCACGTGGCGGCTCAGCAGCGCCCCTCGCCCAGGTCATTGGTCCCGGTTTGTAGCATCAACCGGGACCGTTGAGACATTGGTCCCGGTTGGTGCCACGAATCGGGACCAATGACCCCTCCAAATATAACTGGCCCTTCTTCCTCCCCCACTTCCCCCCAAATCGGCCGAAACTGCTAAGGACTTTTGCGCGCGGAGCGAAACCACGCCGGCAGGCTGTCCGAGTTTCGTGCCGCCGTCCTCGGAGAGCGCCGCCGCTGCCGCCGTCCTCGGTGAGCGCCGCCGCCGCGACCTCTCCCTTTTCCCCCCGCGCCGCCGCTCATCACATTCTCTCTCTGCAGGTGGCCTGCGCCGCCGCCCCCCAGCGTCGCCGCGATGCCCGGCCCCGTGCGCCCGCCCCGCACCCCCAGCGCCGCCCCCCGACGCCACCCTGCGGCCGCCCCGCCCCCCAGCGCCGCCGCCCCCCTTCGACGGTGAGCTCCTCGGGAGGGAGCTTCCCGGCCCGGCCGGCCGGCCCTTTGGCCAATTTTTTCTTTTTTTAAATTTCGCATTTAAATTGTCATACGCAAATTTTTCATTACTTATATATATATATAATACATAGAAATTAAAAAAAACATAGAAAAATAAAAATAAAAATAAAAAAGCCCTCGTCGGGGCGGGCACAGGGGCGTCGGCGTCGTCGTCCTCGCCGCGGCCTACTCGTCGTCCTCGTCGGGGAGGATGATGTAGGGCGACTGCGGCCACGGCCAGTTGGCCGCAGGCGGTGGAGGAGGACCATGTGGAGGAGGCGGCGGTGGAGTCGCCGCACGCTGCGGTGGCGGCGGCGGCGGGCCTGGTGGAGGAGGCGGCGGTGGAGTCGCCGCACGCTGTGGAGGAGGCGACGGTGGCCGGCCGTGCTGCTGGTGCACGGACATGGCCAGCGCCGTGTCGATGCCGGCCCACCGCCTCTTCTCCTCCTCCTCGGAGACGAGGACGGCGACCCGGAGCTCCTCCTCCTCGGACATCGGTGGCGGGGGTGGCGGCGCCTCGCCGTGGTCCATCGCGTCGAGGATGCCGTAGGCGACCCGCCGGCCTCGTGGTCGTGGCTGCCCTTGCCCTTCTTGCAGAACCCCATGGCTGCTGTGGTGGCCGGGATGTGGTGGCTCTGGCGGCTGCAGTGGCTATGGCGATGGAGGCTGGTGGCCGCGGCTCCGTTGGCCTCCTTTTAAAGGGGCCAGTGGCCGGGCGTCCAACGGCCGCAATGAATGCCACCGAGCGGCAGCCCAATCGGCACGCCAGCGTTGATGCCGCGGCAGGCATTGAAGGTGACGGCGGGGCGCCCAAAGCACTGACGCGGCGGGACTCGAGGCGACGGGAGACGCACTGACGCGGGCGTCGCGTTGGAGAAGACGTACTGACGCACTGACGCGGGCCGACGCGTCGCGGTGCTGTTTTTTTGGGCCTCTTTTGCCCGCTGGTGCTGTTTTTTCGGCCTCTTTTGTCCGCTGGGTGCTGTGGGCAATTCCTATTTGACGCGCACCCCCCACAGACGTTAAAATCTTAGTGGGCTGGCCCAATAGAAATAAAAATCTATTATTTTTGTCCGGTCAAGAACATGCCTTCAGGCGTCCACCCGTAACAGGCGCTTGAAGCGCCGAATAGGAATGCCCTTAGTACTTAGTTAGAAGTTAGTGTTAGTTTGTTAGTTAGAATTAGAATTAGTTAAAATTAGTTTTAGCATGCATTTTGAATATATAGTGTGCATTCTAACTAACAAATGTCGGTATATTGCAGAAACTATGGATCCAGCACATAAAAAAAGTCAAGATGATGAATACTTCCTCCAAGGAATGATCCGAGAAAATGTAGATATTGATGTCACCAGGACATTTCTGAACGATTCCGGTGAGGGAGATGAATCTCTCAACCGAGGAGACGACTCCGGTGAGGTAGAAGCCTGGGACGGGGGAGAAGCCGGTGAGGGAGAAGCTGACAAGGGAGAAGGCGACGAGGGAGAAGCCGACGAGGGAGAAGACGACGGCTCCGGCCGAACCTTAAATCTCGGAAACTCCGGCGAGGTGTATATATGTTTTTTTGTAATGCCCGACTGTCTATATATATACATGCATATATTAACACTCTTTCTTATTTTAGCCCTCCGGATCGAGCACTTGTTCCGTCAGAACAAAACGAGGCCCAACCAAAAAGTTGGACAACAAAGTGAGTTATAGGATCGAAGTGGTCGGTGTAGACGGCCAACCGCTAGCTCCTGAAGATGTCGCAAAAAAATTTGTCAAGCAATGTGGAGTTCTTGTGAGGGACCACATCCTGATCATCGTTCAAGAATGGAATCGGCCAAGCAGCGGTGGAGTCCTGTTTGTCGGCGACGTCGCCAAAGATAAGCTTTTTGACAGGCTTATGCTTAATTTCCTCCTGCCGAGGCTAGATGTGAATCCAGATGAGGAGAAGGAAGCAAATGAGGAGCTACTTAAAAGAGTAAAGAAGTTTGCTCTGATCAAGATGGCCGAGGCATTCAAGAACTGGAAGAAGAAACTGTACCTTAAGTTTGTCAAGTTAGACAAGACTCCGGATTTTAATCAAGCCGGCTATGCTAAGTTAAGACACCAGTGGGCTGATTTTGTGAAGTACAAGACATCGGAGAAAGCTTTGGAAAGGTCGAGAATAAATAAAGAGAACGCTGCTAAGAAAGTGTACCACCATAATATGGGGTCTGCTGGCTACGCCGCTTGCATGCCTAAGTGGGATGCACTTGAGGTCAAGTATATTGCTGCCGGGATCAGACCAGAGCCCACAACATGGACACCACGGGCGAGAAACTGGTTTTACGGCCATGGGGGCACGTTGGACGAAGAAGGGAGGGCAATATATACCCAGAAACACAAAGATCATCCCCTACTGCCCATCGAAGATATTAGAAGTGCAGTACAAGATGTGGAAGCGGGACGGTTCGTTCCCGATAGAGAGAACGACGAGCTCACACGAGCCCTCAAAAATGATGAACACACCGGACGAGCACGAGGCACACCGGGCTCCAAGCCGTGGAAGGTTGCCTTCCCCGCGGAAATGAAGAGATACCCCGATAAAAGTCATCAGAGGAGAAAGGAAAGGGAGGCAGCTGAGAAAGCGGCAGCTGCAGACCGGCTGCGTAATGTAGAAGAAGCATTAAAGCGGCAGCAGGATCAACTCGACAGACTTAGCCAGCAAGGTATCAGCAGCCAATCTCAGCGGCACATGGTAGAAGCTGCATTCGATGGTATCGACGCCCTATCAAATAAGAAAAGCAGCGTCGCTTCCACCCAGCTCCACGATGGTGATGATGATGCACTGACGATGGCTCCTCCTAAACGCTACCCAGTGGATGATATCACGGAGAGCACAGCTTGTGAGCTAAAGGTGCAAGTTATGAACTTAAGGGTGACAGCGGCGGTCGGCATGGCCGTACCAACTGCGCCTAACGGAACTTGGCATTGCAGACCGATTCCAAAAGGGTACGCTGTCGTCACGGTGGATGATGTCACGCAAGATTTTGAGGAGCTGAAGCTGGACCACCCTGCAGGGGAAGATAGGGACCTGACTGAACTAGGAGAAGCCAAAGGGGGGACTATTGTATGGCCAAAGGAGCACATCGTGCTTCCAAATTATGTCCCGCCAAGGCCACCCACTCCTCAGAGCAGCAGTCCACCTTCGCCGCCACCTCACCATTCTCCAGCGCAACCGTCGCCTTCACCGCCTCACCACTCACCGCAGCTGTCTCCACCGCCGCCTCAGCCGTCTCCGCCGCCGCGTCAGCCGTCTCCGTCCCCTGAGCCTCAGAGACTAAAGCGGAAGTATACTAAGAGGGGCAGCACCACCAGCAGCAGCAAGAGCACGTTCCGATCACCGAAACGTAAGCTATCGCCCCTCCCAAGAGTACCTCATCAGAATATGAAGAAGCTTCCTTACGAGAAGACAGATGAGGAAATTGCTACGGCCGCAGATGCCCATTATCAACAGTGGAAGACTGACATGGCTAACAAGAAAAATCCAAAGCCGACGGAGCCATTGATCTTCCCGGTCACCGCAGAAGATAAAGCCAAAGCAGCCGCGCTTAAGATTCAGCTTCACCAACCCATAGCGCTCACACCTGACTATAATCGCTCTATTACCAAGTCGGCTGAGGAAAAAGAGCGGAGAGTCGGGAAAGAAGTTGCCCAGCTCGGACAACAGAAAAATCAATCGATCGAACCGCTCAAAGTGTACGATACCAATGAGTGGAGAGCCCAGGAGCGGCATGATCCGAACATTGATCCGGAGTTTATTCAACTCTACGGAGAAAAGGCCAAGTTATATGGACTGTCTATTGCTGAGTACATGAGCCGTCTGGATGAGTTCGAGGGGTACCAGCAAATAGCGTACAAATACCGGTACGGGAATCCTCTCGTCAAACCCGAGTTAGTCAAAGATCTACCAACAAAAATGCGGAGATTGCATAACTGGTACATACAAGCCTGTGCTGAATCCACAAACTGGATCTATGCTGGATATAAACACCACCATTACGGTCATGGCACTAGTAGAAAAATGGGCAACGGTCTACGCCTTTAGTACCGGTTCCCGTATGAACCGGTACTAAAGGGTGTATTAGTACCGGTTCATTCGCCCAGCAGGCCGAGCAAGATCAGTACCGGTTCGATGGGGGCCTTTTGTACCGGTTCATACATGGAACCGGTACTAAAGGGTTTTAGTGGGCCAGAGCTGAACCTTTAGTACCGGTTCATATAAAGAACCGGTACTAAAGGGCCCTGCCCTATTACTTCAAGCGCCCGATCATCCCTGCATCTCATTTTCCCTTCTTCTCTCTCACATTTCCAAACATTTTGCACCTCTCACACTCCAATAAATCTTCATTTTTATCCACCATTTTATCAAGATTGACGGCACCCATCTATCTAAAGGTTAGCAATATCATCCTTTCTTCCGGCGTTCCTAATTTAGCTCATTTCTTTGCTAGTTTAACTCGTATTATTTTTCTAGTGCTAGCAAGGTGTTTGATGAAATGCCTAAGTTAGGGATTTCATTCTTTTTGTATGCAATTGAGCTCAAATTAAAGTATGATTTGTAGGTTTTAGTATCGTCCCCGTCCTCACCGCCGTCGATCGCCAGCGTCTTCCCCTAGCCGGCACTGTACCACCTCGGTGAGCCTCTTTTTTTTAATAAAAAAAACTTAGTTTTATGTGATGAACTTGAATATTAATTAAGTTGGTCACTCATATATCCATGATGTTGTGTAATTAATGATTTTTGATATACTTATATAATGCAGATGAATCGACAATGGATGTACGGTGACCGATGCCATCCCGACTTCATTACTGGCATGCATTATTTTCTCAACGTGGCGGAGGCAAACAGGCGGTCGAATGGTTTCATTTATTGTCCATGTAGTTCCTGTAGAAATACGAAGGATTACTCTACCTCAAAGACCCTTCACTTCCACCTGCTTGAGAATGGTTTCATGCCCGGCTATAATTGTTGGACCAAGCACGGAGAAAGAGGGGTTATAATGGAAGGCAACGAAGAAGAAGAGGATAGTGACAACTATCCTATATTCACTGAAGACGGTGATAGTAGTATGGGGGAAGACGAAGCTGAAGAAGAGCCCATTTTTGATGAGCCCATTTTTGATGACCCCGATGACGATTTGGGTCGGGCCATTCTTGATGCGAAGATAAACTGCGGAAGTGAAAAGGAGAGGTTGAAGTTGGAGAAAATGTTAGAGGATCACAACAAACTGTTGTACCCAAATTGCGAAGATGGCCAGAAAAAACTGGGTACCACACTGGAATTGCTGCAATGGAAGGCAGAGAATGGTACTTCTGACAAGGGATTTGAAAAGTTGCTGAAAATAATAAAGAAGATGCTTCCAGGGGAGAACGTATTGCCCTCTAGTACGTACGAAGCAAAGAAGGTTGTCTGCCCTCTAGGATTAGAGGTGCAGAAGATACATGCATGCATCAATGACTGCATCCTCTACCGCGGGGAGTACGAGAATTTGAATGCATGCCCGGTATGTGGTGCATTGAGGTATAAGATCAGGCGAGATGACCCTGTCGATGTTGAGGGCGAGTCTACCCACAGGAAGAAGGTTCCTGCGAAGGTGATGTGGTATGCTCCTATAATACCACGGTTGAAACGTTTGTTCCAAAACAAAGAGCATGCCAAGTTGTTGCGATGGCACAAAGAAGACCGTAAGAAAGATGTGATGCTGAGACACCCCGCTGACGGGTCGCAGTGGAGAAAAATCGACAGAAAGTACACGTCATTTTCAGATGACGCAAGGAAGTTAAGATTTGGTCTAAGTACAGATGGCTTTAATCCTTTCGGGGAGCAGAGCTCCAGTCATAGCACCTGGCCAGTGACTCTATGTATCTATAACCTTCCTCCTTGGTTGTGCATGAAGTGGAAGTTCATTATGATGCCAGTGCTCATCCAAGGACCGAGGCAACCCGGCAACGACATTGATGTGTACCTGAGGCCATTGGTTGAAGAACTTTTACAGTTGTGGCATGAAGAAGGTGTACCTATTTGGGATGAGCATGAACAAAAGGAATTTAACCTACGAGCGTTGTTGTTTGTAACCATCAATGATTGGCCTGCTCTTAGTAACATTTTAGGACAGTCAAACAAGGGATACAATGCATGCACACACTGTTTAGGTGAGACTGACAGTATATATTTGAGAAACAAGAATGTGTACATGGGGCATCGTCGATTTCTTCCAAAACAACATCAAGTAAGAAAGAGAGGAAAGCATTTCAGAGGTGATGCAGAAGACCGAATGAATCCTACCCGGCCTACTGGGGATGTTATATATGACATGGTCAAGGATTTAAAAGTGATCTTTGGAAAGGGTCCTGGCGGACAATCTGTTCCGCATGATGTTGACGGACATGTACCCATGTGGAAGAAGATGTCTATATTTTGGGAGCTACCCTACTGGAAAATCCTAGAGGTTCACTCTGCAATCGACGTGATGCACGTGACGAAAAATCTTTGCGTGAATCTGCTAAACTTCTTGGGCGTGTATGGGAAGACAAAAGATACACCGGATGCACGGCACGACCAGCAATGTATCCACGAAGGAAACAACCTGAATCCAGAGAAGTATCAAGGTACTGCCAGCTACGCTCTTACCAAAGAAGAGAAGGAGATCTTTTTTGAAGTCCTGAGTAGCATCAAGGTCCCGTCTGGCTTCTCATCAAATATAAAGGGAATAATAAACATGTCAGAGAAAAAGTTTCAAAACCTAAAGTCTCATGACTGCCACGTGATTATGACACAATTACTTCCGGTTGCATTGAGGGGGCTTCTATCGGAAAATGTTCGAGTACCCATTGTGAAGCTATGTGCGTTCCTCAATGCAATTTCTCAGAAGGTGATCAATCCACTAACTCTACAAAATTTACAGAAGGATGTGGTGCAATGTCTAGTCAGCTTCGAGTTGGTGTTCCCACCATCCTTCTTCAATATTATGACGCATCTCCTCGTTCACCTGGTCGAAGAGATTAGTGTTCTCGGTCCTATATTTCTACACAACATGTTCCCCTTTGAGAGATTCATGGGAGTCTTAAAGAAATACGTTCATAACCGTGCTAGGCCAGAAGGAAGCATCTCCAAGGGCTATGGAACAGAGGAGGTCATTGAGTTTTGTGTTGACTTTATTCCTGACCTTAAGCCGATCGGTGTTCCTGAATCGCGCTATGAGGGGAGACTGCGTAGAAAAGGCATGCTAGGAAAGAAAGCAACAATGTGTATGGACGGACATTCTTTCACTCAAGCACACTACACAATTCTACATAATTCCAGCTTGGTGGCTCCGTACAAAGTGGAACACAAGAATATTTTACGCTCTGAATACCCGGAGCAACGTGAAGATTGGATTGATGGAGAACACATGAAGACTTTTGGCGGTTGGTTGCAAACACGGCTCATGAATGTCACTGATGAAGAACAACTATACTTGTTGGCCAAGCAACCATCTTCGACTATATCGACATTTCAAGGGTATGAGATAAATGGGAATACATTTTACACATTCGCCCAAGATAAAAAGAGCACCAACCAAAACAGTGGTGTCCGCTTTGATGCAGCAGAGGACAATGGGAAGAAGGTCACATATTATGGGTACATAGAGGAGATGGCTTCTTACTGATGGAATTTCTAGAATTATTTCAGTTTTACCAACAAGACGCCCTCGACAAAACTATTGTCAGTGCCTATTGCCTGTAAGTATTATTAAGTCTTTCTAGCTCAGCTCATTCGTTGCTTGTATAATCTTACTCATCATTATACTAATTATATATGCAGAATGAAGATTCTCGAATGCGACCGAGGAGGAATCTTTGACCTTGGGTTCGTTGACTGCAATTTCGTTCATGAAGATACTCTAAAAAAAACCCAAAGAGACAGAGGATAACTTGGTACAATCGTTGAAGTATTTCAGCAACAGAAGGGAAATACTATTTCCTTACAACTTCGAGTGAGTGTTACTGTCTTGTACACATTTTGTTTTCGCTTTACTCGATGTTAAGCTATTTGACTCATTATGTCTGTGCAGCTTCCACTTTATTCCGTTAATCATTAGTGTTGACGAAGGAGTAGTCAAAGTCATGGACTCAAAACGCACACCTTTAGGAAATTGGGCGAACATGCAGGAATGCCTCCAGAAGGCTTGGAAACGGTTCACCGCCAACACTAGGGGTGTTTGGAAGCCAGAGCTTATATTTAAACCATTGAATGTAAGTACTACTTGCTAGATCCACGTATCTCTTTGATTCTAGTTTCAATACAATTATCATGCTTGATTCTTATTTTGATTGAACTCCGTTCTCGTAAAGTACTTGAGGCAAGAAGCTGGGAATAACTTATGTGGATACTATGTCTGCGAGTTCATTCGCCAGACGACCAAAGAGAAGGGTGCAGACCGAAACATCAAAAAACTTGAAATACGATAAACAATAATCTCAACATTATTTTATTACCATCAACTGTGTTTAGTTTCATTCATATATATTGATCCCCTTCTTTAAATTAGATCGAACGGATGCGGGACGGTCTTCTACCACGGGAACGCGTGCAAGCAATTCAAGAGGAAATTGCCGGATTCTTATTAGAACAAGTCATAGATCCGAAAGGAGAATACTATTACCCGGTTCATTTAGAAGGGTGAACTGTAAAAAAGAAGATGTAAAATCAAATTTGTGTGAGTTACCGATTGTAATAGCGACCAAGCACGACGGATGAGACGGTGAATAATATATTCGTGACCATGATGTGTAATATATATATATATAGTGTGGTTCCTTCATTATTGCTGTATATATATAATACCATTAAATTGAATACAAAACACAGCAAATAAAACCCTGAACCCTAAATGGGAAAAAACCCTGGATCAACGATCCCGGCTCGTCCTACGAACCGGGACCAATGACTCAGGCCCCCTCGCGCCGCAGTGCGTCCACGTGGAGACCTATCGGTCCCGGTTCGTGCTGGAACCGGGACCGGCATTGGTCCCGAGTGATGGATCCCGGTTCGGCAACCGGGACCAATGGCCCAAATGAACCGGGACCATAGGCCCTTTTTCCACCAGTGGTTGTGCTCCTTCCTTACTCAACGCAACACATAACGGTAGTCAAAAACTCACCATCACCATATCCCTATACCGAAAAATAATAATTAAATCGAACCACCCCCAATCCTATTAAAGGGACGTACTATATGGTTAGTTAGCCAGCATTTAAGAGGCACTGCTATGCCAATTTGAGGCATTTCCATGATCTAGTTAGGTCTCATACAATGGATCAGCAAAAGATCAACACAAAGGATGAGCAGTAAATGGCTTACTGAATGAATTCATATAATTGCTTACACTGTAGCACTTAAACTGCAACATGCTTGTACCTTTTAAAAGCAAAAAAATACAGAAAGAGATATTATCTTCTAGGTTCAAAATAATTACTAGGACAAAGCAAAATCGAGTGTTATTCATCTCCAATTAACTTCATGAAAAAGAAACTGGACAAGCCGTCTAAATTCTACAGCAAGTACAAACAACCAAATTCTTTTGTATGGTTAAGAGCATTTAGGAAAAGATGATTGTGTAATGCAAGGCCATGCTTGTGAAGCAACTCCATGTCCCTAGAAAGTGATAGCATCTGACTTTACAGGGTACAAATGATCATGCAATATTAATAAAGAGTACCAGTGCATGCATCTTAATGTTACACAGAAGAAACAATGCAGAAATGATGAATCAGTACATGCAACCGAATTTTACTCGGAAGAGTGAACACACGGCAAGTATACCTTATTGCAGCGGCAGATCATATGCTTCACTCCAAGAGTGAACCCGCGGAGAGCATGCTCACAGGCCTCAGCGGTTTCCTTCTCAAACTATATGGCTAGTTGTGGTCGACTTGCCAGCATCAACATGGCCAATGACCACAATATATGTTATTGCTAGTATTCTCCTTACCCATGGCTGAGCTGTTTCGCTGAAAGAACAAAGTAAATAGAGGTGTTAAAACGGAAGGGGCGTTTTGACACCCGAGCTCATATGAGCTCGTTTTCTGGGCCACATATTTGGTCTTGGAGTCTGTGCAATGTCTGACATTGAGGTGAGATACCGAGGCTAGAAAATGAGGCATATGTGCTGTACCCTTTGCGGGCAGCGTAGGACTCCTGGTAACAGACGTGTGAGGCCCGTTTGGCGATCCATGACGGGTTACGACCTGTACCTATGGAACATATATATGGCGCTAGCTTCATCCATGGTCCAGAAATAAGAACCATCCGTGTTAGACTGTTAGGCGGTCGGGGGAACCAGTCACCAGATGCGGCATCTCCCTGATGATTCAGGCAATATGGCAGTGGCGTCGGATGTTCATCGAGCTGCAGGTATGGTTTCTCGTGTGCGTGCTGGAAGTAGTTTTGTAGCAGTGCACAACAGAATCGAGGCAAGAGAACGAGGAAGATTCGTCCGATAATGATGATACCATTAGAAAGAGATGCAAGGATAGCGAGAAGGTTACAAAGGCAGTTCATGAGAGAAGGTGGATTTAGATATCCAAAATATATCAGCTATTTTGTGCTGATTGTGTGCTTGCTTTTTGGCATCTGGGGCAGGCGTTGTTCTGACAGGGTGCCTGTTCGCCATGTCGAACTACCATTGCAAGATAAAGATATAGTGGGTAATTTGTTTAAGGTATAAACATGAAGCAAGACAAGTTGGAGCATTGACTAGGTACTGAATTGTCTTTGCAGATCGGTTAGAGCATCTCCAGCCGTCCCCCCGACTCGGCCCCCGGACGCCGTTTTTTACATCCGAACGGCGATATTCGGCCCAGCCACGCCCCCGGTTCCTCGTTTTCGCTCGGATTTGGGCTTTCATCCATCCGGCGAGCCCAGGCCGTCCCCGGCTTTCCGAGGCGCGCTCGGGGACTCCGGACGAAACAAAAACGCGCGAAACGGCGAGCGGGCCCGCGGTGTCGGCGAGAGAAAGGGTAGTTCCCCGCCATTAATTCCGTTTCCCTCCAAAATGCGCCGCATATACCCATTTCCCCGCCGAAATCCCCCACAGTTGCAGCTCCTCCTCTTCTCTTCTCTTCCAGCACCATGCCGCCGAAGAGGATCGCCGACGACGGCGCGCCGAAGACGAGGAAGCCGCGGGCGCCCAAAGAGAGGCCGCCTGGCATGACCAACGCGGCGTGGGCGGCGGACGTGGCGCGCCGGGAGACCGAAACTCGCGGTAGGGCGGAGAGGGAGAAGAAGCTCGCGGCGAAGAGGGCGGCGGCGGCGGCGGATGAGCAGGCGAGGCTGGTCTCCATGGCCATGGGACAGCCGCGCGTCGGCCAATTCCCCGCCGGTTCATGGCCAATCCAAGGTACGATCGGCTCACCTTCCACCTACTCGCCGGCGGCGTCGTCGCCGATGTTCCACGAGACCTGCATCCCCGCCATGTCGAGGTTCACCCCGTCGCCGCCGGAGTACGACGCCGCCGGGATGCACGAGGGCATCTCGTCTGCCCTGCGCCGAGGGCCGCTCTTGTACGGGATGCCGCCGCCGAACGACGGCGTGATGCACGACATGATCATGTCGGGCTCCATGGCCGCCGCGGCGAACCCGGGTTTCTTCACACAAGAGGAGGCAAGGGCGACGGAAGCCATCGCGGCGGCGGCGCGGGGTGGCGACGACGGGCTCGGAGACGCCACGCAAGACGTCGACGAAGAAGAAGAGGAGCACGTCCAGGTCGACGAGGAGGACGACGCGCCTGAGCCGACATCGACGGCGAAGGGGCGGAAGAAAAGGAGGAAGACCTCGCCGCCGACCGAGCCGCGGGTCAAATGGACGGGCAAAGAAGAGGAGTGCCTCGCCGAAGCTTGGAAGACCGTTTCCATGAACGGCATCACCGGCGCCAATCAAAACTTTGACACATATTGGCAGCGGGTCAAGACGGCATTCGACGAGCGCAAACTCGTCGATCCCTACTTCAACAAGACGGTGATGGTTCGCGGCGAGAAGGCCATGGCCACGTATTGGGGGATCATGCAGGCGGCGTGCAACAAGTGGCACGGCAAACAAGAGGAGATCGCCGATCGTCCGATTAGCGGCGCCGACTTTGAGGCCAAGGTACTCGCTGTTCTCCGTCGACATTGGATCGCCGATTTGTGATGACGCCGCGGCTTCTCTGTGCAGATGCGGCGGGCGTTTGACATGTACGGCGACGACTCCGACGGCCAGCAGTTCAAGTACCTCAACGTCTTCGCCCGCATCGAGGACTGCGAGAAGTGGGCCGAAGTACGCCGGACCCTGTCCAAGAACAAGGACGAGCAGTACAACCCCGACGCTCCCGCCGCTGCCGCGTCGGCGGGCCGCCCCGAGTTCGGCCAAAAGAAGCTGAAAGAGATGAAGAAGTCGGGGGCTCCGGCCGACAGATTGCAGGCGTCTTTCGAGAAATGCTGGGCCGACGCGAGGGCGCACAACGCCGGGAGAGACACCAAGTACGACGCACGCTGGAAACAGATGCTCGCCAACCAGGGCACCCGGATCGCCTTGCTCCAGACAACATCGGCGGCGAAGAAGAGGAACACCGAGCTCGCGTTCCTGATCGGCGGCAACGACACTGCGATGGACGAGGAGACGAGGGCTTGGTACGACGCTCATCACCAAGCCATCCTCCACCCTCGGTCGACTGCGTCCTCCTCCCCTTCAACGACGTCCCCTTCGGCGGACGAAACTACGCCGCCCGAGGAGGCGCAGGAAGGCACCGCCGACGAGCCTGTTCTAGTCTAGTCTAGTTTCTGTTTCGATCGCCGAATTCTGGCTGATCCGATCGCCGAACTTTGTGCGATGCTTTTGTGTAGCGGGCGGGAAGACGCTATTTTGAAACTATATCCGCGAACGCCGGGGTGCGACTGGAAATTTGCTCCCACCCACGCCCGTTTTACATTCAATCCGGGCGAATATATCGCCGGATTTCGGCCCGGGGGCCTCAAACGGCTGGAGATGCTCTTACAGCCAAAGGAAGAAGACGAACTTGCTGAGGATGGTCGGGTCGTTGGAGTACTGGTGCAGACATGTCCCTGCAGGAAATAATGAAGCACAACAGACCTAAAGGAGATTGTACAGACTACCGGTTTGTAGATGATGGTGTGGAAGTATCGGACTATGAGTTACTAGAGGAAGATGATACAGTTCAGACAGCTGAGAGAGAATAATGTGACCATTGGCGATTGGGATCTAGCAACCACTCTTACCGATATGTATGAGGAAAATGGGAAGGATCACCTGCATGGGTTCGGATGTGGAGCTGCTTGATGCCCCAGAGGACATACTGCTAGAGCTAGAATGAGGCAGAAATGAGGAGGGAGGCGATGGGAATCAATGATAAACAAGATGGGAAGGAATTTTGTAGAAGAAGACGGCTGCTGACCACGTTGTGCCGGCACAAGAAGGTACACAAAGTTTGTGGTCGTTATGTATCAACAACGAGCGTCCGTGGATGCCATTGTAATGACATGCACAGATGTGGGTTCAGGAAAAGCACACTTCTGTTCAAAAATGCACATACGACTTCAATACAGACCGGCTACTAGCTTTCTTTAGCATAAACGAGTGGTTCAGAAGAGCCCGGGTTCAGAATGGCATTTCACAACAGATGAAAAGAATTTAGGCACCTAAAGAGAAAGAACTGAAAATTCTCACAAACAGTTGATAACAAATGGTAAAAATAACTAACTTATGGCTCCATACTACCCTCAATCATGTAAAGATTCCTGGTTGAGAAATTAGGAGGGAGCTCCATATAGATTTTTCAGTGTTTGACAAGTATCGAAAGCCACCACAAGGAATGTGGAAGTCGGCCAAGACTTAGAGATAAACCTAACAACATCGATTGTTTTTTTAACACTTGACATAAATCAAACACCGATTAAATGTATGCTAAGAAAATAAGAGTAAGACGATAGCATATACAGAACTCACATGCGGCTCAAAAACATGCTTCTGCTTCCCAGTCCTGGGCCGGCGAGGTCCGCGACATGTTCGAGCAAATGTATCAGTGCCCTTTTTTATCTTTCCCCTAGTTTATAACTTCTGAAAAACTGTGATTCTGCGCTACCAAGTCTCATAGCAGTTTCCCCTGAACCCACTGCTGTGGCATCTACAATTTTCAGCCTCGTACTAGTTAAAGATTTTTTTTTTAGCGCAAACGCCAGGAGCTCTGGCTATTCATTAAGAAGAGGGAAAATGATCCGGTTTATAGGGAAACCAGATCGAAAACCGTACAACACCTAAAACCGACAAGCGGACTACTCCCAAAGATTGAAACAACAACAACAACACAACAAGAGAAACCACAAAGGCACCCACAACCAACCACAATTTCGACAATTCCACACATATGATGCAACAAATGCATCTATCATGTAAACTCAGTCGCCTTCTTCTTGGCGGCGACCTTTCTTCCTTTGGGCTTTTTCACCTTTTCCATCTTCTTCACAAGGGAGCCAAGCATCGTGATGGACCGAGGCGACAAAGGGGTCTTAAACTTGTCATTGAAGGCCGCAAGGGCGTTGTCATCAAACTCCGCGTTTTCTTCTAGAAGGCCCAAAGTACGCGCGAGCAACTCCTGAGTTGTAGCATCCTTACGCTTCTGCTTCTGCTTCTCGATGCGACCACTCCGGCGAGGAGTGGTGGCCACCTCTAAAGGAGCACGAGCACGCCTAGGTCCCGACGTAGCAAGGATAGGCGGAGGCAGTGGCCGAAAAACCAACGACAAGAAGGCATTGCGCTTGTCGGCGGCAGAAACCTCCGGATCAACTTGAGTGCCCTCGATAGCCACGGATGAAGGAACAAATACACTGGCGGCCGCAGGGATCTCCTCCAAAGGCGCTTGCAAGGACGACCTGGGTGCCTGCTTTTTCGAAGCCAAGGTGGCTAAGAAATCGCAAAGCTTGGTGGAGTCATGAACCTCAGGATCAACAGAAGCTTCAACAAAAAGCTCTGCCAACCCAAAGCCCTCGACGTCATCAGAGCTGGAGTTCTGAAGACCCTCAAGAGATGCAACATCACCTGCATGCGCATCTGGAAGCAGGCCAGAGGAGCACTCAGGAGGCACACAAAAGTCTTCCAAGCCAACAGAAGGCGAGCCGCAGACGCTATGAATAGGTGAGAAGGGGCCGTAGATCTCGAAGAGCTCAGCATCCAACAGCCCAACATCCGAATCTTGAACGGGGGCTTTCCCAACACCCTTGGTAGAAGCCGCCTCCGCACGCTCCCAACTTCCGATAGCACGCGCTAACCAGAGCTTGATCGCAACAGCCTCATCCCGCAGGGGCCGAGTAACCTCTTCGATGCGATCCGCAACAAGCTGGAGGAGCTCAGTGCGAAGAGAAGCAAACTGGGCCTGCCAGTCGAAGTCCGGAACGGCAAAGACAGTGGCATTCCTGCCAACTCCAGGAGGGGAGGAAGGCGATGCTAGTTAAAGATTTACATATTGAGTAATGAGTTGTGCAAGCTTGATTGCTAGGAGTAAGGGACTTTTTGGTGTAATTTGTCATCTTTCTAGCTGCAAGGTACGTGCGCTATTGATAAGGAATAGCAATTAGGTGATCTTCTTCTCAGTGTCCGCTTTTGATACTCAGGTTTTCAGAATGTTAGTATTCTACATCGTCCCTATGAATAATTTAGTTCTCATGGCATGTTGGTTTATGTCAGCCTTGTTTTCTAAGTGAGGAATGCTACAGACTAAATGGGGCTTTTCTGCCTCTCTATTCTTATTGTCTTAGAGATATTCCTTTTTCTTCAAGACAGTCAAAAATAGGTACGATTGCATTTTAGTGGTTGCACAAAAAAAAGCAAAACTAGACTGGTTAATCCATGTTTTTGTCTGATGCAGACCAAGTGGTCGTGCTACCTTATGTTTGTGATGTCAAGCGGCATCACATGATTTGGCATAGCTGCACTAATACACTTGTGTTTTTACTTTAGTTTGTCTCTATATATGCATATTCATATAGCTTTGGCATCATGCATTCCAATTCCCAGCATTGCCTCAGTGCTGACAAAATCTTATTACCAAGGAAAGAATTTAAGATCTTTACAATCTACTACTCCCGCCATCCCTAAAAGGACGTCGAATATTTGTTAAAACTTGGATGTCGAGACGTAATTTAGTGTATAGATACATCAAAATTGAGGTAAATACTCGACATCCTTTTAGGGATGGAGGGAGTAGTATATTTCTGACCATTTGGTCAATAACTTCAGAACCATTACATCTTATTCTTATTTTCTAGACAAAACAATGGGCTACACGACTATAGTCTTACCATGGGAGTAGAAAGCAACCAATAAGAAAACATAATAAGCATTCTAGTAAGCTGTAATTCAGATCAAGCATCAGCCATGACATCACCCCTTTTTTTTTGGGTGGTACTACACAGCGGTGTGGCTTCATGCGGCGGCTGTTTACCGTTGTCTACATGCAGGCGCGCAAAGCCGAAAAAAGCGTTGTCTACATGCGGGCGCGCAAAGCCGAAAAAAGCGCTGTAGCCCCACAGGTCCCCTCGCGTCCCCATGTCGCATGCGGTCAAACGTCAGCCACGTATGCACTTGCAGGCATAAAAAAATTATCTGTCACTAAATAAAAATTGAGAACCACGACATATAAGCTACAGTAAAAAAGATAAACTTTTGCGTATCAATTAGTACAGGACATGGTAACAGAAATATCGATCGAAAACTTTCTCTTCCCGTATAGTTGCCAAATAAATTGGACATGGCCGCCAAATTACAAACTCTAAAAATAGTTGGGTCTAGTTGACGGGTTCCTAATTGCCATATTATTAGTACATGGCAGCCTGATTAATTAGGCCTCGTTGCCAAATTAATTTACTCAACAAAATATAAGTGGACTCTAATTGCTAGATTGAACAAGCCTGATTACCAGAATTATTAAGTCTAATTGCCATATTAATTAAGACTAGTTGCCAGATTAATTAAGCATAATTGCCGGGCTCAAACCAGGTACTCCTAATTGGCGTGGAACTCCTCCGCCATCATCCCTCTGCCTGCTACCCGTCGATGAGCGCTTCGTCGTGGCCCCGCAAGGTCCATGACTTCTCGTGGTCATGGCTCGGCGTGCTCGTCCGCCGGCGCCTCCCTCTCTATGCTCGGTGGAGACAACGTTGCTCCCTGCTCAGCGGCCTCCCCCACTACTCCGTAGTTGATGGCGGCGGCGGCCTCCCCCGCTGCTCCGTTCTCGACGGCGGCGCTGCGGCGGCCTCCCCGGTTGCTCCGTGGTCGGTGGTGGCGCCCTCCCCTGCTGCTCTGTGGTTGTTGTCGGCACCCTCCCCCGCTGCTCCGTGGTCGGCGGCCCGCGGTGGCGGCGGTGGAGAGAAGACGAGGGAAGCCGACAAACTCCTCCACGTCGGCGGCCAGGCGGCGTCCTCCTATCGTGGCTCTCGGCGCGGCGTTCCTCTTGCAACGAAGCGAGGTGCTCCTTCGCTGCTTGCTCGGCAGTGGCGACCTGCTCGGGGGTTCCTTCGACCTGCATGGCATAGCTCGGCCGCGGCGGTATCCTCCTCGAGCCTCCTGGCTCAGGGATCCTCCACCTCACCGGTGCCTCCCCGTGCTTGGATGCCGCGGCGGCCTACTCATGGTCCCTCTGGCTCGGGGTTCCTCCACCTCACCGGCGCGGCGCCTCCCTGTCGCGTGCCCGGCCGCGACGGCCTTCTACTCGAGCCTCTTCTGCTCGGGGCTCCTCCACCTCGTCGGCGAGGCTGTGGCCCTCCATCTTCGGCGCGGCGCCTCCCTGCTGCGTTCCCGTCCGCCGCGCCCTCCTGGAACCTCTCTGGCTCGCAGTGGCGTAGCCAGGAATTGTTGACGCCCCGGGCCAAAAACTAAGGGCCAAAAATTATCAAAAAAAGTGACCCTATTTTTGAGGCATAACAAAAGGCAGGCTCAGTTAGCTAAGTAATACAAATTTAAAGATAATATTCAAAGGTGTTTCAACTAATAATGTAAGATATAACAGAATACAGTATATAGCATGCATGATACAAAAGATGGTAATATGGAGTGGGTGTTGAAGAACAAGGGCCTAATTCTATGGATTTCGTTGTTTGTACTTGGAAAAAGTTGTCAGTTCTCCTATTTAGTTTGTTCATCTTGTCTTCATGTATAGTATAAATCGAAGCAAATATTACTGAAACGTCTTGGGGCAGAGGGCAGAGTAGCATCAGCTGGAGGGGAAATATAAAATGTACGAGAAAATCAAGATTTGGAAGTGGGCAAAGCAACAAAAGAGGAAGGGGAATACCGAATACCTGCCCTTAGGCGGGGCAGGGATACGGGACGCAGGTTGCTGGGGGGCGGGCGGCCGGAGGCGAGCGGAGGCCGGAGGTCGCGGAACGGGCGGCGATGGCCCTCCTGGACGAGTTGGCGGCGGCCGGCGGGATCGTTGGACGAGCCGGCGGCGAGGTCGGGGTGCTTACCTGCTGCGCTCAAGGTGAAACGATGTCCAGATGACCGTCTAATTCGTGGCCGGCTGCATATGAGCCTAACTGGACTGGGCTACGCCCCAGGCCAACCACTAAAATGTAGGCCTGCTAATTTTATCACGCCCCAGACCATGGCCCGTGTAGCCTGGGGCCCAGCTACGCTGGCTCGGTCGGGAATCCTCAACCTCGTCGGCGTGGCGCGGAAATCCTATATGCCGCCCGCGGGCGGCGCGGATCGCGGCGCAGCGCGTACCCCTGTAAAGGATTTTGTACCGTGGGCCAGCCTAGTTCGGCTGTGCTTTTTCTTTTTTCCTTCTCTTTTCTTTGTCTTTTTATTTTTATTTCTTCTTTATTTTACTTTAGTTTTCTCTTTTTTGTTCAAATTTGAAAATTGTTTAGATTTTGAATTTTGTTCAAATTTGAAAATTGTTCAGATTTCGAATTTTGTTCAGATTTTGAATTTTGTTCAAATTTGAAAATTGTTCAGATTTCGAATTTTGTTCAAATTTGAAAATTGTTCAGATTTCATTTTTGTTCAAATTTGAAAATTGTTCAGATTTCAAATTTTGTTCAAATTTGAAAAAAATTCAGATTTTGAATTTTGTTCAAATTTTAAATATGTTTTGATTTCAAATTTTGTTCAAATTTAAAAATCTTTCAAAAAAGTAGCAGAAAAAAGAAAAAAAGAAGAAATATCTGATGGGCCGCGGCCCAGCTTACCTCCCGTGCGCGCGAGGTGCGCGACGCGCCCTTCTCACGCCGCTAACAGGCGGCGTATAGGAGGCCCCGGCGTGGCGCCTTCAGACCGCCGTGGCCTCCCTTCTGGAGACTCTCGGTCTCGGCCTGGCTCCTTCACCTTGCCGGCGCGGCGCCTTCCTGCCGCGGCATCCTCCCGGTGCCTCTATGTACAGGATGGGGCACCTCCACCCGGCGCGGCGCCTCCACGCTACAGGCTTTGGCGGCGGCGGCCTGCTTTGGTGCCTCCTCTACTGAAGCTCCTCTCGTGTGGTGTGGTCTGAGAAATATTGTGTGGCCAGGAGGAGTTCTCGAGGGAATGAAGAGATAAGGATAAGATAACGACCAGGCGATGCATTTTGCGAATCGTAATGCACCGCCGCACAGAGGAGCGACGTGTGCGACGCTTTTCAATAGATTTTCCCTTTTTTGTTTCTCACCTGTTAAGATGCAGTTTGGATTGTGTGATTCAGTTTTACAACAACGCAAGTTACGCAATAGAGCACGAATAATGTCAAAAACTAAATCTTGCTGATTTGGATTTGGACAAGGAGCTGACCTAACTAGGGAGCCGAATGGAGGCCGGTGGCTGAAACTTGCAGAGCAGCATCCGCCGAGCCAATAGGAGGACACCGGAGAGTTGCGGCGGTGACATCCGGAAGGTCATGTGGCAATACGTGCCCCGGGTGTCTCGCAACACCCCCGTCGGTGGCTCCAGCAGCATCTAGACCACCGGTGGGCAAGGCCGCGGCTAGGGTCAGCCGCAGCGGTAGAACACGGGGACGGATCTTTGTAACTGGTCGGAGCCGCGGTACTTGGCCCGCCCGTGGCAACGTCGGGCTCGTCGCCGTGGGCATCTGCCTCGGGATCGGAGGAGGAGGACGGGGCGACTGGAGGGAGCCAGCGCGATGGGGGGCTAGGTTTGACATGGCGGCGCGCTTGTAGGGGAGTTGCGCTGCGGCGGCGCCATGGATGGCTGACGGATGATGAGGTCTTCCTCGATGCGGAGATGCGCTAGAAAATGGAGCCGGAGAAAGGAGATCTCGGGAGGCTTGCGAGAATGCGGGGCTGGGGTGATTTTGTTTGCGGTCACCGAGTTCCTTGGCACAGGCTCACAGGTATCTTTGTTGCTTGTAATAGACGCAATTTGAAAAGTTGGGTAGGTAATTCCTCAGAGGGCCCATTCTGAACGAAATGAGGGCAAATCAAATATTGCCGTGACTTCTCCCGTTTTGGTCCCATTGCGGTCCCGCATGTCAGTATTTCTCTGTTATGTGCCGAGCGAGTGGGTCCTGCTTGTCAGGTGTCTCCGCTATGTTGCATCGTTAGTTGACAATATGTCAACTCCACCTGCAACTCTCAGTATGAATAAATCCCCTTTCTTTTCCTTCCAACCCTAGACCCTCCCCCTAGGTCGGAGTCGAATTCCCGCAGCGGCGCATGTCTACCAGCAGGAAACGAGAGGCACCATCGCCGCCAGGAGCGGCGATTGCTGGAGCTGCAAGCCAGGAAAGCAGTCAGATATCTTGCAACAAGCCAGCAGCGAGGAACAGCGAGAAGCGGAAAGTTTGCCCGATGGCGGTGGCTTCGCCGACCAAGCGAAGAGCCGGCCTGGCGATGGCGCCGCCGACCAAGAGTAATCGGAGCGGTAGCCCTCCGGTGTCACTGGCGCGGCGCTGCCTGCAGATTGGAGGAAAACGTCTTGGGCCTTCTACTATGAGTGTGAGCGCCAGAAAGTAGAGGTGAATATTTCAGATCCCTCTCTTACATCCCGATAGCACTAGGATGTTTTATGGAACGGCAGGAGTAACTGTTAGTATCTGAAGAATTGTAGAGAAGTAACTGACTGATTTTTGTCATATGTTATCCAAAATTGTGGTATTATTTTGTATGCAAGTAATCCTCAATCTCTATCAAACCAACCAACATGCAAACCCAGATTTTTTATCGTATAGAAGTCATCTCAAATTATGTTCAGATCTGAAGGCTCTAATTTATCCAAAAGCAGAAAACATACTTTTTGTCTTATGTTTTCCCAAATTGTGGTATGATTAGAGAGAAGCAACTAATTTGTATATTTTGTTTCCCAATATTTTTGAGACAGCGATGATTCAGAGAACACATACAAAATAAATGTCCGAGTGCATCAGTATATTGCTAGATTAGATTATGGCTTGGAGAGGTGTGTGGCTTCGCAGTCTGTGCAAATGAATGTGAATTGCAGTGAGATTGTGTCTGTTTTGCAGCTTGTTGACATTTCTTCACGCTAGGATTCCTTGGGGATCCAAACAGAAGGCTAAGTTTATGTGGATGAACATGAATCAGGTGTACGAACAACTTGAGCACTCCCATCAGCTGTTGCAGATTTGGGAGAAGTCTAAGGATACTCGCCAGTTGGATCTCTTTATTATGGTAGATGATGTTGATGCACCAGAAGCACAGTTAGGTGCCAAAGGTGTTGATCCAGATGGTGGTGCTCTCAGTGGTATGGATGCTTGTAAACTAGCAGCTATTGACCATTCACAAATGTATCTAATTGCTTTCTAAGTGGATCCTTACACTGCAGTTGACAAGGGTATAGCTAATAGAGCCCGTATGTTGAGTACCCCTGAGGCCCGTTAAGTTAGGCCCAATTTTAACGATAAGTCGAATACGAATTCTTACCGTATGTCGATATTGTAATCTGTATCGGACCCTACCCGATCCTTGAGACCTGGCCACCTATATATAGGGGCCAGGAGGGGACGACGTAGGGCAGATCAAAAGCAAGCCAGGTTGAATACACAAGTTTACTTTCGACACACACCTATTTTGACTAACTTTACCTTCGAGTTCATCCAACGCCCTATCTCCCCGATCCTAAGTCCTTCATCTAGGACATTTGTCGAGTTAACCCCTCGTCAATTGGCGCCGACCGTGGGGAGCTTGGGCGTTGGAATCATGAATTCGACGGCTTTTTCGCTTTTAGCCAATAGCACTTCCGAATTCGACGGAAGTCAAGAGATGGAGTTAACAATTGGAAGTTTGAGCATCCTCATCGGGCCGTCGGGTTCATCTCGCCTCTCGGATTCGACGAAACCAGGTCCGTCGGCGAGCAAGCCCGAAACAGAGGAAACGTTGGAATCATCAGAAGGCTCTTCCAGCGAGGTAAACTCGCCAGTTAGTTTAGAAAAAGCACCAATCGCAGAAGGCGACAAAATTCAGGAAAATTTCGACAAAGAAGAAAGAGCGTGTCAAACGCACAACAACGCAAAGGACTTTGCCGCGGGAAGCAGCGGCGTCTCCAAAGTACATCAGCTATGCGTCATTATCACTGAAGCAGAAGAAGAAAACAATAGCGAGGGAAGTAAAAAGGTCGACAGGCAAGTCGACAAAATAAAAGAACACAACAAAAAGGAAAAGGAGAAAGTACACGTCTCGGCTGGCGAATGGAGAATGATCAAATCAGCTATCAATGATGGTACAGAAGTACCCGAAGGATCGAGAAGAGAAGTTCTAATGGGATATCAGTATGCATTATACCAGCACAGGAAGAAACTAAGGAAGGAAAGAGACATGATTTTTCAAGACAATAACAGTATATCAAGGGAGGAATACTGGGAAGACTATAATGAAGATTCAGAGTATAGCAGAGAAAGGCGCGGAGACCCAAAGCACAACAGGGGGGTGACAGCACGCAGCAGAGAAGGAAGGTACCCAAGGAGCCCTACCCCGCACCTAGAAGAGGAGGAAGATGACTTTATATAAGAAACGCCAGAAGCAGCGTTAATAGCAGCACAGGCGTATTTACTAACTACTAGGCCAGAACCCGAGGATCCGCGAGAAGATATGCACCAAGCCGCGATACGAAGCCTCAGAATAGTGGAAAGCAAGATCAGGGAAAAAGGCCCAAAGACGAAGTCGACAAGTTACAAGAAAAATCAAAAGGCGAAGTTCAGATACAACGTCACAGATAACGAGTATGGCGAGTCATCAGAAGAGGAAAGGCAACATAAGAGGAAGGAGGACGCAAGAAATATAATAGCGCAAGCTCGAGTAAATAAATCACGCCACGCCTGGAGAGAAGAGAATTATGAAGACGACGATAAAGAGATGGGCGCGTCATGCTTTACCCGCAGGGTTCGCAAAACGCGGGTACCCAAAGGATTCAAATTGCCACATGACCAGCATAAGTATGACGGGTCGCAAGAACCTACCCTATGGTTATCGGATTATTTGCAGGCAGTACAGATATTAGAGGGAACAAAAACGACTGCAATGCAAAGTTTACAGCTACACCTCACCGGCGCAGCACGGTCCTGGTTGAATACCCTACCCAACAAATCCATTGAAAGTTGGGAAGAACTCGAAAGTCAATTCGCAA
The DNA here is from genome assembly GCA_007115705.1 of Dactylis glomerata. Classification (NCBI taxonomy): domain Eukaryota; kingdom Viridiplantae; phylum Streptophyta; class Magnoliopsida; order Poales; family Poaceae; genus Dactylis; species Dactylis glomerata. The sequence goes on from QXEO01001013.1 coordinate 710,320, forward strand.
GAAATTTTCGCTCAACATACAAGCGCCCAGCATCACTAGAGGAAGTCAAGGCGTGTGTGCAAAGGAAAGGCGAAACTCTACGTTCTTACATACAACGCTGGAGTGTAATCAAAAACTCAGCAGAGGACGTCTCCGACGAGCGAGCAATAGACGCCTTTACGGCCGGACTTCGTCGCTCAGATCTCGTGGAAGAAATCGGAAGAGCAAGACCTACGACAGTAGCTGAGCTAATGGAACAAGCCAACAAATTCGCTGATGGAGAGGACGCATATAATAACAAAAGAGGACGTTCACCAGAAGTCGACAGAATAAGTAGACAGAGGAGACGACACCGCAGCCGAGATAACCAAGGAAGGCGAAATCAGGTAGCCGTGGGCTACATAGCAGAAGAAGAGGAAGGGTATGAAAATAGGAGGTTTCAGGCAAAAGGAGCAGAAAAATCGAGATACTCCGGGCCCTCGGCCGAGGATATGCTATACGGACCTTGTCGAATCCACTACGCATACCTTGACGGGAAAAGAGTCTCAAATCACCAGATGAAGGATTGCAGAACATTTCTAAGGCTGCAAAGCGTCATGGGCTCAAGCCAAGGAGGGTGGCAAGGAGAAAAACACAGAAGTCAAGGATATCAAATGCAAAGGCTAGTAAGGCACCTAGAGTCAAAAGTTTACATATCAGCTATGATTCAACCGGTGCCCAAGTCAAAGAAAGAGCGAAAGAGTATATCCAGGCAAGTAAACCTAGCAATATCGTCACCACCAGCTACCACAGAGTACCTACGGTGGTCAGATCAACCAGTTAAGTTCAGTAGAGCAGATCACCCGAGGAAAGTTCCTAGGCCAGGCCAGTCGCCTATGGTTTTAAAGGCGCAAATAGGAGGGTACGACATCGGAAGAGTGTTCATGGATGCAGGGAGTGGCATAAACTTAATATATGCTAGAACCCTAAAGGCAATGTGTATCTCGCTGTCGAGTCTGAAGCCAACAGATTGCTCCTTCCATGGAATAGTACCAGGAGCCGCAAACTACCCTTTGGGAAGAATAGAACTCGATGTCTGCTTTGGCAGTAGTAACAACTACCGCAGAGAGAAGCTGGAATTCGAAGTTATGGACTGGCCGTCACAATACCACGCAATCCTGGGGCGCCCAGCATTTGCAGAATTCATGGCAGTACCTCATTACGCGCATCTTACGCTAAAAATCCCAGGACCAAAAGGAACAATTACAGTACAAGGGAGCTTTGAAGTAGCCAACACATGTGACAGAGAATTCAATAGGATGGCGCAAACTTTCGGCATGACAGCAGAATATGAGAGGCTAAAAGGAGAAACGGATCATAATGTTCTACCCGACGTTGGACGATCCCTGCCAGATCAGGCTTTCGACACAACCCAAGACTCGAAAAAGATCCAAGTCCACCCTACAGATCCAAGCAAGACGACATCAATTGCGGTGAATTTGGATCCCGCATAGGAAAGCGCGCTCGTCGAGTTCCTCCGTGAGCGCTGGGAAATCTTCGCCTGGTGTCCATCAGACATGCCAGGGGTTCCCAGGGAACTCGTCGAGCACGCATTAAATGTAGATCCCAAGGCAAAGCCAGTCAAGCAACCATTGCGACGATTTGATGAACCTAAGAGGAAGGCGATAGCATAAGAATTGCACAGGCTAGAAAATGCCGGATTTATCAGAGAAATCAAAACTTTGAGTTGGGTGTCGAACCCAGTCATCGTACCCAAGAAGAACACAGACGTACAAAGAGTATGTGTCGACTACACATCTCTCAATAAGCATTGTCCAAAGGATCCCTTCCCTCTACCCCGCATTGATCAGATAATCGATTCAACAGCGGGATGCGCGAGGCTTTCCTTTTTGGACGCGTATTCTGGATACAATCAGATCAAACTGAAGAAAGAGGACGAAGAGAAGACGGCCTTCATCACACCATACGGAGTGTTTTGTTACCAAGTAATGCCGTTCGGACTAAAAAATGCAGGAGCAACTTATCAACGGATGATGCAAAACTGCCTCGGAAGCCACATAGGACGCAACATCCAAGTCTACATTGATGATGTAGTCATCACCACAAGAGATGAGAAATCTTTAATCAGCGACTTGGCAGAAACCTTTGACAACCTGAGCAGGTACAAACTTAAGCTTAACCCGACAAAATGTTCTTTTGGCGTATCAGCAGGGCAACTTTTGGGGTTTCTGGTATCGGCACGAGGAATAGAGGCGAACCCAGAGAAAATTCAAGCAATTCTAACAATGGGGAAACCCACGAAGCTACACTACATACAGAAACTCGCGAGACGTGTTGCGGCATTAAGTCGCTTCATTGCTCGATTGGGAGAAATGGCGCTTCCTTTCTATGCACTTATGAAGAAGTCAGATGACAAATTTGAATGGACAGAAGAAGCAGACACGGCTTTTGCACAAGTGAAAAAAGTGATTTTCACGCCGCCAGTGCTGGTCGCACCAAAAGAGAAAGAACCACTACTACTCTACATCGCCGCAACCCACCAGGTGGTAAGCACAGTATTAGTAGTCGAAAGAAGTGAAGAAGGGAAAGCCCACGGCGTCCAAAGGCCGGTATATTTCATCAGTGAAGTGTTATCTCCGACGAAACAGAGGTACCCGCATTATCAGAAACTTGCATATAGTGTTTTCACAACTGCACGAAAACTGCGACAGTACTTTGCGGTGCACCCAATTATAGTGGTCAATGAAGTGCCACTATCAAACATCTAGAACAATCCTTCAGCAACAGGACGTGTCTCTTTGTGGGGAATCGAGTTATCTCCCATGGACATCACGTACGAAAAAAGGAAGGCGATTAAGTCGCAAGTCTTGCATGATTTTACGGCAGAGTGGCTGGAGTTGCAGAGCACGGGACCACCAGATCTATCGAGTGTCTGGACAATGTACTTCGACGGCTCCAAAAGAGTACAAGGCGCAGGCGCGGGAGTAGTCTTGATATCGCCGCATGGCGACAAACTAAAGTACGTCTTAAGGATGAGTTTTTCGCAGGCTTCTAACAATGAAGCAGAATATGAGGCTCTATTACATGGAATGAAGATGGCCAAAGCATGTGGAGCAACTCGACTAAAAATATTTGGGGATTCAAACCTTGTTGTCCAGCAAGTTATGAATAGATGCGACACAATCAATGACAACATGATGGCCTATAAGAACTTGTATCATTATCTCAAAGGAACACTCGATGGATGCAAAGTCTCGCACATCAGTAGAAACAGCAATGAAGAAGCCGACACCTTAGCAAATATCGGGTCCCAGTGTTTACCCGTGCCATCTGGAGTATTCTGGGAGGAAATAGTGGAAAGGTCAATAAAAAGTGTCAAAAGTTCGACTACTGCAGCAGGATCGGGGGCTGCGTCGGAACCAGAGGAGGTCATGATGATAGAAGAAACTTGGATGCAGCCATATCTTGCATACATGATAAATAAACAATTACCAGAAGATGCAGTGAAAGCCAAGAGGATAACCCGACGATCGAAAGCGTTTGTCGTGTTGCAGGGGAAACTATACAAGAAGTGTATTACCGGCGTTTTGCAGCATTGTGTAATGCCTCAAGAAGGACAAACAATACTAAAAGATATACACGGCGGAGTGTGTGGCCATCATGCTAGCAGCTGAGCAATAGCAGCAAAAGCTTTTCGAGCAGGATTTTATTGGCTAACAGCCATCGAGGACGCTAAAGATATAGTTCGAAAGTGCGAAGCATGTCAAAGATTTGCATCTAGACTGCATGCACCAGCAGCAGAGCTACAAACAATAGCATTGTCCTGGCCCTTTGCACAATGGGGCCTCGACATGGTGGGAAAGTTGCACAAATCCTGGCCAGGAGGGCATGTTTACATGCTAGTGGCAGTCGATAAATTTACCAAGTGGGTGGAAGCGGCCCCGGTAACAACTCAAGATTCGACAGCAGCAATCAACTTCATCAAGTCGATAGTATTCCATTTTGGTGTACCATATAGCATCATCACAGACAACGGGACAAATTTCACTTCAAAGGAATTCAAGAATTATTGCGAAGGACTAGGGATCAAGCTCAAATTCGCTTCTGTGGCAAACCCGAAGGCAAATGGGCAAGTCGAAAAAGCTAATGGCCTAATATGTAGTGGGATAAAAAAGAGGCTCTTAGCACCTCTCGAGAAAGCCAAGAGCGCTTGGGTGGAAGAATTGCCCTCCGTTCTTTGGAGCCTAAGAACTACGCCTAACGCAGCAACTCAAGAAACTCCTTTTTTCCTGGTACATGGCGCAGAAGCCGTGCTTCCAGTCAAAGTTACACACGAAGCCCCAAGAGTGACGGCATACGACGAGACAACATCAACAGAAGCATTGCAAAATGATGTCGATGCGCTAGACGAAGCAAGAGATAAGGCCCTGGAAAGAGCAACGCAATATCAACAGAGTCTACGAAACTATCACAGCAGTCGAGTTCATCCGCGATCCTTCATGGTGGGAGACCTAGTTTTGCGGCTCAGGCAAGATAGCCATGGCAAGTTGGAGTCCCCGTGGGTGGGACCTTATATCGTCACAGAAGTAATACCTGGAGGAGCATATCGACTACAAGACAAGAAGACAGGGAAAGACGAGAGCAACCCGTGGAATGCAGAGCAGTTACGGCGTTTTTATGTGTAGAATAAATATAGTGGTATCAGTGAACTCGAGATAACCTTCTGAACCCAGAACATGAGGCCACAGGTCGGGCTCTTTGGGTCGAACTCGATAAAATTGTACAAATATTTTTACTTCTTCGCTCGGGGGCTTCAACCCTCGGGTCGTACGAAAGGGATTTTTATCGCGACTTGGAGATCTTTTTTCACTATAAGGTTGTGCAGACAACCCGATAAATATTCACATGCTCTACTTTATGGATATATGTTGTTGGAGATATTCACGGCTTACTTTATTGTTAATAATTGAAATTGAATTAAGCAGAGGCATCGGTGAGTCATTTTGCCAGTTTTACGACGGCTCACTTGTGTCCCCTAGGACCCCGAGATCGCATGAACTGTTCTAAGACTGAGCGCTCTAACCAGGCGTGGGTATGTTTACGGGCCTCCCCTCGATCACTGCCGGAATCTACACACCTGTCCAGTGGCCACAACTAGTTTGAGGTTTTTCATTTGGGTTTTACGTGCATGCAGCTCTTGTATCTTATGGTCCGATTTACTTTGGGGGAAGCCGTGGGTGCCTTGTAACCCCTTGTTTGCCTCTGCATGCACGTATAGGTTGCGGCACGGGCGTTTATCGCATGCTGAAGAGGGTCGCCTCCCGTGGGTGGAGTTGGGCCTCGGAAGCCGTCCTCGCAACAACTAGGTCCGTCTCAGAGATTCGGCTGAACTCCTGATACGGGTTAAACTTAGTTGGGTGGCTTCCTGGACTTGTTTGTAGTGAAGGAGAGTGCGAGTCGTGACCTCCTGCCGGCACACCATCGGAAGTGTGCTTCATCATGTGGCATTAAGGGGTGATCATGCGTTTGGGTACATTTGGGCACCCCTGCAGGGCTAAATCTTTTCGAAAAGCCGTGTCCACTGTTATGGACGACTTGGAGCTGTACTACTCGATCATAGAACAACTTGCATCTGCTATTTCAATACTAATAAACTTGTGTAGTAAGCTAGCACAACTACAACAATAAACCTGCAATAAAACTTGTTAACCGTGTGAGTGCCTTTGATACTTGCTTCTTCGTTTGGTCACGAGGAGGTGATTCATCGGTTGGGTTATGTTTGGTGTTAGTATCTAGTTGGTTCTTTTTATACGCTCTCTTATCTTATTCTATTTAGACGAAAGTTGTAGTGTGTCTCTGTAGTTGCTTTTGTTGCCGCTAAGACTACCATATAGCCTGTAGGCGAGCACAGCTGAATTCCAGTCTCGCGAGTACGTGCCTCAGTACTCACCCTCGTTTTTTTCCTTTTCTCTTTCTCCCTCCTTGTTCGGCAACCATTGGCCCGATTCTTGTTCACAGGTATGGGAACGACGACGTTAGCAAGGTTACCCTTTCGGCTTGGCTTGGGCAGGGTTTTGGACGCCATCATTTATCTTCAGGCCTCTTAGGCCCATTTGTATTCTTGTCCATACTCGGATGCTATTTGCTTTATGTATGATTTGGATCTTTGTATTGTATATCTGGATATTTTGACTCATGGAGTCTTTGTGGTTATATTTATATATTCTTTTGTGGGTTCCATCGTGAACTTGTGTAACTGTTGCTACTCGATTCCACCCGCATAATGTGTATGTTTCGATGTGTACATTATGCCTGGTGGGCGTTTCCAAAGCGACACCGTGTGTGATGTGGCGTGATCGCTAAGATATGCAAGGTGCCGGTTTTGGAACGTCACATCAACCTATCCTTGTCCAGCAACATTTTCATCTGCTCCTGTGTCTTCACAAGGTAGTCCATATGCCCCGATAGCAAGTCTTTCGCAGCCTTAAGCTTGTCAACCTCATGCGCCAAAGTTTGGGATTTCTCCTTCTCCTGATCCAAATGTGAGCCTAGGATATCACAGTGCAGGTCGAGGGAATGTTTCTCGGCCAGTTGGCTCTGTATCTTGACATTCAGTGCGGCCACATCTGCCTCGATCTTCTCCTTCGCTTCCTGCACTGGAGTTTAGGGCATGCAATAAAAGAGATCAATGCTAATACTGCCTCTTTTCACAAATATATAGTTATTTTTATAGTTTTCAAAGTAAACTAGATACAGTTAACAATGAGTGAATCTATACACTGAATCTATACAGATCTACATGCGTAGCACCTAGCCGCATTGCCAAAGGCAGGTTATGAACAATGGCAAACGGGCTTGATCAGCAAGTACACTAGATGGCATGCGATTACCTTGCTTAGCCGGGGAACAGGCTTGATCAGGAAGTCCATTGACGGGTCCATGGTCTTCATGGGCAGCTTCTTATCCGTCGATTTTGGGGGCCTACAAAATCAAATAGGTTACGAAGTTGGAAAGAACAAACAAACGGGAGATCAAGGCGTCGTTAACCCTAAACCCACCTGGGGGAGAGAACGTCCCCCTCGTCCGTTGGTGCGTAGAAAGAGAGGATGGCTTTGGCCTGACTGATTAGGCTGCTTGCATGGAGATCTGCCTGCCGACGGGTTAACTCCTTCCTCTCCGCCGCCCTAGTCTTGACCCCAACGGTCTTCAACGCTGGTTGGGTCCGCTTCTTGGGAGGCATGGCTTTGTCGTAGAATTGAGGGAGGGGCAAGGAAGGTAGGAGGAAGCAGAGGAAGTGGGTTTCTGCAGAATAGTGCTACCCGGTCAAGGACCAGCTTCAGCTGACCACCGTGTCCTTGCCTCCTGGGCACCATCTCAAGCAATCTCGGCCGTCCGTTTGAATCTAAGCGTAGCCCTTGGTACCTTGTCGATGAAGGGTCACCGTAGGTACGAACGAATAGGAAGCAGTAGCCCCTTGCTTTTTCACTACGCACTGCCATGATGGGACCAGGCATTGAACTCGATGGGACTCTGCATTGGGTCCAAGCTAAGCGGCGACACAATGCGCACGCCCAGCCGTACATGTACATCTATCTCCTCACCTGGTGTGCATCCATGCCCGTGATTGACTGGCTGGCTCTCAAGGCTGCTGCGGGTGGCCCGGCTGCTACGCATTTTGTAGGCCAGGAACCGCCACTTAATCAAGCCATTTTGTGTCACTGGTAAGTAGGGCCCATCACACGTGGGGCCCACTGTCAGTGACCCAGAGTCAGAAAAGTTAGGGTGTGGAATTTAGAGGATCCACGGCGTGTTTTTTAAATAAAGGCTTTTTGAAGGACCCACACACCTATTTTGACACCTCCGGCCACTGGAAAAAATGGAAAATGCAGCGTTATTCTATTTATGATGATTGGGATGGCATGTTTGGTATTTTTCTTAGGTGATGCATCACTCACCATGACTCCATGCACTGTTTTTCCATTTTTTTTTGATTTTTTTTGAATTCCCTAGGCCCCCCTCCAAGATCTAGGTCAAACTCGCGGTGCCATCGATGTCTGCCAGGTGGGGTGGGAACCATGGTTTGGTCTTGGTTCTAGGGTCCCACACCCCCAGGGGACATCCCTATATTTTTCCCCAATTTTTCTGGTGTGCATTTCTTGTAGCCCCAGTGCAAAGTTGGATTAAAAAGGATTTAGGGCAAAAATAATTCATTATATGACAGCAGGCCGAGATAATTCCTAGCCTCCTGGATGTGGCACCCCTGGCAGGTCCCCCACCCATGAAAAATAGAGTGGTGATGTTTTGCACACTGCCCTTGGTGGCCCCTTCACAAAAAAGCACCTGTTTTGACCCCTCCGGGCACCTGAAAAATGGGAAATGCATTTTTTATGTGGAAACTGGAAAAACACTAGTTGCAAAAGTGGTTGGGAATGCATAGATGCACATCTCCACCAAAAATGGGACCATGGTTCCAAAGTTTGCTGTGGAACTTGCACAAACCATGGTCATCTGCCAAGGAAGACCAAGAGAACTCCTGTCTGGAAGCACCTCTCTATGAGAGAGTCCACATGTGAACCCTTGGGATGGCATGTTTGGTATTTTTCCTAGGTGATGCATCACTCACCATGACTCCATGCACTGTTTTTCCATATTTTTGATTTTTTCTGAATTCCCTAGGCCCCCCTCCGAGATCTAGGTCAAAATTGCGGTGCCATCGATGTCTACCAGGTGGGGTGGGAACCATGGTTTGGTCTTGGTTCTAGGGTCCCACACCCCCAGGGGACCTCACTGTATTTTTCCCCATTTTTTCTGGTGTGCATTTCTTGTAGCCCCGGTGCAAAGTTGGATTAAAAGAGATTTAGGGCAAAAATAATTCATTACATGGCAGAAGGCCGAGATAATTCCCAGACTCCTGGATGTGGCACCCCTGGCAGGTCCCCCACCCATGAAAAATAGAGTGGTGATGTTTTGCACACTGCCTTGGTGGCCCCTTCACAAAAAAGCACCTATTTCGACCCTTCCGGGCACCCGAAAAATGGGAAATGCATTTTTTATGTGGAAACTGGAAAAACACTAGTTGCAAAAGTGGTTGGGAATGCAAAGATGCACATCTCCACCAAAAATGGGACCATGGTTCCAAAGTTTGTTGTGGAACTTGCACAAACCATGGTCATCTGCCAAGGAAGACCAAGAGAACTCCTGTCTGGAAGCACCTCTCTGTGAGAGAGTCCACATGTGAACCCTTGGGATGGCATGTTTGGTATTTTTCCTAAGTGATGCATCACTCACCATGACTCCATGCACTGGTTTTTCCATTTTTTTGATTTTTTCTGAATTCCCTAGGCCCCCCTCCGAGATCTAGGTCAAACTCGCGGTGCCATCGATGTCTGCCAGGTGGGGTGGGAACCACGGTTTGTTCTTAGTTCTAGGGTCCCACACCCCTAGGGGACCTCCCTGTATTTTCCCCAATTTTTCTGGTGTGCATTTCTTGTAGCCCCAGTGCAAAGTTGGATTAAAAAGGATTTAGGGCAAAAATAATCCATTATATGGCAGCAAGCCAAGATAATTCCTAGCCTCCTAGATGTGGCACCCCTGGTAGGTCCCCCACCCATGACAAATAAAGTGGTGATGTTTTGCACACTGCCCTTGGTGGCCCCTTCACAAAAGCACCTGTTTCGACCCCTCCGGGCACCCGAAAAATGGGAAATGCATTTTTTATGTGGAAACTGGAAAAACACTAGTTGCAAAAGTGGTTGGGAATGCAAAGATGCAGATCTCCACCAAAAGTGGGACCATGGTTCCAAAGTTTGTTGTGGAACTTGCACAAACCATGGTCATCTGCCAAGGAAGACTAAGAGAACTCCTGTCTGGAAACACCTCTCTGTGAGAGAGTCCACATGTGAATCCTTGGGATGCCATGTTTGGTATTTTTCCTAGGTGATGCATCACTCACCATGACTCCATGCACTGTTTTTCCATTTTTTTGACTTTTTGTGAATTCCCTAGGCCCCCCTCCGAGATCTAGGTCAAACTCGCAGTGCCATCGATGTCTGCCAGGTGGGGCGGAAACCATGGTTTGGTCTTGGTTCTAGGGTCCCACACCCCCAGGGGACCTCCCTGCATTTTTGCCCAATTTTTCTGGTGTGCATTTCTTGTAGCCCCAGTGCAAAGTTGGATTAAAAAGGATTTAGGGCAAAAATAATTCATTATATGGCAGCAGGCCGAGATAATTCTTAGCCTCCTGGATGTGGCACCCCTGGCAGGTCCCCCACCCATGAAAAATGGAGTGGTGATGTTTTGCACACTGCCCTTGGTGGCCCCTTCACAAAAAAGCACCTGTGTCGATGTAACAACCCAAGTTTTTGGAAAATAGAAATAAATGGAATTTATCAAAATACCAAATTTTGGAGCCAACAAAAACTTTTATTTTGAATACAAGATTAATTTCTTGCCGTTTCGAAACTTCTGAATTTGAGCATTTTTGCTCCCATGCTTGAAGTAAGAATAATAGGAGAAAGGTTTTAAACCAAATACTTTGAGCAAAACGTTTCACTCCCTTTCTTTTAAAAGAAAATAGTTGGAAAGAAATTAAAACCCTATCGCAATAAACCCAGCTGCTTGTTTTAGTCGTTGGAATAAAAATACCCATTTTGAAAACTTAGTTCCAAAACCTTTGCAAAAATCCACATGATTTCCTAGCCAATCTTTGATACCAAAATAAACCTTTGTTTATAAAATAGTTTATTTGATACAACTTTGTTTTCTATCTATTTAAATCTTGCATGAGTGCATGTTAAATCCATTTGGAAATAGTTCAAGTGAACAAAGTCATCCAATCCCATGCAACAAGAAAGAAAACACAAAGAAATAAGAAGAAACACAAAAACCCTAAATAGGAAACATAAGAAAAAGTATCTAGAAAATGTTATTGCCTACACCACTTTGCCCTTCTATATTAAGAAATTGTTGATCTAGACCATCATGGATCTCTCCACAGTACACAATAACAAGTCATAAAGATTCAAGACCGCATAGTTTGAAGCCAGAAACTATGTTTAACCCTATTCAAATTTCTACCAAAGTTTGAATTCAAATAAGAGGTCATTCCCAACTCCATGTCATCTCCAAGAAAACCAACACCTTTGGACCAAGATAAAACTTTTGCACTTCATATTGCAGGTATGCCTAGATGTTTAATATAGGTCTTTTATGATTTCATGTGTGTTATAATTGGTTGTGCATTGTTTAGATAAGCCACACCAAACTAGCAGAAGCATTAGAGAAGTACCACAAGAGCTAAAGAAACCAGAAGCAAAAGAAATAAAGAAAGGAAAAGAAAAGTTTGATCTAGAAAATATTATTGACTACCCTACTTTGGACCCCTGGATTAAGCAATCCTCAACTCAACTGAAGGTGTGATCAGTTGCTTGAGCAAGGCCAAACCACATTCTTGCTTGACCAACAAATTTCAAACAAAAACTCAAACTCTAGCACATCTCGAATTTCTGCCAAACTTTGAATTCAATTCAGTAACCATTCAAAAATGCCTTTAGCATCCCAGCAAAACACCTCCACTCAGCCTAACCAAAACATTTCTGGAACCCTTGAATGATACCCTGATAGCTCCAAGTGGAATTTTTCAAAAATTCGAATTCAACTTTCTTGCGGACATTTGGTCGAACACATGGTGGGCAGAAATCTGCAAAGGTGCAAGTTAGTACAAGGACCAGTACCCAGCCCCCTCTCTGTCCTTCCCACAGTATCCCTGCCGCTCCTAGAGTGTCCTGCTGTCGACCCCCTGTCTCCCCTGCCCAGACCCCGACCTTGAGACTCGAAAGATGGGAGGAGAGCAACCCGGACCCCCCCACCTCTGGCCACTGCTCCTCACTCTCTCCCTCGTCACCCTGCTGCGCCAGCGCGTTCCCAACGTCACCACAGCACCGCCGGACATGCCCACGTTGCGCCATAGCCACGCCTTGCCCCTCCCACAGCCGACACGCATGGTGTCCTGTCCGCCCGAGACCATCCTTCGTGCTCCCTCTCCCGTCTATAAAAAGCCGCCCTTCTTTCCTGAAAAGACTCACACCACCTTCCTCTACCTCCTAGACAACATCTCCCTCTCTCCTGTGCCCTAGGTCGAGCTCGGCGACCTCGCCGCTCCGCAGACCACCGCCCCGGCCACCGCTGGTCCCCAGCGAACCATGCCGCCTCCCGCACTTTTTCCTGCTGGAAGTGGACGAGAAGAGCTCCCTCTGCCGTCTGGACAACCTCGCCGCCGCCACGACCCTCCCAGGTGAGCTCCCCGTGCGCCGCCACCTCTCTGCCCTCTGTCTCTCTCCCGTCTGCGTTGAGTGGGGAAAACGGCCCTAGGCCGTCGGATCCGTTCTAATCGGACGGATCACGTAGCCCGTACCCCTTCGCCCACTTAAACGCCCTGATAGGCGGGCCCTGCCTGTCAGCGGTCTTTTTTTTCTCCCGCGTGCGCCGGTGACCATTTACTGGGCCGGCCCGAGTTCGTTTCCCAGCCCGTTCCAAATTTCGGCTGTTTACTTTTTTTTCTCTGAATCCAGTTTAATAATTATTTAGATTACTGCAACTTCAAACTCAATTTCCTAGAGATTTAGGAATCCAAAAATAGCAAATGAATATTCCTTAGAAATCCCTAAACATTATCTAGCCTATGAGATTGTATTCAACCAATTTAGCATTATGTATTAAATATAATAAAAATAACAAAACTAGAACTTTACCACCTTAGAAAATGCATATCAAATCAAATAAAATTCATAAAAATATGAATCCAACTCTCAAAATTCAGAATTATTATTATATATATGCTTCTACGATTATATTTCATATTTGCACCTTTTCCATCAAATGCTATTTACTATTTGGGTAAATAAGCTTTCATAGCCTAGGATTTGATAAACTCAAATTTCTAAATGGAAAATTTTATAAATCCACTTAAGATAAATCCCGTTACAAATATTAATCTATAAAAATGGGCCTTAGTCCAAGTTGAACTTGCAGGAGATAGTTTCATGATCCAAAATAAATGAACCCTACTTAAATGCAAGAACTCAATAATCTCATCCATCGTAACTCAATTATCTTCGAAACCACTCTCCAGATACTTCCTAGATCGCTTCCCTTACCCAAGCATCCTTAATTGAGTGAGCATGTGTTGTTTGTGAATTGTGTGGTGATTGTATGCTTATTTGCTTTCCGACGATTAGACGACAACGAGAGTAAGGAGAATGGATCCCGAAGTCAACCAAGCAATGGTGATGGAGATTACACAACCCGAGATGAAGATGAAGAAGACTATTTTGACATTGCCAAGCGAGGCAAGCCATCTTTTGAATCATACTCCAAATGCCTAGTTTTACTATTGCATTCTACTTGTTTTGAGTAAATTGCATGATTGAATTGCTAGAGTAGAATGATAGATGTGTAGTGATATCTTGCCTAGCAAGAGCATCAAGCTGAGTTTATCCAACCTTATTTAGTGGTACCATCACTCAATGTAGTTGCTTAGTCGCTAATAAAATTGAGGCCACCTATAAGGGGAACCCTATTTGAAATTGGTGACTTGAACTTGACAACTTGAATTGGAGATTTCTCCTACATGATGGTTTTACAAAGGAAAATAATCTTGACTAAGGACTATGGAATGTACTTGCTCAATGATAATAAGTGATGTACCATGTGAGCCAACCATTACCGTACGACCACATTACCCCTAAATGGGAAGGGGCTTAGTCCGTAGCTTGTTTGTTCTAGTATGGGAGGCCTTGTATCATCCTTTATAGAAGTGCACCGTGCGCGGGTACTTCTGAACCGGGTGGAAATTTCCATTCATACAGCATCCTGTAGCGGGCAAAACTATGAGTGCCAAAATGGACTCTTAGGGAAGGATCCTATACTAGAGTAGACAAGTGAAAGAGTTTGTTTGATTATCTGAACCTCGCATACTTTGTGTATGACGATCCGTGGATTTCTCCCGGCAGATGTATCGAATCTTGTGGGTAAAGTGTACCCCTCTGCAGAGGTTTCAAAACTATTCGAATAGCCACGTCCGCGGTCATTGACAGTTGGCAAGCTGTACTTGACTTTTGTCAAAAATGTTAACAACTGAAGTTGAACATGGTGAATGACTTGACTTGATATTTGATGGTGACCAACACTTGAAGTTCCTCTTTAGATTTAACTTAGAGAATTAAACCTTCTTCTCTACTAATGAAAATTCTTGGGAAACAAACTAGCTTTTTGCAAATAAACTTAGTGCTTAGTACACCATATCAACCATGCATATCTATCTCATCACCTTGTTTATAAGATGGTTTGCGAGTGCATCCAATGTACTCATGGCTGTGTCCCTAGCTATTAACTTGGCCAGACTTGAAGGAGAAAGATCATGAAGGAAGGACATTCATACGACTTTGCGAGTTAGGCTCGTTTCCTACTGTCTGCTTTGCCTGTGTGGTTGAAGCTTGACAATATGGACCCAAAGTGTTATTCCGCTGCATGTTGATATAATGTAAGGTTTGGTCTTTGCGACCACCTATGTAATCCCCTTTATTTACTACTAATGGCTATGACTGTGATATCAACTACGTTATGTAAATCATAACAATGATTCTGGGACTGTGATGGATTACATAACAGGCACTTCGAATTTGTTATAGATTCGGGGGTGTCACAAGTTAGTATCAGAGCCTAGGCTGACTCTAGGAAACCCTAGTTAGCATGGTCGTTAGAAAATGATATCTCTGATATCACAAGTTTGGTATCAGGACTATCATGACCTTAGGAGACCTTAGTTAGCATGGTCGTTAGCTAAGAAAGTGATATGTTCACAAAAACTTATTTCTACAAAAGAAATTTATTTGCTTTGGTACCCAAAGCCCAACTTATACTCCCATCTTATTCACTTCAAATATCTTACACTCTCAACTTATACTCTCAAGAGATTTGACAAAAAAAATTATTTACCTCTTTAATTACAAAGTCTTTTCAAATATTTGTTTTACTCTATTCCTTATCTATTCCAAATTTACACTTTGGACGACATACCGACCTAAGACCGAAGGACTAGGGACTCAATATTTTTCAAGACGTCAACCTCTGATGTCAACCATGACTGCTCCCATCAAAAGAGAGACAAATATTCAAACTTCCCAGAAATCTTCTGACAAGAGGCCACTCTTCAAGATAAAGACTTCAAGATCAAATCATGGTGATTAGAAATGATAAAGACTCGGCAACCCAAACCAATAGGAATTATAGGAAAGGCTTACTCGTTTTGATTAAGCTACCATTACCTCACGATTACTGTGTGCACTTATTCCCTTGTGTGTTCAAATGATTGATTGGATTTGTGATGTGTTACTCATATGCCATCCGACAACATGTGGCAACCACTTTGAAAACTTGTTTGTAAAAAAATGTGTTTTTTGTCTTTCTCGCCCAAACCAAACTCTAACCATACCAATCCCACGTTAGAAACGTTTTTAAAGTTGTTCCCTCTCATCTACTGCAGAACTCCACCCCTGATGCACCTCACATGCTCGCAAGTCTACACAACTACACCAGGACCCACCCTAGGAAATCTACATTTCGAGTCATATCAAATTCTCTTCAGCTAGGAGCTCAAGTTGTGAAGACTAGCAAAAAGTCTCGATCTCGTAAGAGGCAAAATCAAGCAAGAGATATGTACCATCAAGCAAGTGGATGTCCAACACACTGCAACGGAGACTATGAGAAGACTCTGCGATCTGGAAAAATAGTTACTGGTGGCAAGACCAACATTACCTGCTATGAGTGCGGAATCAAGGGGCACTACTCCAACGAGTGCCCAAAGAAGCTGAACGAAACACCACAATCTATCGCAAGCCCGCGAAGCCATGGAATAACTGAAGATCGTGTCAAAGGACGCACCAGCCTCATCATCCTTAACACGACAGAAACACCCTTCCAAAGTAACCACGAGTATGTCTACTAACATGAAGACACAAAGAAAGGAAAACCAGGAATCAACCACTAGCTACCCGGAAGTTGCACTTAGCTACAAAGATGGTAGGAACAAGTTGGATCAATATTTTGGAGCACCAATCAAGAAGCCTTAGTCACCTTAGTTTGGGACTAGTAGGCTTGTTTATTTCTTTGTAATTCAAGAGCGAGACTTGTAATCCGCAAGACCCTTTTAAATAAAAGCCTATGGTTTAGATGCCAAATATTTTGTTTTTGAAAGTGTGATTGTTTGTTGAAATTGCTATGTGATTGATGACGATGTGTTTTTGGCCCATCTGGCCACATCACATTTCGGGTGTACCCAATCTTTCCATCTTGATATAAATTAATACACACTCTATCTTTTATCTGGTAATCTCATCTCCCAATCTATCTCAATCTTAACTTGTGAATCTCGGGACGAGATTCTTTTTAAGGGGGGAAGATTGTAACAACCCAAGTTTTTGGAAAATAGAAATAAATGGAATTTATCAAAATACCAAATTTTGGAGCCAACAAAAACTTTTATTTTGAATACAAGATTAATTTCTTGCCGTTTCGAAACTTCTGAATTTGAGCATTTTTGCTCCCATGCTTGAAATAAGAATAATAGGAGAAAGGTTTTAAACCAAATACTTTGAGCAAAACGTTTCACTCCCTTTCTTTTAAAAGAAAATAGTTGGAAAGAAATTAAAACCCTATCGCAATAAACCCAGCTGCTTGTTTTAGTCGTTGGAATAAAAATACCCATTTTGAAAACTTAGTTCCAAAACCTTTGCAAAAATCCACATGATTTCCTAGCCAATCTTTGATACCAAAATAAACCTTTGCTTATAAAATAGTTTATTTGATACAACTTTGTTTTCTATCTATTTAAATCTTGCATGAGTGCATGTTAAATCCATTTGGAAATAGTTCAAGTGAACAAAGTCATCCAATCCCATGCAACAAGAAAGAAAACACAAAGAAATAAGAAGAAACACAAAAACCCTAAATAGGAAACATAAGAAAAAGGATCTAGAAAATGTTATTGCCTACACCACTTTGCCCTTCTATATTAAGAAATCGTTGATCTAGACCATCATGGATCTCTCCACAGTACACAATAACAAGTCATAAAGATTCAAGACCGCATAGTTTGAAGCCAGAAACTATGTTTAACCCTATTCAAATTTCTACCAAAGTTTGAATTCAAATAAGAGGTCATTCCCAACTCCATGTCATCTCCAAGAAAACCAACACCTTTGGACCAAGATAAAACTTTTGCACTTCATATTGCAGGTATGCCTAGATGTTTAATATAGGTCTTTTATGATTTCATGTGTGTTATAATTGGTTGTGCATTGTTTAGATAAGCCACACCAAACTAGCAGAAGCATTAGAGAAGTACCACAAGAGCTAAAGAAACCAGAAGCAAAAGAAATAAAGAAAGGAAAAGAAAAGTTTGATCTAGAAAATATTATTGACTACCCTACTTTGGACCCCTGGATTAAGCAATCCTCAACTCAACTGAAGGTGTGATCAGTTGGTTGAGCAAGGCCAAACCACATTCTTGCTTGACCAACAAATTTCAAACAAAAACTCAAATTCTAGCACATCTCAAATTTCTGCCAAACTTTGAATTCAATTCAGTAACCATTCAAAAATGCCTTTAGCATCCCAGCAAAACACCTCCACTCAGCCTAACCAAAACATTTCTGGAACCCTTGAATGATACCCTGACAGCTCCAAGTGGAATTTTTCAAAAATTCGAATTCAACTTTCTTGCGGACATTTGGTCGAACACATGGTGGGCAGAAATCTGCAAAGGTGCAAGTTAGTACAAGGACCAGTAGCCAGCCCCCTCTCTGTCCTTCCCACAGTGTCCCTGCCGCTCCTAGAGTGTCCTGCTGTCGACCCCCTGTCTCCCCTGCCCAGACCCCGGCCTTGAGACTCGGAAGAAGGGAGGAGAGCAACCCGGACCCCCCCCACCTCTGGCCACTGCTCCTCTCTCTCTCCCTCATCACCCTGCTGCGCCAGCGCATTCCCAACGTCACCACAGCACCGCCGGACATGCCCACATTGCGCCAGAGCCACGCCTTGCCCCTCCCACAGCCGACACGCACGGTGTCCTGTCCGCCCGAGACCATCCTTCGTGCTCCCTCTCCCGTCTATAAAAAGCCGCCCTTCTTTCCTGAAAAGACTCACACCACCTTCCTCTACCTCCTAGACAACATCTCCCTCTCTCCCGTACCCTAGGTCAAGCTCGGCGACCTCGCCGCTCCGCAGACCACCGCCCCGGCCACCGCTGGTCCCCAGCGAACCACGCCGCCTCCCGCACTTTTTCCTGCTGGAAGTGGACGAGAAGAGCTCCCTCTGCCGCCTGGACAACCTCGCCGCCGCCGCCGCGACCCTCCCAGGTGAGCTCCCCGTGCGCCGCCACCTCTCTCCCTCTGTCTCTCTCCCGTCCGCGCTGAGTGGGGAAGACGGCCCTAGGCCGTCGGATCCGTTCTAATCGGACGAATCACGTAGCCCGTACCCCTTCGCCCACTTAAACGCCCTGACAGGCGGGCCCCGCCTGTCAGCGGTCTTTTTTTTCTCCCGCGTGCGCCGGTGACCGTTTACTGGGCCGGCCTGAGTTCGTTTCCCGGCCCGTTCCAAATTTCGGCTGTTTACTTTTTTTTCTCTGAATCCAGTTTAATAATTATTTAGATTACTGCAACTTCAAACTCAATTTCCTAGAGATTTAGGAATCCAAAAATAGCAAATGAATATTCCTTAGAAAGCCCTAAACATTATCTAGCCTATGAGATTGTATTCAACCAATTTAGCATTATGTATTAAATATAATAAAAATAACAAAACTAGAACTTTACCACCTTAGAAAATGCATATCAAATCAAATAAAATTCATAAAAATATGAATCCAACTCTCAAAATTCAGAATTATTATTACATATATGCTTCTATGATTATATTTCATATTTGCACCTTTTCCATCAAATGCTATTTACTATTTGGGTAAATAAGCTTTCATAGCCTAGGATTTGATAAACTCAAATTTCTAAATGGAAAATTTTATAAATCCACTTAAGATAAATCCCGTTACAAATATTAATCTATAAAAATGGGCCTTAGCCCAAGTTGAACTTGCAGGAGATAGTTTCATGATCCAAAATAAAGGAACCCTACTTAAATGCAAGAACTCAATAATCTCATCCATCGTAACTCAATTATCTTCGAAACCACTCTCCAGATACTTCCTGGATCGCTTCCCTTACCCAAGCATCCTTAATTGAGTGAGCATGTGTTGTTTGTGAATTGTGTGGTGATTGTATGCTTATTTGCTTTCCGATGATTAGACGACAACGAGAGTAAGGAGAATGGATCCCGAAGTCAACCAAGCAATGGTGATGGAGATTACACAACCCGAGATGAAGATGAAGAAGACTATTTTGACATTGCCAAGCGAGGCAAGCCATCTTTTGAATCATACTCCAAATGCCTAGTTTTACTATTGCATTCTACTTGTTTTGAGTAAATTGCATGATTGAATTGCTAGAGTAGAATGATAGATGTGTAGTGATATCTTGCCTAGCAAGAGCATCAAGCTGAGTTTATCCAACCTTATTTAGTGGTACCATCACTCAATGTAGTTGCTTAGTCGCTAATAAAATTGAGGCCACCTAAAAGGGGAACCCTATTTGAAATTGGTGACTTGAACTTGACAACTTGAATTGGAGATTTCTCCTACATGACGGTTTTACGAAGGAAAATAATCTTGACTAAGGACTATGGAATGTACTTGCTCAATGATAATAAGTGATGTACCATGTGAGCCAACCATTACCGTACGACCACATTACCCCTAAATGGGAAGGGGCTTAGTCCGTAGCTTGTTTGTTCTAGTATGGGAGGCCTTGTATCATCCTTTATAGAAGTGCACCGTGCGCGGGTACTTCTGAACCGGGTGGAAATTTCCATTCATACAGCATCCTGTAGCGGGCAAAACTATGAGTGCCAAAATGGACTCTTAGGGAAGGATCCTATACTAGAGTAGACAAGTGAAAGAGTTTGTTTGATTATCTGAACCTCGCATACTTTGTGTATGACGATCCGTGGATTTCTCCCGGCAGATGTATCGAATCTTGTGGGTAAAGTGTACCCCTCTGCAGAGGTTTCAAAACTATTCGAATAGCCGCGTCCGTGGTCATGGATAGTTGGCAAGCTGTACTTGACTTTTGTCAAGAATGTTAACAACTGAAGTTGAACATGGTGAATGACTTGACTTGATATTTGATGGTGACCAACACTTGAAGTTCCTCTTTAGATTTAACTTAGAGAATTAAACCTTCTTCTCTACTAATGAAAATTCTTGGGAAACAAACTAGCTTTTTGCAAATAAACTTAGTGCTTAGTACACCATATCAACCATGCATATCTATCTCATCACCTTGTTTATAAGATGGTTTGCGAGTGCATCCAATGTACTCATGGCTGTGTCCCTGGCTATTAACTTGGCCAGACTTGAAGGAGAAAGATCATGAAGGAAGGACATTCAGACGACTTTGCGAGTTAGGCTCGTTTCCTACTGTCTGCTTTGCCTGTGCGGTTGAATCTTGACAATATGGACCCAAAGTGTTATTCCGCAGCATGTTGATATAATGTAAGGTTTGGTCTTTGCGACCACCTATGTAATCCCCTTTATTTACTACTAATGGCTATGACTATGATATCAACTACGTTATGTAAATCACAACAATGATTCTGGGATTGTGATGGATTACATAACGGGCACTTCAAATTTGTTATAGATTCGGGGGTGTCACAGTCGACCCCTCCGGGCACCCGAAAAATGGGAAATGTATTTTTTATGTGGAAACTGGAAAAACACTAGTTGCAAAAGTGGTTGGGAATGCAAAGATGCACATCTCCACCAAAAATGGGACCATGGTTCCAAAGTTTGTTGTGGAACTTGCACAAACCATGGTCATCTGCCAAGGAAGACCAAGAGAACTCCTGTCTGGAAGCACCTCTCTGTGAGAGAGTCCACATGTGAACCCTTGGGATGGCATGTTTGGTATTTTTCCTAGGTGATGCATCACTCACCATGACTCCATGCACTGGTTTTTCCATTTTTTTTGATTTTTTCTGAATTCCCTAGGCCCCCCTCCGAGATCTGGTCAAACTCGTGGTGCCATCGATGTCTGCCAGGTGGGGTGGGAACCATGGTTTGGTCTTGGTTCTCGGGTCCCACACCCCCAGGGGACCTCCCTGTATTTTTCCCCAATTTTTCTGGTGTGCATTTCTTGTAGCCCCAGTGCAAAGTTGGATTAAAAAGGATTTAGGGCAAAAATAATTCATTATATGGTAGCAGGCCAAGATAATTCTTAGCCTCCTGGATGTGGCACCCCTGGTAGGTCCCCCACCCATGACAAATAGAGTGGTGATGTTTTGCCCACTGCCCTTGGTGGCCCCTTCACAAAAAAGCACCTGTTTTGACCCCTCCGGGCACCCGAAAAATGGGAAATGTAATTTTTTATGTGGAAACTGGAAAAACACTAGTTGCAAAAATGGTTGGGAATGCAAAGATGCACATCTCCACCAAAAATAGGACCATGGTTCCAAAGTTTGTTGCGGAACTTGCACAAACCATGGTCATCTGCCAAGGAAGACCAAGAGAACTCCTGTCTAGAAGCACCTCTCTGTGAGAGAGTCCACATGTGAACCCTTGGGATGCCATGTTTGGTATGTTTCCTAGGTGATGCATCACTACCATGACTCCATGTACTATTTTTCCATTTTTTGACTTTTTGTGAATTCCCTAGGCCCCCCCTCTGAGATCTAGGTCAAACTCGCGGTGCCATCGATGTCTGCGAGGTGGGGCAGGAACCATGGTTTGGTCTTGGTTCTAGGGTCCCACACCCCCAGGGGACCTCCCTGTATTTTTGCCCAATTTTTCTGGTGTGCATTTCTTGTAGCCCCAGTGCAAAGTTGGATTAAAAAGGATTTAGGGCAAAAATAATTCATTATATGGCAGCAGGCCGAGATAATTCCTAGCCTCCTGAATGTGGCACACCTGGCAGGTCCCCCACCCATGACAAATAGAGTGGTGATGTTTTGCACACTGCCCTTGGTGGCCCCTTCACAAAAAAGCACCTGTTTCGACCCCTCTGGGCACCCAAAAAATGGGAAATGCATTTTTTATGTGGAAACCGGAAAAACACTAGTTGCAAAAGTGGTTGGGAATGCAAATATGCACATCTCCACCAAAAATGGGACCATGGTTCCAAAGTTTGCTGTGGAACTTGCACAAACCATGGTCATCTACCAAGGAAGACCAAGAGAACTCATGTCTGGAAGCACCTCTCTGTGAGAGAGTCCACATGTGAATCCTTGGGATGCCATGTTTGGTATTTTTCCTAGGTGATGCATCACTCACCATGCCTCCATGCACTATTTTTCCATTTTTTGATTTTTTTAATTCCCTAGGCCCCCCTCCGAGATCTAGGTCAAACTCGCGGTGCCATCGATGTCTGCCAGGTGGGGTGGGAACCATGGTTTGGTCTTGGTTCTAGGGTCCCACACCCCCAGGGGACCTCCCTGTATTTTTCCCAATTTTTTTGGTGTGCATTTCTTGTATCCCTAGTGCAAAGTTGGATTAAAAAGGATTTAGGGCAAAAATAATTCATTATATTGCAGCAGGTCGAGATAATTCCTAGCCTCCTAGATGTGGCACCCCTGGCAGGTCCCCCACCCATGAAAAATAGAGTGGTGATGTTTTGCACACTGCCCTTGGTGGCCCCTTCACAAAAAAGCACCTATTTCGACCCCTCCGGGCACCCGAAAAATGGGAAATGCATTTGTTATGTGGAAACTAGAAAAACACTAGTTGCAAAAGTGGTTGGGAATGCAAAAATGCACATCTCCACCAAAAATGGGACCATGGTTCCAAAGTTTGCTGTGGAACTTGCACAAACCATGGTCATCTACCAAGGAAGACCAAGAGAACTCCTGTCTGGAAGCACCTCTCTGTGAGAGAGTCCACATGTGAACCCTTGGGATGCCATGTTTGGTATTTTTCCTAGGTGATAAATCACTCACCATGACTACATGCACTGTTTTTCCATTTTTTTGATTTTTTCTGTATTCCCTAGGCCCCCCTCCGAGATCTAGGTCAAACTCGCGGTGCCATCGATATCTGCCAGGTGGGGTGGGAACCATGTTTTGGTCTTGGTTCTAGGGTCCCACACCCCCAGGGGACCTCCCTGTATTTTTCCCCAATTTTTCTGGTGTGCATTTCTTGTAGCCCCAGTGCAAAGTTGGATTAAAAAGGATTTAGGGAAAAAATAATTCATTATATGGCAGCAGGCCGAGATAATTCCTAGCCTCCTGGATGTGGCACCCCTGGCAGGTCCCCCACCCATGAAAAATAGAGTGGTGATGTTTTGCACACTGCCCTTGGTGGCCCCTTCACAAAAAAGCACCTGTTTCGACACCTCCGGGCACCCAAAAATGGGAAATGCATTTTTTTATGTGGAAACTGGAAAAATACTAGATGGAAAAGGGGTTGGGACTGCAAAGATGCACATCTCCACCAAAAATGGGACCATGGTTCCAAAGTTTGCTGTGGAACTTGCACAAACCATGGTCATCGGCCAAGGAAGACCAAGAGAACTCCTGTCTGGAAGTACCTCTCTGTGAGAGAGTCCACATGTGAACCCTTGGGATGCCATGTTTGGTATTTTTACTAGGTGATGCATGATACGTCTCCAACGTATCTATAATTTTTGATGCTCCATGCTTGTTTTCACACCATTTACCCGATGTTTCGTTACACTTCGTGGCACTTTTATGCATTTTCCGGAACTAACCTATTAACAAGTCGCCACAGTGCCAGTTCCCTGTTTTCTGCTATTTTTGTGTTTTAGAAGTGATACACTAGACATATTCTCGGAATTGGACAAAACCAAAGCCAGAAGTCTTATTTTTCCCGGGACCATCCAGACATCCGAAGAGAAGAAGGAGAGGGGCCACAGGCCCCCCTCACGCAGGGCCGGCGCGGCCTAGGCCCTGGCCGCGCCGCCCTGGTGTGAGGAGGCCTGGGGCCTCCTCTGACATCGCCCCTTCGCCTATAAAGACCCCCCGACGGGAAAAACCTAAATACCCGATCAATTTTCCAGAAACACATCGCGATCCGCCGCCGTCGTCGACCCGAGATCGGGAGGGTCCAGAAGCTCTTCCCGGCACCCTGCCGGAGAGGGGAATCGCCACCGGAGGTCTTCTTCATCGCCATGCTTGCCTCCGGAGCGATGAGTGAGTAGTCTACCTTGGACTATGGGTCCATAGCAGTAGCTAGATGGTTGTCTTCTCCACCATGTGCTTCATGTTTAGATCTCATGAGCTGCCCTACATGATTGAGATCACCGTTATGTAATTCTACATGTTTGGTTTGTTGGGATCAGATGAATATTGGAGTTTATGATTAAGTTGCTGTACTGAAATATATCTTTTGTTATCTCTATGTTATTTATGATCTTGCATGCTCTCCATTGTTAGTAGCTATCTTGGCCGAGTAGTTGCTAGTGACTCCAAGAGGGGGTATTTATGCTCGATAGTGGGTTCATGTCTCTATTTAACTTCGAGGAGTGACAGAAACCTCTATGGTTGTAGATGTACTGTTGCCATTAGGGAGAAAACAACATTCATATGCTCGAGGGCATATGCTTTGTTTACATTACACACTTTGCTTAATGCAATTATCTGTTGTTCGCAACTTAATACTCATGGGGTGTCTGGATGGTATCCCCGTGAGTGGATTATTAGTCATAGATGCAGTTGGATGGCGGTCTATGTATTTTGTTGTAATGCCCAGAGTGAATCGCATAGTGATCTTCTTGACATATCACATTTAGCTTTATTCTATCAATTGCCCAACTGTAATTTGTTTACCCAGCATGTGCTATTTATCTTATGGAGAGACACCACTAGTGAACGGTGGACCCCGGTCCTATTTCCATCATATTGCTATCACCTGTTTACTTTACTCGCACTGTTTACTTTACTCGCATACTATTATCACTTTCCACTCGATACGCTCATACCCTTTGTTTCAAGCAAACCGGTGAGATTGACAACCTCATCGTAAGTTGGGAACAAAGTATTTCGTTGTGTGTGTGCAGGTTCCGCGTTGCAGCTAGCAAGCAAAGCTTGGACGAGGCGCCATATATAAATTGTCCGAAGCCATCGCAAACTAGCAAGCATCACCTTCAGTCGTCATTGTTTGCTCCTCTCCTGAATGATAAACCTTGGTTTCTTAACTGAGGGAAAAACCTTGCTGCTATATTCTTCATACCTTCCTCTTGGGGTTCCCAATGGACTATACACTAGCCATCAATGCATCACTCACCATGACTCCATGCACTGTTTTTCCATTTTTTTGACTTTTTCTGAATTCCCTAGGCCCCCTCCGAGATCTAGGTCAAACTCGCGGTGCCATCGATGTCTACCAGGTGGGGCGGGAACCATGGTTTGGTCTTGGTTCTAGGGTCCCACACACCCAGGGGACCTCCCTGTATTTTTGCCCAATTTTTATGGTGTGCATTTCTTGTAGCCCCAGTGCAAAGTTGGATTAAAAAGGATTTAGGGAAAAAATAATTCATTATATGGCAGCAGGTCGAGATAATTCCTAGCCTCCTGGATGTGGCACCCCTGGCAGGTCCCCCACCTACGACAAATAGAGTGGTGATGTTTTGCACACTGCCCTTGGTGGCCCCTTCACAAAAAAGCACCTGTTTCAACCCATCCGGGCACCCGAAAAATGGGAAATGCATTTTTTATGTGGAAACTCAAAAAACACTAGTTGCAAAAGTGGTTGGGAATGCAAAGATGCACATCTCCACCAAAAATGGGACCATGGTTCCAAAGTTGGCTGTGGAACTTGCACAAACCATGGTCATCTACCAAGGAAGACCAAGAGAACTCATGTCTGGAAGCACCTCTCTGTGAGAGAGTCCACATGTGAACCCTTGGGATGGCATGTTTGGTATTTTTCCTAGGTGATGCATCACTCACCATGGCTCCATGCACTATTTTTCCATTTTTTTGATTTTTTCTGAATTCGCTAGGCCCCACTCCGAGATCTAGGTCAAACTCGTGGTGCCATCGATGTCTACCAGGTGTGGTGGGAACCATGGTTTGGTCTTGGTTCTAGGGTCCCACACCCCTAGGGGACCTCCTTGTATTTTTCCCAATTTTCCTGGTGTGCATTTCTTGTATCCCTAGTGCAAAGTTGGATTAAAAAGGATTTAGGGCAAAAATAATTCATTATATGGCAGCAGGCCGAGATAATTCCTAGCCTCCTGGATGTGGCACCCCTGGCAGGTCCCCCACCCATGAAAAATAGAGTGGTGATGTTTTGCGCACTGCCCTTGGTGGCCCCTTCACAAAAAAGCACCTGTTTCGACCCCTCTGGGCACCCGAAAAATGGGAAATGCATTTTTTATGTGGAAACTGGAAAAACACTAGTTGCAAAAGTGGTTGAGAATGCAAAGATGCACATCTCCACCAAAAATGGGACCATGGTTCCAAAGTTTGTTGTGGAACTTGCACAAACCATGGTCATCTGCCAAGGAAGACCAAGAGAACTCCTGTCTGGAAGCACCTCTCTGTGAGAGAGTCCACATGTGAACCCTTGGGATGCCATGTTTGGTATCTTTCCTAGGTGATGCATCACTCACCATGACTCCATGCACTGTTTTTCTATTTTTTTATTTTTTCTGAATTCCCTAGGCCCCCCTCCGAGATCTAGGTCAAACTCGCGGTGCCATCGATGTCTGCCAGGTGGGGTGGGAACCATGGTATGGTCTTGGTTCTAGGGTTCCACACCCCCAGGGGACCTCCCTGTATTTTTCCCCAATTTTTCAGGTGTGCTTTTCTTGTATCCCCAGTGCAAAGTTGGATTAAAAAGGATTTAGGGCAAAAATAATTCATTATATGGCAGCAGGCCGAGATAATTCCTAGCCTCCTGGATGTGGCACCCTTGGCAGGTCCCCCACCCATGAAAAATAGAGTGGTTATGTTTTGCACACTACCCTTGGTGGCCCCTTCACAAAAAAGCACCTGTTTCGACACCTCCGGGCACCCGAAAAATGGGAAATGCATTTGTTATGTGGAAACTGGAAAAACACTAGTTGCAAAAGTGGTTGGGAATGCAATGATGCACATCTCCACCAAAAATGGGACCATGGTTCCAAAGTTTGATGTGGAACTTGCACAAACAATGGTCATCTGCCAAGGAAGACCAAGAGAATTCATGTCTGGAAGCACCTCTCTGTGAGATAGTCCACATGTGAACCCTTGGGATGCCATGTTTGGTATTTTTCCTAGGTGATGCATCACTCACCATGACTCCATGCACCGTTTTTTCATTTTTGCACAGTTTTTCCATTTTTTTGTTTTTTTTCTGAATTCCATAGGCCCCCCTCCGAGATCTAGGTCAAACTCGCGGTGCCATCGATGTCTGCCAGGTGGGGTGGGAACCATGGTTTGGTCTTGGTTCTAGGGTCCCACACCCCCAGGGGACCTCCCTGTATTTTTCCCCAATTTTTCTTGTGTGCATTTCTTGTAGCCCCAGTGCAAAGTTGGATTAAAAAGGATTTAGGGCAAAAATAATTCATTATATGGCAGCAGGCCGAGATAATTCCTAGCCTCCTGGATGTGGCACCCCTGGCAGGTCCCCCACCCATGAAAAATAGAGTGGTGATGTTTTGCACGCTGCCCTTGGTGGCCCCTTCACAAAAAAGCACCTGTTTCGACCCCTCCGGGCACCCGAAAAATGGGAAATGCATTTTTTATGTCGAAACTGGAAAAACACTAGTTGCAAAAGTGGTTGGGAATGCAAAGATGCACATATCCACCAAAAATGGGAGCATGGTTCCAAAGTTCGCTGTGGAACTTGCACAAATCATGGTCATCTGCCAAGGAAGACCAAGAGAACTCCTGTCTGGAAGCACCCCTCTGTGAGAAAGTCCACATGTGAACCCTTGGGATGCCATGTTTGGTATTTTTCCTAGGTGATGTATCACTCACCATGACTCCATGCACTGTTTTTCCATTTTTTTGATTTTTTTTGAATTCCCTAGGCTTGTGTTCTATTCTGCCACGCTCGTAGACCCACTCGTCATCCACACAGCTGTTGCAACGAGTCAGCCGCCGCCGACGCCATCTGGTTAGCTGCCGCATGGCAACATGGCCTCCTCGCCCACCTCTTGCCTTTCCTCCACTCCCCTAGCCCCACTGTTACCATCATTTCTCCCAAATCCAAACTCCCCTGCCTCTCGCGTGCTGCAGAAAACCGTCCCCTAGCAGCTCCGGCGACGAAATCCCCTGCGCGGCGCCATAATCCTGTCCCTGGAGAAGACTGTCCTCTCTCCTCCGCTGCAGGTAGGCTGGTAAGTGCCGCTCGATTCCTAGTCCCCGGAGAAGATCGTCCGCTCTCCTCTCGCTTCCAAGGGAACCTTGCCGGCGTTCTTCCTAGATCACCGGCGGTGGGCCTCGAGCACGTACGGTGATTTTAAGTCACCTCCCTTTTTTTCTTCGCTCCGTCGCGTACTAGATCTACGAGCATCTCCACTCGCCCCGTAATGCATGGCCCACTATCAGCGGCACGACCGACGCTTCGTCGTCTCCACTCGTCTCGTCTCCCGCGCCCAGTAATGGCGCTGCAAACGGAAACAGCTTTGCAGCGGGGCAGCGAGACGTCACGTCGCAGCACACGTCGGCGGGAAATGAATGCCATGTTGCGTGGTTCCCACCCCTTCTCCTTTGTTTTCCCGCCCCGTTCCCGGCTATAAATAGCTCGTCGCCTCGACGGTAGGTTCACATCCTCCAACCGCCGCTAGAAAATGCATCGCTGTCTCTTGACAACCTATGCCATGCTCCCTCGAGGCGGTTCCGGCGCGCCACCAGCAGCACCACCCCCACCTCCACCGCCGCTGCAGGACCCAGCTCCGCCGTAGGGCGAGGAGGAGGACTCCAACGACAAGGAGTTCCTCACCGAGCTGTCGACAGACGCGGAGGCAGAGGAGGCCGCCGCAGAACAGAGAGCGATCGTAGCGTCGTTTGAGATGCAGCACCGCGACCGGGCAGCGCAGGAGCTCATGGCCGCTGAGAGGAGGGTGATACGTCCATTTTGCATCACTATTTTGTATCATAATTTACTGTTATTCATTGATATATTTCATATTTAGAGATGATACTTATGTTATTTCCTCTATTTTCACATGTTGATGATCATTGGAGGAATTTGCTGCGGGAGTCAGGATTCTGCTGGAAAAAGGACCATCAAGGGACCATATTTTGAAGATCAGGAAAATTCCAGAAAAATACCTGGAAATTATATTTTCCCAGAAGACCCAGGAAGCCAGAAGGAGGAGTCGAGAGGAGCCAGGGGGGCCCTCACGCCAGGGTGGCGCGGCCTAGCCCCTGGCCGCGCCAACCGTGGGGAAACTTTTCCGGTGTTGATTACTCTTATAGTTGATGCTATTGAGTGGAACCGTTGAATTAAGGTTCATGTTCAGATTGTTATTTACCATTATTTCACCTCTGATCATGATCAATATGATGTCTTGTGAGTAGTTCGTTTAGTTCTTGAGGACATGGGAGAAGTCAAGATGTTAGTAGTGAATTATTGTTGAGAAATATTTAATGGTTTGATATTGTTGTGGTGCTATTTCACTAGTGGTATCATGTGAATGTCGACTACATGATACTTCACCATTTATGGGCCTAGTGAGATGTATTGTGTATTTGGCTACCAATTGTGGGGTTGCTGGAGTGACAGAAACATAAACCTCCGTTGGGAAACCGTTGCACCAGGGAGCGTAGGATCTTAGAGTTTAAGGCTGTGGTTAGATTTATCTTAATTACTTTCTTGTATTTGCGGATGCTTGCAGGAGGGTATAATCACAAGTGTGTATTTATCCTAGTAAGGGTAGTGCGCTAGCACATGTTCACCCCCATAACACCTATCAAACCAATAAAGACAATTGGCTTTATGAAGCGAAAGCTCTTGACAGAAACTCCCGTGTGTCCTCGAGAACGTTTGGTTATTATAAGTTACACAACCGGCTTGTCCTTTGCTGAAGAAAGGATTGGGCCACTTGCTGCAATTGTTACTACTGTCTTTTATTTACTCGCACTTTATTTACTTGTATTACCAAATACCCCTGAAAACCTGTTTGCTAGTATTTACAGTGAATCCTTGATCAAAACCACTCATCAACACCTTCTGCTCCTCGTTGGGTTCGACACTCTTATTTATCGAAAGTACTACGATACACCCCCTATACTTGTGGGTCATCACTTCTTCGGCCTCCTCGCCAACTTCATCGGCCGCAGCTTCTTCGGCCTCCTCGTCGGACCCGCTCAAGTCATCGTCAAGCCGCCAAAACTTTAGGTTGGCTTTTCTTGCTTCTTCTTTGACGCTCATGGGCTGAGAAGGGCAAGCCCCGACGTCTTTGTCTCCGCTCGACCTGTCGGCACTTCATACAAAAAATGCAATAATTTAATTAGTACAAGTTAATTAAGCTAGAGTCGACCAAAAAAATCGGCATGACCTTTGCTGTTTTTTTGACCTAGGAGTGCCCATTTCTCAACCGAAATGGAAGTGAATCGACACTTCAGGAGAAACGGGCAACTCATTTATAAATAACCTGCAGCAATTCACATATACAAAGCACATATTCCAGCAATTCACATATACATAAGTACAGCAGCAGCATCATCATATTCTAGCAATCTCATATTCCTCAAACTGGGATAAGTATAGTTTAGATTTTGTACAGCAGCAGCAGCATCATCATCATAAGTACAGCAGCAGCATCATCATATTTCATCATAAGCCAACAACAGAATGTATTTCATCATAAGCCAACAACAGAATGTATTTCATCATTCCTAGCATCATAAGTACAGCAGCAACAGCATCATAAGTACAACATCAACATCATCATCAAGGAAAGCCAGTCTAAAACTCTCTGTTTGGCACAAGCATTCTACTAATTTGCAAACCAGAAAACAACTATTCAAGAATACTAGCACATATGATTGATAAGCTAAGATCAAAAAATGTAGTTTATATCCTGTTCTTATTATCCATGTTACCATGAGAATTAACCCACAACAAATAAAGAATGTATTGTATTTCAACAAATATTGATCCAGATTATAACCAGAATTATAACAAGCTAATGATGTCCAACAAATAAAAATTCTAGCCCATTTTATATTCTTTTTTGATGCTAGACAACTCAAATTTGCTCAGAACAGTGGCCACCAGAGAATTAAATAACCTAGCAGGAAATCTAGGTTGTAGATTCTAAAACATTACACACATGCTAACACAAATGTATCAGGGACTATTAAGTGGCTCTTAGTCGATAACAGAGCATACTAACCAGATGCGGGACAATTAAGTGGCTTAGCAATTGTTGTTGTGCGCACAAAATATTTAACTCCCAGTTAACCTTTCTTTGGTAATAGCCATGTCCACTGTAACCATGGTATACAGTAGTTGATGCAATGAACAACACCTTCTGAGGTATTAAACCTAACCATGTGCAAGTTGATGTAAAAACCAGAAGCAGATAGATACTACAGTACTATATAGATGTCAACAATGAGGCTGGCACTAAAAAGGCATATTTTGCCAAAGTGAAAGCGGTAAGAAACCACATCTAACATCAGGCCATGGTACTACACAGTGAAGTATCAAATGAAATAATAAACCCTAATCTGGGAGGCGAAGTAACACCAGCAGACTTATTCAAAGGAGAAGAATTGATGTGTTATCTCTGTTTTGGCATCACAGCTAAAAACGTGAACCCCGGCGCCCCAAAACAAAATATGATCAAGCAGTGATACAGCTAAGGATAAAGATTTGATCAGCTGCAAGAATCGAGCAAATGGACTAGTAGGTGGGAGCTTAGGGTTTTACATGTACCATGTATTTACATACAGTATACAGCTCTATGGGAACAAAGAAGCAACATATTACGAATTACGACAAGCTTGAGAATGTGCAATAATTCAAGAACATAACCTCAGACAGAGATCTAAGCCACTAGTGTGACCCAACACAGAGGCAAACAACCTAGATTACAACAAAAAAGAAACATATTTTCAAACACAATATTATTCTGCCACACAAAATCATGGACATAGTTTTTATAGAACAAATTATATTAATTGTTACCAGTAGACATCTCAAATTAGACTAAGTCAGAACAGTTGCCACCAGAGAATGACATAAGGTAGTTGTTGCAACAAACACTAGTATTTTCAAGAGTTTGACTCTGTACTAAAAGTGCATGTTTTATAGAAAAAACTTAAAAGCATGTAATCTATGTAGACATCTCAAATCAGAGTCAATCAGAAGAGTTGCCACTAGAGGTGAGAGGACTGGAAACAAATTGGCTGGTAGGTAAACAAATCGGCTGGGGTTCAGTAATTGGAAGCATCGGGCAGATACCTTGATGGTGTGAGCCTGGTCGGCGGCGAGGAAGGCCTTGGAGAAGACGCCATCATCGATGAAGACGGCCTTCCGCGCGAGCAGCTTCTGCAGCGACTCGACATTGGCGCCCAGCTCCCCGAGGTTCCCGATGGCGGAGCCCCAACGCTCTCCCGAGGGCGCTGCGGGAGGCGCGGCGAAGGAGGAAGAGGTGGATAGGGACGCCGACGAGGAGGCTGCCGTGACTGCGATGGCGGATTTGTCCATCTGAGACAATTAGTCCGGCGCGGAGCGATGACGGCTACGAGAGCGGCGGCGGGCTAGGGTTAGGGCGGGCTGGGGGAAATGAGGGGAAGAAGAGGAGATCGGCCGGCCGAAGCGCTATTTTACTAAGTGTCAAATATGCGTGGTGCATTATGTGCAATATGCGCCACAAATATTTGACACTTAGTCAAATAGCGTGACCTCAGCCATATGACAAGATCTTGTCAATGGCTCAGTGGTTCGTGTCCCCTGCATTCAGAGGGGATCCAGGGTTCGAACCCTGCAGGTGTTGCCTCACACCTTTTTTTTAAAAAAAATTGTTTTTTCACAATTTCTAACAAACACAATTTCTAACAAATACAAGTTTGTTTTTTAAATTGTTTTTTCACAATTGTTTGCAGGTTACTTCAAAATAATAGTTTATAATAGTAAAAAACCACAAACATCGTCATGTCACATCTTTTTCTCACTTTATTTGCGAGTATCGTAATAGTTTATTCAAAAAACCATGAATATATATCGTCATGTCACACAAACGTACGAATATTATGATAGTCTATATAGATTCGAGTAAACGCATGCATACACAAAAAATGTCATGATCTCGATTCCGCGCTAGCTAGCTAGAGCTAGCATCTCTTTGCAATCTTCTTGCCCTTCTTCCTCGCGGTTGAATACTTTAGGCCGGGAATGTTGAGGCTTCTTCTCGTGAATGGACAACCTTTAGCAGGTAGGATGGTCCTCCTTCTTCCTGCGGCAGTCGGCTTATCGAAGTACTTGTCGAATTCCTCTTCGATCTTTGGATCGCTGTTCTTTTCTAAGTCTTGCTCGTTGGCGGGTCCTTCCATTCCGATGATGCTCCTCTTGCCCCTCCTCACGACAACACGGCTTGGCTTTGATGGGTCGGTGATGAAGAAGCATTGGTCAATTTGGCTCGTGAGTACCCATGGATCGTTTTTTGCGGAGGCGTTCTTCGTGGAGGCATCGGGTATAACCATGGTGGTGAAATATCGGCCCTCTTTCTAGACGCTCTTGGCCCATCTGACATGGAACATCGGCACCTTCTCTCTGGCGTAGTCGAGCTCCCAGATCTCCTCGATCCTTTCGAAGAATCTTTCCGTGACGGTGGCTTCGTCATCGGCATAGGATAGCATCGTTACTCCTGAGTTCTGATATTTGCTACTCCTGTCCCTTTCCTCGGTGTAGAATCTGTATCCGTTGATGTCGTAGGCCTGATGTGTCCTCATGTTGTGCCCGGGGCCCTGTGATAATGCGAAAATGAGTTTTTCATCCTCCGTAGAAGGCGTCGACTGTAGGCCATTAAGCTTTTTCTTGAACCAAGCCGTGAAGCTGGAGTTGTGCTCTCTTGTTACCTTTCCCTTCTTCCTTGGCTGACCTAGGTCAATGAACTTCTGCTCTACAAAGCTTTTGTTCTCCTCCACCGAAGGGTCAACCAATTCGATGTGCTGTAGCGCGACGAGGTGTGGCCGGACAAAGTCGGGGCATCGACCCTTCGTGCCGACATGCAAGGTGCGAAAACCCTCGCAGTGACCATATCCGGCAAGCCTACCGAGGTGCGTCCTTTTGGGCAGATCAACAGGGTCGTCCGTGTCGTCCTCCTCGGTGCATAGATAATTCTGGCAAAAAGAGATGCACTCGTAGGTCAGAAAGCCCTTGGCGATGCTTCCATCTGGACAGGACCTATTGCGGATGAATCCTTTGATAACACCATTCAGCCTTTTGAACGACATCATGTTGTGCAGGAATGTTGGACCGAGATGAATGATGTCATCCACGAGATGGACGAGCAGATGCACCATGATATCGAAGAACGTGGGCGGGAAGTAAATCTCGAGCTCGCACAGTATCATGACGATCTCTTCTTGCAGCGCGTCGAGCTACTTCAAGCCGATAGATTTCCTCGATATGATGTCGAAGTTACAACGTCTCACAGACGTGCTCGTCCATTATCCCTCGGATCGCAATGGGAAGTATCGGCGTCATCAACACATGACAGTCGTGAGACTTCATCCCGCTGAACCTCTTCTTTGCTTCGTCCAGATATCTGCCTATGTTCCCAGAGTAACCGTGAGAAACTTTAACTCCTAGGAGGCACTTGAAAAACTGCTCGAGCTCCTTCTCACTTAGAGTGAAGAAGGCAGCTGGAAACACCACATCCCTCCTCTTAGCCCTCTTGCGGGGACCCTGAGTATCTTCGTCCATCATCTCATCATCATCATCGTTATCGGGTGGACCATGAAGTTCTTTCTTGATGCCAAGCAATTCCAGGTCATGTCTTGCCTTTGGCCCGTCCTTGGTCCTATCCGGCATGTTGACGATAGTGGCCAGCAGACTCTCACATACGTTCTTCTTGACGTGCATGACATCAAGGCTATGGGGCGTGTGGAGGTATTTCCAGTATGGCAGGTCCCAGAAAACACACCTCGCTTTCCACACACCATGCAGCGGCTTTGTCCTCGGACGCTTCTTTCCCGGCAAAGGGCACTCTTCCCAGTTTTCCAGCATGTCGTCGATTACTTAGCCGCTCCTCGGACGTGGGGCTTTTTCGAGCTCTTCTTTACCGTTGAATAGGTCTCTGCGCTTTCTCCACGGGTGATCCATTCAAAGCCACATCCGAGTCTGTTGGAACATGGTCTTCGAGGAACTGGGATCCCTTGGTAGCTGGAGATGCGGGGTCTTATCCATGCACCTGACACATGTGTTGTGTCCGTGGTTCACCTGGCCAGAGATGTAACTGTAACCTGGATAGTCCTGCACCATCGTGAACAACGCAACTCTCAAAGGGAAATAATCTTCTGAGTATGCATCCCACGTACGAGGAGGCATCTCCCACAGCGTGGCTAGCTCTTCTTTCAACAGCCCGAGATACAAATGCATGTCGACACCTGGCTGTTTTGGCCCCTGAATCAGAATACACATGTGTACATATCTCTGCTTGGTGCACAACCATGGAGGGAGGTTGTACGGCCATACAAACACGGGCCAGGTACTGTGCGTGCTACTCTGGTTGCCAAACATATTGAGTCCATCGGTGCTCATACCAAGCCTGATGTTCCTTGGATCAGCCCTGAATTCATGGAAGTCGATGTCAAGTGCATTCCACTGGCTAGCGTCCGAAGGGTGTGTCAGGATCTTGCCCTTATGCGGATCATCTTCGGTCTTCTTACTATCCACGTGCCATCACATGAGCTTTGCTTCCTTAGGGTCTATGAAATACCGCTGCAGACGGGGAGTGATAGGAAAGTACCATACCACTTTCCGAGGTACTTTCTTGTTCCATATCTTGTATCGTCCTTGGCCGCACACCGGACATGTGGTTCTCTTCGCGTACTCATCCCGATAAAGTGCGCAATCATTGATGCAGGCATGGTACTTAACGTATGATAGGTCCAGAGGGCACACGATTTTCTTGGCCTCCTCGATATTAGTTGGACAAGTGTTTCCCTTGGGAAGACGCTTTTGCCAGAATCTCATGTTTTTGTTGAAGCTTACGTTGGTCCATTTGCTTTCCGCCTTCATCTCCAGAGCCTTGAGCTGACGCTCAAGCGTGTATCCTCGGGTCGGCACCCAGGATACAACAGAGTTTTCCCATCAATCTCCATCTACTCCAGCTTGGCTTTCTCTCTGGCAGTAGCTTTCGCATTGCTCATCTCCTTGAGGAGCAGTTCCTAAACATGTGGGTCCTGCAAGGCTGAGGTTAGTCATGTCTATGTGCCCGTTGATGCCGCGTCTTCTCTATCATCATGTCTGCCACTGCCATCTCCTTCGTGATGATCATCATCATGTCCGCCGCCACCATCACCTTCGTGATGATCATCATCATGTCCGCCGCCACCATCACCTTCGTGATGATCATCATCATGTCCGCCGCCGCCATCTCCTTTGTGATGATCATCATGTACGCCCTCGTCTTCAGGACCACCATTGTTGACGTCCTCGTCATCTTCAGAATCATAGCCTGACATGAAACCACGCGTGAGCAGGTGACTCTCCAGGTCTATGGAATCAGGGTTGATTAAGCTCTCAAGTTTGCATGTTCAACACGGACATCTTATGTGGGTCCTCTTGTTCATCCTCATGTCGGCCACCGCGCGTTCCTTGTATCTAGCCACTTAACCTTCGCTCATGTGTCTGACCACGGTTGCCTGTGTGGTATAGAGTAAAAAGAGAGTACCTTAGAATCACACACCATCATGCACTCAGACACACACACATGCATGCATGCATGGTCGCCGGAAAAATTCGGCATGACCTCTCCTAAAAATAGGACGTATGGATAGTGCAAAAATTTGCCGAAACGGAAGTTAATCAACATTTCGGCAAACATCCATGCACCACGCCATAGCAAGCAACATGCTCTTGCTTATTCGTCTCCTGTAAACATTCATGCAACACACACAAGCATGTACGCACACATATGCATGCATGCGCGTACACCGCACGCGGCGGGAGGCGCGGCGAAGGAGGAGGAGGTGGATAGGAACGCCGACAAGGAGGCT
The DNA here is from genome assembly GCA_007115705.1 of Dactylis glomerata. Classification (NCBI taxonomy): domain Eukaryota; kingdom Viridiplantae; phylum Streptophyta; class Magnoliopsida; order Poales; family Poaceae; genus Dactylis; species Dactylis glomerata. The sequence continues at coordinate 747,583 of QXEO01001013.1, forward strand.
GCCGCGACTGCGACGGCGGATTTATCCCTCTGAGCCAATTAGTCCGGCGCGGAGCGACGACGGCTATGAGAGCGGCGGCCGGCTAGGGTTAGGGCGGGGGGAAATGAGGGGAAGAAGAGGAGATCGGCCGGCCGAAGCGCTATTTGACTAAGTGTCAAATATGCGTGGCGCATTATGTGCAATATGCGCCACGCATATTTGACACTTAGTCAAATAGCGCGACCTCAGCCATATGACAAGATCTTGTCAATGGCTCAGTGGTTCATGTCCCCTGCATTCAGAGGGGATCCAGGGTTCGAACCCTGCAGGTGTTGCCTCACACCTTTTTTTTAAAAAAAATTGTTTTTTCACAGTTTCTAACAAACACAATTTCTAACAAATACAAGTTTGTTTTTTAAATTGTTTTTTCACAATTGTTTGCAGGTTACTTCAAAATAATAGTTTATAATAGTAAAAAACCACAAACATCATCGTCATGTCACATCTTTTTCTCGTAATAGTTTATTCAAAAAACCACGAATATATATCGTCATGTCACACGAACGTACGAATATTATGATAGTCTATATAGATTCAAGTAAACGCATGCATACACAAAAAATGTCATGATCTCGATTCCGCACTAGCTAGCTAGAGCTAGCGTCTCTTTGCAATCTTCTTGCCCTTCTTCCTCGCGGTTGAATACTTTAGGCCGGGAATGTTGAGGCTTCTTCTCGTGAATGGACAACCTTTAGTAGGTAGGATGGTCTTCCTTCTTCCTGCGGTAGTCGGCTTATCGAAGTACTTGTCGAATTCCTCTTCGATCTTTGGATCGCTGTTCTTTTCTAAGTCTTGCTCGTTGGTGGGTCCTTCCATTCCGATGATGCTCCTCTTGCCCCTCCTCACGACAACACGGCTTGGCTTTGACGGGTCGGTGATGAAGAAGCATTGGTCAATTTGGCTCGTGAGTACCCATGGATCGTTTTTTGCGGAGGCGTTCTTCGCGGAGGCATTGGGTATAACCATGGTGGTGAAATACCGGCCCTCTTTCTGGACGCTCTTGGCCCATCTGACATGGAACATCGGCACCTTCTCTCCGGCGTAGTCGAGCTCCCAGATCTCCTCGATCCTTCCGAAGAATCTTTCCTTGACGGTGGCTTCGTCATCGGCATAGGATAGCATCGTTACTCCTGAGTTCTGATATTTGCTACTCCTATCCCTTTCCTCGATGTAGAATCTGTATCCATTGATGTCGTAGGCCTGATATGTCCTCATGTTGTGCCCGGGGCCCTGTGATAATGCGAAAATGAGTTTTTCATCCTCCGTAGAAGGCGTCGACTGCAGGCCGTGAAGCTTTTTCTTGAACCAAGCCGTGAAGCTGGAGTTGTGCTCTCTTGTTACCTCTCCCTTCTTCCTTGGCTGACCTAGGTCAATGAACTTCTGCTCTACAAAGCTTTTGTTCTCCTCCACCCAAGGGTCAACCAATTCGATGTGCTGTAGCGCGACGAGGTGTGCCCGGACAAAGTTGGGGTGTCGACCCTTCGTGCCAACATGCAAGGTGCGAAAACCCTCGTAGTGACCATATCCGGCAAGCCTACCGAGGTGCGTCCTTTTGGGCAGATCAACAGGGTCGTCTGTGTCATCCTCCTCGGTGCGTAGATAATTCTGGCAAAAAGAGACGCACTCGCAGGTCAGAAAGCCCTTGGCGATGCTCCCATCTGGATAGGACCTATTGCGGATGAATCCTTTGATAACACCATTCAGCCTTTTGAACGGCATCATGCTGTGCAGGAATGTTGGACCGAGATGAATGATGTCATCCACGAGATGGATGAGCAGATGCACCATGATATCGAAGAACGTGGGCGGGAAGTAAATCTCGAGCTCGCACAGTATCACGACAATCTCTTCTTGCAGCGCGTCGAGCTACTTCAAGCCGATAGATTTCCTTGATATGATGTCGAAGTTACAACGTCTCACAGACGTGCTCGTCCATTATCCCTCGGATCGCAACGGGAAGTAGCTGCGTCATCAACACGTGACTGTCGTGAGACTTCATCCCGCTGAACCTCTTCTTTGCTTCGTCCAGATATCTGCCTATGTTCCCAGAGTAACTGTGAGAAACTTTAACTCCTAGGAGGCACTTGAAAAACTGCTCGAGCTCCTTCTCACTTAGATTAAAGCAGGCAGCTGGAAACACCACATCCCTCCTCTTAGCCCTCTTGCGGGGACCCTAAGTATCTTCGTCCATCATCTCATCATCATCATCGTTATCGGGTGGACCATGAAGTTCTTTCTTGATGCCAAGCAATTCCAGGTCATGTCTTGCCTTTGGCCCGTCCTTGGTCCTATCCGGCATGTTGACGATAGTGGCCAGCAGACTCTCACATACGTTCTTCTTGACGTGCATGACATCAAGGCTATGGGGCGTGTGGAGGTAGTTCCAGTACGGCAGGTCCCAGAAAACACACCTCGCTTTCCACACACCATGCAGCGGCTTTGTCCTCGGACGCTTCTTTCCCGGCAAAGGGCACTCTTCCCAGTTTTCCAGCATGTCGTCGATTACTTAGCCGCTCCTCGGACGTGGGGCTTTTTCGAGCTCTTCTTTACCGTTGAATAGGTCTCTGCGCTTTCTCCACGGGTGATCCATTCGAAGCCACATCCGAGTCTGTTGGAACACGGTCTTCGAGGAACTGGGATCCCTTGGTAGCTGGAGATGCGGGGTCTTATCCATGCACCTGACATATGTGTTGTGTCCGTGGTTCACCTGGCCAGAGATGTAACTGTAACCTGGATAGTCCTGCACCGTCATGAACAACGCGACTCTCAAAGGGAAATAATCTTCTGAGTATTGATACGTCTCCAACGTATCTATAATTTTTGATGCTCCATGCTTGTTTTTACACCATTTGCCTATTGTTTCGTTACACTTTGAGGCACTTTTATGCATTTTCCGGAACTAACCTATTAACGAGTTGCCACAGTGCCAGTTCCCTGTTTTCTGCTGTTTTTGTGTTTCAGAAGTGATACACAGGAAATATTCTCGGAATTGGACGAAACAAGTTCCTGAAGTCTTATTTTACCCGGAAGCTTCCAGAGATCCGAAGGAGAGAAGGAGATGGGCCACCAGGGGCCCACACGCATAGGTGGCGCGGCCAGCCCCTGGCCCGCGCCACCATAGCGTGAGGCCACCTGGGCCCTCCTCTGACATCGCCCCTTCGCCTATAAAGACCCCCCGACGGAAAAAAACCTAAGAACCCGATCAATTTTCCAGAACACATCGCGATCCGTCACCGCCGTCGACCCGAAGATCGGGAGGGTCCAGAAGCTCTTCCCGGCACCCTGTCGGAGAGGGGAATCGCCACCGGAGGTCTTCTTCATCGCCATGCTTGCCTCCGGAGCGATGAGTGAGTAGTCTACCTTGGACTATGGGTCCATAGCAGTAGCTAGATGGTTGTCTTCTCCAACATGTGCTTCATGTTTAGATCTCATGACCTGCCCTATGATACGTCTCAAACGTATCTATAATTTTTGATGCTCCATGCTTGTTTTTACACCTTTTGCCTATTGTTTCGTTACACTTAGTGGCACTTTTATGCATTTTCCGGAACTAACCTATTAACAAGCGCCGCAGTGCCAGTTTCCTATTTTCTGCTGTTTTTGTGTTTCAGAAGTGATACACAGGAAATATTCTCGGAATTGGACGAAACAAGTTCCTGAAGTCTTATTTTTCCCGGAAGCTTCCAGAGATCCGAAGAAGTGTCGGAGGGGGGCCACCAGGGCCCCACACATAGGGCTGGCGCGGCCAGGCCCCTGGCCGCGCCACCCATGTGTGAGGAGCCCCTGGCTGCCCTCTCGCGACGCCCCTTCGCCTATAAGAAGCCTCGGGACGGAAAACCCTAAGGGAGTCGGCAATTTTCCAGAAACAGTTCCGCAGCTCCGCCGCCGCTGTCGACGAATTTCGGGGGACAGAAGTCTCTGTTCCGGCACCCTGCCGGGACGGGGAAGTGCCCCCGGAGCCATCTCCATCGGTCTCCATCGCCGTCTCCGCCGTCTCCATCGACCTCACCGCCATCTCCATCAACCTTGCTGTCTCCTATGATGAGGAGGGAGTAGTTCATCCCCGGGGCTAAGGGCTCTACCGGTAGCTATGTGCTTCACCTCTCTCTCTCCCATGATGTGATCTTTATGTGATCGTGAGCTTTGTATCATGTTGAACAAGTACATGTTATTATTCAGATATTTTGTGTACTCTAGCAATGTTATTAAAGTAATCTATTCCTCCTGCTATGGTGTAACGGTGACAGTGCGTGCATTATGGTGGTACTTGGTTTAGGCTATGATTGTGATCTCTTATGGATTATGAGAATAATTATTGCTATGATAGTTTGAGTGATTTATTCCTCCTTTCATGGTGTAAAGGTGAGAGTGTGTGCACCGTGTTAGTACTTGGTTTAAGTTGCAATGATTTCTATCTTGAGTTGTGATCTGATTTGGGTATCGCTATGAGTGGTGTTTGTCAAGTACTTGATGAACTTTAAGGGGTGCTTCCGTAGCCACTACGCAATGATTAGTGTTATTCAATAGGAGAGTAATTCAGAGTATCTTAGCAAGAGAAGTTACTTGTTCAGTCATGTTATATTGTTGGGAGTGTGTCCACTAGTGAAAGTATGATCCCTAGGCCTTGTTTCCAAGCATTGCACACCGTTTACTTGCTGTTTTGTTACATGTTTGCTCACAGCGATATTTATTTCATACCACAGTTACTACTTATAATCATCTATACCGCTTGTATTTCACTATCTCTTCGCCGAACTAGTGCACCTATACATCTGACAAGTGTATTGGGTGTGTTGGGGACACAAGAGACTTTCTGTATCGTAATTGCAGGGTTGCTTGAGAGGGATAGCTTTGACCTCTTCCTCCCTGAGTTCGATAAACCTTGGGTGATCCACTTAAGGGAAACTTGCTGCTGTTCTACAAACCTCTGCACTTGGAGGCCCAACAAGTGTCTACAAGAATAGAAGTGCGTAGACATCAAGCTCTTTTCTGGCGCCGTTGCCGGGGAGGTAAGGTAAAAGGTACTCGCATCCTCCTGTGTGAGTGCTCGGAGTTATTTCCTTTAGATTCGGCAGTTACATCTTTTTGTTTCTTGTTTTTATTTTCACTAGTTAGGCTTAATGGAAAACAAAGAGTTCTGTAGTCTTTTTCCTGAGTTTAGATATGAAGTGTTTGAAGAGAAAATTGAAAAACCTTTGGAGCTTAATTTGCATGCTAATAGTATTGTTAGTATGAATGCTTTGAACACCGTTGTTGCTAATGCTATAGAAAAGTCTAAGCTTGGGGAAGCTGGTTTTGTTAAGCATGATATTTTTAGTTCCCCAGCTTTAGTGGAGAAAGTTTACTATGATGATATGTTTGATGAATATGCTTTGCGACATAGTTGTTCTCTAGCTTGTGATGATACTAAACCTCTAGTTTATGATGGCTATGATGATGAGTATAATATTTTCAGTTCACCAACTTTTGTGGAGAAAATTAGTTATGATTACAATATGTGACGAGGTTTATCCCCGGCAATGCCCATGTTTCGGGGCTTTCGATTCATGGAGAGCATGTGGGCGCTTGGCGGATTCGACGGCTTCAGACAGAAACAGGGGGTGCACACGAATTTACCCAGGTTCGGCCCCCCGGAGGGTAAAGACCTACATCCTGCTTGTCTGATCTTGTATTGCTGGTATATGAGGAGCTGTTACAATGGCGCGCAGATGCAATCTGGCGGAGGTGGAAGGAGATGGCGTGGCTAGCCTATGCGAGGTTGTTTTGTAGGCTATGCGAATCTCGTCTCTAGGGGGGCGCCCTTGGTGGCTTTATAGATGCAGCCAGTTAGGGTTTACAAATATTTTTTGCCTTCTACTCCAAGTCGAAGTGCTGGGCTTTGCGGGCTTCGGGTACCCTTCGAGCGGGCTTCTTCCTTGGCAGGAACCAGGTAGGCAAATATCGAGGACCGAGGGGTCATACCCTCGTCAATATGCCTCCTATTTATGATGATTATGGTGATGAGAATAATTATTCTATTGAATCTGCTCCTACTACTATTGTTCCTGTGGTGAGTATTAATTCTTTTATGCATGTGGCTCATGATAGGGATGTTTTATGTGATAGTTATATTGTTAGTTCTATTCATGATGCTACTGAAAGTTATTATGAGAGAGGGAAACATGGTTTGATGGATCTAAACAATAATAAGTTTCCCCTCTTTATGTTATAAATCTTGAAGTGGCACTTGTTTTATCTATCCATGCTTGCTACTATGTGCCTCGTTGATTTATTTTCTTACAAGATTCCTATGCATAGGAAGTGGTTCAGATATAAATGTCTTTCATATCTGCTTTTTGATGCTCTCTATTGCTTTAAGTTCCTATATGGCGCATTTGCCTCAAGCTCTTATATGGCGCCCACATGAGCATCTTTGCAAATTACTGCGCCTAGCTCAAAGGCGTTAAAGAAAAGCACTCTTGGGAGATAACCCATTGTTTACTTTTCAGTACTTTTTCCTTTATTTGAGTCTTGGAAGTCATTACTACTGTAATGACCGCTCCTTATCTTGTTTATTTCGTTTTTGTGCCAAGAGAAGCCTCTAATTTGAGTGAGGTAAAGATTTGGGGTTATTGCTGTCCTGAAACTGTTTTCGGTGCTGCACCGTAAAAATTCGTGAAAATTCTCTGTTTATCTTTTGGACCTGCGATTTCTTGTGCATATGCCCCAGGTTATATCCAAACTTTTCTTAGTTGAACACTTTTTGATTTGAGCAACAGAAAATCCCTCAAAAATTCGTCCATTATCAGCTGTCCAGTTTTGACAGATTTCTGCCAATATTTGTTTTTGCCACTTTATCGCTTTCTTTTGAGTTCTTTTTGATCATGGGACTCTTGTGGAAGTTGCTACAGTAGTATATACTTTATATGTGGTAGTTTTGGGTTGAAACCTGAAGCTAAAAGAGGTTGAATATATTTTATGCTTACACTAATGTTGCTAATAGAATTGTGTTTAGTTTTGTATGAAGGAAGTTTTCAAGTGTAGGGATTGGAGAATGATGAGATGAGTTGAAGAACGGACAAAAGCTCAAGCTTGGGGATGCCCATGCATCACCCCAAGAAATATCCAAGAAGTACAAGCGTCAAAGCTTGGGGATGCCCCCGAGGCACCCCTTCTTCATCGGCAAAAATCAGGTCACCTTTCAAAACACTATATTTTTATTGCTTCATGCACTATGTGTTTTTCTTGGAGCGTCAGTTGTTTTAGTTGTCTTAGTTTGTTTAGTTTGTTTGTTTGCTGCAATAAATGGTTAGATCACATCATGTTTCTTTTGGAGGAGATGAACTCGCTTTTCATTTGCCAAGAACACTCCGTTTTTCATTCTTACAATTTCACCGAGTGTTCTTCTTTTTCTGCTACTGCCTTTGGTTTTCGTTTTTGCCTTGATATGCGTTCAGATCTTGTCATATCTTTTCATCAAGGTGTATTTTTTCCTCTGGTCTTCATTGGTTTTCATCAAAAGAGGTGTTTATAAAAATTTCAAATGGTGTTGGAAAAGAGAAAAAGCTTTGTGCAAAATAGTGGTACAAGAAGGAGCTTGTGTAGACTGCGGCTTAGGCTTTTTCATGTCATGCTTGATGTCTTTTTGATAGTATGCTTAGTAGTTTTGCTGTAGCATGACTTGTCTCAAATAACTGAGATTGCTTAATGAGCCTTTGAAAAAATCGTGCGTTGTTTTTATTGTATGGAAGCATTATTTTGGTTTTCTCCTTGATGCTTTATTTGGGTTGACTTGGCGCATGCTCACACATGTTAGACTCTTCCAAAGTCGCCATTAGCCTTCATGATCATTTAGTTTTTGTCTTTTGATGCCATCGTATGCTTCTTTTAATGTCGCTTTGTCGCTTTGCATGATTATGGCCATTACTGCTCTCTTAGTTGGTCGCTCCCAGTCTTTTGCTAGCCCTCGCCTTGTACTGAGTATGAGCTCTACTCGTGCATCCAACTCCTAAAAGCCAAGTTTTTCATTGTGTCCACCATACATACCTACTAGCAATTTGCTATTCCAAGTAAATTTAACTTGCTTTTATATTCTCTTCAAATTAAACTCTTACCAGTGTTATGCAAAATTCGGTCAGTAAAGCTCTCACGAACCGGAAGGCACACTTTACTTTTTCCTGTTCTTAAAAATTTGACATTGTGATCTTTTATGCTGAGTTGTTATGCTTGCAAGTTGTAAGTTGGATTCTAGCCCAGCCATGCTGTCATGGGGCAAGCTTTCAACATTGCACTTCTTTTTGAGTTCATATCGTGATCTTTTGTTTATGGATGCCCGCTGTGTGAAATGAATTGGGAATCTTGTGAGGATCATGGAGTTTTTATATGTGTTAGGGAAACGCCGGGCCGCCAATCTAAGCCATGCATAATTCATGGTGGAAATTTGCAGCATACCCATGGTGAACATTCGACGACGCATCTCACAATAAAAAGCTAAACAATATAGCAAATAAAAGAGATGTCGAGGTGTTCATCGTCTGCTTGTCCTGTCATTTTGGTGTGGGCTTGTTCCATGTCATCGGGCACGGAGGTACCCCATTGGCGGTTCTCAATGATATGCATATACTTACAATGACAAGAGCCTTGCTTGGGACTCTAAGTAAACTAGCATGGTTTGGGTACTTGTATTCACGGGACACGAGGTTTTCAACTTATGATTTGTCAAGCATATGCATCATAACTGTTCTCGCATTAACTTTAACCATTCAAGATGCTTATGATGGAGGCAATGAGAGCTCAAAGCCGGTAAGTACCATAATTTTTGAAGGTTATAAAACTTGCAATCACTGCTTCCCTCTGCGAAGGGCCTTTCTTTTACTTTTATGTTGAGTCACCACCTTCTTTCTTTATGCACCATTAAGAGAGCATAGTTGTCATTCTTAGTGTGATATGCATTGTCCCAAAGTTCATTGATTGATTCATATTGTTGGTTTCACTTGTTCTTAAATTATTTGTATCTAGTCGCCCTCTTAAACTTTGAGGTGTCCTATGCATTTATGTTTTGCTCTCTTTGAAGGACAAGCTGAAAACCTTTTGTATGTTTTTCCTTATGATTTGAACACACGTTTGACTTTCATTGTTTCATTTTCATGATCTTTTGTTTGTGTTCATTTGCATGTTTACAACATGGTTGCTAAGTTCTTATTGTCATGATTATATCTTCATGCCTATGTTTTAAGTTCTATTGATCCCAGCTCACCAATGCTTGCATATATGATCAAGATTGTGTAGGTGCATGTCACCTCAAAAATTATTCTTTTGTTATCACTTACCTACTCGAGGACGAGCAGGAGTTAAGCTTGGGGATGCTTGATACGTCTCAAACGTATCTATAATTTTTGATGCTCCATGCTTGTTTTTACACCTTTTGCCTATTGTTTCGTTACACTTAGTGGCACTTTTATGCATTTTCCGGAACTAACCTATTAACAAGCGCCACAGTGCCAGTTTCCTGTTTTCTGTTGTTTTTGTGTTTCAGAAGTGATACACAGGAAATATTCTCGGAATTGGACGAAACAAGTTCCTGAAGTCTTATTTTTCCCGGAAGCTTCCAGAGACCCGAAGAAGTGTCGGAGGGGGGCCACCAGGGCCCCACACATAGGGCTGGCGCGGCCAGGCCCCTGGCCGCGCCACCCATGTGTGAGGAGCCCCTGGCTGCCCTCTCGCGACGCCCCTTCGCCTATAAGAAGCCTCGGGACGGAAAACCCTAAGGGAGTCGGCAATTTTCCAGAAACAGTTCCGCAGCTCCGCCGCCGCCGTCGACGAATTTCGGGGGACAGAAGTCTCTGTTCCGGCACCCTGCCGGGACGGGGAAGTGCCCCCGGAGCCATCTCCATCGGTCTCCATCGCCGTCTCCGCCGTCTCCATCGACCTCACCGCCATCTCCATCAACCTTGCTGTCTCCTATGATGAGGAGGGAGTAGTTCATCCCCGGGGCTAAGGGCTCTACCGGTAGCTATGTGGTTCACCTCTCTCTCCCATGATGTGATCTTTATGTGATCGTGAGCTTTGTATCATGTTGAACAAGTACATGTTATTATTCAGATATTTTGTGTACTCTAGCAATGTTATTAAAGTAATCTATTCCTCCTGCTATGGTGTAACGGTGACAGTGCGTGCATTATGGTGGTACTTGGTTTAGGCTATGACTGTGATCTCTTATGGATTATGAGAATAATTATTGCTATGATAGTTTGAGTGATTTATTCCTCCTTTCATGGTGTAAAGGTGAGAGTGTGTGCACCGTGTTAGTACTTGGTTTAAGTTGCAATGATTTCTATCTTGAGTTGTGATCTGATTTGGGTATCGCTATGAGTGGTGTTTGTCAAGTACTTGATGAACTTTAAGGGGTGCTTCCGTAGCCACTACGCAATGATTAGTGTTATTCAATAGGAGAGTAATTCAGAGTACCTTAGCAAGAGAAGTTACTTGTTCAGTCATGTTATATTGTTGGGAGTGTGTCCACTAGTGAAAGTATGATCCCTAGGCCTTGTTTCCAAGCATTGCACACCGTTTACTTGCTGTTTTGTTACATGTTTGCTCGCAGCGATATTTATTTCATACCACAGTTACTACTTATAATCATCTATACCGCTTGTATTTCACTATCTCTTCGCCGAACTAGTGCACCTATACATCTGACAAGTGTATTGGGTGTGTTGGGGACACAAGAGACTTTCTGTATCGTAATTGCAGGGTTGCTTGAGAGGGATAGCTTTGACCTCTTCCTCCCTGAGTTCGATAAACCTTGGGTGATCCACTTAAGGAAAACTTGCTGCTGTTCTACAAACCTCTGCACTTGGAGGCCCAACAAGTGTCTACAAGAATAGAAGTGCGTAGACATCACCCTACATGATTGAGATCATCGTTATGTAATTCTACATGTTTGGTTTGTTGGGATCCGATGAATATTGGTGTTTATGATTGAGTTGCTGTACTGAATATTATCTTATGTTATCTCTATGTTGTTTATGATCTTGCATGCTCTCCGTTGTTAGTAGCTATCTTGGCCGAGTAGTTGCTAGTGACTCCAAGAGGGGGTATTTATGCTCGATAGTGGGTTCATGCCTCTATTTAACCTGGGGGAGTGACAGAAACCTCTAAGGTTGTAGATGTGCTGTTGCTACTAGGGAGAAAACAACATTCATATGCTCAAGGGTATATGCTTTGTTTACATTACACACTTTGCTTAATGCAATTATCTGTTGTTCGCAACTTAATACTCATGGGGTGTTCGGATTGATATCCCCGGGAGTGGATTATTAGTCATAGATGCAGTTGGATGGCAGTCTATGTATTTTGTTTTAATGCCCAGAGTAAATCTCATAGTGATCTTCTTGACATATCACGTTTATCTTTATTCTATCAATTGCCCAACTGTAATTTGTTTACCCAGCATGTGTTATTTATCTTATGGAGAGACACCACTAGTGAACTGTGGATCCCGGTCCTATTTCCATCATATTGCTATTACCTATTTACTTTACTCGCACTGTTTACTTTATTCGCATACTTCTACTATTTTCCACTCGATACGCTCATAACCTTTGTTTCAAGCAAACCGGTGAGATTGACAACCTCATCGCAAGTTGGGAACAAAGTACTTGGTTGTGTTGTGTGCAGGTTCCGCGTTGCTACTGGCCGAAGACGAGTCAAGAAGTATCGTTAAACGGCGCCCTTGTTGGCGTGTTATTAAGCCAGTCTGCATCACCTTCAGTCATCATTGTCTGCTTTTCTCCTGAACGATAAACCTTGGTTTCTTAACTGAGGGAAAACAAGCTGCTATACTCATCATACCTTCCTCTTGGGGTTCCCAACGGGCTGGTCATTCACCACGCACAAGGACCTCTGATCTCCCACATCAACTTGGAGTATCAGCCTCTTTTCTGGCGCCGTTGCCGGGGAGGAAGTAGAAGACTTCTGCGAGGGGAGTTTTTCGCACACACATCCTTTACTTTGTTTTATTGTTTTGCTTTACTTTATTTATTTTACCTGCATCATTTTATATCAAAAACCCAAAAAAATTAGAATCCTTGGTAGTTGTTTTTACTTGTTTACTTTTGTTTTGCTGAAATGGTCAATCCTGAAAACACCAAGTTGTGTGACTTTACTAGCACGAACAATAGTGATTTTATCTGCACTCCTATTGCACCACCTGCTCCTGCTGCAAACTTTTATGAGATTAAGCCTGCTTTGTTGAATCTTGTTATGAAAGAGCAATTTTCTGGTGCTAGTACTGAAGATGCTGCAGCTCATCTCAACAATTTTGTTGAGCTATGTGAGATGCAGAAATATAAGGATGTAGAAAGTGATATTATTAAGCTCAAGTTGTTTCCTTTTTCTTTGAGAGGAAAAGCTAAAGATTGGTTGCTGTCTTTGACTAAGAATAGTATTGATTCATGGGCTAAGTGTAAGGATGCTTTTATTGGTAGATACTATCCTCCTGCTAAGATTATATCTCTGCGTAGCAATATTATGAAATTTGCTCAGTTTGATAATGAACATGTTGCTCAAGCTTGGGAAAGAATGAAATCTATGATAAAGAATTGCCCCACTCATGGACTGACTACTTGGATGATTATCCAAACTTTTTATGCAGGACTGAATTTTTCTTCGAGGAACCTACTTGATTCAGCTGCTGGAGGCACTTTTATGTCCCTTACCTTGGGCGCCGCAACAAAGCTACTTGACAACATGATGGTAAATTATTCCGAATGGCACACCGAGAGAGCTCCACAAGGTAAGAAGGTAAATTCTGTTGAGGAAACCTCTTCCTTGAGTGATAAGATTGATACCATTATGGCTATGCTTGCTAATGATAGGACTCATGTTGATCCTAATAATGTTCCTTTGGCCTCTTTGGTTGCTCAAGAAGAGCATGTTGATGTGAATTTCATTAGAAACAATAATTTTAACAACAATGCTTATAGGAACAATTTTGCTAGTAACAATTATAGGCCGTTTCCTTCTAATGGTGATAATAGCTATCTTGGTAGACCTAAAATGCCTAGTGAAGAAAGAATTTTTGAACTTGAAAAGGCTACTAAGAATTTTATGCAGGCACAATATGAGCAGAACAGGGCTTTCACCAAGACTATGGAGGAGCAATCAGCTCTGTTGAGGACTATTAGTCATCAACTTGAAAATTTAAACACGGCTATTCCTGAGTTGCAAGCTAAGGTTTCTAAAGCTGAAACCGATATTTCATTATTGTCTAATGTGCAATCTTCTTTGGTTAATAGAATGTCCACTAAGCCTGATCCTTTTGCTACCGCTAATGCTATTCAAGTTGGAATTGATGAAAATATTAGATTGTTAGTTGAATTGCATGCCAGGTGGGAAAGAGAAGATGAGATGGCTAGAGAGATGAAGGTATGTACCATTACTACCTCTAATGATGTTGCTCCTAATGCTAGCAATCCTCTTACTTTGATTGGTGTAGAGAAAACTCCCACTCCTTGTGTTAAAAAGCCTAAAACTGCCAAAACTTTTTCTCAAAAGAGTGCTGAAATTTTTCGGAGTGTGGGGGATGATAGCTCTACTTCTTTTAATGATTTTGATGTTGATGGCTGCAATATATCTGAAGTTATTTTATTCTTGCAAAAGCTTGCTTTGACTTCCAATGCTAGTTCTTTAAATATTGCTTTTACTAAGCATGTTACCAATGCTCTCATGAAAATTAGGGATGAAAAGTTGAAGCAAAAAGCTTCCGTTCCCAAGAAGTTAGAAGATGGTTGGGAACCCATCATTGATATGCATGTTAATGGTTTTGATTGCCATGCTTTATGTGATATAGGTGCTAGTATTTCTATCATGCCTAGAAAGATTTATGACATGCTTGATTTACCACCGCTTGAAAAATGTTATTTTGATGTTCCTATTGCTGATGTTGCTAAGAAGAAACCTTTGGGAGGGATTAATGATGTTCTTATTGTGGTTAACAATAACCTTGTTCCCGTTGATTTTCTTGTTATGGACGTTGAATGCCATGCTTCATGTCCTATTATTTTGGGAAGACTCTTTCTTCGAACTGTAGGTGCCATCATTGATATGAGGGAAGGTACTATCAAATATGAAATACTATACGGACGTAAGTGTAGATCTCCAATATGTTGGTTTGAGCCTGGAAGCAACCGTGAATTTGAAACCGATTTCATCCAAGAAAGGCAAGGCATCATTGATACCATCCGTGACCGTTTGAAGATAGCTCAAAGTCCACAAAAGAGTTATGCAGATCAAAAGAGGCGGACATGGGAACCCAAAGTAGGGGATTTGGTCTATTTGAAGGTTAGTCCTATGAAAGGAATCAAAAGGTTTGGTATTAAAGGGAAGTTAAGCCCAAGATATATTGGACCATTCAAGATTCTTAGTCAAAACCGAAGTGTTGCTTTTGAATTGGAGCTTCCAGCGAAATTGAAGCAGGTTCACAATGTTTTTCATGTATCTCAACTTCGGAAGTGTCTGAAAGCACCTGAAGACTCTATTACTCATGATGACCTAGATCTTCAAGCAGACTTGACTTTTGAGGAGAAGCCAATAAAGATCCTAGAGGAGAACTGGAAGAGGCTTCGGAACAGTGCCATTAAGTTCTGCAAGGTGCAATGGAAACATCACTCTGAACGGGAAGCAACTTGGGAAAAAGAGGAGGATTTGAGACAAGCTTATCCAGAACTCTTCAGGTACACAAAGTTTTAACTTCGGGATGAAGTTCTGATAAGGGGGGAAGACTGTAACATCCCAGCATTTAGTTAAAACGAAGGGTAGATTTAGGACTATTGTGCATTCATGCATCTTAAAACCTGAGTAAATTTTTCGCAAATTAAAAGAAAACCTGGGAGAGCAAACTTCTTTCAAAGCATCTTTAGAGTTAGAGGTGATTTGATTGCTAAGAGTTTGCTAGGATCTCTTGATGAGGATGTTTAAGTGATTTTGGAATTTAAAGTGATTGTTGATTTATCATGAAAATTGAATATTTAATTATAAACAAAGAAATAACCCAATTAAATATTGACTTGGATAAAAGAAAAAGAATAGAATATAAAACAAATAGAAATAATACTTTATTGATATTCCACAATTATACAAAGTCTTTACATCTTTATTTGAAATTAAAAGAAGATTACAACAGAGGTAAACAAATGAAACCTAAAACTAAACTATTTCTAATGGTCTTCTTGAAGTCCATCTTCTAGTCTTCATAGTCTGCAACCTGCAAAACAAAAAAAATACACAAAAGAAAAGGAATAAAGATTAAGTGTTAGAGATTTTACTCTCAGACTAGGGCAAATGTTTTGCCATTGCATCATTGAGTAGTCTGGTCAAGTATAGCATCTGTTCTGTTAAGTCACTGGGGTACAAACCAAGATAGCCCACAGCAGTTTCACAGCTCGGCCAAGTGTGGATCAGACCAAGCTGGGTGTGCAGGCAGGCACACAGCTTACAAGCAGCTCAGTCACCCTGACTGGGTGTGGTGCTGTCAGCACCACAGCAAAGGAGAGCAGCAGCTGCTAGGGTAGATCAGCTCGGCCAGGAGCTAGCAGCTCACATTCGACACAACAAAGAACACCATAGTTCTTACATAGCACCATCAATACATCAGAAAACAATCAGCAAACACCATGGAGACCAACTGAAGCTCAAGATCAAGCTCGGGAGGAGAAGAACCAGCAGCCCATCTCAGGAGGAGAAGGACAAGAAGCAGCCAGGAGCAAGTCCAGGAGGTGAAGGACAAGCTAGCAGCCGAGCCAGAAGGAGTAGGCAAGCCAGAAGCAAGCTACCACCAACAGCAAGCAACAGAAGTTGTACACAACATTATCACTGCACAACTACATGCATCAGGTAGAAACCTTGCAAGCATATCATTGCATGTGCCTAATTCCAGCATATGTTGTTATGTGATAAGCCCTCAGTTATGCAAAGAAATGCTTTGCATAACTCATCATTGGGGATAATGAATAAAAGCCAGGTAAGCCTCAGTTTGCACTTCACTGGCACATCTCAAGGATCAAAACAACACAGAGAAGCTTGTGCTGGGCACATGTCCTATTGGACATGCACCTCAAACACACAAGGCTTGCAAGCATCACCAAATAGGGTAGCAGTGGGCACACAAGCAAGCTAAGCACCTCACTAAGTACCACTAGCCTCAGACCTGCATCATTGGCTAAATCCCTAGGGGCAAGTTTCACCATAAAAATTCATTCCAGAAGACAGTTGCTGGGCACAAGATCAGAAGATCTTGCACCTCAACACAACTAACTGGATAATGAACAGACAAGTCCATTTACAGCAGAAAAATCATCTCCCTAGTTATCAAGAACTAGGAATCATAACTATCTTGCTTCAGCTAATTTCACAGAAGCCTGCAACAGAGCATAGCATCTTACCACTTGGTTATCATGGATAAGTAAGTAGCAGCAGCTAACACCACAACCCACTTAACACTGAACTTGTGTTAGCAGTTAACTGAAAAACAACATTCAGTTTGTCACCACAGTATGGAGATGCTAGCAATCACAGGGGAATCATCTAGCATACCATAGGATAGAGTTAGCTGAGAGAGTACAGTATTGCTAGCATATAGCAAGTGTTAACTGAATCTTGCAAAAGTTCAAGGTTCAGAATAAACACCTCTGTCAGTAAGTGTGCTGACAGAGGGAGTAGAGGAGCAAGCAGGCTATCACATGGTATAGCACAATCACAGCTAACTGAAACAAGCATACATCCAGTAGCAGCTGCACAGAGCAAGATCTGTGAGCTTGGCTCACTGGTCTTGACCAGTATGGTCAGAGACCATGGCCAGTTAGAGAAGTACAAGGTGGAGAGGAGAAGAAGAAGCTCACCGTACGCCCATGCGCTTGTCTAGGCGGTATGGCGGGGCAGTGCCCGCGTGGCCGGCTAGATGCTACCCGAGGAGGTCTTCACCGCGGCACCACCGGGAGCACCGCACGCGGCGCTTCCACCGGCATGCACACACACCAAGATCTACTCGAAGAAGCACCGCAACGTCAGGGAGATGCCGGTGAGGTATCGAGCTCAGTGGTGGCCGAGGGGTGAATTCCCGAGCGTGATCCAGCCACGGATCTCCTCGGAGCGGAGGCGGCCGGCGAAACTATTTGGTGGAGGTTGAAGAGGGCACAGAGGCGAGTGTTTCGCCCAAGTTGGCGACGGCGGAGGTCACCGGAGCTGGCCAGAATCACCAGGCGATGGCGGCGGCGATCCAGATCGCCAGAGGGAATCGACGAGAGTGAGAGTGGTAAGCGTATGGGGCTGGGCTGGGTCGGTTGACCGACCCAGACCCGAGCTGGGTTGGCTTAGCCGAGCCGAGTGGGCCGGTTGGGCCAGCAGGCCAGGTGGGTCAAACAGGCCTTGGCAGATTGTTTTAAAACAAAATTTCAAATTTTAAATTCAAATGTCATTTCCTTTTTGAATTCAAACCAAATTCAAATAACATTCATAAAACACTTTCTTAATCTTTAATGAATTAAATATTAAAATGAATTCCAATCTTTGAATTATTCTTTTAGATTGATTTTTAAAGCTTTTAAATTTTATTTTCAAAAACCTTAATTACTATCTATTTTATCAAAATTAAATTTCTTCTTTGAAAATTAAACCTTTTCCTTTTCAAATAACTCAACCAAAGTTTTATAACTTAAACTTTAATTTCAAACCTTTACTTAATTGTCTCAACACTTCGATAGGGTAAAACACACAAATAAAACTTGTGTTTTTAGAAAATCTTTAAACCCTAGAAAGTCTTGGGTAAAACACACAAATAAAACTTGTGTTTTTAGAAAATCTTTAAACCCTGGAAAGTGGGTAAAACACACAAATAAGAAAACCAAGTTCATAACTCACCATGCATAGCATATCATTGTGCATAGCATCCTATTGTTTCTTGAAACATTGTCCTTACCGGACAATGCTTGGTTTTCTGTAGAACAAGGAGATCAGGAGCATCGCCAAGTATCCGACTCCATTACCTTTCAGTCACAAGGCAAGTTTATCTTGCTCATATCTCTTGATTGCACTGGTTTTGAAACTTCTTACAAAGTGATGACTTCAAACTCTAACATTTCAAAAGGGATGGAAAACTTATTTTCATAAATGAACTTGACTAGAGGTTATCGACCAGTGGTGATAACCTAGGAAGGCTGGCAGGTGGAACCACGGTAAGATTGTGGTGGTGGAGGTTCCACTTGCACGGGAAAGTAAACATAGGATTAACTACCAATGCCACAGTTATTCTAGCGCCGTAAAAACCGTGTCATCCAAGAGACTTGGAATGGGACGGGAAAGTCAGCTGTATCTTCTCTCGTTCGCATGTCAACGGGCAGCCAGTTGCCGGTCGCAGTAGGTCTTGCGGGACTACTTGCATATGGGTGGGACACCTAAGTTCTCACGGCACTGGTGTCTATGATGGTCCGCCAGAGGCGCCTAGGTACTTCATCGTTGGGGGTGAATATCAGGGGCATAACCTGCTCGCGTGAATTGGGTGGGCATGCGTTGTGCGGAGAAGGCAGTGATTGGCTTGGATCAATGACTGGGCCCCACACCATGGAAGTGTGGACGGGAATGTACGCCCGGTTGTGCAGCAAGGCTTTGATCTCTTTTGGAAGGACACACCTCTGCAGAGTGTAAAAGGATGTGACATGTTACCCCTTGTTCCGGGAAGGAGCTGCGAATGTCGTAGGAAAGGTGCTCACAAGGCACTACTACCTGTGTTGGCTGTTGGGCATAGTTTTCTAAAGTAAAAGCAATCTTTCAAGAAACCTTGATAAAACCTTGCATAGGCCTGCTGCGTGGTTGACGTGGAAGCAGATTGTCCTTGTGCGTGGTGAATAACCAGCCCGTTGGGAACCCCAAGAGGAAGGTATGATGAGTATAGCAGCTAGTTTTCCCTCAGTTTAAGAAACCAAGGTTTATCGATCAGGAGAGGAGAGCATGCAAGATCATAAACAACATAGAGATAACAAAAGATATAATTCAGTATAGCAACTTAATCATAAACACCAATATTCATCGCATCCCAACAAACCAAATATGTAGAATTACATAACGGTGATCTCAATCATGTAGGGCAGCTCATGAGATCTAAACATAAAGCACATGGTGGAGAAGACAAACATCTAGCTACTGCTATGGACCCATAGTCCAAGGTAGACTACTCACTCATCGCTCCGGAGGCAAGCATGGCGATGAAGAAGACCTCCGGTGGCAATTCCCCTCTCCGGCAGGGTGCCGGGAAGAGCTTCTAGACCCTCCCGATCTTCGGGTCGACGGTGGCGGCGGATCGCGATGTGTTCTGGAAAATTGATCGGGTACTTAGGTTTTTTCCGTCGGGGGGTCTTTATAGGCGAAGGGGCGTCATCAGAGGAGGAGCCAGGCGCCCTCACGCGGGGCCCGCGTGGCCAGGGGCCTGGCCGCGCCACCCCTGTGTGTGGGGCCCTGGTGGCCCCCCTCCTACTCTCCTTCGGATCTCTGGAAGCTTCCGGGTAAAATAAGACTTCAGGAACTTGTTTCGTCCAATTCCGAGAATATTTCCTGTGTATCACTTCTGAAACACAAAAACAGCAGAAAACAGGAAACTGGCACTGTGGCAACTCGTTAATAGGTTAGTTCCGGAAAATGCATAAAAGTGCCACGAAGTGTAACGAAACAATAGGCAAATGGTGTAAAAACAAGCATGGAGCATCAAAAATTATAGATACGTTGGAGATGTATCAAGCATCCCCAAGCTTAACTCCTGCTCGTCCTCGAGTAGGTAAGTGATAACAAAGAATAATTTTTGAGGTGACATGCACCTACACAACCTTGATCATGTATGTAAGCATTTGTGAGCTGGGATCATAAGAACTTAAAACATGGGCATAAAGATATAATCATGACAATAAGAACTTAGCAACCATGTTGTAAACATGCAAATGAACACAAACAAAAGATCATGAAAATGAAACAATGAAAGTCAAACGTGTGTTCAAATCATAAGGAAAAACATACAAATGGTTTTCCGCTTGTCCTTCGAAGAGAGCAAAACATAAATGCATAGGACACCTTCAAGTTTAAGAGGGCGACTAGATACAAATAATTTAAGAACAAGTGAAACCAACAATATGAATCAATCAATGAACTTTGGGACAATGCATATTATACTAAGAATGACAACTATGCTCTCTTAATGGTGCATAAAGAAAGAAGGTGGTGACTCAACATAAAAGTAAAAGAAAGGCCCTTCGCAGAGGGAAGCAGTGATTGCAAGTTTTATAACCTTCAAAAATTATGGTACTTACCGGCTTTGAGCTCTCATTGCCCCCATCATAAGCATCTTGAATGGTTAAAGTTAATGCGAGAACAATTATGATGCATATGCTTGACAAATCATAAGTTGAAAACCTCGTGCCCCATGAATACGAGTACCCAAACCTCATGCTACTTTACTTAGAGTCCCAAGCAAGGCTCTTGTCATTGTAAGTATATGCGTATCATTGAGAACTGCCAATGGGGTACCTCCGTGCCCGATGACATGGAATAAGCCCACACCAAAATGATAGGACAAGCAGACAATGAACACCTCGACATCTCTTTTATTTGCCTTTTGTTTAGCTTTTTATTATGAGATGCGTCATCGAATGTTCACCATGGGTATGCTGCAAATTTCCACCACGAATTATGCATGGCTTAGATTGGCGGCCCAGCGTTTCCCTAACACATATACAAACTCCATGATCCCCACAAGATTCCCAATTCATTTCACACCGTGGGCATCCATAAACAAAAGATCGCGATATCAACTCAAATAAGAAGTGCAATGTTGAAAGCTTGCCCCATGACAACATGGATGGGCTAGAATCCAACTTAGAACTTGCAAGCATAACAACTCAACATAAGAGACCACAATGTCAAAAAAATTAGAACAGGAAAAAGTAAATTGTGCCTTCCGGTTCGTGAGAGCTTTACTGACCAAATTTCGCATAACACTGGTAAGAGTTTAATTTGAAGAGAAAATAAAAGCAAGTCAAATTTACTTGGAATAGCAAATTGCTAGTAGGTATGTATGGTGGACACTTTGGCAAACTTGGTTTTTAGGAGTTGGATGCACGAGTAGAGCTCATACTCAGTACAAGGCGAGGGCTAGCAAAAGACTGGGAGCGACCAACTAAGAGAGCAATAATGGCCATAATCATGCAAAGCGACAAAGCGACATTAAAAGAAGTATAAGATGGCATCAAAAGTGAAAAACTAAATGATCATGAAGGCTATTGGCGACTTTGTAAGAGTCTAACATGTGTGAGCATGCGCCAAGTCAACCCAAATAAAGCATCAAGGAGAAAACCAAAATAATGCTTCCATACAATAAAAACAACGCATGATTTTTTCAAAGGCTCATTAAGCAATCTCAGTTATTTGAGACAAGTCATGCTACAGCAAAACCACTAAGCATACTATCAAAAAGACATCAAGCATGACATGAAAAAGCCTAAGCCGCAGTCTACACAAGCTCCTTCTTGTACCACTATTTTGCACAAAGCTTTTTCTCTTTTCCAACACCATTTGAAATTTTTATAGACACCTCTTTTGACGAAAACCAATAAAGATTAGAGGAAAAAATACACCTTGATGAAAAGATATGACAAGGTCTGAACGCAAATCAAGGCAAAAACGAAAACCAAAAGCAGTAGCAGAAAAAGAAGAACGCTTGATTTTTAATAAGAGTGAAAACTAGAGCGTTCTTTGCAAATGAAAACGAGTACAACTCCTCCAAAAGAAATTTGTTGGGGTCCAACCATTTATTGCAGCAAACAAACAAACTAAACTAAGTAATAAAACTAAAACAACTGACGCTCCAAGAAAAACACATAGTGCATGAAGCAATAAAAATATAGTGTCTTGAAAGTGACCTGATTTTTGCCGATGAAGAAGGGGTGCCTCGGGGGCATCCCCAAGCTTTGACGCTTGTACTTCTTGGATATTTCTTGGGGTGATGCATGGGCATCCCCAATCTTGAGATTTTGTCCATTCTTCAACTCATCTCATCATTCTCCAATCCCTACACTTGAAAACTTCCTTCATACAAAACTAAACGCAATTCTATTAGCAACATTAGTGTAAGCATAACATATAATCAATCCTCTATTTGCTTCAGGTTTCAACTCAAAACCACCACATATATAGCAAATACTACTGTAGCAACCTCCCCAAAAGTTCTGTGATCAAAAGAACTCAAAAGAAAGCGATAAAGTGGCAAACACAAATATTGGCAGAAATCTGTCAAAACTGAACAGCTGACAAAGGTCGAATTTTTGAGGGATTTTCTGTTGCTCAACTCAAAAAGTGTTCAAATAACAAAAGTTTGGATATAACCTGGGGCATATGCACAAGAAATCGCAGGTCCAAAAGATATACAGAGAATTTTAACGAATTTTTACGGTGCAGCACCAAAAATAGTTTCAGGACAGCAACATCCCCAAATCTTTACCTCACTCAAATTCGAGGCTTCTCTTGGCACAAAAACGAAATAAACAAGATAAGGAGCGGTCATTACAGTAGTAATGACTTCCAAGACTCAAATAAAAGAAAAAGTACTGAAAAGAAAACATTGGGTTATCTCCCAAGAGTGCTTTTCTTTAACGCCTTTGAGCTAGGCGCAGAAAATTGCGAATCAAGTAACATCAAGTGATGAAGCATCAAGCTCATAATTTGCTCTAAGATTAGAGTCAAAAGGTAATTTCTTTCTTTTCCTAGGGAAGTGTTCCATACCTTTCTTTAGTGGGAATTGATATTTGATGGTGCCTTCCCTCATATCAATGATGGCACCTACAGTTCAAAGAAAGGGTCTTCCCAAAATAATAGGACATGAAGCATGGCATTCAACGTCCATAACAAGAAAATCAACGGGAACAAGGTTATTGTTAGCCACAATAAGAACATCATTAATTATTCCCAAAGGTTTCTTCATAGCAACATCAGCAATAGGAACATCAAAATAACATTTTTCAAGCGGTGGTAAATCAAGCATGTCATAAATCTTTCTAGGCATGATAGAAATACTAGCACCTAGATCACATAAAGCATGGCAATCATAACCATTAACATCCATATCAATGATGGGTTCCCAACCATCTTCTAACTTCTTGGGAACGGAAGCTTTTTGCTTCAACTTTTCATCCCTAATTTTAATAAGAGCATTGGTAATATGCTTAGTAAAAGCAATATTTAGAGAACTAGCATTGGGAGTCAAAGCAAGCTTTTGCAAGAACAAAATTACTTCAGATATATTGCAGCCATCAATATCAAAATCATTAAAAGAAGTAGAGCTATCATCTCCTACATTCCGAAAAAATTCAGCACTCTTTTGAGAAAAAGTTTTGGCAGTTTTAGGCTTTTTAACACAAGGAGTGGGAGTTTTCTCTACACCTATCAAAGTAAGAGGATTGCTAGCATTAGGAGCAACATCATTAGAGGTAGTAATAGTACATACCTTCATCTCTCTAGCCATCTCATCTTCTCTTTCCCACCTGGCATGCAATTCCGCTAACAATCTAATATTTTCATCAATTCCAACTTGAATAGCATTAGCGGTAGCAAAAACATTGTTCTCTTTCACATCATTAGGCAACACTTTTAATTTCAGAATTTCAACATCATGAGCAAGGCTATCAACTTTAGAAGCAAGAATATCAATTTTGCCTAACTTTTCCTCAACAGACTTGTTAAAAGCAGTTTGCTTACCGATGAAGTCCTTGAGCATTACATCAAGCTCGGAGGGCGCGGCCCTAGTGTTGTTGTAGGAATTACCATAAGAGTTACCATAACCATTACCATTGGTAGAAGGATACGGCCTATAATTGTTACTAGCAAAATTGTTCCTATAAGCATTGTTGTTAAAATTATTGTTTCTAATGAAATTCACATCAACATGCTCTTCTTGAGCAACCAGAGAGGCCAAAGGAACATTACTAGGATCAACATGAGTCCTATCATTAGCAAGCATAGCCATAATGGTATCAATCTTATCATTCAAGGAAGAGGTTTCCTCAACAGAATTTACCTTCTTACCTTGTGGAGCTCTCTCGGTGTGCCATTCAGAATAATTTACCATCATGTTGTCAAGTAGCTTTGATGTGGCGCCCAAGGTAAGGGACATAAAAGTGCCTCCAGCAGCTGAATCAAGTAGGTTCCTTGAAGAAAAATTCAGTCCTGCATAAAAAGTTTGGATAATCATCCAAGTAGTCAGTCCATGAGTGGGGCAATTCTTTATCATAGATTTCATTCTTTCCCAAGCTTGAGCAACATGTTCATTATCAAACTGAGTAAACTTCATAATATTGCTACGCAAAGATATAATCTTAGCAGGAGGATAGTATCTACCAATAAAAGCATCCTTACACTTAGCCCATGAATCAATACTATTCTTAGTCAAAGACAACAACCAATCTTTAGCTTTTCCTCTCAAAGAAAAAGGAAACAACTTGATCTTAATAATATCACTATCAACATCCTTATATTTTTGCATCTCACATAGCTCAACAAAATTGTTGAGATGAGCTGCAGCATCTTCAGTACTAGCAGCAGAGAATTGATCTTTCATAACAAGGTTCAACAAAGCAGGCTTAATCTCATAAAAGTTTGCAGCAGTACCAGGTGGTGCAATAGGAGTGCAGATAAAATCACTATTGTTTGTGCTAGTAAAGTCACACAACTTGGTGTTTTCAGGATTGGCCATTTCAGCAAAACAAAAGTAAACAAGTAAAAACAACTACCAAGGATTCTAATTTTTTTGGGTTTTTGATAAAAAGCAATGCAGGTAAAATAAATAAAGTAAAGCAAAACAATAACAAAGTAAAGGATGTGTTTGCGAAAAAACTCCCCTCGCAGAAGTCTTCTCTTCCTCCCCGGCAATGGCGCCAGAAAAGAAGCTGCTGCGTGGTTGACGTGGAAGCAGATTGTCCTTGTGCGTGGTGAATAACCAGCCCGTTGGGAACCCCAAGAGGAAGGTATGATGAGTATAGCAGCTAGTTTTCCCTCAGTTTAAGAAACCAAGGTTTATCGATCAGGAGAGGAGAGACAAACGACTGAAGGTGATGCGGAACCTGCACACACACAACCAAGTACTTTGTTCCCAACTTGCGATGAGGTTGTCAATCTCATCGATTTGCTTGAAACAAAGGTTATGAGCGTATCGAGTGGAAAACAATATAGTATGCGAGTAAAGTAAACAGTGCGAGTAAAGTAAACAGGTGATAGCAATATGATGTAAATAGGACCGGGGTCCACAGTTCACTAGTGGTGTCTCTCCATAGATAAAATAACACATGTTGGGTAAACAAATTACAGTTGGGCAATTGATAGAATAAAGATAAACGTGATATGTCAAGAAGATCACTATGAGATTTACTCTGGGCATTACAACAAAATACATAGACCGCCATCCAACTGCATCTATGACTAATATTCCACTTGTGGTGAATCAATCCGAGAACTCCACAAGTATTAAGTTGCGAACAACAGATAATTGCATTAAGCAAAGTGTGTAATGTAAACAAAGCATATGCCCTTGAGCATATGAATGTTGTTTTCTCCCTAGTAGCAACAACACATCTACCACCTTAGAGGTTTCTGTCACTCCCCCAGGTGAAATAGAGGCATGAACCCACTATCGAGCATAAATACCCCCTCTTGGAGTCACTAGCAACTACTCGGCCAAGATAGCTACTAACAACGGAGAGCATGCAAGATCATAAACAACATAGAGATAACAAAAGATATAATTCAGTACAGCAACTTAATCATAAACACCAATATTCATCGCATCCCAACAAACTAAACATGTAGAATTACATAACGGTGATCTCAATCATGTAGGGCAGCTCATGAGATCTAAACATGAAGCACATGGTGGAGAAGACAACCATCTAGCTACTGCTATGGACCCATAGTCCAAGGTAGACTACTCACTCATCGCTCCGGAGGCAAGCATGGCGATGAAGAAGACCTCTGGTGGCGATTCCCCTCTCCGGCAGGGTGCCGAGAAGAGCTTCTAGACCCTCCCGATCTTCGGGTCGACGGTGGCGGCGGATCGCGATATGTTCTGGAAAATTGATTGGGTACTTAGGTTTTTTCCGTCGGGGGGTCTTTATAGGCGAAGGGGCGTCGTCAGAGGAGGAGCCAGGCGCCCTCACGCGGGGCCCGCGTGGCCAGGGGCCTGGCCGCGCCACCCCTTCGTGTGGGGCCCTGGTGGCCCCCTCCTACTCTCCTTCGGATCTCTGGAAGCTTCCGGGTAAAATAAGACTTCAGGAACTTGTTTCGTCCAATTCCGAGAATATTTACTGTGTATCACTTCTGAAACACAAAAACAGCAGAAAACAGGAAACTGGCAATGTGGCAACTCGTTAATAGGTTAGTTCCGGAAAATGCATAAAAGTGCCACGAAGTGTAACGAAACAATAGGCAAATGGTGTAAAAACAAGCATAGAGCATCAAAAATTATAGATACGTTGGAGTCGTAGCAAGGCCTACGACTCTTTTGGGTCTGTGGCTGTAGATAGTGCATATCACACAACTTCTTGCTAAAGAAACTTGCTGGGTAACGCTCGTTACTCACCCCAATCTCTTAAACCCTTGCTAGACTATGAAGAGCTCAATGAAGCCACTCTGAACGCAATCGAAGGCCAGCAGGACATCTTCTACGAGGAGCCAGATCTCTCTCGCGGCGTCGAAGGCGTGGATTACTTCATTCGCTACGGAGCATCCTCCGGCGAGGAATCAGAGTGAAGGAATACTAACTACTAGGGTAGTACTAGAGCCGAGGAACCGAGCAACTATAGAATATGAATAAGTTGTTGAGTTCTTCCCAAGTTTAATTATTTGAGCTTTTCAGATGCTGTAAACACTAAGCACTTGAGGTGTTCTCTTTATCGGGAGCATTTCGTTATCATCACGCTTTGGTCTGTAATAAAATGTGGATCAGTTTGTATTTGGGCCCGCAATGTTTCTGTTGTACCATTCTGAGGGATGTAATATTTGTGGAGGCTTGTTCCGCAAGTGTTATTTCAACGACTTGCATACTACAACATGCAGTGGTATGCTGGGTCACCGCAGGGTAATTGATACGTCCAAAACGTATCTATAATTTTTGATGCTCCATGCTTGTTTTTACACCATTTGCCTAATGTTTTGTTACACTTCGTGGCACTTTTATGCATTTTCCGGAACTAACCTATTAACAAGTCGCCACAGTGCCAGTTCCCTATTTTCTGCTGTTTTTGTGTTTCAGAAAAGTTACACAGGAAATATTCTCGGAATTGGACGAAACAAAAGCCGAACATCCAGAAATTCACCGAAGCTTCCAGAGAACTGAAGAGGAGACGGAGTGGGGCCACAAGGGCCCCACACACTAGGGCGGCGCGGCCCAGCCCTAGGCCGCGCCCCCTATGTGTGTCGGCAGCTCGGCCCACTTCTGACGCCGCCCCTTCGCCTATAAAGACCCCTCGACGGGAAAAACCTATGGACCCGATCAATTTTCTAGAAACACATCGCGATCCGCCGTCGTTGTCGACCCAAGATCGGGAGGGTCCAGAAGCTCTTCCCGGCACCCTGCCAGAGAAAGGAATCGCCACCGAAGGTCATCTTCATCGCCATGCTTGCCTCCGGAGCGATGAGTGAGTAGTCTACCTTGGACTATGGGTCCATAGCAGTAGCTAGATGGTTGTTCTCTCCACCATGTGCTTCATGTTTAGATCTCATGAGCTGCCCTACTTGATTGAGATCACCGTTATGTAATTCTACATGTTGTGTTTGTTGGGATCCGATGAATATTGGTGTTATGATTAAGTTGCTGTTCTGAAATTTATCTTATGTTATCTCTATGTTGTTTATGTCTTGCATGCTCTCCGTTGTTAGTAGCTATCTTGGCCGAGTAGTTGCTAGTAACTCCAAGAGGGGGTATTTATGCTCGATAGTTGGGTTCATGCCTCTATTTAATCTGGGGGAGTGACAGAAACCTCTAAGGTTGTAGATGTGCTGTTGCCACTAGGGAGAAAACAACATTCATATGCTTGAGGGCATATGCTTTGTTTACATTACACTCTTTGCTTAATGCAATTATCTGTTGTTCACCACTTAATACTTGTGGAGTTCTAGAATTGATTCACCACAAGTGGATTATTAGTCATAGATGCAGTTGGATGGCGGTCTATGTATTTTGTTGTAATGCCCAGAGTAAATCGCATAGTAATCTTCTTGACATATCACGTTATCTTTATTCTATCAATTGCCCAACTGTAATTTGTTTACCCAGCATGTGTTATTTATCTTATGGAGAGACACCACTAGTGAACTGTGGACCTCGGTCCTATTTCCATCATATTGCTATCACCTGTTTAATTTACTCGCACTGTTTACTTTACTCACATACTTCTACTGTTTTCCACTCGATACGCTCATACCCTTTGTTTCGAGCAAACCGGTGAGATTGACAACCTCATCGTAAGTTGGGAACAAAGTATTTTGTTGTGTTGTGTGCAGGTTCCACGTTGCTGCTCACAAAGCAAAGCCTGGACGAGGCGCCATATAAATTGTCTAGAGCTGTCGCGAAGCTTGCAAGCATCACATTCAGTCGTATTGGCTTTTTCTTCTTCGATCGATAAACCTTGGTTTCTAATTGAGGGAAAAACTTGCTGCTGTGCTCATCACACCTTCCGCTTGGGGTTCCCAACTGACTGGTTATAATCATCATCATCAACTACACGCCAGCCATCAAGTCTTTTCTGGCGCCGTTGCCGGGGAGGAAAAAGAAGACTTCTGCAAGGGGAGTTTCGCACGCACATCCTTTACTTTGTTTTAAGTTTTGCTTTACTTTATTTTTACTTGCTTTGTTTTATATCAAAAACACAAAAAAATTAGTTTACTTTATAGTTGCTTTTATTCACTTGCTTTAGTTTTGCTAAAATGGCTACTCCCGAAAATACCAAGTTGTGTGATTTTACTAGCACGAACAATAGTGATTTTATTTGCACTCCTATTGCACCACCTGCTCCTGCTGCAAACTTTTATGAGATTAAGCCTGCTTTATTGAACCTTGTTATGAAAGAGCAATTTTCAGGTGCTAGTACTGAAGATGCTGCAGCTCATCTCAACAATTTTGTTGAGCTATGTGAGATGCAGAAATATAAGGATGTAGAAAGTGATATTATTAAGCTCAAGTTGTTTCCTTTTTCTTTGAGAGGAAAATCTAAAGATTGGTTGCTATCTTTGACTAAGAATAGTATTGATTCATGGACTAAGTGTAAGGATGCTTTCATTGGTAGATATTATCCTCCTGCTAAAATTATATCTTTGCGTAGCAATATTATGAAGTTTAGCCAATTTGATAATGAACATGTTGCTCAAGCTTGGGAAAATCTATGATAAAGAATTGCCCCACTCATGGACTGACTACTTGGATGATTGTCCAAACTTTTTATGCAGGACTGAATTTTTCTTCGAGGAACCTATTGGATTCAGCTGCTGGAGGCACTTTTATGTCCCTTACCTTGGGCGCCGCAACAAAGCTACTTGACAACATGATGGTAAATTATTTCGAATGGCACACCGAGAGAGCTCCACAAGGTAAGAAGGTAAATTCTGTTGAGGAAACCACTTCCTTGAGTGATAAGATTGATACAATTATGGCTATGCTTGCTAATGATAGAACTCATGTTGATCCTAATAATGTTCCTTTAGCCTCCTTGGTTGCTCAAGAAGAGCATGTTGATGTGAACTTCATTAGAAATATTAATTTTAACAACAATGCTTATAGGAACAATTTTGCTAGTAACAATTATAGGCCATATCCTTCTACTAATGGTAATGGTTATGGTAACTCTTATGGTAATTCCTCCAACAACACTAGGGGCGCGCCCTGAGAACTTGAAGTCATGCTCAAAGACTTCATAGCTAAACAAACTGCTTTTAATAGAACTGTTGAGGAAAAGTTAGGCAAAATTGATATTCTTGCTTCTAAAGTTGATAGCCTTGCTCATGATGTTGAACTTCTGAAATTAAAAGTGTTTCCTAATGATGTGAAGGAACACAATACTTTTTCTACTGCTAATGCTATCCAAGTTAGAATTGATGAAAATGTTAGATTGTTAGCCGAATTGCATGCTAGATGGGAAGAGAGGATGAGATTGCTAGGAATATGAAAGTTTGTACTATTACTACCTCTAATGATGTTGTTCCAAATGCTAGCAATCCTCTTACTTTGATTGTTGTAGAGAAAACTCCCACTCCTTGTGTTAAAAAGCCTAAAACTGCTAAAACTTTTTCTCAAAAGAGTGCTGAAATTTTTCGGAGTGTGGGAGATGATAGCTCTATTTCCTTTAATGATTTTGATGTTGATGGTTGCAATATATCTGAAGTAATTTTATTCTTGCAAAAGCTTGCTTTGAGTCCCAATACTAGTCCTATAAATGTTGCTTTTACTAAGCATATTACCACTGCTCTCAAAAAAATTAGGGATGAAAAGTTGCAACAAAAAGATTCTATTCCCAAGAAGTTAGAAGATGGTTGGGAACCCATCATTGATATGCATGTTAATGGTTTTGATTTCCATGATTTATGTGACCTAGGTGCTAGTATTTCTATCATGCCTAGAAAAATTTATGACATGCTTAATTTGCCACCGCTTGAAAAATGTTATTATGATGTTCCTATTGCTGATGATGCTAAGAAGAAACCTTTGGGAAGGATTAATGATGTTCTTATTATGGTTAACAATAACCTTGTTCCCGTTGATTTTCTTGTTATGGATGTTGAATGCCATGCTTCATGTCCTATTATTTTGGGAAGACCCTTTCTTCGAACTGTAGGTGCTATCATTGATATGAGAGAAGGCACCATCAAATATTAATTTCCACTTAAGAAAGGTATGGAACACTTCCCTAGGAAAAGAAAGAAATTACTTTTTGACTCTATTCTTAGAGCAAATTATGAGCTTGATGCTTCATGTCTTAATGTTACTTGATTCGCAATTTTCTGCGCCTAGCTCAAAGGCGTTAAAGAAAAACACTCTTGGGAGATAACCCAATGTTTTCTTTTCAGTAATTTTTCTTTTATTTGAGTCTTGGAAGTCATTAATACTGTAATGACCTCTCCTTATCATTTTTATTTCATTGTTGTGCCAAGAGAAGCCTCTAATTCGAGTGAGGTAAAGATTTGAGGATGTTGCTGTCTTGAAACAGATTTTCGTACTGTACTGTAAAAATTCGCGAAACATCTCTGTATACCATTTTGACCTGCGATTTGTTGTGCTTATTCCTCAGGTTATATCCAAGATTTCTTTAGTTAAAGACTTTTTGATTTGAGCAACAGAAAACCCCTTAAAAAATCGGCCTTTATCAGCTGTTCTGTTTTGACAGATTTCTGCCACTATTTGTTTTTGCCGCTTTATCGCTTTCTTTTTGAGTTCTTTTGATCACTGAACTTTTGGGGAAGTTGCTACAGTAGTATACACTTTATATGTGGTGGTTTTGAGTTGAAACTTGAAGCAAAAGAGGTTGATTCATTGTTATGCTTACACTAATGTTGCTAATAGAATTGTGTTAAGTTTTGTATGAAGGAAGTTTTCAAGTGTAGGGATTGGAGAATGATGAGATGAGTTGAAGAATGGACAAAAGCTCAAGCTTGGGGATGCCCATGCATCACCCCAAGAAATATCCATGAAGTACAAGCGTCAAAGCTTGGGGATGTCCCCGAGGCACCCCCTTCTTCATCGGCAAAAATCAGGTCACCTTTCAAGACACTATATTTTTATTGCTTCATGCACTATGCGTTTTTCTTGGAGCGTCAGTTGTTTTAGTTTTTAGTATTAGTTTAGTTTTGTTTGCTGCAATAAATGGTTGGACCCCAACAAATATCTTTTGGAGAAGTTTCCTTGCTTTTCATTTGCCAAGAACGCTCTAGTTTTCATTCTTATCAAAAACCGAGTGTTCTTTTTCTGCTACTGCTTTTGGTTTTCGTTTTTGCCTTGATTTGTATTCAGATATTCTTATATTTATTTATCAAGGTGTATTTTTGCCTCTGGACCATGTTGGTTTTCCTCAAAAGAGTTGGGTTAAAAAAGTTTGAATGGTGTTGGAAAAGTGGTACAGAAAGGAGCTTGTTTAGACCGCGGATTAGACTTTTGCATGTCATGCTTGATGTCGTTTTGATAGTATGTTTAGTGATTTTTTCTGTAGCATGACTTGTCTCAAATAACTGAGATTGCTTAATGAGCCTTTGAATAAACCATGCGTTGTTTTTATTATATGGAAGCATTTATTTGGTTTTCTCCTTTGATGCTTTATTTGGGTTGACTTGGCGCATGCTCACACATGTTAGACTTAAACAAAGTCGCCAATAGCCTCTATGATCATTTAGTTTTTGACTTTTGATGCCATCTTATGCTTCTTTTAATGTTGCTTTGTCGCTTTGCATGATTATGGCCGTTATTGCTCTCTTAGTTGGTCGCTCCCAGTCTTTTGCTAGCCCTCGTTTTGTACTGAGTATGAGCTCTACTCGTGCATCCAACTCCTAAAAACCAAGTTGTTCCAACGTGTCCACCATACATACCTATTAGCAATTGCTATTCCAAAGTATATTTGACTTGCTTTTATCTACTCTTCAAATTAAACTCTTACCAGTGTTATGCGAAAATTGGTCAGTAAAGCTCTCACGAACCTGATGGCATACTTTATTTTTCTCGTTCTTAAAAATTTGACATTGTGGCTCTCTTATGTTGAGTTGTTATGCTTGAGTTGTTATGTTGAGTTGTTATGCTATCATGGGGCAAGCTTTCGACATTGCACTTCATCTTATTTGAGTTGATATCGTGAAATAAATTGAAATCTTGTGGAGTTTATGGAGTTTGTATATGTGTTAGAGAAACGCCTGGGCCGCCAATCTAAGCCATGCATAATTCATGGTGGAAATTTGCAGCATGCCTATAGTGGACATTCGACGACGCATCTCAAAATAAAAAGCTATACAAATGGTAAATAAAAGAGATGTCGAGGTGTTCATTGTCTGCTTGTCCTGTCATTTTGATGTGGGCTTGTTCCATGTCATCGGGCACGGAGGTACCCCGTTGGCGGTCCTCGATCATACGCGTATACTTACAATGACAAGAACTTGCTTGGGACCTAAGCAAAGTAGCATGAGGTTTGAGTATTCGTATTCGTGGGACACGAGGTTTCAACTTATGATTTGTCAAGCATATGCATCATAATTATACTCACATTAACTTTAACCATTCAAGATGCTTATGATGGGGGCAATGAGAGCTCAAAGCTAGTAAGTACCATAATTTTTGAAGGTTTATAAAACTCGCAATCACTGCTTCCCTCTGCGAAGGGCCTTTCTTTTACTTTTATGTTGAGTCACCACCTTCTATCTTTATGCACCATTAAGAGAGCATAGTTGTCATTCTGAGTATAATGTACATTGTCCCAAAGTTTTCATTGATCGATTCATGATCATGGTTTCACTTGTTCTTAAATTACTTGTATCTAGTCGCCCTCTTAAACTTGAAGGTGTCCTATGCATTTATGTTTTGCTCTCCATGAAGGACAAGCTGAAAACCATTTGTATGTTTTTCCTTATGATTTGAACACACGTTTGACTTTCATTGTTTCATTTTCATGATCTTTTGTTTGTGTTCTTTTTCATGTTATAACATGGTGGCTAAGTTTCTTCTATCAAGATTATGTCTTTCATGCCCATGTTTTAAGTTCTTTTGATCCCAGCACTCAATGCTTACATTGATGATCAAGATTGTGTAGGTGCATGTCACCTCAAAAATTATTTCTTTTATTATCACTTACCTACTCGAGGACGAGCAGGAGTTAAGCTTGGGGATGCTTGATACGTCCAAAACGTATCTATAATTTTTGATGCTCCATGCTTGTTTTTACACCATTTTCCTAATGTTTTATTACACTTTGTGGCACTTTTATGCATTTTCTGGAACTAACCTATTAACAAGTCGCCACAGTGCCAGTTCCCTGTTTTCTGCTGTTTTTGTGTTTCAGAAAAATTACATAGGAAATATTCTCGGAATTGGACGAAAAAAAAGCCGAACATCCAGAAATTCACCGAAGCTTCCAGAGAACCGAAGAGGAGACGGAGTGGGGCCACGAGGGCCCCACACACTAGGGCGGCGCGGCCTAGCCCTAGGCCGCACCCCCTATCTGTGTCGGCGCCTCGGCCCACATCTGACGCCGCACCTTCACCTATAAAGACCCCTCGACGGGAAAAACCTAAGGACCCGATCAATTTTCTAGAAACACATCGCGATCCGCCTCCGTCGTCGACCCGAGATCGGGAGGGACCAGAAGCTCTTCCCGGCACCCTGCCGGAGAGGGGAATCGCCACCGGAGGTCTTCTTCATCGCCATGCTTGCCTCCGGAGCAATGAGTGAGTAGTCTACCTTAGACTATGGGTCCATAGCAGTAGCTAGATGGTTGTTCTCTCCACCATGTGCTTCATGTTTAGATCTCTTGGGAATTTGGATGCACGAGAAGTATTTCCTCTCTGTACAGGTTTTTGGCTAGCAAGGCTGGGTAGCAAGCATAAGAATTGCATGAAACAAACAAACACACATATAATAAGAACAATCATGCAAACTCCCTTGAAGGTACAATGATTTTAACTTTGAGAATAACAATGCTTATAAGCCAAACATAAGGAAAACTGAAGTGATGTAACTACAAACACTTCTTTATTCTTTTCTACTCAAACCTCAAGGTAAAATTACTACTGACCAAGCTAGGTTTGCCAAAACCAACTAAATTTACTCATGCTCCCAACGTGATACCAATACCAATCAACAAGACTAATCATACAAGAGAGATTGCAAACTAACATAAAGTGTGCGGAAAGTAAACGATAAAACTTCTCATTAATATTTCATTACCGCAACTCACACCAAGGGATACATAGATAACCAACTAAGGAGGATACTTCCAAACTGCAAACTATTCTATACGATAACTTCTCTATTCATGATATGACTCTACTTTGAAAAGTAAATGAGCAAAAGGTAATGATGTGATACCGCGGCACTCCCCCAAGCTTGGAACAAGCCAAGGGGATGCCTATACCGATGACGAATTACTCCTTTGGCAGTAGCGGTAGCAGCCTTGGATTAATGAAATATTCCTGCATTCTGCGAAGCCTGAGATTCTCTTCTTGAAGCATCTCTACCTCTCTCTTCAAGGCTTGATATTGAGTGCAAAACTCAAAAGTGACCAGCATTCCGTGTTCTATCACGGGCATGGAGCTAAGATCCAAAACATGATACGTTGGTCCCTGCAGATCATGAGAAAAGATACGCCTAGCTTTCGTTGGTCCTTCAAAAGCAGGGTTCTTGGGCCTTGCTCTCCCTGAACCTTACTCTTCCTTCCACTTTTGGCGCTGGTGATCATCTACCCAGGGTCCTTTGCCCTTGTTGTCACTTGAAGAGGCCATGGCTCCCCCAAGCTTAAGATCAACTCCTGACAGAAACAGCTCGAAACAAAACACGATGAGAAAACGATATACAGACCTCGGGGACTCCGGGGGGTTAAATAGGCGAAAATTATACATCGAAACGAAGTCACAGGAGGAAACCGGGACGGAAACGAGCTCCGAGGTGTTCTCACACCTAGGTGGCGCGGCCAGGGGTGGGCCCGCGCCACCTGTGTGTGAGAGGCACACGGACTCTTTTTCCTGCCCGTTTTCGTCTCGTGATTTTTCATATTTAGTAAAAACAGCAAAAATATTAAAGGAAGAGCTTTTCGCGAAACTTCTCTGACTAGAACTGTTACCTATTCGAAAACGAACTCTGCAGGTACCTGCAATTTGTCTTGGATGAATTCTTCTGGAGAAATTGTTTCAATAACATCAACATCTTCATTATAAGAATCTCCAGAAATATAATGTTTGAGTCTTTGCCCATTCACCACTTGTGTAGAGTCATCTTTCAATGAAGCAATCTTAATAGCACCTGAGCGGTACACTTCCACTATAACATATGGTCCTTCCCATTTTGAAAGTAATTTTCCTGCAAAAAATCTGAGACGAGACCTATACAATAGAACTTTCTCACCAACATGAAACTCTCTCTTAAGAATTCTCTTATCATGCCATTGCTTGACTTTCTCTTTGAAAAGTCTGGCATTCTCATATGCGTCGTTTCTCCACTCATCAAGAGAACTCAAATCTCATATGCGTAGTTTAAAATCTCTATTAAGCTCTCTCACTGCCCAAAAAGCTTTGTGTTCTAATTCTAAGGGCAAGTGACACACTTTTTCGTAAACCATCTTATAAGGAGACATACCCATGGGGTTCTTATAAGCAGTTCTATAAGCCCATAAAGCGTCGTTTAACTTACTAGCCCAGTTTTTCCTAGATCTATTGACAGTCTTCTGCAAGATAGACTTGATCTCCCTATTTGAAATCTCTACCTGTCCACTAGTTTGGGGGTGGTAAGCAGAAGCAATTCTATGATTGACATCATATTTAGCAAGAGTTTTTCTAAAACTACCGTGAATAAAATGAGAACCTCTGTCAGTCGTAAGATATCTAGGCACACCAAACCTAGGAAAAATAACATCCTTAAACATTTTCAACGAGGTCTCACCATCGGCACTCTTTGTTGGTATGGCTTCTACCCATTTAGTAACATAATCAACAACAACAAGTATATGGGTATAGCCTTTTGAAGAAGGAAAAGGACCCATAAAGTCAAATCCCCAACAACCTAACGGTTCAATAACAAGAGTGTAATTCATAGGCATTTCATTGCGTCTAGAAATATTACCAACTCTTTGACATTCATCACAAGATAAAACATACCTTCTGGCATCTTTAAAGAGGGTTGGCCAATAAAAACCTGATTGTAGAACCTTCTGCGCAGTTCTATCTCCAGCATGATGCCCTCTATAAGCACTACTATGGCATTTTCTTAATATCTCTTGTTGCTCATATTCCGGTACGCATCTTCTCATAATACCATCAACTCCTTCTTTATATAAGTGTGGGTCATCCCAAAAATAATGCCTCAAATCATAGAAGAATTTTCTTCTTTGTTGAGCTGTAAAGGTTGGAGGCAAATACTTGGAAACAATAAAGTTAGCATAATCAGCATACCAAGGAAGGTCTCGTGAGGTTACATTTATTGCAGCCAACTGTTCATTTGGAAAACTATCGTTAATAGGAATAGGATCAAAATAAATGTTTTCCAATCTAGACAAATTGTCAGCCACAGGATTTTCAACACCTTTCCTATCTACGATATGCAAATCAAACTCTTGTAAAAGCAACACCCATCTAATAAGCCTAGGCTTAGCATCCTTCTTAGTCATAAGATATCTAATAGCAGCGTGATTAGTATGAATAGTAACTTTAGAATCAACAATGTAAGATCTAAACTTATCACATGCAAAAACAACAGCAAGAAACTCTTTCTCAGTAGTAGCATAATTCTTCTGAGCAGCATCAAGAGTCTTACTAGCATAATGAATAACATTCAACTTATTATCAACGCGCTGTCCAAGAACAGCACCAACAGCAAAATCACTAGCATCACACATAATTTCAAAAGGTAAATTCCAATCAGGTGGTTGAACAATAGGAGCAGTAGTTAAAGCCTTCTTAAGAGTTTCAAAAGCTTCCTTACAATCATCATCAAAGACAAATGGTACTTCTTTTTGAAGAAGATTAGTAAGAGGCTTTGAAATCTTAGAGAAATCTTTAATAAACCTCCTATAGAAACCAGCATGACCAAGAATACTATGAATACCTTTAATATCTCTGGGACAGGGCATTTTCTCAATTGCCTCCACTTTTGCTCTGTCAACTTCAATACCTCTTTCAGAAATTTTATGTCCAAGGACAATTCCTTCATTCACCATAAAGTGGCATTTCTCCCAATTAAGAACAAGGTTAGTTTCTTCGCACCTCTGCAAAACTTTATCAAGGTTGTGCAAACAATTATCAAAAGAAGTTCCATAGACGGAGAAATCGTCCATGAAGACCTCCACAATTTCTTCACAAAAGCCATGAAAAATAGCAGACATGCATCTTTGAAAAGTAGCAGCAGCATTGCATAAACCAAACGGCATACGTCTATAAGCATAAGTTCCATAAGGACAGGTAAAAGTGGTTTTCTCTTGATCATCCTTCTTAACAGCAATTTGAGAAAAACCAGAATAACCATCAAGGAAACAAAAATGATTCTTCTTAGACAACCTTTCTAGCATTTGATCTATAAACGGTAAAGGGTAATGATCTTTCTTAGTAACTTTGTTTACCTTCATATAATCAATGCACATTCTATAACCAACAACTACCCTTTGAGGAATAAGCTCGTTATTCTCATTAGGCACAACAGTCATACCTCCTTTCTTAGGAACACAATGAACAGGACTAACCCATCTACTATCAGCAATAGGATAAATAATACCAGCATCAAGGAGTTTTAATACCTCATTTCTTACCACATCCTTCATCTTGGGAATTAGGTGGCGTTGATGCTCCACGACTGGCTTCACGTCTTTCTCCATATTAATGGCATGCTGACATAAAGTGGGAGAAATCCCTTTTAAATCATCAAGAGTATATCCCATATCTCCTCGGTGTTTCCTCAATATCTCCAATAATCTTTCTTCTTCCTTTCCTGAAAGTTTAGAACTAATAATAACAGGATATATTTTCTTATCATCTATATAAGCATATTTGAGATTATCAGGCAAAGGCTTTAATTCAAAAACAGGATCTTCCTTAGGCGGCAAAGTGGTACCAAGGTCCTCCACAGGTAGATTATGCTTGAGTAATGGTGGTTGACGAAGAAGGATATCGTCAATCTCTTCTCTTTCCTTACTGAAAACATCACTTTCGTGATCTTCCATGAATTCCTGCAAGGCATTATTAGGAGCAAGAGCAATAGAAGCAAGTTGTTCTACTCGAAAATTTTCATTAGGCGTGTCATTTTCATAAGAAGTCTTAGCAAACTTGGAAAAATTAAACTAATAAGACTCTCCATTAAACTTCGTAAAAAAATTCTCCTTCTTACAATCTATCACGGCGCCACAAGTGTTCAAAAA
Source organism: Dactylis glomerata (assembly GCA_007115705.1). Classification (NCBI taxonomy): domain Eukaryota; kingdom Viridiplantae; phylum Streptophyta; class Magnoliopsida; order Poales; family Poaceae; genus Dactylis; species Dactylis glomerata. The sequence goes on from QXEO01001013.1 coordinate 786,759, forward strand.
TGGTCTACCAAAAATAATAGGACAAGTTTTACTAGCCTCCTTACCAAGTACTAGAAAATCAGTGGGGGTATTTAGTCTTACCGCAAAGAACTTCCACATCTTGAACAATACCAAGAGGCCAAACAGTCTCTCTGTTAGCAAGCTGAACAACCACATCAATATCTTCAAGTTCACAAGCGCCAATCTCATGCATAATTTCTTTGTAAAGCTCTAAAGGAATAGCACTTGCACTAGCACCAATATCACATAAACCATAATAGCAATGGTCTCCAATCCTGACAAAAATAACAGGAACACTTGTTTTCCTATGCTTTTTAGGATGTGAGAGAATGTTAGAAGCATCTTCACAAAAAAGAATATATTCATCCCCTACATCTTTAGTAACAAGATCCTTCAATATAGCTATAGGAGACTTAATAGTAATTTGCTCATCAGGTTCTGCAGCTTTCTTAGTACTTTTATTAGACACACTTACCAAAGTAGAATACTTCTTTACCTTAGCAAGAAAAGGTGTCTTCTCAAAATAAGGTTCAGGCATAATACTATCAACAGTACAAACTTCAGTAGCTGCAGCAGGTATATGACTAATAGAGTCTTTATAAGGCGCATGATATTTGTTCCAATCTTTCTTTGGAACATCAAGATAAGAGGCTAAAGCCTTGAGACAATTAGCAAGTATTTGTGAATCAAGACCATAAGCAGTGCTAACACTATGAAAGTCATCGGTCCCCATAAAAGATTTAATGCATTCATAATCATAGTTTATACCTGACTTCCTACCTTTGTCGTTTTCCCAACCTTTAGCATTCTCTTGTATACGGTCAAGAAGTTTCCACTTAGCATCTTCTTTCATATGAGTAAATGATCCAAAGCAAGAAGCATCGAAATAATCCTTATCAGGGAGAGTAAGCCGCGCATAAAAATTATCAATAACAATATTATTGGGGAGCTCATGAATGGGGCGTTTGAGCATTAGTAACTTCAGTCTCCCCCACGCTTGGGCAATACTCTCTCCATCATGAGGCCAAAACTTATATATCTGGTTACGGTCTTTATGAATTTCACTTGGAGGATAAAACTTGGAATAAAAGAGAGGCACAATATCCTCCCATGCCATAGATGGACCATCTTGGAGTAGTCGATACCACTCTTTAGCTCTGCCTTTCAATGATAAAGAGAATAATTTCTTCTTGACCTGGCTTGGTGAAATACCTACACATCTGAACAACTCGCATAATTCATGTATAAATAATAAGTGATCACCCGGATGGACAGTTCCATCTCCTGAATAGGAGTTATCCATAATACGTCCAACAATTTTCATAGGTATTTTAAAAGGATCAATTTCAGCAGGTGGTGGCGGTGGTGGTTCCTCCGCATGTGCAGCAGTAGTAGAAGTGTTTCCAAATAGGAAACCAAATGGAGAGTTCTCCATAGCAGAGTAAAACAAAAATAAAAGACAAAATAAAAACAATACTCACAGTGACGGTTACCTTTACCAATTCCACTCTTCAATAGCGCTACACTCCCCGGCAACGGCGCCAAAAAATAGTCTTGATGACCCACAAGTATAGGGGGTGTATCGTAGTACTTTCAATAAATAAGAGTGTCGAACCCAACGAGGAGCAGAAGGTGTTGATGAGCGGTTTTGATCAAGGAATCACTGTAAATACTAGCAAACAAGTTTTCAGGGATATTTGGTAATATGAGTAAATAAAGTGCGAGTAAATAAAAGACAGTAGTAACAATTGCAGCAAGTGGCCCAATCCTTTCTTCAGCAAAGGACAAGCCAGTTGTGTACTTATAATAACCAAACGTTCTCGAGGACACACGGGAGTTTCTTTCAAGAGCTTTCACTTCATAAAGCCAATAGTCTTTATTGGTTTGATAGGTGTTATGGGGGTGAACCTGTGCTAGCGCACTACCCTTACTAGGATAAATACACACTTGTGATTATACCCCTTGCAAGCATCCGCAAATACAAGAAAGTAATTAAGATAAATCTAACCATAGCCTTAAACTCTAAGATCCTACGCTCCCTGGTGCAATGGTTTCCCAACGGATGTTTAGGTTTCTGTCACTCCAGCAACCCCACAATCGGTAGCCAAATACACAATGCATCTCACTAGGCCCATAAATGGTGAAGTATCATGTAGTCGACGTTCACATGACACCACTAGTGAAATAGCACCACAACAATATCAAACCATTAAATATTTCTCAACAATAATTCACTACTAACATCTTGACTTCTCCCATGTCCTCAAGAACTAAACGAACTACTCACAAGACATCATATGGATCATGATCAGAGGTGAAATAATGGTGAATAACAATCTGAACATAAACCTTAACTCAACGGTTCCACTCAATAGCATCAACTATAAGAGTAATCAACACCGGGAAAGTTTCCCCTATGAATATAACAAGATCCAACTCAAGATGTTACAGCGGGATGATGTGGTGATGGTGGAGATGAAGGTGCTGGTGATGGAGATGATGACGATGATGATCCCGATGAAGTCCGGTGCGATGGTGATGACGATGGCGACGATCTCCCCTCTCCGGGAAGGAATTTCCCCGGCAGATTTCTCCCTGCCTGAGAGCTTTTCTCTCTCTGTGTTCTCCGCCCCGCAGAGGCGGCTATGTCTAACTCTGAGCCCCCCTTGACTTAGGTTTTTGTGGACGATGAAGTACGCGAAAGGGCGAGACCAGAAGTGGGCCAGCGTGGCCTCACATAGGGTTGGCACGGCCAGGGGTCAGGCCGCGCCACCCTAGTGTGTGGGCCCCTCCTGGCTCCTCTCGACTCCTCCTTTTGGCTTCCAGAGTCTTCTGGGAAAATATAATTTCCTGGTATTTTTCTATAATTTTCCTGATCTTCAAAATATGGTCCCTTGATGGTCCTTTTCCCAGCAGAATCCTGACTCCGACAGCAAATCCTCCAATGATCATCAAACATGTGAAAACAAAGGAAATAACATAAGTATCATATCTAAATATGAAATATATCAATGAATAACAGTAAATTATGATACAAAATAGTGATGCAAAATGGACGTATCAACCTCCGTTAGGAAACCATTACACCAGGGAGCGTAGGATCTTAGAGTTTAAGGCTGTGGTTAGATTTATCTTAATTTACTTTCTTGTATTTGCGGATGCTTGCAAGGGGTATAATCACAAGTGTGTATTTATCCTAGTAAGGGTAGTGCGCTAGCACGGGTTTACCCCCATAATACTTATCAAACTAATAAACATTATTTAGCGGCATGAAGCGAAAGCTCTTGACAGAAACTCCCGTGTGTCCTCGAGAACGTTTGGTCATCATAAGTTACACAACCGGCTTGTCCTTTGCTTCAGAAAGGATTGGGCCACTTGCTGTAATTATTACTACTATCTTTTATTTACTCGCACTTTATTTATTTGCAATACCAAATACCCCTGAAAACCCGTTTGCTAGTATTTACAATGAATCCTTGATCAAAACCACTTGTCGACACCTTCTGCTCCTCGTTGGGTTCGACACTCTTATTTATCGAAAGAACTACGATACACGCCCTGTACTTGTCGGTCATCAAGACTATTTTCTGGCGCCATTGCCGGGGAGTGAAGCGCTATTGAAGAGTGGAATTGGTAAAGGTAACCGTCGCTGTGAGTATTGTTTTTATTTTTGCCTTTTTTTATTTTATTTCGCTATGGAGAGTTCTCCATTTGGTTTCCTATTCGGGAACACTACTACCACTGCTGCACATGTGGATGAACCACCACCACCTGCTCAATTAGATCCTTTTAAAATACCTATGAAAATTGTTGAACGTGTTATGGATATCTGCTATTCAGGAGATGGAACTGTCCATCTGGGTGATCACTTACTTTTTATAAATGAATTATGCGAGTTGTTCAAGTGTGCAGGTATTTCACTGAGCCAGGTCAAGAGGAAGCTATTCTCTTTATCACTGAAAGGTAGAGATGAGGAGTGGTATCGGCTGCTTAAAGATGGTCCATCTATTGCTTGGGAGGAAATTATGCCTCTCTTTTATTCCAAGTTTTATCCTCCAAGTGAAATCCATAAAGATCGTAATCGAAGATATAACTTTTGGCCTCATGATGGAGAAAGTATTGCCCAAGCGTGGGGGATATTGAAGTAACTAATGCTCAAATATCCCATTCATGAGCTCCCCAGTAATATTGTTATTGATAACCTTTATGCGCGGCTTACTCTTCATGATAAGGATTATTTGCATGCTTCTTGTTTTGGATCATTCACTCATATGAAAGAAGATGCTAAGTGGAAACTTCTTGATCGTATCCAAGAGAATGTTGAAGGATGGGAAAACGACAAAGGTAGGAAGTTAGGTATAAATTATGATTATGAATGCATTAAAACTTTAATGGGAACCGATGACTTTCATAATGTTAGCACTGCTTATGGTCTTGATTCTCAAATACTTGCTAACTGTTTTAAGGCTTTTACCTCTTATCTTGATGTTCCAAAGAAAGATTGGAACAAATATCTTGCGCATTATAAAGATTCCATTAGTCATATTCCTGCTGCAGCTACTGAAGTTTGTATTGTTGATAACATTTTGCCTGAACCTTATTTTGAGAAGACACCTTTCCCTGCTAAGGTAAAAGAGCATTCTACTTTGGTAAGTGTGTCTAATAAAAGTACTAAGAAAGCTATAGAACCTGATGAGCAAATTACTATTAAGTCTCCTGTGGCTATAGTGAAGGACCTTGTTACTAAATATGTAGGGGATGAACATATTATCTTTTGTGAAGATGCTACTAACATTATTTCACATCCTAATAGGCATAGTAAAACAAGTGTTCCTGTTATTTCTGTCAGGATTGGAGATCACTGCTATTATGGTTTATGTGACATTGGTGCAAGTTCAAGTGCCATTCCTTTAGAGCTTTACAGATAAATTATGCATGAGATTGGCCCTTGTGAACTTGAGGATATTGATGTGGTTGTTCAGCTTGCTAACAGAGAAACTGTTTGGCCTCTTGGTATTGTTCGAGATGTGGAAGTTCTATGCGGTAAGACTAAATATCCTACTTATTTCCTAGTACTTGGTACGGAAGCTAGTAAAACTTGTCCTATTATTTTTGGTAGACCCTTTTTGAATACTTGTGGTGCTGTGATAGACTGTAAGAAGGAGAAAATTTTCACTAAGTTTAATGGAGAATCTTATGAGTTTAATTTTTCTAAGTTTGCTAAGACTTCTTATGAAAATGACATACCTAATGAAATTTTTTGAGTTGAACAGCTTGCTTCTATTGCCCTTGCTCCTAATAATGCTTTGCAGCAATTCTTGGAGGACCATGAAAGTGATGTTTTCAGGAAGGAAAGGGAAGAGATTGATGATATTTTCCTTCGTCAACCACCGTTGATCAAGCACAATTTACCTGTGCAGGATCTTGGTACCACTTTGCCACCTAAGGAAGATCATGTGTTCGAATTAAAACCTTTACCTGATGATCTCAAGTATGCTTATATAGATGATAAGAAAATATATCCTGTTATTATCAGTTCTAAACTTTCAGGAAAGGAAGAAGAAAGGTTATTGGGGATATTGAGGAAACACTGAGGAGCTATGGGATATACTCTTGACGATTTAAAAGGGATTTCTCCTACTATATGTCAGCATGCTATTAACATAGAGGAAGACGCAAAGCCAATTGTTGAACATCAGCGCCGCTTAATTCCCAAGATGAAGGATGTGGTAAGAAATGAGGTATTGAAGCTCCTTGATGCTGGTATTATTTATCCTATTACTGATAGTAGATGGGTGAGTCCTATTCATTGTGTTCCTAAGAAGGAAGGTATCACTGTCGTGCCTAATGAGAATAACGAGCTTATTCCTCAAAGGGTAGTAGTTGGTTATAGGATGTGCATTGATTATAGGTGTGAAAAAACTAATCTTGTTCTTAATTGGGAGAAATGCCACTTTATGCTGAATAAAGGAATTGTCCTTGGACATAAAATTTCTAAAAGAGGTATTGAAGTTGACGGAGCAAAAGTTGAAGCAATTGAGAAAATGCCATGTCCCAGAGATGTTAAAGGTATTCGTAGTATTCTTGGTCATGCTGGTTTCTATAGGAGATTTATTAAAGATTTCTCTAAGATTTCAAAGCCTCTTACTAATCTTCTTCAAAAAGATGTACCATTTGTTTTTGATGATGATTGTAAGGAAGCTTTTGAAACTCTTAAGAAGGCTTTAACTACTGCTCCTATTGTTCAACCACCTGATTGGAATTTACCCTTTGAAATTATGTGTGATGCTAGTGATTTTGCTATTGGTGCTGTTCTTGGACAGCGCGTAAACAAGAAGTTCAATGTTATTCATTATGCTAGTAAGACTCTTGATGCTGCTCAGAAGAATTATGCTACCACTGAGAAAGAGTTTCTTGCTGTTGTTTTTGCATGTGATAAGTTTAGACCTTACATTGTTGATTATAAAGTTACTATTCATACTGATCACGCTGCTATTAGATATCTTATGTCAAAGAAGGATGCTAAGCCTAGGCTTATTAGATGGGTGTTGCTTTTACAAGAGTTTGATCTGCATATTGTAGATAGGAAAGGTGCTGAAAATCCTGTTGCTGACAATTTGTCTAGATTGGAAAATATTTCTTTTGATCCTATTCATGTTAATGATAGTTTTCCAAATGAACAGTTGGCTTCAATAAATGTAACTTCGTGAGACCTTCCTTGGTATGCTGATTATGCTAACTTTATTGTTTCCAAGTATTTGCCTCCAACCTTTACAGGTCAGCAAAGAAGAAAATTCTTCTATGATTTGAGGCATTATTTTTGGGATGACCCACACCTATATAAAGAAGGAGTTGATGGTATTATGCGAAGATGTGTTCCGGAATATGAGCAACAAGAAATATTAAGAAAATGCCATGGCAGTGCTTATGGAGGACATCATGCTGGAGATAGAACTGCACAAAAGGTTCTACAATCATGTTTTTATTGGCCAACCCTCTTTAAAGATGCTAGAAGGTATGTTTTATCTTGTGATGAATGTCAAAGAGTTGGTAATATTTCTAGACGCAATGAAATGCCTATGAGTTACACTCTTGTTATTGAACCATTTGATTGTTAGGGATTTGACTTTATGGGCCCTTTTCCTCCTTCAAAAGGCTATACTCACATACTTGTTGCTGTTGATTATGTTACCAAGTGGGTAGAAGCCATACCTACAAAGAGTGCCGATGGTGAGACCTCGTTAAAAATGCTTAAGGATGTTATTTTTCCTAGGTTTGGTGTGCCTAGATATCTTATGACTGACGGAGGTTCTCATTTTATTCATGGCGGTTTTAGAAAAACTCTTGCTAGATATGACGTTAATCATAGAATTGCTTCTGCTTATCATCCCCAAACTAATGGGCAGGTAGAGCTTTCAAATAGGGAGATCAAATCTATCTTGCAGAAGATTATCAATAGATCTACGAAAAATTGGGCTAGCAAGTTAAATGATGCTTTATGGGCTTATAGAACTGCTTATAAGAACCTCATGGGCATGTCTCCTTACAAAATGGTTTACGGAAAAGCGTGTCACTTGCCCTTAGAATTAGAACACAAAGCTTTTTGGGTAGTGAAAGAGCTTAATAGAGATTTTAAACTTGCCGGTAAGAAAAGGTTGTTAGATTTGAGTACCCTAGATGAGTGGAGAAACAAAGCTTACGAGAATGCCAGACTTTTCAAAGAGAAAGTCAAACAATGGCATGATAAGAGAATTCTTAAGAGAGAGTTTCACGTTGGTGAGAAAGTTCTATTGTATAGGTCTCGTCTCAGATTTTTTGCAGGAAAATTACTCTCAAAATGGGAAGGACCATATGTTATTGTGGAAGTGTATCGCTCAGGTGCGATAAAGATTGCTTCATTGAAAGATGACACTACACAAGTGGTGAATGGTCAAAGACTCAAACATTATATTGCTGGAGATTCTTATAATGAAGATGTTGATGTTATTCAAATAGTTTCTCTGGAAGAATTCATCCAGGATAATATGCAGGAACCTGCAGAGTTCGTTTTCGAATAGGTAACAGTTCTAGTCAGAAAAGGTTCACGAAAAACTTTTCTATTAATATTTTTGTTGTTTTTGCTAAATATGAAAAATCACGAGACAAAAATGGGCAGGAGACGAAGTCTGGTGGCTCCTCACCACCAGGGGGCGCGGGCCCACCCCAGGCCGCGCCGCCCTGTGGTGAGACCACCCCGGAGCTCGTTTCCATCCCGGTTTCCTCCTGTGATTTCGTCTCGTTGTTTAATTTTCGCCTATATAACCCCCCGGATTACCCGAGGTCTGTATATCATGTTTTCGTAGTGTTTTTGTTTCCGGTTGTTTCTGTCAGGGGATTGTTCTCAGCTTTGGAGTTACAATGTCTTCGTCTGGTCCATCTGAAGAGAACTCTTTTGCGGATACCATTAATCCGTACATGAGAGAGCTGAAGATGCATCCGAAGGAGTTGTTACTCAAGGATAGGGAGTTGCAGATTAAAGATGTCCAAGGCCCTAAGGGAGAAGGGATTCTCAAAGCCAGGATGGAAGCGCTGGAACAAGAAGTTTTTAAATATAAGAAGATGGTGGAGTGCGAAGTGGACATCATCCAAAGGATTAATCAAGAGCTTGTCACCAAGTACAAGAAGGAGACTACAGAACTTCGGAAGGACATCTTTTCGCTCCATGAGACCACTAACCAGTAACAAGCACAACTCTATGACTTGCAGAACCAAAACTGTGAGTATGAAGCTAGGTTTAAACAAATGAGTGCTGCTACAAGTTTCAGGATATTGGAGACCAAGACATCCTTCCTTGACGGGGGACCTCTGCCTTGGAAGTACGATGATGATAAAGACTCACAACCACTGCCGAAGGAGTAATTGGTCATTGGTATAGGCATCCCCTTGGCTTGTTCCAAGCTTGGGGGCGTGCCGTGGTATCACATCATTATCTTTTGCTCATTTACTTTACAAGTAGAGTCATATCATGAATAGAGAAGTTATCTTATAGAATAGTTTGCAGTGTGGAAGTATCCTGCTTAGTTGGTGTGAGTTGCGGTAATGAAATATTAATGAGAAGTTTTATCGTTTACTTTATGCACACTTTATTTTAGTTTGCAATCTTTCTTATATGACTAGTCTTGTTGATTAGTATTGGTATCACTTTGGGAGCATGAGTAAATTTAGTTGGTTTTGGCAAACTTAGCTTGGTCAATAGCAACATTACCTTGAGGTTTGAGTAGAAAAGAAGAAAGAAGTTCTTGTAGTTACATCACTTCAGTTCTCCTTCATGTTTGGCTTATAAGCATTATTATTCTCAAAGTTAAAATCGTTGTACCTTCAAGGAAGTTCGCATGATTGTTCCTATTATATGTATGTTTGTTTATTTCATGCAACTCTTATGCTTGCAACCCAGCCTTGCTAGCCAAAAACCTGTACTGAGAGGGAATACTTCTCGTGCATCCAATTCCCAAAAAGCCAAGTTACTTCCAAAGAGTCCACTATAAATCCCTATGCATGGTATTTCAAGCCATTCCAAGTAAATTTTCATGTGCTACCTTTCAAAAACCTTCAAATACTTCTCATTTTGTGCCACTGTTTTTAGCTCATGAGGACGTAGTGGATGGGTTTGTTATCTTCCATACTAAATTAAGTACCCCTCGACTAGGTAGCTTCATCTGCTCATCATTAATTTTGTAAGGGAGCTGGTCAGACCATTGTAATCTCATAAAGAAAAGAAAAAAGAGCACTCCTCCATGGTATGTGAAAGTTGGTGGGCACCCGATGGAATCGGTTAGCCATGGTTTGAGAAAGGAAAAGGTGGGGAAGAGTGCAAAGCTATAAAAGAGCACAATTGTGCCAACTAATGAAACATCTCAGAACCGCTCTCACTTGTTTAGTATGGAAGATATCAAGAACTCCGTTGCTAGTCATTGACAAAAGCAACCACCTCTCAAAATAACTTTTTACCTCTGTTTTACAAATGAAAAGCTCTAGCACATGTTTAATCCTTGCTTCCCTCTACGAAGGGCCTGTCTTTTATTTTTATGTTGAGTTAACCTATTCCCTTCTATCTCAAGCAAGCATTTGAGTTGTTATGTTTCACTCATCCATATGTTGATCCGTTTAATCATATTTACTAATTTCTTTTGTTAGTACAGTGCTTTTATCTGAAGGAATATATCTTTGAAAGCTTTCTATGAATACAAAGAGTTTGTTTCATTGAGCATATGGTTTTTGCTATATTAGCTCTGTTTTAAAAAGGCTCCGTTCAAAAGAAAGAATAGCTTGTTCATCGTTCTCTGACCAAGAACTAAGGTTTGCCATCACCAATTATAGTTTACCTTATGCATCCTTATTTGTGTTTCCCTTTTACTTATTGCAAGTCTTTATCATATAAAGGGAAGTTGCTGTCTATTACACCTTGTACCTTGGTAAATGTGATGCTTCTTGTCCGTATTTTGATTATCGACACTTCACTCCATAAACCTGTGGTCATGTTTACCGAGTTCAGTTTTCGCTTGGGGACAAGCGAGGTCTAAGCTTGGGGGGGGGGGTTGATACGTCTATTTTGCATCACTATTTTGTATCATAATTTACTATTATTCATTGATATATTTCACATTTAGAGATGATACTTATGTTGTTTCCTCTGTTTTTACATGTTTGATGATCATTGGAGGATTTGCTGCCGGAGTCAGGATTCTGCTGGAAAAAGGACCGTCACGACACCATATTTCGGAAAATCAGGAAATTCTAGAAAAATACCAGAAAATTATATTTTACCAGAAGACTGAAGAAGCCGAAAGGAGAAGGCGAGAGGAGCAACAGGGCAGGCTCACCACTAGGGGGTGCGGGCCCACCTCTGGCCGTGCCAGCCTGTGGTGAGGCCACCCTGGCCCACTTCTGCCATCGCCCCTTCGCGTATTTCATCGTCCCCAAAAACCTAAGTGAAGGGGGCTCAGAGATAGACACCGCCGCATCTGCGGGGCGGAAAACACCAGAGAGAGAAAAGCTCTCCGGTAGGCAGGAATCTGCTGGGGAAATTCCTTCCTAGAGAGGAGAGATCGTCGCCATCGTCATCACCATTGCACCGGACTTCATCGGAATCATCATCATCATCTCCATCACCAGCACCTTCATCTCCACCATCACCACGCCATCCCGCTGTAACATCTTGAGTTGGATCTTGTTAAATTCCTAGGGGAAACTTTCCCTGTGTTGATTACTCTTGTGGTTGATGCTATTGAGTGGAACCGTTGAATTAAGGTTTATGTTCAGATTGTTATTTACCATTATTTCACCTCTGATCATGATACATATGATGTCTTGTGAGTAGTTCGTTTAGTTCTTGAGGACATGGGAGAAGTCAAGATGTTAGTAGTGGATTATTGTTGAGTAATATTTAATGGTTTGATATTTATTTGTTGTGGTGCTATTTCACTAGTGGTGTCATGTGAACGTCGACTACATGATACTTCACCATTTATGGGCCTAGTGAGATGGATTGTGTATTTGGCTACTAATTGTGGGGTTGCTAGAGTGACAGAATCCTAAACCTCCGTTAGGAAACCATTACACCAGGGAGCGTAGGATCTTAGAGTTTAAGGCTGTGGTTAGATTTATCTTAATTACTTTCTTGTATTTGCGGATGCTTGCAAGGGGTGTAATCACAAGTGTGTATTTATCCTAGTAAGGGTAGTGCGCTCGCACATGTTCACCCCCATAACACTTATCAAACCAATAAAGATTATTTAGCAGCATGAAGCAAAAGCTCTTGACAGAAACTCCCGTGTGTCCTCGAGAACGTTTGGTCATCATAAGTTACACAACCGGTTTGTCCTTTGCTTCAGAAAAGATTGGGCCACTTGCTGCAATTATTACTACTGTCATTTATTTACTCGCACTTTATTTATTTGCATTACCAAATACCCCTGAAAACCCGTTTGCTAGTATTTACAGTGAATCCTTGATCAAAACCACTTGTCAACACCTTCTGCTCCTCGTTGGGTTTGATACTCTTATTTATCAAAAGTACTACGATACACCCCCTATACTTGTGGGTCATTATGCGGCCGATGTTCAGGCGGCTGGAGGTGATGGGCGCGTCATGGCTAACTGGTTCCCGATGGCTACGAAGGGAGAGCCTCGCCGGTGGCTCTGCGGGTTGCCCCCGAGGTCCATCTCGTCTTGGAGGGATCTCTGTGAGCGCTTCCTCGACAGGTACACTTCCCTGGGACCTGAGCCAGAGGGTGCGTAGGTGTACGCTGCCCTCGATGGCCTCAACTCCGGGTGCATGAAGACTGGGCTGGGGGCTCGGGGGGCTTCGCCCCTCGCCCTCGGCTGAGAAGAAGGGATCTTCAAGTTTTGCAAGGAATAAAAGTGTAACGGCAAACTTTGCTTGTCCTCAACCTTTTCTAGTTTGCATAACTATTGGAGTTTTTGGTGTTTCGACCTTGTTCGGACCGGCGAATTTGGTTGGATCGCGGCCTAACACAAACATGAGCTTTCGCTCGTCTGCCTTTCAAGAAAGAGCCAGAGCACGGTGTCCGCGCTGGGGCCTTCGCCCGAAAAACAGCAGGCGCGCAAAACCTAGAACGGATCGAGCTCTGACTAGGGGAACGACCCGCTACAGTCACCTCATACGGTCCATGGTGCTCTCTCCTCTCGAGCGACACTCGAATAATGGCGCGTGAGCGCGCAAGGGTCGCACAATTTGTGCGGATTTGCAAATCTTTGGGTGTCCTTGTCTACAGCCTTGCGTTTCTTCTCCTGGAATTGCCTTTGCTGTGTTTGGACGCTAGGGGGGCTGCAGGGAGATAGTCCTGTATGCCATCACAGTCACCTCTAGAGCGCCAGCGCCCACTAGCCTTGCACCACGAGTAGCATACTAAGCGTTAGGCTGATGTCCCGCTCGGAGGCTGGCCCCCGAATGGCGTAGAACACTTCCCAGACAAAGGCAAGGCGAGGAAAAATTCACAAGGGTGCAAATAAGGATAACTCAGCGAACAAATGCCTTAAGTGCAATTACAACTTAAAAAGGGCCCAGCAGGGCAATGTCTGACGGTCATCGAGTGTGCAGCTAGTACAGTTTCTTCAGGAGGAGGTCTAGGGGGAACTTACTGGGCGTCCTCCTCGGAGCCCTCATCGTCGCCGGTGCCTTGGCTGGACCCTGAAGACGCCTCTCCGCTGGACTTCATCGCCCCGTTGTCGCCAGCTTCCTTGGCTCCTTCGCTGCCAGACTCCCCGGAGCTTGTGGTGTCGCCGCTGGAGGAGCCCTCCTGGCCCGTGGCAGCAGATGTTCCGGGGCGGGCGTAGAGGGCCTAAAGGCGCTGGAGGGCGATGTCCAAACGTTCCGCCCTGGCCTGCGCCGCGCTGTCGGGGGTGCCGGCAGGCGGTGGCGCCCTCCTCTAAGGACTTCCTCCAGGTCAAGGTCGGGGCTAAGGCGCTGGATGTTGGAGAAGATCCGCGTCCCTGCAAGTCCCAGGAGCTCCTGGCACTCGGCGTCGACGAGCTCTGAGACCTTGGCCAAAGCTTCCGCCAGCTTTTTAGCCAGCAGGCTGAAGAAGTGGAGGATCGACCCGTCGTCTTCTGGAATGGTGGGCAGGTTCAGCCCCTCGATGCCCAGGCAGTTTACCGCCTCCATGATGCAGGCTGAGAACCCGCGGAACATCTGCACGCGCTGCCTGTGCAGCATGCGTGCCTCTGCTTCGGAGTCCCTGGCCTCCTGGAGCTCTCGGGAAATCTCCACGATCTGCTGGACCATCACCGTGTTGTCCTCTTCAAGCCTCAATGCGTCGCGCCGGAGCGTGTTGATCATGGCGTCGGCTTCTGCCAAGGCATGCTCTGCGCCTCAGCGCACCTCGTGCGCTCCCTTCAGTTCAACCTCCAGGTCTCGGACCTGACGCTCCAGGGCTTCGCGACCCTGCTTGTACCTCACCAGGGCGGCGTCGGTTTTGGAGCGGAAGTCCGCGCGGCACGCCTCGAGGTTCTCGGCGCGCCTCCGCTCGAACTCCTGCTCCAGGCTGATCCGTCGCTGGTTTAGCATGCGGTCCATCCTCTCCTGGAGAGGGGACTCGCGCAGGTTTAGTGTCTCCTGGTGTCGGGCCAGGTCGGAGTTGGCCTGGTTGACCATCTCCTCCCTGCTCTCGAGGGCCTCCCGCTCCCTGTTGAGTCAGTCTCCGAGGGCGTGGAGTTGCTCCTCTCGGAGGCGCAGCTCCCGCTCGCGGTCACAAGCCTCTGCTTCTCGCACGGTGAGCCCAGCCTCCTGCAGGCTTAGGCCCTCCGCGCGGGAATCGGCGCTCTCCTCGCGGGCGTGAAGAAGGGCCTCGCGGTCCTCGGCTTCCTCCAGCCTCTGCTGGGCGTTAGCCAGGAGGCCGTCGGTGTTGGTCCTGGCCTGGTCCAGGAGGTGCTGAGCCGCCCGCTTTGCCTCTTCTCCAGCCAAGGCTGGGTTGGGAGGCCCAATGGTGGAAGGGATCCTCTAGCATGCCTCGGAGATGATCTCCATGGCCTCATGGTGCGCCCTGGCCAGGATCTCCCTCGCCAACTCCCTCGCGCTCGCCAGGACTTCCTCAGCCTCCTCGGCCGCGCTTGCCCAGATCTCCTCCGCCTCTTTCCTCGCCTGCTCGCGGCGTTTGGCCGCGCGCTGGTCCAGAAGGCGGCATCTCTCCGTGGCCTGGTGCAGAAGGTCCCAGCCCTCGTTGAGGCGCGCTTCGTCGGCTGCACGCGCCTTGGCGACCCTGCTTCGTAGGGCTCCAGTCATTGCCATAAGCACCCCCGTCCATGCGTTGTCGACGTCGGCGTGGGGTTCTGCGGCGATCCTTGGGGTCCTCCCCAGGATCTCCGGTAGGGGAGGCGATGAGGCTCTGGAGGACCCCGGCTCTGTGGAGGTCGTCCTCCTTTCAGCGCTCGGCTCGGGACCTGCCCTCTCTGTCGAGGGGGCTACCCCCACGCCGGCCGGCGCGGCAGGATTGGCCGAAGGCGCCTCCGGGGTGCTGGTGGTGCTGGTTGTCGTGGGGGCAGCAGGCACTGCCCCCGTGGTCTCTGGTGTGCCCCTGCGCTAGGGGGCTCGGTCGTTCCGGGAGCTGTTGTAGCTCCCGCGGTGGACGGTGTGTCCGCGGACGCACGGTCCTCTTCATCTCCGGCGGCGCGCGGCAGCGTCGTCGGTATGCAGTGGACGCCAGGTCAGGGCCCGGCGCGGTCTGGCTGGTCTTCCTCTTCTTCCTCCTCTTCTTCTCTTCCTTCTTCTCCTCGGCATCCCTGGGGAGGAGGAGGGGAAAAGAAGTTAGGAAAAAGGTAAGTCAAGGATTCAGGATTGTGCAGGAATACTCATGAGGCATCGCGCTCCACCCACCCTCTCTTGCCCGGGAGGGCTGAGGATGGTGGTGGGGGTGCAGAGGACTCGCCGACCGGCTTCTTGCCGTGGAAAGCCCCGGCCTCGGGTCGCCGGCTGGCGCGTTCATCGTTGAACTTGGAGCGGCGCTCTGCCTCCAAGCGGGCTAGGCGCCCCTCCTCTTCCAGGTCCCGCGAGGAAGATGCGTCAGTGTCTCCCTCGGTGGGCTGGTCCGTCAAGGCGGTTTCGTCGTTGGAGGAGTCTGAAAGCACCACGGTACTCTCAGAGCGCCTCCGGCGTGCCAGCCGCTCACCAGATTCGGCACCGTCGTCATCAAGATCTCCAGAGGCCGTGGGCCCCGCTCCTCTCGCTGTCGAGTCCTGTTCCGAGCTGGCCGCCGGTGTGCTCGGGAGAGGGCCGGGCACGACGCCGTCGGAAGGAGCAGGCCCTACGCGTTGAACTTCAAGATCTGAGGCGTGACGCAGCTGGTCTCCCGAGCGCCCAAGTTGTAGATCGGTAGGGCAGTGCATGGAATGGCGGGGACGGCGGCAGAGGAGAAGAAAACTCTTATTACCTCCTCCTGAGCGTTGGCGTTGAGCTCGCTGACGCGAAGCCGGAGGTCGTCTCCAGCCCGGTGCCCCCAAATGTTCCGGCGGTGGTCCTGAAGAGGGGTGGTGCATCTGGTGACGAACTCTACTCCAACCATGGTCCCCGTGACGCCGGCCTTCCGGAGGTCATGGATCCGTGGGCGGAGCGTCTTCAGGGCCTCTTCAGGAAGGGCCTCGCTGGCCCAGGTGGTGAGCTTGGTGGGGGGCACTCCGGTGACGAGGAAGAGCTCCGATTTTTCGAGGATGTCAACAAAGAGCCAGCGGCTCCGAAAGTCTTCAACTTTCTTCATCCACTTCAAGTCGATGAAGTCGCCCTCAGTCCCGGCGGTGGCGATGAAGGAGATGCAACTGGAACTCTAGTTCAGCCCGGAGGACCGAAGGGAGAAGAGGTGGCGGAAGTACGCCACCGACGGGTTGATGCCAATCCACGCCTCACAGGCATACACGAAGACCGCCAGCAGGGTGACGGATCTGGGATGAAGGTGGATGCCCTGAATCCCGTAAGTCTCTAGGATCGCCAGGAGGAAGGGGGAGAATGGCGGCACCATGCCGGCGAAGACCGAAAAGAGGAAGAAAGGCTACGCCATCGCAGGTAGAGTGTCCCTCGGCGTGCGGCCGTGCCAGATGCGGGTGGCGCCCCACTCGCAGTTCTTGCTCCCGACCATCTCTCGGACGGTTTGGAGCTCGCGGCTGCTCTTGATGCGGGATTCGAGCAGGGGCGCTGATACGTCCAAAACGTATCCACTTTCCTGAACACTTTTGCTGTTGTTTCTCCTCTAATTTGTGTGTTTTGAATACAACTAACACGGACTGACGCTATTTTTAGCATAATTGCTCTGGTGTCTCGTTTTTGTGCAGAAATCCAACTTTCAGTAAAAATTCGGGAAAAATTAGCAAAAATCCTACTTCACCAGAAGACCCACGGAGCCAGAAGACGAGACAGAGGGGAGGCACGAGGCCACCACACACACAGGGGGCACGGCCCAGCCCTGGTCGCGCCCACCTGTTGTGAGGATGGCTCGGCCGTCTCCTTGACCTCTCCTTCCGCCTACATATACCCTCTGACCTGAAAATATTGGGGGTACGGCATTTTTCCCAGATAGACTTTCGCTACGCCGCCGCCATCAGAAACCGCGATTCGGAACCAGAAACTCCGTTCTGGCACCCTGCCGGGACAGTGATTTGGAGGAGATCTTCATCACCATCATCACCGACGTCCCTCCATCGACCATCCATGACTCCCCCATCCATGTGTGAGTAATTCCCCCGATGTAGGTGAGGGGATGGTAGGGATTGGATGAGATTGTTCATGTAATTTGATATGAGATTGTTAGGGCATGGTGCCTAGTATCTACTATTAGTGCTTATGACATTGTTGCAACTTGTTATGCTTAATGCTTGTCACTTTGGGCCCGAGTGCCATGATTTCAGATCTGAACATGTTATTGTTTCATTATGATAATTGTTGTTTATGGTCATACCTGCAAGTTGTTTACACATATTGTTGTCCGGAACCCGAGGCCCCAAAGTGATAGAAATTGGGATAACCGGAGGGGATGGCTACGATGTGAGGATCACATGTGTTCACCGAGTGTTAATGCTTTGCTCCGGTACTTTATTAAAAGGAGTACCTTAATTACCAGTAGTTTCCCTTGAGGCCCTGCTGCAACAGGCTGGTAGGACAAAAGATGTCGTGCAAGTTTCTCCTTGTGAGCACGCACGACTATTTACGGAACACATGCCTATGATTGTTAGTGCTAGGATGCTTTATCATTATTTATCTGCAATTGTCCATGTCTCATTGATTTCATGAATTATCTTATCCATGCAACGCCCATACATCCATCCCTATGCCTACAGTATTTGTTCCTACTGTTTACTATTGCTACTATTACCGCTTTTATTCTATTACTGATGTTACTGTTTCACTACTATCACCACTATAAAACTGTTGCTACTGATAAACCACTGCGAGCAAGACTATTTCCAGGTGCAGCTGAATTGAGAACTCATCTGTTAAGGCTTATAAATATTCTTTGGCTCCCCTTGTGTTGAATCAATAAATTTGGGCTTTACTTCCCTCGAAGACTGTTGCGATCCCCTATACTTGTGGGTCATCAAGACTATTTTCTGGCGCCGTTGCCAGGGAGCATAGCTTTATTTGTAAGTTCACTTGGGATTCATATTGTTTGCTGCAATCCTTTCATCATGGGTAAACCTCGTGATGGAAAAGTTCCTATATTGCCATCCACTACAAGAAGAGGTACGACTTTGAACACCTCTGTTGCTCTTGATTCACCATCTGTTATGAGTAAGTTGCTTACACCACCACAGGCACACGCTACTACTACTACTTCTGCTAAGTTTGAAAATGCCACTGATAATTTAGATGATGCTTCTACTGTGCTTGATGAGAGTGGTTCACTAGGTTCCTTTTTAGATGCTACTATTGCTAGAGCTAAGTTGGGAAACACCACTGTTACACCTGTTAGTTCACCTGAGTCTAGGGAATGTCCTAGTGATGAGTTTGAAGATTATATTGAGCTTGATGATGATTTTATTGCTGAAGCACGTGCTACTCATAATGCTGCTGATGTTAAAGAACTTCTTGCAAGACGTACTGTTAGATATAAATTGTCTCCTGATTCTAAGTTTGCTGCTTCTCCCATAAATATTAGAGACAAGGATTATGATTTCTCTTTGGATTTATCTTACATATCTATTGTTGAGAAAACTCCTTTTTGTGGTACTAAAGATGAGAGTGCTGTGGAGCATATGAATAAGCTTTCTACTTTGAGTAATTTGTTTTCTGATGATATTAAGCTTCGCACTTACTTTGTTGCTAAGATTTTTCCTTTCTCGTTGAAAGATGCAGCTAAAACTTGGTTTAATAGCTTGTCTCCTGGATCTATTCATAGTCCTATTGCTTTGGTTAATGCTTTCTTTCAGAAGTATTTTCCTGCTAGTGCTCAACATGCTGCTGTGTAGAAAATCTTTGACTTTGAACAGAGAAAAGAAGAGATATTGCCTGAATCTTGGATAAGGTTTTGTTCTTTAATTAGAGCTTTGCCTAAAGAGCCATTGCCTAAAAATGAACTCCCTGATACATTTTATAATGGACTAACTGATGAATCTAAGACATATTAATTTTTGACAGATTGGACCACCTGCATCAATGAAATGGCAAAAAAAACCACCTGTAAAAAATATTGTCAAAAAGAACCACTCCTGGGTGGCGGCACGTCTGGCCAGGCGACATGTGGCACGTGCCGCCTGGGCCAAAGCTGGCAAGAGGGTGCCGCCATCCCCAAAGCCGGCATGTTTCCTAGCAGGTGACGCCGTCGACGGCCGTCAGCCGAAGTGGGCCATGCCACCAATGCCAACGCCGGCAGGGTACCGCAGGGATTGCCACGTCACCCTGCCGGTGTTGGCATTGGTGGCATGGCCCACTTCGGCTGACGGCCATCGACGGCGTCACCTGCCAGGAAACATGCCGGTTTTGGGGATGGCGGCACCCCCTTGCCGTCGTTGGCCCAGGCGGCACGTGCCACATGTCGCCTAGCCAGACATGCCGCCATCCTTAGGGGGTCTCTTTTGACAAATATTTTCAGAGGTGGTCCTTTTTGACATTACATTGACGCAGGTGGTCCGATGCGTCAAAAATTCGGATAGTTGTGCTGGTTGTGTTTTCAGGGAAAGAACTCCGGCTGAAGCTGAAGAATTAATGCCTAAGATAAGCCAGAATCATGATGATTGGACTCTAGTTGAGCCAACACCAGCACTAACACCTGCGCCATCTACAGAGCCTACACCGAGGAAGAGGAGGCGTCTGCTGATCACTACACCACGTACTACACCGGAGCGTCCTCAAGCTCGTACCAGGACGAAGGTACTTCTTCATCACACTATGGAGGTGCCACCTCATGGCCGAGTTGGCCGAGTTGGGATTGATCTCCACTTAGGCCAAAAGCCTAAGCTTGGGGGGAGCTACGCCGACTATTCACTCATCTACATATCATATTTTGTCAGTCATTTGTATATCCATGTTTCGCTTTCTTTCTTTTCTTTATTTCTCTTGTTTTTATTTCCACTTTCCAAAACACAAAAAGACCAAAAATATTTTTGTTGTTTCTCTTTGTTTGCCTTTTTAGTTTTCTAGCTTTGGTTTGCTTTATTTGCTATTTTTGGTTTGAAGTTTGAAAAATCCAAAAATATTTTGCTTTGTTTTCTATTTTCTTCTGTTCTTGTTTCAAAAATCGAAAACCCAAAAATATTTGTTGTTCTTCTTCGGTTTTGTAAAGTTTGTTGCAGAGTTCAGTCTCTCGTTACTCCATTGGAGCTTGGTAT
Source organism: Dactylis glomerata (assembly GCA_007115705.1). Lineage (NCBI taxonomy): Eukaryota > Viridiplantae > Streptophyta > Magnoliopsida > Poales > Poaceae > Dactylis > Dactylis glomerata. The sequence continues at coordinate 807,063 of QXEO01001013.1, forward strand.
TCACTTCATATTATTCAAGCCACACAAGTGAAAAAGCAATAATGACGACGTATGACAATCCGAGATGTGGTAAGAGGCTGGTATGAACTCTATTTGTTTTCATCTTTGTACATATACTCATCTATGTGGACATGCTTAGTCGGTTCATGTAAGGTATATGTTATCTAATGGATGCTTTGTAGTTCTTGCTTTCATATGATTAGTTCCAATTTACTAATAGTTTGTAGCATGTCATGTAGACGTTTGCCTGCATTGTTTTATTCATAATATGGTATGACATTGTGGTATCCTCCTCTGAAAAGTTTCATTTGAATCGACTTGGCACATGCTCAAGCATGCATATGACTGAACAAAAAGTCAATTAAGCCTCGATGATTTACTTTGCCTCAGAGTTCTTGTATCATTTTTAGGCCTATATTAATTTTGTTTTGTCGCAAGCATGATTATGACAGTTATTGCTCTCTCGATTGTCGCTTCCCCGTCTTTTGCTGGTAGGGAATACTTCTCGTGCATCCAAGTACCAAAAACCAAGTCTTCCAAAGAGTCCACTATAAATTCCTATGCATGGTATTTCAAAGCCATTCCAAGTAAATTTCCATGTGCTACCTTTCAAAACTTTCAAATACTTCTCATTTTGTGCCACTGTTTTTAGCTCATGGGGACGTAGTGGTCGGAATTGCTATCTTCCATATTAAATTAAGTACCCCTCGACTAGGCAGCTTCATCTGCTCGTCATTAATTTTGCAAGGGAGCTGGTCAGACCATTGTAATCTAATTTCTAAAAAGAAAAGAAAAAGAGCACTCCTCCATGGTATGTGAATGTTGGTGGGCACCCGATGGAATCGGTTAGCCATGGTTTGAGAAAGAAAAAAAGGTGGGGAAGAGTGCCAAAGCTTTATAAAAGAGCACCGATGTGCCAAACTTTAAAAGAACTCGGAACCGCTCTCACTTGTTTATTATGGAAGATAGTAAGACCCCATTGCTAGTCGTTGACAAAAGCAACCACCTCTCAAAACCCAAGTTTTATCTCTGTTTTACAAATGAAAAGCTCTAGCACATGTTCAATCACTGCTTCCCTCTGCGAAGGGCCTTTCTTTTGCTTTTATGTTGAGTCTTCATCTTCTAACTTTAAAGCACCTTCTTGAGAGCATAGTTGTTATTCTTAGTGTAATGTGCTTGTCCCAGAACACGGTTAATTGTGGTATAACTTTGATGCTTGTATCTTTGATATTTTTACTTCTAGTCTTCTCTTGAACTTCAGAGGTGCCTCAGCATTTATGTTTTGCTCCACAAATAAAGGCAAGCGGGATACCACTCTTTCATATCATTTATGAGCATTACAATCTTGCAAGTTCTTATGATCATGTTACTTGTTATTAGTATGTTGGCGCTCTTTCATAGCTTGCTTGACTATGAGGTGACATTAGTTGCATATTTCTTATTATGAATTGCGTGAGTACTTGATCATATAGTTAGTATATATACATCTATGAAGCAAATGTGTTCGTGAAAGTTTCTTTTATCACTCTCAGTTGTTAACCGAATTGCTTGAGGACAAGCAAATAGCTAAGCTTGGGGGGAGTTGATACGTCCAAAACGTATCCACTTTTCCGAACACTTTTGATGTTGTTTCTCCTCTAATTTGTATGTTTTGAATACAACTAACACGGACTAACGCTGTTTTCAGCAGAATTGCTCTGGTGTCTCGTTTTTGTGCAGAAATCCAACTTTCAGTAAAAATTCGGGAAAAATTGGCAAAAATCATATTTCACCAGAAGACCCACAGAGCCAGAAGACGAGACGGAGGGGAGGCACGAGGCCACCACACACACAGGGGGCGCGGCCCAGCCCTGGCAGCGCCCACCTGTTGTGAGGACGGCTCGGCCGTCTCCTCGACCTCTCCTTCCGCCTACATATACCCTCTGACCTGAAAATATCGGGGGTATGGCGTTTTTCCTAGATAGACTTCCGCTATGCCGCCGCCATCAGAAACCGCGATTCAGAACCAGAAACTCCGTTCTGGCACCCTGCCGGGACAGGGATTTGGAGGAGATCTTCATCACCATCATCACCGACGTCCCTCCATCGACCATCCATGAATCCCCCATCCATGTGTGAGTAATTCCCCCGCTCTAGGTGAGGGGATGGTAGGGGTTGGATGAGATTGTTCATGTAATTTGATATGAGATTGTTAGGGCATGGTGCCTAGTATCTACTATTAGTGGTTATGACATTGTTGCAACTTGTTATGCTTAATCCTTGTCACTTTGGGCCCGAGTGCCATGATTTCAGATCTGAACATGTTATTGTTTCATTATGATAATTGTTGTTTATGGTCATACCTGCAAGTTGTTTACACATATTGTTGTCCGGAACCCGAGGCCCCAAAGTGACAGAAATTGGGATAACCAGAGGGGATGGCTACGATGTGAGGATCCCATGTGTTCACCGAGTGTTAATGCTTTGCTCCGGTACTTTATTAAAAGGAGTACCTTAATTACCAGTAGTTTCCCTTGAGGCCCTGCTGAAACAGGCTGGTAGGACAAAAGATGTCGTGCAAGTTTCTCCTTGTGAGCACGCACGACTATTTACGGAACACATGCCTATGATTGTTAGTGCTAGGATGCTTTATCATTATTTATCTGTAATTGCCCATGTCTCATTGATTTCATGAATTATCTTATCCATGCAATGCTCGTACATCCATCCTTATGCCTACAGTATTTGTTCCTACTGTTTACTATTACTACTATTACCGCTTTTATTCTATTACTGCTGTTACTGTTTCACTACTATCACCACTATAAAACTGTTGCTACTGATAAACCACTGCGAGCAAGACTGTTTCCAGGTGCAGCTGAATTGACAACTCATCTGTTAAGGCTTATAAATATTCTTTGGCTCCCCTTGTGTCGAATCATTAAATTTGTGCTTTACTTCCCTCGAAGACTGTTGCGATCCACTATACTTGTGGGTCATCAGGCGCCGTCGGCTGCAGCACCGCTTCAGAAGACCTCTCTGCTACGGTGGCCCTTCGTGGTGCCATGGCTTCCGGTCGGTGGCGGTTTGCAGCGAGAAGATGGAAGGTTAAAGGGATCTGGATGCGCAAGTTCTTCGGAAAGGGGAGCGGTGGCGGCGATGTGCTGTGAAGGAGGAGAAGGAGCCTTCTCTGCTAAGCTTTAAAGGAGGCAGGAAGGGCGCGGTTTCCAAAACGGCGCCCTTGATGCGATAGTTCAAAATGCCCGTTACTCCTTGCACGGTGCACGATCTCCACGCCGCTTCGTCTCGCCAACTGCAGACGCGCCACGCGTCTGCGGCCTCTGCATCTTCACATGGTCCTCTGACCGTGCGTTGACGCGTGCCGTTGGAGGGCCCAGCAGCTTCTGGGGGCCCCTGGCTCTTCGCTCCCTCAAGAGGGCGCGTTCGCGGGCCAGGCTCCCAGGGGCTACTGTCAGTGTTCTGGATACTGGGGTATCCCGGTCCACCTGCTCCTGGGCCCCTTCAACGGCCTAGCTTCGGCCCAGCGGTGGAACGACGACCGAAGCCCAGCAGAGAAGACCCTCATGAGGAGGCGCCACATGAGGAGAACGACGGCTAAAACTGCTAAGGACCAGAAGACCTCCCCACGAGCTGTTTCTCGTGAGGGGAGGGACCACGTCCACGTCAGCTCGGTACGCTTCCATGCCGAGCAAGAAGATAAGAGCAGAAGACTGCGTACCATCCACGCTACCCCCGACAGGGAGGAGACCAGCTTTTGCCATGCCTACATAAAGCGGCACAGTGGTTGTTGCCACCCCCCTAAAAATAGGGTGGACGGTGCAGGGCGCCAGAGGAGGACGTCAGCTTCCTCCACCCACTCCTGTGGACCGGCGCCACTACTCTACGAAGACTACGTCTACGAAAGACTCAAGACTACAGCTGTCCTCCCTCCTTGGTCGTGTGTGGCAACCCCTTCCCCAAGATGATAAGGGGAAGGAGGACCTCAGCGCTATAAAAGGAGGGGAGGCCACCCCATAGAGGGGATCCGATCTTCATCTCCGGGCTCCTAGATAGGCTAAGTTGGTTCTTCTACCTCCGGCCAGCTAGAGCTCTGTAACCAAGGCCTTGTACTCCTCACGAGGTATCGCGTTGTAATACAAGAAGGCAGGAAGTAGGGGTTTTACCTCACCACAAGGGCCCTGAACCTGGGTAAGGCTCGATGTCTCTCTCTGTAGTGCGTGATGCGTCCGACATCTCAAGGCCTCCGTCACCGTGTTTCGTTGCGATCCAACATCTCCCATGTTCAGCCTCATGCGTTCGAATCTTTGGGTCCGTCGTGTGGTACCCCGTGTTCTTGCGACACGAAATCCATTGACAGCGGCATGGCGCCTCGTTTGGGTGCTCGGTGTGGCTAAGCTCCAAACCTCTGCGTGATGTGGTTGGTGTGGTGGCACTACCCACTGTTTGGAGCTGGCGGACGGCAGCGTGGGGGCCGTCGTTCTGCCTAATAAAGCTGGCGGTCGCAGGGTTTTCTGGTGCCAAGACGTTGTTCTGCTAGATGCCTTCCCTCATAGATCTGGCCGATGAAGAGTTTAGAATGCTCTGCTGATGAGCTCTATTGGGTGCTTTGCCTGGAGATTGCTAGATTGGATGAGATTTGGTTGCACGCCCCCTTGTTTTTTCTGACCATTCGATTTTAAGAGGGAATGATGTGAGGCTCAGTTGTCTGCTGCCATCATGACACATGTCTTTTATATTCCATGATGAAGTCGGAGGCGGAGAATTTCATGGAGGCAATGTTGAGGAATAGTATTGTTGGGTTGTATCTTCGGGGTGATGAGGAATTTGTTTGGTGATTTGTGACTTGTAGCAGCGACATGGATAAGTGGGGCGACGTCATTGAAGTGTGAGGATGAAAATTCAATGTCTAGCCTTAATTAGTTGTGCCTGGCAATGGCCTTGTTGAAAGTATTGTTTTGAAAGCGCGGACTTTCTTCAGAGTGAAAATCTTGATTTATGATTGTGTGACGATGGCTCTTGTGCACTATCTTTTTCTTCTATGCATAGCTTTTGGAGTATTTGGACTTCTGCTGCTATCTTGGTGGTGTTTGTACTACTGCTACCAGGAATAGATCACTATAGCGGCACTGTTCTATTTGTAATTCTTCTTATTTTTACTTTTGATTGTGTGCATCCATAATGCCATTAGGGCACTGCTTTTATGCACTTAGCCTAAATGGCGGCCTGGCGCTCCTATCCCACAAGGCACCTCGATGGAGCCCAACTGAAGTGTGTTTTTTCTGATTTTATTGATCTTATCGCTTTGTGTGATCAATTTTTTATTTTCTTCCCAATAATTCCACCATGTATTCTTTAAATATATGGTTCTTTTTTTTCGCAGATTAAATATATGGTTCTTACAAAGATCATCAGGTGCACTTTGAAACCAAACATGCCGACATAGGTTAGATTATAAGGAGCCTCTATCTAGGTTATGCACATCAACATTAGAGCGGAGCCTCGCTTTGTGAGTCCAATTTTTTATAGGCATTGCCAAGCACTACACTCTAAACAGTGAAAAAATTCCCATGATGGTATTTTGGTTCCCAAGTGCATGTGAACCTATTATGAAAAATGTATACAAACTAACATTTAAAATGATAAAAAAATCTAAATTTGTTGCATGTACATCCAGACATTCTCTGTTCACACATAAGTTTTTGGAAAAAATAAAATTTAATATGGCTTGTGTAAAAAGATAATGTCACGTGAATAGGGAAGCATCTTGTCTTTTTACACAGAACGCAATTTTTTCTTTTTTTCAAAAACTTGTGTTCGAACATAGAATGTTCGAATCTACATGCAATTTTTTTTAAAAAAATATTGACACTTCAAAATATGTTTTCAAACAATTGGTTCATCACTTCATATGTATTGTGAGGGGAATTAAATTTCCAAACAATATTTATTCTTCCTGCGCTGACCGAAACAGCCTAATAGCTGGGGCTAAATGGTTCCCATGAGTAGGCTTGATTTTTTTTTTGAAATAAAGGGGACTCACCCCCTGTTTCATTAACGAAACAAGCGAGCTACAGAACATCCAAGTTTTAGGTATTGAAGCCTTGCCTTAGCACAGGTTTCGTTATAACAAACCAGAGAGTTTCAAACTCAGACAGCGGCCAAACAACTGAAATAAAGTCACGCAACAGATACCAGACGCACACGTTCCTGACGAAGACTATCCACTGGTTACCCTTCGACATAGCGGCGCCCAACCCCTCAATCGATCAAAGACCTCTCTGATCACCATCTTCAGCATCTCACTGCTTCGCCGTAGCAGTCTTTGCACTCCTGGTTTCTGCGATTCACTCCAAAACTCAATCCAGTGACAAATCTAATAAATGATTTCACAAGGATCATTTGGAAGTATATTCTCAAAACATGCTTTATTTCTGGTTTTCCAAATGGACCAGAACATAGCTGCTAAACAGATTTTAACAGTAACTTTTTCTGTTCCAACAAATTTATTCACCTAACTTCCCAGGTCACCACTATTCCTAGGTTGAATAGGAGAATTAAAGGTGCATTGGAAACTAGACCAAATATATCTAGCAACTGGGCAATCAAAGAAGAGATGAGAAATACTTTCATCAGATGCACAAAACATGCATCGAGTAGAACCTCCCCACTCTCTTTTCCCCAAATTAACTTTTGTTAACGTTTTCCCCCACATCACTACCCATAAGAAGATCTTGATCTTCCCAGGCAATTTCATTTTCCACAAATCTTTGAAAACCTTAACAGGTTGTCTCACCTGTAAAGCATTATACAAAGATTTGACTGTAAAGCCTTTATCACTCAATTTCCAAGTTACTTTATCACTGCCCTCCCTCAACACCACATTGTGAATGATTCCCAGCAAGTTAAACCATTCCTCAGCCAGTTCACCCCACAAAGTCCTTCTGAAGACCAGACAGGACCCATATGACCTCACAACCCTATCCACTGTTATATCTTTATTAAAAGATAAATCATACAATCTATTAAACCTTTCACATAAAGGCTTATGCTGATACCATGCATCCTTCCAGAAACTGGTTTTGTTGCCAGAGACCAACACCCTATCACAATATTTGTAAAAGATGTTTTTAACTTGCATTAAACCAGACCAAAACTGGGAACACCCAGGCTTGGCATCCATATGAGCTAAAGATCCATTTTGAAGATATTTGTTTTTAAGCACACTTTGCCACAAACCTTCCTCATTTTCCAATTTCCAAAGCCATTTACATAATAAACTAATGTTCATTAGTTCTAAGTTCAAAACACCCAAGCCCCCAAGATCCTTGGGGGTACAAACAGTTTCCCAAATGACCAAATGATACTTTCTTATCCCTTGTTCTTCTTGCCACAGCAACCTCCCTCTATAAAAATCACACTTTTTCCTAACCCCAACAGGAAGTCTATAAAAAGACATCATGTAAAAGACAATGGAAGTGAGACAAGAGTTAAGAAGAATAACTCTAGACCCAATATCCATCATTTTACCTTGCCAACATCCTAATTTCTTTTCCATCTTTTCCTCAGCAGGCTCCCAATGTTTATTGACAAGTTTTTTCTTATCAATAGGAATCCCTAGATATTTCAGAGGTAATTCACCTGAATGGTAGGTGAAAATCTCTTCATACACATGAGCTTCATTTTTACAAGCCCCCAGACAATAAACTTCACTTTTAAGAAAATTTATCTTAAGCCCAAACATTTGTTCAAAAAGACACAGTAAAAACTTCAGATTCCTAGCATTTTCATGCCCTTCCTCTAAATTAAAAATAGTGTCATCTGCATATTGCAGAATAGCAAAGCCATTCTCTTGCAGATGAGGAGCTAAGCCTCTAATCAAGCCATTCTCTTGGGCATTCCTAACCAAAGTACTCATTGAATCAACCGTCAGATTAAAGAGAATTGGAGACAGAGGATCACTGACGAAGTTCGACCCCGGCAATGCCCATGCTTGAGGGCTTTCGATCTATGGAGCGTATGTGGAATCCGGCAAACTCGACGGCGGTCGATAAACGACGAGGGGCACACGAAGTTTACCCAGGTTCACGTCCCCTCGATGGAGGATTGCTACATCCTGCTAGCAATCTAGTATATGATCATATGGTGTTTAAAGGGAGCCGCCGGAGGCGGGTGGATTTGTGTTGCGTGTAATTTGTATCCCATCTCTAGGGGTGCCCCTTGGTGGCTTTATATATGCAGCCAGTTAGGATTTACAAGGGGTTTTTTGACTTCTACTCCAAGTTGGCGTGTTGGGCCTTGCAGGCTTAATGTATCCTTCGAGTAAGCTTCTTCCTTGGTAGGAATCAGGTAGGCAAATATCGAGGACCGAGGGGTCATACCCTCATCAGTAGCCCCCGAGTGTCTAGTCGATTCGTAGAATCGGGTAGAGACTCAAATCTTGCCTTGACGTCGTAGTCTTGCATGTCGCGTGTGAAGGCACCAAATGAAGTTCTTGCATGTCGTGGTCGGTGTAGTCGCTCGGTGGCAGAATCATGGTGATGATGTTGTCGAATGCTTGTTGTAGGCGATGTCGTTGTCGAATGCTTGTTGTAGGCGATGTCATTGTCAAATGCTTGCTGTAGGTGATGTCGTTGTCGAAATATGTCGAACTGAAGTCGACGTAACAGACAGAGCGCCGTCGATGATGTAGAAGGCTGCTAAGGTTAACAGCGTAAGGCGGAGTCCCCGAGCGTGTTGCTAACACCGGGTACAAAAATAGTGGATGCTAAGGTTAGCATATAAGCGTAGCCCCCGAGCGTTCCTAGCATCGGGTTGTAAGGCGCAGCCCCCGAGCGTGTTACCAACGCAGGGGCGAAGGAATGCCAATTCGAGACGCAGCCCCAGAGCGTGTTGCCATTGCAGGGGCGAAGGAATGCAAATTCGAGGCGCAGCCCCCGAGCGTGTTGCCAACGTTGGGGTGAAGGAATGCCAATTCGAGGCGTAGCCCCCAAGCGTGTTGCCAACGCCGGGGCGAAGGAATGCCAATTCGAGGCGTAGCCCCCGAGCGTGTTGCCAACGCCGAGCGAATGAATGCCAATTCGAATAGTACTCATTCTGAGCCTCGAAAATGCTTAGCTTGGTTTGTAGGGGGATAGGCATAACCGGCCTGAGACTCACGCCGGATCTCAGTTAATTGCATAGCCGCAAAAACATTCGGTTAGCTTACTCAGATTCGAGTCCCCCGACTCGAACCCGCGTGGGCTGGCGCTACTTCGACCCGAGCCGTGTTGGACTTACCAGGTCGAAGCCCAGTTCATTGTGAGGCACCCGATGCGTCCATCGGTGCAAACTTCATACCGTAGGTATGGAAAATTTCTCGGCAGAGTGCGCTTGATACGAATACCGGGCCATCTGGTGTTGCCAACCGTGGACTTACCTTCGTATTTGACATACGGCATCCGAACCGGTTTATTGCTACCATGTTTCGGGAAAGATGAGAGGAGAGCATTGATAGCCCGAAATAGAGATTCGAAGGACAGCGGTCCGTATCCGAATAGAATAAAAACACTGATGGCCGAAAGGTGCGATTCGAGGGATCGGAAACCCACACTCGAATAATGTAGAGGCGCTGCTGGCCCGAAGAAAATAATTCGAGGGACTGAAGCCCGCACTCGAATAATGTGAAGGCGTTGCTAGCCCGAAGAAAATGATTTGAGGGACAAGAGCTCCCACACTCGAATAATACCAAGACGCTGAAAGCCCGAAAGAGTGATTCGAGGGACTAGAGCGCCCGCATTCAAATAACGCAGAGGCGCTGCTGACCCGAAGAAGTGATTCGAGGGACCGAAGCCCGCACTCGAATAATTTGGAGGCGCTGCTGGCCCGAAGAAGTGATTCGAGGGACCGAAGCCCGCACTCGAATAATTTGGAGGCGCTGCTGGACCGAAGAAGACGATTCGAGGGACCAAAGCCCGCACTCGAATAATGTAAAGGCGTTGCTAGCCCGATGAAGGCGATTCGAGGGACAATAACGCCCGCACTCGAATGTAATATACGAACAATATTGTCGATTGACTGATGTTATCTCCCCAGTAGCCCCCGAGAGTGAGTAGGAGTGCTTGCACTTGGGCTTGCCCTCAAAATTAGGTGTTTGCTGTCGACCGTCATAGACCTTTCGTCAAAGCCTCCGAGTGTGGGTAAATGCACATTTTTAAGGCGAAGCCCCCGAGCATGGATGATCACACTCGACGCGGCGGAGGATTATAATCGACGAGGCGGAACAGAGTCGACGACCTGTAAAGTTAGTTTGCATAGCGCAGCCCCCGAGTATCGGGTGCGGCGAATGTAAAACAAGAATTGACTCTTAATAGAGAAACACTTAGCTTTTATCGGGTGCGACGTGGTCGGCGCGGTCGAGGTCGATGCAGACAGAGTCGATGACGGAAAGTGCGCGATGGCGAGCCCCCGAGCATTGTTGGGATCTCCGAAGTGTGTTGCTGATGTCGACAAAATCGCAGATGTTGAGCGTGAGCTTCCGCACACAGAGGCGAGGTGGTGTCGAGCCTCCGAGTGATGCTGAGTGCGCGACGGCGAGCCCCTGAGCGTAGCAAGCCACAATCTACGCGGACCAGGATGCGGCGGAGTCGACGCGGATGTAGTATGATGTTCACGATGTCAGCATTTCACGCAGCTCGACTGAATCGGCGTTGATTTAACTTGATGTGAGCGTAGTCGGCGTAGTTGGCGTAGTCGACGCGGACAGAGGTGCAGCGACGTCTACGCGATCATAATTGACACGGATGCCGTAGACGCGGACGAAAAGCCCAAATAAAGGCTAGTACGCTTGTAGCTTGATGGATTTTCTTTTTCTCTAACCTTTGCTGTTGAGCTTGGTGGACCCGGCCGCATGCAGGGGCAATGTCAAGCCCCCGTGCGCCAGTTTGCGGGCAAATATTGATGTCAAGTCCTTAAGCCTGGACGAAAGCTGGAACAATGTTGAAGTCGAGCCTCATGCTTGGATCGAGATGAGGCGTAGTTTCTCGAACGGAGTCGCAGCGGCATCGATGGAGTCAATCAAACTGATACGCGGTGTGCGGAAACAGACTGCCGTCGATAGCGTGGATACGCGGATCAGTACTGGAGCAGAAGATAATTGACGACTTCGCCGAGATGTACATATGCTGATAATTATATCTTTAAAACGTGTGTTGATCTCTTGTCTCCGATGGTCTGATGCGAGGGAAATAACCGCAGTGTAGATGAAGCTCAGCTTTCAAGACAGCTCTTTGCTCACATGAATCATCTTTTGAGAATTGACATGGTCGATCTACGCATGTATCAACTCACTTTTTTCTTCTTTTTTTTGCTTTATTGTTGCTTGTCGCTTTGTCCTTGAAACTTGGACCCATCAGAGCTAAAAAAGCATCAGGTATCCCTGCCGTGATCTCGTGATCCAGCAAAACTGGCTCCTGCTGGCCGATGATCAGGTCGATGCAGCGCTTGGATCTCGGATTTCTTTGATTGCCTTGGTGAACTGATACATTGATGCTATGGAATCTGCTTGATCTGATTAAGCTTGTCCGCGTGCAAATAAATCCGGGGCAGATCCGCGTGTGCAATTCGGGGCGTGGCCGGACACTGCTGTCAGCCACCGTGAACTCGATGTGTGCCTGCTGTCCCGCGCTGAAATCGAAAGGTGCCACAGAAATTTTCTTCATATCGCTGTGACCGTGTCAATCTCGTACTGAAGACGATCGCGGGTTCGGCGACCCAGCTTTGATGGAAAAAAGAAGGCGTTGATGACAAGTTGAACTGCTCCCTTTGATTGATGTGAGCACGTAAGCTCTCTTCCGATCTGACTTGAGATGCATCTCGGGACTTGAACCCTTTATTGCTGGTAGTGATTGTTGGATTTATCGCCGTCTGTATGTATGCCTTGCCGAGCGGCTTGCTCGGGCGTCACCAAATCGTCGGGTTGCCTCTGGCGGCAGCGTGGTTTGGTCATAATTGATCTCTGACCTTGCTTGGGGCTTGCTGCTGGTGTAAACCGATTTCGCGCATAGCTCCCTCCAGATTGATTCCGTGAAGCAGCAACGTAATCTGTAGATGCGATCTGGCCGCCGACAATACTTCTGCTGGTTGTTGATCAAAAAATCCGCTGATTTAGATTGACCGATCAGATGTGATTCGGCCGTCGCTGATGTTGATGAAGGAGCCGGCGAGTCCGTAGATCCAGATCCCGTCGTCCCCACGGTCGGCGCCAATTGACGAGGTTCGACCCCGGCAATGTCCATGCTTGAGGGCTTTCGATCTATGGAGCGTATGTGGGATCCGGCGAACTCGACGGCGGTCGATAAACGACGAGGGACACACGAAGTTTACCTAGGTTCACGTCCCCTCGATGGAGGATCGCTACATCCTGCTAGTAATCTAGCATATGATCATATGGTGTTTATAGGGAGCCGCCGGAGGCGGGTGGATTTGTGTTGCGTGTAATTTGTATCCCATCTCTAGGGGTGCTCCTTGGTGGCTTTATATATGCAGCCTATTAGGGTTTACAAGGGGTTTCTTGACTTCTACTCCAAGTTGGCGTGTTGGGCCTTACGGGCTTAATGTATCCTTCGAGTAAGCTTCTTCCTAGGCAGGAATTAGGTAGGCAAATATCGAGGACCGAGGGGTCATACCCTCGTCAATCACCCTGTCTCACCCCTCTTTTTGTGTTCAAATAAGCACCCAGTTTGTCATTAAGCTTTATGTTAACTTTCTTACTGGAAATGATACTAAAGATAAGATCATTAAGCTTATGAGAGAAGCCTTTCTTTACCATAATCTCTACTAATAATACAGCTTGAGGACGTGATGGTTTAAAAACCGTGGTACGTCAAAAAACCAGTTTGGTACGTCAATAAAACCAGTTTGATCCACCTCCGTACGTAAAAAACCGTATTTCCGAGCCTCTTTGATGTCGCGGCCGGGAGTTAATTCCAAAAAACCACCACATTTGTGCCGGAAATACGTAAAACCACCACTATTCCGCGAAATTGCAAAAAACCACCGGTTTTGCGAAAATTCGTTGCAATGTGCACTGATTCGTGTTTTTAGCCGGCTTAATACGATTTCTGACTGAAGGGACCCATTGTCAGTGCTGACGTGGCAAGGCAGAGCTCGGACATATCTACTTTGGGGTTTTTTGTAAACTTTTTGTGGGACCCACATGTCAGTAATTTATTTATTTATTTTCCTTAAAATTTATGCCCTGATCTCTTCCACCACCTCCGTGCACGGTGCCCACTCCGGCCGCCGGAGCACCGCCCCTTCCCACTCCGGCGCCATCTCTCCCCATCCCTCCCTACTCAGGCCACCGGAGCAGAGGTGGCTGACGGCGCGTAGCATGGGAGGGCGACGGCACGCAGCAGGGGAGGGCGAGGGCGCAGTTGCAGTGGAGGCCGGCGATGGCCGGAGCAGGAGAGGGCGGTGGCCAGAGCAGGAGAGGGCGGTGGCCAGCAGGGGAGGTCCGGTGGCGGCGGCCAGCAAGGGAGGTCCGGCGGTGGCAGCCAGCAGGGGAGGCCCGGCGGCGGCGGCAGCCGGGGAAGGGAGGCCGGCGGTGGCCGGAGCAGGAGAGGGCGGCGACCAGCAGGGGAGGTCCGGCGGCGGCAGCACATGGAGCAGGGGAGGGGAGGCCGGCGGCGTCCATCAGGGGAGGTCCGGCGGCGGCGGCACATGGAGCAGGGGAGGGGAGGCCGGCGGTGGAGATGGAGAAAAAAAGGAAAAAAGAAAATTGAAATTGGAAAATTTACAAAAAAGCCCTATCTTAAGTTATGTCTCTTCCTCTGACCAATTTAGTGTGCCACGTCAGCCTGACAATGGGGCCCGATGTCAGAAATCGTGTTTAGCCGGCTAAAAACGCGAATCAGTGCACATTGCAACGAATTTTCGCAAAACCGGTGGTTTTTTGCAATTTCGCGAAATAGTGGTGGTTTTGCAAGTGGTTTTTTGGAATTAACTCCGCGGCCGGGGGAAGCCGGGGCGTGTTCCACCACAGCACCTTGATCCGGAGCTCTGCGCCTCTGCCATCGGACGACTAGGGGGGAGGGCGAGTGGGAACCTGGTGGCGGCGCTTGGGGAAGTCGGGCGGCAGCGCTTGGGTCAGTCTACCGACGGGGGAGCAGCCGAGTCTTAGGCGTGGAGAGGGGCGGCGCGAGGCCTGCCAGGCTCCGGGAGTGAGGGGCGGGGCGAGGCCTACCAGCAAGCGGGGAAGGAGGGCCGGCGTGGGAGCCTACCGGAGGAGTGGAAGGCGAGCGGTGCTGGGGACTGCTGGCGGCGGGGGAAGCTCCAGGAAGCTCGGCCGCGGCGACCCCTGCCGGCAGCGCGAGGGGGGGCCCCGTGGTGCGGGGCACCGGCGTTGTCGGGGGATGGTGTTGACGTGGTGCGGGGCACGGTCGTCGCCGGCGTGCTTGCCGTTTATCCCCATCCATGGCAGCGCCCGTTCCGGGTTCCCCAACCTCTCCTCGCCGTCACGACCTGTCGCCGTCGGAGCCCGTCGGGATGCCTGGCGCCGAGTCGCCCAGCAGCCACCACGGCAGAGGCCGAGGATTCCGCGTCGAGACCTTCTACGGCGGAGGAGACCTTGATCTGTTTCCATGGACGAAGGCATGGATATTGTTTAGATGCTCAGATCCATGGTCTTTGTTTCTTTTTTATTCTTCTTATTTTTAGAAGTGGATATGCTCGATAATTGGTCTTCTCACTCCATGATTTTTCCATCTTCCTAATCTGAATTGCAGATCTGAATCTCTTTTGTTTTCCTCTTTTGCCCCGCATTCTTCCGTTTCCTCTTCACGTTGTGTCACTTAACATGTTTTTATTCCTCAAATTTTATACGCAGCAGTGCTAATGGTATCCTGAAGCTGCCATTTCATCTTGAGCGCCTAACTTTTGGTGTTACCCTACAGACATATGCAAAGCTTTGAGCTATAGAAAATTTAGTTGGTTCATTCGGTGGCACACTTTCTTGGCAGAGCCCAGTTTTCGTGTGTTTTTATTGCCTACCAATTGAAGACACCTGCAGGTAGATACTACTCAAGCATTAGTCTATTATGCTGCACAACAGACATGGAAAAGCAGTTATGGCACCGTGATTCTGTAGAATCTGTTTAAGTCATTGCCCATTTTGGTTCATGGCTTCATGCTGATTCAAACATTTTGGCTCATTTAGTACTGTACCTGTAATATCGAGGTTTTCTTCTTCAGGTATGCTGCTGTTTTGCTGTAGCGAACTGCTGAGCGGCTGCTGGAGATCAAGACTACCAGCACGACAAGCTGTTGTGTCCTCGGCATCCGCAGTGACGAGCACAGCGAGCTGGAGATGCTGCTGTGGCTTGCTATGTCCACGGCATCGGCGGCGACGAGCGCAGTGAGCTGGTGATGCTGTTGCGGCTGCAGATGATGATGGCGAATTGCTTTGTCCACAGCATCGACGGCAACAAGCGCCAGGTACTAGGATAAGTAGCCGGTTCTTGCAATGTTGTATTATCAGGACATGGACAGGTACTAGGGAAGATACTGATGTAGCTGCTGTTGCTCGACGTCCAGGAGTTGGACAGTGGAGGGCGTCCAGGAGGTCGACAGGGAATTTGAATATGCTTCTGCGGCAGGAGCAGCAGCGTGGCCTTGCTTCCTCGCGCTGGGGTCGACGAGCGGAGGAGGCAGCGGGGATCAGGCCAGTCGGTCAAGAGCTCCTCTCCGCCCCAACGTCCCGGGCAGACCCCTGACCTCCCTGAACGGCGGCGGTGGTGGAGCTTCTCATGTCCAGCTTTCAGTTCCTAGCTTCTCATGTTGTTCGAATTATACTGTACTCCGTATCTTGTTTGTGTACAGCTTGTGTGTCTGAATGTTGCCGCGTAGTGATCCACTCTCTCCTAGCTGTTCAAATTAGTGTGTCTGAATGTTGCCGTTTGTACAGGTTGTCCTGTTGCGTTTTGGTCTCAAAGTTGTTCAAATTAGCTTCTCATGTTTGCTTCCATTTTTGGTGGTTCTTGTTTGGTGAAAACGGATGAGCTGGATAGTGTTAAGTGATTCAGTTTTTGGTTCTTTTTTGGATTCTGATCTAACTCACACAAACTGATGCTAACCCGCGGAATTGATTATGTACCAACTCACACAAACCTAAATTTTTGTATGGTGTAATGGTGAATTAGTAAAAATATGGGGTATATTGTGCAAAAATGGCGGGACTGACAGGTTAAAAATTGTAGTAATGGAGGGGGCTTTTTACAATGTCTAGAACCTAGATCACGGATCTCAAAGCAAGGTTTTGTGGTCCAAGATAAAACCAAAACCCCCAACCGTATGTGGTTTTACTTTATCGCCCAACATGAGGTACCAAGCAGCGGGCTTGCCGGTGCCAAGCAGACATTGCAGGAGGCCTCCACGCTCTTCACCAATACGGGAGACGAAACTTCGCCATTTTCGTCTCAATTCGGAATGTGTTGATGGTTTGGTGGCTGATTGATCAAAATGTGGCGGAAAGTTTGCAGGAAAGCTGAGGCAATGGAGGGTATTTCTCCTCTATAGGCTGACGGGGATGGGGAAGTCGTACTGCCCAAAACTGTCACAACGGAGGCCAACTCGCTTCTCACTTTTCTTCCAGTTCGTTGTGATCCAACAATGGAGGCACCTTCTAGCTCGTTTTCCTTCCAGTCTCACGAGTTCGTTTTGGTACAGAAACTAGAAAAAATGGCTTACTGATGCTGTGACCAGTTTTACTAGATGTGCCATCATTGGCTGACTTGAGTAACGCTCTAATATATAGGACTGGATCAATAAGAACGCTATGCTCTATTGTGGTTAGGTGCTGCTCATTGATTTGTGGTTACAGATTTCTTGTGGGAACTTAGATTTCTCCATCTATTAGCTTTGTGAGATTCATGTAGTCTGATGTTAATTTTGTATCTGAATATTCAAATTACTGCTTTATCAAAATTATATGAAAAACCATATACTCAATTGTGATAATGTATTATTCAAGATTTGGGCTCTGTATCGCCAAGGTTACTGCTATGCTTTCTTAGTTGTTGGTGATCTACGCTGTTCGGTCGGATCATGGTAAACAAATGTTCAATATTTACTTATTTCCATGGTTGACTGCTAATTAAGGTAACCTTGTACTGTATATTCAGCAAGAGATGGAGAGAGATTAATCTCTATAGGTTGTTGCAGGCTAGGTGTTTGGAAAATTGATTATTTGGCATCAGGTTCCGACGTATTGTTTGAAATTTGCAGGACCCTATGTGGTTTAACTGATTTTGAAGTGCATAAATATATAATACAAAGATATTATTGATAGAGCAATTGCATTGACCTTCCTGTTTTACAATGCAGGCATGTAAGATGCGGTGTTTATATCACAATGTGTCATTCAATGGAGATTATTTGCCTTTGTGGGGGCTTTACAGAAAAACTATTAGAAAGCTTTGATATAAGAGACCTTGACCGACCCAAAAAAAAAAAGAATGTCCTCTAAACTTGAGAATAGTCTCGGTACACTATAGTTGTATTTACATTGAAGATACCAAAAGACACCTGTCCCGAGAAGGATGATTATTATTTATGTGTTGAAAAAGAGCCCGTTAGTACTCATATAGTTGTATTTGCATTTTTAATGTTGATATATTTACTAAAACATAATACAACTATTAAATTAATTATTTAACCGATGTGTCTAATTTTTCGTAGCCCGTAGCAACGCACGGGCATTCAACTAGTCTCTACTAATAATCCGGTTAGAGGACATGATGGTCGTAGGATGTGGTACGTCAAAAAAATCCTTCGTCCGTCATAAAAATCGCTTCGTCCGTTAAGAAACCGGATCGAAGCCTTGTACGTTGTTTCGCTCCGTCCGTCCTAAAAACCGGCTCTATGGTCGTACATAAAAAAATGCGATACGCCCCTCAAGCAGAGTTCGATCCAAACTGAAACACCGTAGCGGCTTGGCCTGCAACCTTGCATCCCCTTATCAGCTAATCAGATCACAACACGAGAGAAAATCGATTAATCAGGTCTCCAGCTCGAGAGAGCTCTTGGCGCGGCAACAATAGAGCGGCAGAGACACAAGCGGCGGCAGTAGAGGAGACTATGGTCTCCCGTCAGTAGTCCCCCGTGACCGCATAGGATCGAGCTCGCCGGCATCTAGCTCTAGGTGCCAGACGACAATGCCTTGGCGGCATGATTTCAGGCCGATGCCACCACAGGCAGTGATATCGTCGGTCAAGGGCATCTTCGGTGCCACCACAGGCAGTGATATCGTCGGTCAAGGGCATCTTCATCATGGACGCCGCTCTGGATACGTTCCCTGCAACCGCCGAATCGATGATCTCAGACGAGATATTCAGAGAGAGAGCAAGTTATTCTGAAACTCTGCCGAGAGCAAAGAACAAGAGATTCTTCAGAGGTGATCGCGATGGTCCATGGTCGTCATCAAAATTGCCAGAGAAAAGACAGAGAGAATCAAAGCAGCACAGAGAGCGGCCGGACACAAACTCGCCGATGGCCAACCGGTAAGCTAAAATTGGCCCCCCACGCAACGACAACCCAGGATGTCCCTCGAGAAGAGGCAACGATTGCCTAGGCTAACGTCACCATGGTTCGGATTTGATTTCCACGGCGGGGGACAGCAGCGCCTCACGCTGCGGTAGCAAGAGGCACGGCAGGGTGCGTCGGAGGAGGGGCTTGCCCCGGGGATGCACATGTGCTAGGAGAGGCAGGGGAGAGACGGGGTTGGCGACGGCGGCCGGTGGCCGTTGGCGGGGAAGATGGCGTCGATTCGCCTGAACCGCGCGTTGTCCGGACGAGTGGCCGGAAATATACTGTGGTTCCGTAGCAACACACGGGTTCGATCTTCCAAATTTAGTAAGTACGCATCAGTTCGAGAGAGGGTGAAGGAAAATGACACGATCGACATGGCGCCGGTGTTGCTGTGCTGCGCTCAGACAGCGAGCTGTTTCCATGAAGAAGAAAAGAGAGAAGATCTGGATTTGTTTTTTTAGACAAAATAAGAGTTGAATTGGTCAACTATTGGGCTTCATACGGGAAGTAGAGAGAGATGGAGTTGGGCTGGCTACTTTTGGTCCACATAAGGCTAGGACTTCTTCGCTTTTCTAAAATCTATTCTAAATCAATAAATGATGTATTTCAATTATTTGGAGCTTCAATGTTCAAAATAAGATACTGAAAATTATAATGGAGTTCCTCACTCAATGACCCGGTTAGAATATTCCCCAACAAATTTTTAATTTTTTCTTCTCCAAAACTCAACTAGGAATGTGCATAAATTATTATACATTTTAAGGATCGCCAGATATTTGTACTAGCATACTTGGTGAGATCTTTTCTGCAAAATAACTTGACTTAAGCTGGCTTCAATTTATGTAAAATTTTGATGAATGAACTTCTTTACCTTTTAGTGCCCGACTGCAAGAAATCGTGGTTGCATTTTCTGTCTATCTCTGAAAGATGGCTGAATAAAATTCAATATGCACAATAGATCTTTGCATCCAACTACTTGGTGTTGTGTTTCATGTGGCAATTTTTATCCAACCGGATTTGACAAATAACAAATATTGTACTTCCTCCAAGCCATATTACTTGTCGGTAATGTTGATGTTATTGGTATATTTCATTATTGATTTTTCTGTAACAACATATCATATAAATATGAATACTGCGAATCGGACCAAGCATGAGAGCGGTGTCACCGGGAAAGATAAAAACACGTCCGTGCGAGGCTACAACGGGATTCCCTATAAAAACTAAATATCAACGGCCCCCGATAAAAAAATCATATTCAGTAAAACTTAAAAACGAAGTTTTCATGTAATATATTTTTTATAAAACATTTTATTGTTTATAGACCCGTTGCAACGCACGGGTATTCAGCTAGTATTATAAAGAAATGCCTAGTTCACATTGTCATATGCTTTTTCAAAGTCTACTTTGAACAGCACACCAGACATCTTCTTCTTTTTAACCTCATGCAAAATCTCATGTAAAACTACTACTCCCTCCATGATAAATCTATTTTTCATGAAAGCAGTCTGAGTTTTATCAATTAAATCCTCCACAACCCCATTAAGCCTATTGTTTACCCCTTTTGTGATAATTTTTAGACTCTCATTCATCAAACAAATAGGTCTGTATTTTTGAATTACTGAAGCATCTTCACATTTAGGAAGTAGGGTAATGGTGCCAAAATTTAGTCTACCAATATCCAAAGTTCCACTTGTAAAGGCATCAAACAATCTTTTTAAAGGATTTTTGATCTTGTCCCAAAAGAATTGATAGAATTCCCCAGAAAAACATCAGGACCAGGGCCATGAGTAGGCTTGATGATAGTTGGGCCGTGTTCGATCTTTTCTTTTAAATAGTTAGGCCGTGTTCAATCTAGTTCGGTCCGGACTTGAAATGGACATTGGACACGATCTCTTCTCGACTTATTATTTCTTGGAGATGCATACGGACACGAGATCATAACATCGCCATATATCCCAATAACCAAGATCGATCGGCGACGAGATACTCCAACAACCGAAATAGTCGGGGACGAGATCGAGCTGAACCCGATCGACGATGACCGGCCAGGACACTCGGCGGCCGGCTACCGCACACGGTGGCCATTGCGGAGGTGCAACCAGGTCGGCTCTTGCCAAAAAGGCTCAGCCACGGCGCTGCCCAGGTAGGCGTACGTAAGTTGCTCAACAGCATCAACTAATTAACTCCTCTTTTGTCTATCGGATGATAGCTAGCTCGATTTCCCAATCGATCGGCTTTCTTCTTCTTATTTTTTTGAGATATATATATATATTTTTTGAGATATATAACAATCGACTTCCCTCATCCCTCATATTCTTGAGGGAATGCATAAACATAATTTCTGGAGGATATACTAAATTGCAGCACCTAAATTTCAGAATCCAACGGCATGGCTTCACAGCGAGGTCAAGAAACTCTACGAAAGCCAAATCCAAGAAAAGAGGGAAGACCTATACAATCGGCTATGCGAGATGATGAGAACTAAAACCTACTGGCACGAGTGTCTTAGACAGCCAGATCGAGATGAAGTCATTGAGCTGCTGGTTCATACGTCTAAAGTAGTTGATGCCTAAACCAAGGGACAAAATCTGGTACACAATTAATTACTCTGAGACACATGCGTGATGTTAAATTTATGTGCATATGCGTTTCTTCCTGGTCCGTATAACATAATTGAGGAATATAACTGTGTTCACTTCGTCTTATCTGCAGGCGCCAGCATTATTGCATTAGAATTGCAGGAATTTTGGGGATTTATGTTGTCCTTCCTACGTTGGCAGCAATGTCGGTGCATAGTCTTCGTCAACCCTCCGAGTCTACAAATTCGTGTCAATAATACTGCCGCTTGATCAGTTTGGAGAGATATATCAACATTTCGTGTAGATGATGTTTGCTTTAATCGTCAACATGAAAATTCATTTGGTTGGCCATTTTTGCTTTCCTGTAGTAGTACTTTTTGTGAATGAATGTTGGCCCAGCTGAATGGTTATTAACCAAATATGTCACTACCAGAAAGGTGTACTTTATTGTGTGGTCAAAATACACAGCAGAGGTGGCTTGGAACACATCGTGTATACACATGGCAGACCCTACCACGGCGAAGAATCTCTGCCATGTGTCACGCCACACGTAGCATGTTGCCGTGTGTATTTTGCACAGCAGGTGGGATCGGATGCTGCCGTGTGTCGGGTCGCATACGACAGACTGTTTACCGTGTGTATTTGGTAGGCATTGCCAGCACTACACTTGATTTTTTTAGGGTACTCCTTGCACTTTATTGATTCAAAATATTGTTCAAAATACAAAGACCTTCCGGAGGATGGATTAACCAAACTTGACGACCTAAGTTACCAGAAACTGCAAAACATGCCAGATTGTGAGCATCAATATTCGATGAACGGTTCTCATGTCTGAAGGCGACCTCCTTAAGATGGGCTGCATTGGATTTCACCTCATCAAGAACCATGTTGAAGATGCCGTATAATGGCTATCGAAGAGCATTAATGACCGTCAAGCAGTCCGGCGCCACTATTATTCGGTTCATCTATAGATCTTGAGCTAGGGCGATCGCCTCCCGGCAAGCAATCACCTCCATAGTAGCCGGATCCGTGATCCCATGGACAGTCCGGGAAGAAGCGCGAGGAAAACGCCATCCACCGACCTACACACGGCACCCACCGCTCCTCCTATTGTGGTTTTAGCCATAGCTGCGTCCACTTTAATTTTTGCACACCTCGCTGCCGGGGGGAGCCACTGGGGATGCATCATCTTCAATCCTTCCCTAATCTTTCTCTTTGTGGCCGAGATTGACAGGTCTCGGATGTAATTTTCCACAAAAGAGTGTGTTGAAAGGGGACTTTGAAAAAATTCATCATGGATGATCCACCGCCTCGCATACCATATTGCCTAAAGGGTTTACTGCAAGTCGAGAAAAGTTATCCCTTGAAAGGGTTGCCGAGAGTTCGGAGAGCCAAAGCTTCGCCGAGGGATTCTTGTTCATGCACACATGTTCCGTGACCTCCTCATCAGTGAGTGCCCAAACACATCGGGCAACCGAGCAGTCGATAAGAGAGTGCCTCCAAGAGTCCTCCGCCCCACATATCGAGCAGATAGAGGTTTCTGCCATGTTTCTCCGACATCTGATATAACCCGTAGAGAGAGAGAGTGCTAAGCCAATCTCCAAAGGAAAACACGCACCTTAGCTAGAAGTTGAACAAACAAGAGTCTTTTCCATGCATTACATTCCCTAGCCGAGTTAGAGCTTGCCGCCCTGCCCTCCAGCAAGTCCTCCCAGCGCTCCTTTGTGTGCACCAATAGCCGGTAAATCGATCGGACAGTAAGCAGCCCGTTCACTCATCCTTCTAGTACTCAGTGGAATCGCCTTAATGATCTCGATATCCATAGGTAAGAAGTACTGCTGAAGTAGTTCAGTATTCCATGACATCGTTGTGGTATCGATGAAGTCCGACGCTAGCATTGGTGGTTCCTGTGTTGGGTCCGGTACCAAGCATGCTAGAGGCCGCAACATATGATCTCGTGGGAGCCAATTCTGGTTCCACGCATGAGTAGTCTCACCCATTTCAATTCTCCTAATAACCCTTTGTTTCATAGCACCCATGCCTTCAACAAGTGCTCTCCAAACTTGCGAAGGGTGTGATCCAAGTTGGGCTTCCATGAAATCCGACGCTCAAAAATAAACAGCCTTCAAAATCCTGGAGATCAGTGTCTCAAGGTTCTGAAGTATGCGCCATGCTTGCTGAGCTAACATCGCAAGGTTGAAAAGCTCGATGTCTCGGAAGCCCATGCTGTCTGAGGCCTTTGGAGAGCACATTGTCTCCCAAGAAACCCAGCTGGTCTTGCGTTTCCCATTTTTGCATCCCCACTAGAAACTTCGAAGCATTGCATTGATCCCAAGACATAGACCTCTTGATAATTTGAAGCAAGACATGGAGAAAGTCAGAATAGCCATTGCCAGAGCCTTGATCAAAACCTCTTACTCTCCCATAGAGAGAATTAGTTCCATCCATCCCTGGATCTTTTTCTAGATTCGGTCTTTAAGATATTTAAAAGCCGCACTCTTGGATCTCCCCACATCGGAGGGCATACCAAGATATTTCTCATTCAAATTCTCTTTTAAAACATTGAGAATAGTCTTCACAGACTGACGCCTTGCTTCTCGGCAGCCTTTACTGAAAAAACTAAGGATATGCTAACCTGAAGCATTGCAGTACTTCCATGGCTCCCTCATCACTAGCTTTCACAAACATCAGACAATCATCAGCAAAAAGGAGGTGGTTCACAGCAGGAGCTGTGGAAGCCACATGAATCCCACGAGGATGCGATGAATGACTACTTATAATTAGAAAAAGATAGGGGTATATCAGATCACCTTGTCGGAGGCCTCTGGAAGTTTGGAACTCATCCAAAGGTATCCCACTGAACATCACCAAAAAAAACCGATGAGACTAGGCTTATAATTAGGTTAACCCATCGCTGATGGAAGCCCATGTGGAGCATAATTGCCCTCAAGTAGGACCACTCGAGACGATCATATGCCTTCCGCATATCAAGCTTCAAAGCACAATGTTGATGCTTCTTGGCTCCATTCCTTTTCATGAAGTGAACACAGTCATAGGCTGCTATGATATTATCTGTTATCAACCTCCCTGGCACAAAGGCTAACTGTCCTCAAAAATAATTTCTAGCAAGATCACCTTTAAACGGTTTGCTAGTACTTTCGATGCAATCTTGTAAATTACATTGCATAAACTGATAGGGCGAAACTGACCTAATTCCTCAGGGAATGCCACCTTTGGAGTTAGTACAATAAAAGTCTTGTTTATTCCCTCCGGGCTATCATCTCCATGCAGGATAGGAAAAACCGCCCCAGTTACTTCAGCTCCACACAAATCCCAGTGCTTTTGAAAAAATTAAGCAGAATATCCATCCGACCCAGGGGCCTTGAGCAAAAACATTTGAAAGTGGGTTGACTTCACCTCACCCTCCTCAAATGGTGCAATTAGACGCTCATTCATGGCCCATGTAACCGATATAGGAACCGATGCAAGAACCTCCTCCACCACCGATATAGCTTCTGATGTGTACAGATTACTGTAAAAGTCCCTAGCCAGCTGACTGAGTTCCTGCTAATCTCTACTAATAATATTGCTAGAGGTATGGTCCGTGGCTCACAAGTACGCTTTCAATTCACCTAAATACGCTTTCTTCCAATATAATTACCCACCACTGCTATCCATAAGTCAAAATAACTGTTCAAATAAAAAAAATAGCCATCATCCTCGCTGCCTCGCACCCGATCCCGATGCCGGCAAAAATTACCCCACGCTGCTCGGACGGGAGCTGATCTGGCCGGTGTCCCACTCCTCCATGTCCAGGCAGAGCGCGAGACCGGACCACGCTCGACCGTGTTGGATGCCCTTGCGAGCAGTAGGTGCAGCGATCCGCGGCTGGCGAATGCACAAGGCGACCAGGCCCCAAAACAGCCGTGATTTCAGGAGAAATTTCGGTCTGTACCGCACACATTGCCTCCTGTTGAGCTTTCCCACGAGCTCCACCAAGAGAAGATTTACTGCTTGTTTTCATGTGTGTGGCGGTAGAAGGTTGATATGACTCAATTTTCTGTTGATTAGTAGCTAAATTTGGGTGCTAGCGATAGTATTAGAAGTCCATTATGGAGGATGTTTTTACTACTGTCTATGTAGACGTGAAGTGAACTTCTACAGATGTCTGGTGACGTACTGAACTGAAACACATGCCCTTATATGTACAACCTGAATCAATCTCTAAAAATGAAAAAAAAAACAATGTTCGGAGAAGGATAGGGAGAGCAGAAAAGAATTAGAATCTGCTACTTATGAAAGAAAAACTGCAAATAAATATTTCCAACAATGGATTTATTCTTATTTGTTTGTGAATACATTACACTTGTAAGCAAATATCATTCATTCTTAGACATTTTAAATAGACCAAGTGCACTTATAAGAAATTTTAGTATTATATTAAAAAAATCAACACACTTTTGTAGTTTATTTAATATGGTTCCGTGGTGAAGCATTGCTACAGTCCGCCGAGGACATCGTGCAGGGCCTGGGCCACACGCAGAAGGGCGGGCCGGCGGCCGTCATGCAGTCTGCCACCACCCTCAATGCGCGTGCCGGCCACGTGGGTCGTGCCCAGCTCTCTGGCCCCATCGCCGATGCGGGGGTTGCCGTCACCGAGACCGAGCTCCCGGCCGCCGCGTCATCACCGAGTCCGTCGCAGGCCAGGTCATGGGACAGTTTGTCGCGCCCCCGCCCATGGCGGCCAAGGAGCCGTCGGACGCACTGGAGCAGGACGCTGTGACGATCGGTCGGGCGTTGGAGGCAGCGGCGGTGGCCGGCGCGAGGGGCAAGGCGGTGGACCAGAGCGACGCGGCCACCGTCTAGGCCGCCGAGATGCGCGCCACGGGGAGAAACCTCACCGTCCCGGGCGGCGTCGCCACGGTGGCGCAGGCGGCCGCGGAGCAGAACGCGCGTACAATGCGCGAGGAGGACAAGCTCAAGCTCCGGGACGTCCTCTCGGTGCGCTCGCTCTACGAAACTCTACGACTCATTGTTATGCTCAAGTCTTCTCGATGATTGGTTCATTCGTCCATGACTCTGCGGTGACTGACTAACCGCAGGATGCGAGGAGCAAGCTGCCGGCGGACAAGGGGGTGACAAGGAAGGACGCAGAGAGACTCGTAGCGGCAAAAATACGGAACAAGCTGAACATGGCGACCACGCCGGGCGGTGTGGCAGACGCGGTGACCACGGCGGCGCGGCTCAACCAGGAGCACCCGTAGGTGTAGGCGCCTAACGTTACAGCGAGTCCACGTCTGAGGGAGCAGAGCACGCAGCGGTCAGTACGTGCTCTGGGTCTGTACGAATAAAATGTTGTGTACGATGTACTTGTTCTATACTGGGGTAGGAGACTTTTGTAGAATACCGGAAAGAAATCATGAGTGTGGCACGAGTGTTTTAAACTGGTAAATAAACTCTGAACACGCTGGTTTGTCTTTCTGAGATTGATACGACGACAGACAGAGACATGCATTTGATTTGGTTTCTGAAAATTGGAACCTTGGATTCAGCAATAGGAGCTCCCAGATTGATACTATATGCAGTTCACAAATATTACCAACAATGATATCGACGGAAGAAAATAGGATTTAAGTCGATATACACCATACGATGTAACTTGAGCCTTCTTATCTCTACACAAGAACAGTGGCTCGTCGCAGCAATGTGCGAACTATGTTATGAAAAATAATCTGCTAAGCTCCCAACTACAAGGGGGAGGGAGAATGTCTATGATCGCTCACCATGCTTAGCTAAGAAAAAGATTCAGTTCCATGCACTGAAGGGTTAAATTATGTTGGGTTTTAATTCAAGATGCTCCACAAAGATTACGAGTAAGATACACAGAGAGGGATTCTGTTGTGAGAATTGGCTCTCAAAGTTCTTGCACTATGTATCAGGCTGAAGAGAATTCAGACTTCGCATGACATGCTTCTTGGGTGATTCTTCTGTATCACATGTTTGCAAAGCACTTTCTAAGTCTATAGAACTATATTAAATAAACCCGTAAAAAACCATGTTGAATGAAGCTTGAAAAACAATCAAGAGTCATTTATCCGGCTCCATCTGGCATCAAAGTCTTGTTGTATCAATAGTTTCTCTCTGTATTTCTAAAATGGATAGATTGCTTTGGTTAATTATCAACTATAGCTCCTTTTTTCAATCTGCCTTTCTTTAGAATTGACACTAAGATAGGACTGATGCAATATTGTTGGAAGGGACTAAAACCAATGTGTTTTAGATAGCGAAACTTGAGTTGGGCGAATATCAAAAATTGATTTTTTTTTACATATAAGCAACAATTTGTGGTGTTATGCAATAAATATTGAAACACGACAGAGAGTAGACCTTAATTAACGAGAGATGAATAGTTGGGCCATTGCTTTCTATGATGACATCTAATTCTATCTTATATCATAATACACTTTGACCAAAGTAGAGTTTCGTCATTTGTATATTATTATGTAGTTATTCTTTTTATACATATAATTTTTTCACAAAGGTTGTAAATAAAATTAATAGGCCACAGAAAGCAATTTGATAGACCATGGCAACACGGGTGTTTTCATTGATCATTTACATTCAGTAATAACAAAATCTAATTGTTTCCTAAATACATGGGCTGAACACTTTGTGCTCGGGATAGATATTTTCTATAAATGTTTCGCCGTATTATTAAGTAGTCTACCCGTAGCAACGCACGGGTATCGTGCTAGTCTTTGGTAAAATTCCCATCTACAGGGTGCAAACGCGACATACAATTGTGTTTCTTCCTCTTGCTTGCCCGTAAGTGCAAAATCGAGTATTGCGATCACCATCAGCGAGCCACTGAATGCGAGAGCGCTGTCTCCACATTGTTTCCTCCCTGCGTTGGAGTTCATTAATACGTTCAACAACCTTGAGCTCACGGTGGCTCGGACCAAGCCGGTCAAGTTGAGCGCGCAGATCAGCAAGCGCACCTTTCAGCTCCTTGACCTCCTTACGAACATGGCCAAAAGTTTCCTTGCCCCACACGGAAAGCAATCCCGAGTGGCCCTTCAGTTTCCCTTCTAGCTCATGCATGGAAGAACATGTCACCACCTTCCAGTACTACTACACCATTGGAGAAAAAAAATCTAATGTGACTCCCACATAGCCTCATACCTGAACACGCTTGGGTGATGGTTGATGCTCGGGTCTGGGCTCATGTAGAAGGAAAATTGGAGAATGATCTGACACTGCCGTCGTTAGGTGTTGTAGATTAGCCAGTGGGAAGCGCTCACACCAGCCCCACTCTACAGAAGATCCCCCTGCAACTTTCTTCTCAAACATCCAAGGAGTACCAGTATAGCCGAGATCCATCAGTTCACATGTATCAAACATGTCTCTGAATGCCTCGATCTGAGAATTGCTCCAATAGTTCACACCCATATGCTCCTCCCTATGGAGTACTTAATTAAAATCTCCAATTAACATCCACGGTAACGGCGAATATGACTAAATGAACTTAAGCATACCCCACGTCTTGTGGCAATCACTAACCCTTGCCTCTCCGTACACACAAGTGAATCTCCACGGCTCTGTATTTGGAGGATGACCGCATCGATATGATACTAAGAGTAAGGTAAAAGGTCCAACTTTATTCATTATTCGAGAAAATTCCTAGACCGCCACTGTGGCATGTACTGCTAACAACAAAGACGTTATCATAACCAAGCGTCCCTGCTAAACACTCTACCCTAGACTTGTGAACTTGCGTCTCCCTGGACTTGTGAACTTGATTCTCCACAACACACAGAATAGACGGGGCCAACTCACACACAAAATCACGGAGTTCTCGAACTATCGCTACCTTGCCTAGACCACGACAGTTCAGCAAGTACGTACTCATTACTCCCGGTGGTGCTCCCCGCCAGAGCCCGCCTGAAAGAGCATTTCCCTAATAAATGTATTTTGGTGTTTGCTAACAACATTTGGTGAATTAACCTTGCTATTAAAGTTCTGCAGATTTTCTAGGTTGATTCAGGATCTCGCGGATGTGCACCCCAAAAAAGGAAGAAAAGATCGGAGCCCGTAGTCCAGTAGTGGAGTTAGGGCTTAGTTGTCTTATAGGGTGCTTTGCGAAGGTGGAATTGGTGGAGAGGGGATCCACGAAGTGCTGCTGTTGCTTCTTCTAGGGCGGAGACTCCGGCCCTGGTGGCCGGAGACTCCGGCCTAGGGGACTCGCCCAGGCAATCCTCAAAGTCGGACAATTCAGATGCCCTCCCGGAGTTGGGCCAGAGACTTTCTATCTCTGGTCGGAGACTCCGGGTCGGCAGGCTGAGGCCGGAGACTCCGGTCCCCAGGGCCCGGAGACTCCGGTCTGTCTGGCTGGTCGTGGGTTGCGAATTGGCTCGGACGATTCAGATGCCAGGCCGGAGTTGGGCCGGAGACTTTTGTCTCTGGCCGGAGACTCCGGCCCTGGAATCACTTAGGGCGGAGACTCCGGCCCTCCTGGCCGGAGACTCCGGCCCTAGTCGTCCAGCAACGGCTACATTTCGTGGAGGACTATATAAAGCCTTCTTCTACCTCTAGAAGAGGCTGCGGCTTCCACTCTCTCTCCTCCATTGTTGCTAAGCTTCAAAGCACTAGATCTCTCTCCCTATCCAATAGAACTCAAAGCCCTTTTGGGATTTGAGGGAGAAGACCTAGATCTACATTTCCACCAAGGCGATTTGATTTCCCCCCTCGTTTTGTTGAGGGGCTTGTAACTCATGTGTTCATCGGATTCCTAGCCGGAAGAAGCCGTCCTCCAAGCTTAACTTTGTGTGTAAGAGCTTGGTGGGCCTATTGGGAGCCTCCAATTGAGTTGTGGAGCTCGCCCCAATACTTTGTGTAAAGGTCTCGTGCCGCCTTCAAGGGCATCGCTTAGTGGAGCTTGAACTCGCCTTTGTGGCTTGTTCACCAGAGAATAGGGTGAGCCTTTGTGGCGTTGGTGGCCTTTGTGGCGCCACACCTCTCCAATGTAGACGTACTTCCCGTAACAAGGAAGGAACTACGGGAATAAATCCTTGTGTCTTCGTGTCTCCATTGCGGTTACCTCTATCCTTTACTTGTACCTTGACCTATATTGTTATTGCTAGCTTGCTTGTCACTCTAGGTAAATTCACTTAGTAGCACATCTAGAGAATTTACCTTCTAAGTAAAAATTTGGGTAGCTCCTATTCACCCCCCCTCTAGTCGCTCATACGATCCTTTCAATTGGTATCAGAGCGTGGTCTCTTATTCGGGCTTAACCGCCTAAGAGTATGAGCGAGACTATGGATGGGGATAGGAGTAAAGAAACTCCTCCCGAAGATACTCCTCCATCTATCTCTTCCTCTTCAATCTCACGAGAGGAACATTTGGCGTCCTTGGACACAATGCAAGCCTCTATGAGATTGGAGATGAAGGCTATGTTTGAGGAATATTTTGGAAAGAAACCTTCTAGGCCCACCGACCCAAACACCACACCTAATGTGGAACTCTCCTTGGCTAAGGTGAAGCCACCTAACAATGGCTCCACCTCCGCCGACAATAAAGGTTCCCCTCCTAAAGAAAATGATGGTCCAGCAAAGGGTGCATTCATTCCACCTCCTAACACTTACTCCCCTCTGCCGGTCCATTATCCTATGCCACACATTAACAACATGGCATCTCCTCCTAAGCTTGATTCTCGCAATTTTATTAAATGACAAGGACTAATGAAATCTCATATTTCTAGCTCTTCTACTCATTTGTGGAGGGTCATACAAAATGGCTTTGCACCTCATGATCCTCACAACTTGACCGGAAGGGAAGAAGTTGATGAGCAACTCAATGCCACCGCCAAGCATCTCCTTCAACAAGCCATGCCGGATACTCATGCGGCACACATCAACAACGTGAGCACCGCCAAGGAAGTATGGGACTATCTCACTATGCTCTTCATTGGGAATGAGAGTATTCGGTCCTCCAAGTTTGATGAGCTCAAGAGTGAAGAGAGGTATTTCATCATGCGAGACAATGAGACTCCCGATGAGATGTACCAAAGGATCTTGGCTCTTGCAACGGCCTTGACCGGGTTCGGGTGCAAAGACAATGGTGATGACTATGTCAAGTGCATGTTCATTACCTCCATCAACCCAAGAGAACCCCCATGCAGTCTGAGATAATCTGTTCAAGACCAGATTTTGGGAGTATGACCTCAAATGAAGTTCTTTGCGAGTTCACCGCCTTGTCTATCTTGAAGAAGAATGGAGAAGAGACTAGAGCTCGTGTTCTTGCCGGACAAGGAGTTCACAATCTTGCTCTCAAGGCCAAGGTGGTGTCCAAGCAAGGTGAGGGAGAAGAAGAAATATATGAAGAAGAGTGTTGGTCTCCGGAAGATCTCAAGTTTGCACACCATGAACACTTGGCTCTCAATGCAAATGCTTTTTGGGATGCCAACAAGCACAAGACGAAGGGATCCAAGTTCAAGTCTTTTCCAAGGAAGGGTGGTGACCCTAAAGTGAGGCATTGCTACAATTATGGAGGAATCAAGCACTTCATCGCCGAATGTCCTTATGAGAACAAGGACGACAATGAAGGCCGGCTCATCCCCAAGCACCGGTCATCAAAGTTCTACCCATCCAAGAAGCATGGGAACAAGGACAACAAGAAGAAAGGAGAAAGAGTGTTGGTGGTTCATGAGGAGTATGACTCCGGGTCTGATGATGATGACTCCGTAGATGAAGAGAATGGAGAAATGGCTGCCATTGCCATTGTCTCCACTCCACCTACATCCCTCTTCAACTCACAAAATGAGAACGCCATCATCACCACCCACAAGTGTCTTATGTCCAAGGCCTCGGAGGTAACATCATCACCTACTCCTTCATCATCTCATTCCGATTCTATGTCTATGGATGATGTGAGTAGTCTTAAGATTAAGAAAGAACTAGTTTCTTGTGATGAATTTATTGCTAACATGAAGGGGCCAACCAAGATATACGTTGAGACACTAATGTGTGAAATAGGTGATGCCCATGACACTATCAAGAAGTTGGAGGAGTTGGAAAGATTAGGCGCCGATGATATTGGCTCTCTATCAATTGAGCTCGAAGAAGAGCAAAACTTGAGAGTCTCTTTAGAGGAGAAATTGTTGGGACTAGAAGAGTCTCATAATCTAATCTTGTCAAAACTCACTAAAGAACGTGACCATGCTCTTGCTATGGTCAAGTTGCTTAAAAAGGAGAAAGTTGAATTTGACGTTGGTCATAATGATTTTCGTGAGAAGTTTGAGAAGCTTGAAGAAGCCCACAAGGCTTTGGAAAGCAAATTCTCTCATCTCACCAAGATTCGTGAGCAACTTCAAATTCAACTAACTATTGAACAATCTAAAGTCCCACCAATGCAAGTTATTGAAGTTCCTTGTTCTTCTAACTCTATATGTGATCATAGTGATATCATTGAGGAGAACAATAGGTTGAAGGCCGATCTTGCTAAGGGCCTTGCTACTTGCATTCAAGGAGAGAAGAATCTCAATGATCTCTTAAACAATCAAAGAATGTTCAAGGGTAAGGAGGGCCTCGGATTTGTTGCCGAGTCCTCAAAGAAAGGGGATCTTGGTTTGGTGGCCAAGCCCTCAAAGAAGAAGAAGAATAAGAAGAACAAGAAGAAGTCAAAGCCTGCTGGTGCTCCTACTCCTCATGTCCCCTTTGATATTTGTTACACATAGGAGGAGTGGAAGGAGCTGAATGGAAAGAAGAAAATCGAGGCGACCGGAGTCTCCGGGTCAAAGGGTCCAGAGTCTCCGGCTAGTTCATCCAGCCCGGACTCTCCGCTCCCAAAGGCCGGAGTCTCCGGCCCTACTCACAATGATTTTGCAGGAAAATATAACCCTCATTATGTTGTTCTTAGGGATTATTATGGTGATGTCTATGCTAAATATGTTGGTCCCTATGATGGTTACATTGAATATGCTATTTGGGTACCTAAGATTCTTGTGACTAACAAAAGAGGACCCATCCAAAAATGGGGACCTAAAACCAAGAATTGATCTCTTGTAGGACATTGCTTCTGGAGGAGGAAAATGGATTATTGATAGTGGTGCCACAAGCCACATGACCGGAAGCAAAAATATTGTGGAAGATCTAAAGCCAAATACTTCAAATGTCATGGTCTCATATGGTGATAAGTCATCCTCTAAGGTACTTGGTTTCGGTAAGGTGGTGATCACTCCGGACGTGTCCCTAGTGAATGTCATGCTTGTCGAAACCATTGGTTATAATTTACTTTCCGTTCATCAACTTGCTACTATGGGCTATGCCACATATTTTGATGTTGATATTGTGGTCGTCATGTGGAGTAAGTCTCTCAAGGTTGCCTTTGTTGGGTATGTCGAAAATGGCTTGTATGTGGTGGACTTCTCGGAGAAACCCACTACGGCCGCGATATGCCTAATTGCTAAGGCCGACGTGGGATGGCTTTGGCATCGCCGGTTAGCCCACGTCAATATGAGAGCTTTGCAAAATCTCTACACCGGCGGCCACATACTCGGACTAAAGGATGTTTCTTTTGCCAAAGATCGTGTTTGTAGGGCATGTATTGAAGGGAAGATGCATGAAACAAGCCATCCGAGCAGGACTATTATCTCTTCCAAGAGGTGCTTGGAGCTCCTTCACATGGATCTCTTTGGACCTCCCACTTATGCAAGTCTTGGTGGCAAGAAGTATTGCTTGGTGATTGTCGATGACTATTCAAGATACACTTGGGTTTATTTCTTTGAGTTCAAGAGTGAGACCCAACAAACCGTCAAAGACTTTGCCACCGAAGTTGAGCGTCAATTCAATACCACCATATTGACTATAAGAAGTGACAATGGCACCGAGTTCAAGAACTACTCCCTAAATGAGTTTCTTAGTGATGCGGGTATCAAACATCAATATTCCGCTGCATATACCCCGCAACAAAATGGAGTTGCCGAGAGGAAGAACCGGACTCTTATGGATGCGGCAAGAACTATGTTGGCAGAGTTCAAGTCTCCATACAACTTTTGGGCCGAAGCTATTAATACCGCATGCCATGCCACCAACCGGCTTTTATCTCCGCAAGAACTTGAACAAGACTCCCTATGAAATACTTACCGGGCAAAAGCCCAACATCATGTACTTCCGGGTATTTGGTTGTAAGTGCTTCTATCTCAAGAAAGGTGTTCGTTTGTCAAAATTTGATTCTAAAGCTATAGAGGGTATCTTTGTTGGTTACTCCACGGACTCACATTCCTATAGGATCTATAGCAAGTCTACCGGGCATGTTATAGAGACTTGTAATGTAAGGTTCGATGAAGATAATGGTTCCTTTGTGGGACAAAGTGGTGTTCGTGATGTAGGTGACGAAATTCCTCCCCAAGCCATAAGAAGAATGGGTGTCGGATTCTTCCGGCCCATTGAGGGACACCTTTTGGCCGAAGGAGAAGGACAATGCTCTACACAAGTGGAGCCTTCACTTGCTGAGCACCCACAGGACATTGACCAAAGACAAGCTGCGCACCCTCAACCTCAAGATCATCCCACCGAGCAATCTTGCCCGGAGTCTCCGGTCCCTGCAGTCCGGACTCTCCGGTTTGGATACCGGAGTCTCCGGGGGTGATCAAGGCCTTGATGAAGATCCTTCGGAATTCCGTGGCTATGGGCCACTTGATGATCAAGGCAATCCAACTGGTCAAGGCGAGGACCAGAACAGCGATCATGAAGATGATCAAGTAGTCTCTCAAGAATCTCCTCTTGAGGCTCGCACTAGCCGTGAGAAGAAGCTTGAGTCCATTCTTCGACGAAGAAGCATATCCTTGGAAAATGTTGTTGGGAGTGTTCGTAAAGGTGTCTCCACAAGGAGGCAACTTTCTAACTTTAGCTCTCATCATGCTTTTGTCTCTTGTGTAGAACCCAAGAAAGTTTATGAGGCGCTTGAGGATCCGGATTGGCTTGATGCCATGCATGATGAACTCAATAACTTCGAGCGCAACAAAGTTTGGACTCTAGTAGAAAGACCCAAAGATTGCCGTAATGTCATTGGGACCAAGTGGATCTTCAAGAACAAGCAAGATGCAAATGGCATTGTCATTCGTAACAAGGCAAGATTGGTGGCTCAAGGTTTTTCCCAAGTTGAGGGTGTTGACTTTGGTGAAACTTTCGCTCCCGTTGCCCGTCTTGAATCCATTCGCATCTTACTTGCATATGCATCTCATCATAACTTTAAACTTCAACAAATGGATGTTAAAAGTGCATTTCTCAATGGTCACTTAAATGAATTGGTTTTTGTGAAGCAACCCCCGGGCTTCGAAAACCCTAAGTTTCCTAAACACGTTTACAAACTTGATAAGGCGCTCTATGGCCTCAAACAAGCCCCACGTGCGTGGTACGAGCACCTTAAAGAGTTGTTGGTTGATCGTGGTTTTGAAATTGGGGTGATTGATCCCACTCTTTTTACTAAGAAGGTCAATGGGGAGCTTTTCATTTGCCAATTATATGTTGATGATATTATATTTGGTTCTACTAACAAAGCTTTCAATGATGAGTTTGCTAAGCTCATGACCGACAAGTTTGAGATGTCTATGATGGGGGAGTTAGAGTTCTTCCTTGGATTTGAAGTCAAACAATTGAAGGGAGGGACTTTTGTGAACCAAGCCAAATATACCCAAGACATGCTCAAGAGGTTCGAGATGATAGGAGTCAAAGGTGCAAAGACTCCCATGCCAACAAAGGTTAATCTTGATCTCGATCCTAATGGTAAAGAAGTGGATCAAAAACTCTATAGATCTATGATTGGTTCCTTGCTTTACCTTTGTGCATCTAGACCGGACATTATGTTAAGTGTGGGAGTTTGTGCACGTTTTCAAGCCGCACCAAAAGAAAGCCACTTAGTGATGGTCAAGAGAATCTTTCAATATTTAGTGAATACCCCTAACTTTGGTCTTTGGTATCCAAAGGGAGCAAGTTTTGATCTTGTGGGTTACTTGGATTCGGATTGGGCGGGAGACAAAGTGGAACGGAAATCAACCTCCGGGGCTTGCCAATTTCTTGGTAGGTCTTTGGTGTGTTGGTCTTCTAAGAAACAAAATTGTGTGTCTCTCTCTACCATCGAAGCCGAATATGTAGCCGCGGCAAGTTGTTGTGCACAACTCTTATGGATGAGGCAAACTTTGAAGGATTACGGTGTCATTTTTGACAAAGTGCCTCTTTTATGTGATAATGAAAGTGCAATCAAGATCGCTCACAACCCGGTGCAACACAACAAGACGAAGCATATTGAGATTCATCATCATTTCATTCGGGATCATGTCAACCGTGGAGATATTGATCTATCTTATGTTGGCACTAATGAGCAACTTGCCGATATATTCACGAAACCTCTTGATGAAGCAAGATTCCGGGAATTGAGGCATGAACTAAATATCATTGATTCAAGCAATGTGGCTTGAGCTAGGTGCATTTACTCCCATACTCTAACTTGTGTGTTGTTCTAGATGTGGGCATGGAAATAGGGGGAGTGCGGTCCTAATTGATTGGGCTATCCCTCCCCCCATAATGCCAATAGTAAGCGTATTGTTCTATCTTGTCATTTGTGACATTTTTTTGAGCTTAATCTATGAGTCTAGGTTTTGGGCCCAAGATATATCTTCGCGGTG
Source organism: Dactylis glomerata (assembly GCA_007115705.1). NCBI lineage: Eukaryota > Viridiplantae > Streptophyta > Magnoliopsida > Poales > Poaceae > Dactylis > Dactylis glomerata. The sequence continues at coordinate 843,888 of QXEO01001013.1, forward strand.
CCATACCTATATACTCATACATGGTGGCCTTTGGCCACCGACCTCCCTAGTGGAGGAGTTTCCCATTTGGGTTTATTGTCTTATTCTTTCTCTATGGGAACATGCTCATGTTTGGTCTCATTTGGGTTTATTTGCATGTTTGCAAACATGAGCATTTTGTACCACACAGTGTCTTTGTTTCCATCCCAAGCCTATCTCATCCTCAAACATGCTGAATCTCTCTAAATGACATGTCCTGTTACATCATAAATGCTGATCTTGTCAAGGGGCCCGGAGACTCCGGTGGGCCGGAGACTCCGGGGTAAGTACCGGAGACTCCGGCCGGGCAGTTTCGATTTCAATAACTAGGGCACGGGGTGGGGAAGAATGGTTCATTCTTCCCCATCCACCCCCATGCCCCTGCTCTTCCTCTGCTGCCCCGCTTGCCATAGATCGCCCCCTGGAGCCTCTCCAAGATCTGGGATCCACTGTGCCACCGGCAAATCAAGTTCTTGCAGGTGTGGGATCATTCCCACCAATTGTTTTTGTGCCATGGACTCCGGTAAACTTGCCCTCCATCTCCTCCATCTAGTTCTCTCTAGATCTATGAGATGTGCATGTTTCCCTTAGTTTGCTATGGTAAACTACCTTCTTGTGGCTATCTATCATCTTCCTAGCAACTTTATTGTGATTTTTGCACTCGATTTGTTCAAATGTGGTCTCCTAGGCTCGGGATCCTGGGTCCAACTGGAGACTCCGGCCCTTGTGGCCGGAGACTCCGGACTGGACACAAAGTCTCCGGTTTCGGCCGGAGACTCCGGCCCTAGTCCCTGGAGACTCCGGCTTGATCAACCTGGGTGTATCAATCACAGCATAGTTGCTACTTTTTTTGGCTCAAGGACATGTCACCTCAACCTTGCTTTCTTCCTCACTCATTCACAGGTGCAGGTGGTTCTCGGAAACCGGCCGCTCACAACAAGGACAAGTTGGTTGTCAATCCCGCCACAGGTGCTCTTGCTCAGAAGTCTGTCATTGCTCAGCAAGCTAGGGATGCCAAGAAACTCAAGTCTAGGATGGCTGAGGAGGAACGTGCCGAGGCAGCTAAGAAGGTCAAGTTCCATAGCCTTGTGACTTTGGAAGGGTTGTCATCCTCAGAATATGTTGAGATGAGGAAGAGGAACATGTATGCTCTCCCGCGCAACTCTCGTGACCGTTGTTTTGCCCGTAGAGCACAAGAGCTGATTATGAAAGAGTTATATGCTTCTCTCAAGAAGTATCTGGTTTGTCCTCAGACGGTCATGGACTTCTCCCATTTTGCCAAGTACAGTGCATATTTCGCAGAGGCCGTGTGGATCACTCGCAAGCTTGGGCTCCATGCACTCATGAAGATTCAAGAGCCTTACAACATCACCTTGGTCCATCAGTTCTTTGCTACTTTGGTATTTGGGGATGGTGAGGAGATCCCCATGACTTGGATGACCGGAGATGAGGTTTGTCACTCCAACTTCATAGACTTTGCTGCTCTCCTTAGTTATGAGTTTCGTGGTGCTACTACTCCTAGTGGCATGAGGATGCATGTGGACGGTGAGTACTATGAGAAGAAGAAACTTGCTCCTCTCTACACCGGGGATGATAAGAAGATTATCATTGGAGGCACCCTTGGGCTATCCAAACGGTCCAACATTTTGCTCCGCATATTCCGGGCCTCCATTGCCCCTCAAGCCGGTAACTTTGATGCTATTTGTGGGGCCTTAGTGAACCTCTTGGCCTACTCACATGAAGTCTATTGCAAAGGGGAGACCGCACATGTTGAGCCACTTGATGTGATGGATTTTATTCACAAGGAAATCAATGATTGCATTGTCAACAAGAAGACTCCTCTCTATGCCCCTTTTGTCATGAAGCTCATTCGTGCTCAAAATCTCAACCATCCTCTTCTCAAGGCAAACCTTGTAAATCACAAGATTGTGAAGCTTCAACGCAAGGAACCCACCGGTCACTCCAAGGAACCATTTGCTCCGGTGAGAGGTGAAGATGATGATGCCTTTGCCGAAGGGGTTTCAACTAGAAGGGGCCCAAGGATGAAGCATGCTAGCAATGCCGGCTCAAGCTCCACCAATGAGTTTGGGCAAGAATTCAAGAAGCTCACTTGGTTCCAAAGGTATGTGCTATGCATGAATGTGGACATCCGTCACAAGCAATATGAGGGCTACATCACTCAAAAGCACCTGAATGACAATCAACATGCTCTTCACAAGGCATTTCGGGCTTCTCAACCGGGCTATGTGGAATCACCTCCTTCCTCTTCATCATCCGGCACTCACTCCTATGGCAAGTGGAGCAAGGGTCTGACCGACTAGCAAGCCTTTGAGGAGGTCACCTCTGGCACCTCCAATGTGCGTCATGGCAAGAAGCCCATGGCTTCTGATGATATTGAAGAAGGGGATGAGGACTTCGATGCCGGTTCCGAGGACGAGCCCGAGGATGAAGACGATGAGTGATCTCATGGGCATGTAGAATCGCTCTTTTCCCTTTTTGGTGTCTCGATGTCAAAGGGGGAGAAGTAGCTCTACTAGGGTGTCTTCGTGGGATTTGCCATGGGATGGGTTTGTTTGGATTTGCCTTTCACTTGCTTTGGTGGTCGAGACACAACTTCATGGACTTTCATGTTGTGTCTCATTTATCTTAGTGTTGAACTCTCGTTTGTGTGGTACGGTATTATTGTGAGACCTAAGTTCCTCTATTGCTAGTAAGACTATTATTAGTGTGTGCTATCTTGTTTAGTCTTCCTTATATGCTTGTGGTTAGTCTCATATATTATTACTTGCTCTTGGTATAATTGTGAAATATATAGGGGGAGTGATGATCCTTACTTGTGTGGACTCATGTTCAAATGTAAATGGTGTTGTGCACACAAGTAGGGGGAGCTTTGGGGATTTGCCATGGGATGGGTTTGTTTGGATTTGCCTTTCACTTGCTTTGGTGGTCGAGACACAACTTCATGGACTTTCATGTTGTGTCTCATTTATCTTAGTGTTGAACTCTCGTTTGTGTGGTACGGTATTATTGTGAGACCTAAGTTCCTCTATTGCTAGTAAGACTATTATTAGTGTGTGCTATCTTGTTTAGTCTTCCTTCTATGCTTGTGGTTAGTCTCATATATTATTACTTGCTCTTGGTATAATTGTGAAATATATAGGGGGAGTGATGATCCTTACTTGTGTGGACTCATGTTCAAATGTAAATGGTGTTGTGCACACAAGTAGGGGGAGCTTTGGGGATTTGCCATGGGATGGGTTTGTTTGGATTTGCCTTTCACTTGCTTTGGTGGTTGAGACACAACTTCATGGACTTTCATGTTGTGTCTCATTTATCTTAGTGTTGAACTCTCGTTTGTGTGGTACGGTATTATTGTGAGACCTAAGTTCCTCTATTGCTAGTAAGACTATTATTAGTGTGTGCTATCTTGTTTAGTCTTCCTTCTATGCTTGTGGTTAGTCTCATATATTATTACTTGCTCTTGGTATAATTGTGAAATATATAGGGGGAGTGATGATCCTTACTTGTGTGGACTCATGTTCAAATGTAAATGGTGTTGTGCACAAAAGTAGGGGGAGCTTTGGCTATATATTTTATTTTATCGTGCTTATATCTTGCAAATCCGTATGTTGTCATCAAACACCAAAAAGGGGGAGATTGAAAGAGCATTTCCCTAATAAATATATTTTGGTGTTTGCTAACAACATTTCGTGAATTAACCTTGCTATTAAAGTTCTGCAGATTTTCTAGGTTGATTCAGGATCTCGCGGATGTGCACCCCAAAAAAGGAAGAAAAGATCGGAGCCCGTAGTCCAGTAGTGGAGTTAGGGCTTAGTTGTCTTATAGGGTGCTTCACGAAGGTGGAATTTGTGGAGAGGGGATCCACGAAGTGCTGCTGTTGCTTCTTCTAGGGCGGAGACTCCGGCCCTGGTGGCCGGAGACTCCGGCCTAGGGGACTCGCCCAGGCAATCCTCAAAGTCGGACAATTCAGATGCCCTCCCGGAGTTGGGCCGGAGACTTTCTATCTCTGGCCGGAGACTACGGGTCGGCAGGCTGAGGCCGGAGACTCTGGTCCCCAGGGCCCGGAGACTCCGGTCTGTGTGGCTGGTCGTGGGTTGCGAATTGGCTCGGACGATTCAGATGCCAGGCCGGAGTTGGGCCAGAGACTTTTGTCTCTGGCCAGAGACTCCGGCCCTGGAATCACTTAGGGCGGAGACTCCGGCCCTCCTGGCCGGAGACTCTGGCCCTAGTCGTCCAGCAATGGCTACATTTCATGGAGGACTATATAAAGCCTTCTTCTACCTCTAGAAGAGGCTGCGGCTTCCACTCTCTCTCCTCCATTGTTGCTAAGCTTCAAAGCACTAGATCTCTCTCCCTAGCCAATAGAACTCAAAGCCCTTTTGGGATTTGAGGGAGAAGACCTAGATCTACACTTCCACCAAGGCGATTTGATTTCCCCCCTCGTTTTGTTGAGGGGCTTGTAACTCGTGTGTTCATCGGATTCCTAGCTGGAAGAAGCCGTCCTCCAAGCTTAACTTTGTGTTTAAGAGCTTGGTGGGCCTATTGGGAGCCTCCAATTGAGTTGTGGAGCTCGCCCCAATACTTTGCGTAAAGGTCTCGTGCCGCCTTCAAGGGCATCGCTTAGTGGAGCGTGAACTCGCCTTTGTGGCTTGTTCACCGGAGAATAGGGTGAGTCTTTGTGGCGTTGGTGGCCTTTGTGGCGCCACACCTCTCCAACATAGACGTACTTCCCGTAACAAGGAAGAAACTACGGGAATAAATCCTTGTGTCTTCGTGTCTCCATTGCGGTTACCTCTATCCTTTACTTGTACCTTTACCTATATTGTTATTGCTAGCTTGCTTGTCACTCTAGGTAAATTCACTTAGTAGCACATCTAGAGAATTTACCTTCTTGTCTAGCCTTAACTTGAAAAGAAGTAAAAATTTGGGTAGCTCCTATTCACCCCCCCTCTAGTCGCTCATACGATCCTTTCACCGCCAAATTTGCTTTTTGCCTGTCTTTCTTTGGAGTACCCTGCTTGTTTGGGCACTTCCATTCCTTAGCAGATGGGGCCGGAGGCGGCGTGCCCGACCTGGGAGCACATGCCTTCTCCTCCTAAAAAAATTAGACTCTTCTGAGCACCCTTGCCAACCCCTTCGATCACCCCACCCCTCCTTCCACTCTAGCCTAAGGGGGGAGACGATTGAGTTCCATTCTTCGCTGGGCTAACCTCTGTCAATTTATCCTTAGCCGAACATTGATTGCAATTTTCCAACATCAAGCCTTCACTGCCACGACCAAGACCACCGTTCGGGGCAACTCCTGGTCTGCCGCACCCAGCACGTCCACGGCAAGCATCATGCTCACCTCCCCATCCTAAACCTCTCCATCCCATGTGGCCTCTTCCACGGCCCGTGCCGGCATCGTTCTCTCGACGTGGAGCTCTAGGCGCCTGATCACCCGAGTTCATGAGTTAAGCGCGGTTCCATGCAGTATCAGCTAGCAGCCATTTGCCAAAGCCTTCTTTGAAAGGAATATGCCAGAGAGGCAATGATAAAGTTGTTATTATATTATTCCGTGTTCATAATAGATGTTTATTTCTCATGCTAGAATTGTATTAATCGGAAACATTAATACTTGTGTGATTAATAAACTAAAAGGGTTCCTACTAAAGCCTCTCTTTTATACTAGTTCATTGATTAACTGATGATCAAGGTTTCCTGATCATGAACATTCGATGTTGTTAATAACGGGGTCATATCATTAGAAGAATGATGTGATGAACACTCACACCCATAGTACGAATAGCAATACGATCAAGTCATCAAGTTCTTTGCTATATCAAACTCATACGAAATAGTTCTAATCCTCAGACCATGAGATCATGTTAATCACTGATACCGGAAGAGTGCTTTGATGATATCAAACGTCACGCCGTCACAGGGTGATTATAAAGGTTGATTTGGGTATTCTGAAAGTATTAGTTGAGGCTCATGGATCAAGAGTGGAATTTGTCCGACCCGATGACGGGAAGATATTCTCTGGGCCCTTCTCGGTGATATTGCATTAGAATCGCCTGCAAGCATGTGACTAGGTCACAGGAATGCATTATCACGGAACGAGTAAAGAGACTTGTCGGGAACGAGATCGAACTAGGTATGGTTGATACCAAATGATCGGATCTCGGACAAGTAATAATATCGCGAGACAAAAGGAATTAACTATGTTCGTTACTGGTTCACACAATCACTAGTTCATCGTTGAGTAAGTGGGAGTCATCATGGATTTCCAGATCCCGCTGTTGATTATTGATCAGAGAGGAGTCTCGATCATGTCCACGTTATTCACGAACCGTAGGGTGACACACTTAAGGTTTGCCGTCGTTTTTGAGTGGATATGATACTCCGATTGAATTACAGGACAACATGAGGGTTATTTCAGAAAAGCACCGAAACTGTTTCGGATATCGAAATAACTCAAGGGTGTATTTGTTAATTGAATGAATTAACAAATATTAAAGAAATAAAAATGTTTTATTAAATCAATAAGTGTGAATTTTAATTAGCATGAATGTCTTGCATTAAAATGGGGGTTACCTCATGTTGATGAGGGGGTTACCACCATGAAGGGAATGAAGAGGGAGGCTACCACCATGATGAGGAGGAGGAGCACCTCCTTGGGGCCGGCGCACCCCCCTTGGGGGCTGCCCCCTCCTCCCCTATAAAACCCCCTCCCTCTCCTCCTTGTCTCACACTTCTTGATCCTCTCCTCCCTCGCATAGTTGCTGCCGAATTTCTGTCTTTGCTTAGCAAAGCTCTGCCAGAATTGTATTTCGTAGTTCATACACTTGGAGAAGTGTGTGGTAGAGTGTTCGGCGGATCCCTTCTTCCGCTGCCCCGCTAGATCGAGGGCGTGGAGGAGTCGACGTCGAGCTGTACATGTGACCGAGCACGGGGGCGCTGCCACTTGTGGCGCCGTGTACACGATCTTGTGATCGTCAAGTGAACCACTACGTCGACTACGTCAAGTGAACAACTACGTTGACTACGTGCGTCTACATCGACTCTCCATCGTCAACGTTTGTGCGGGAACGTAATCCCCGCTTACAGTCATCGAGGGTTAGTCTCCGTTGCTACCACCTCGTAGAGTATCTTGGCTAGTTTATGTGTTCTTGCGTAGGAATTTTTTTTGTTTTCTATGCTACGAACCCATCAGTGGTATCAGAGCCATATCTATGCGTAGTTGGTATGCACGGCTAGAACACATGTGGATGTGGGCGTTGATGATCATGTTATTGCAATTTTTTATATTTTGGATCATAGTGGCATAGTGGGATTGAAGCTGTCCGAGACTAACCTTACGTGACCGCGTTCACGAGACTTGTCCCACACTTGACATGCTTCGGCATATGTGGCTTTGCGGGTGTACGTTTCTCCCACTATAGTTATGATCTATTTTATAAATAGTTGTTAATAATATTTTTTATCACCATTGTGGTTTCATGTTCGTAGGTAAGAACGGTTCTTCCTAGAAAGCCCCAAACCACGTAAAATATGCAAGACAAATTAGAAACGTCTAACTTGTTTTTGCAGGGCATGTGATATGATATGGTTAAATTGTTTATGTTACAAATTGTATGCGATGATCCTTTTTGTAAGTTATAAACAACCGGCAGGAGCCATATGGTTGTCTTTACATTTAAATGGCCTGCGTGCCGAATATATATATCCAAGTGATATATTGTAATGGAGGAAGACAACCAAGGTGGCGCGCCATGGACCTTTGTGCTACGCCGGTGGAATGATGGAGATCATACCATGACGCACAAGATGGAGATCGAATGAGTGAAGGACCATATCATATCACATTATATATGCATGTGATGTTTATCCTTTTATGCATCTTATTCTGCTTAGATTTGATCGCGCGGTAGCATTATAAGATGATCCCTCTCACATAAATATCAATATAAAAATGTGTTCTCCCATAACATGCACCGTCAAGAAAGTTCATCGTTTTGAGACACCTCGTGATGATCGGGTGTGATAGACTCTACGTTCACATACGACGGGTGTAAGACAGTTTTACACACGTAAATGTTATGGTTCTACTTAGCGAGCCTAGCATGTACATACATGGCCTCGGAACACGAACCGAAAGGTTAAGCATGAGTCATATGGTTGATATGATGAACATGGTGATGTTCGTCTTTGAAACTATACCGTTGCACGTGATGATCGGTTGCGGTATAGTGGATTTGGTTCGTGTAGTCACTTAAGAAAACTAGGAGGGATGTTGTTTTTAAGTGGGAGTTCACGTAGAATTTGATTTAACCTGAACTCATTCTATTATGAACTTAGTCTAAATTAACTTTGCAAATAATTTGTAGATCATGGCACCACCTGCTCTTAATTTCAATGCGTTCATGGAGAAAGAAAAACTAGCCACCAACGGTAGTAACTTCACCAACTGGGCACTTAACTTGAGGATCCTCCTCAATGCCTCTCAAAAGGGCTATATGCTTGAGGCACCGCTAGGTAACCCGCCTGCAGAAGATGCTCCCGATGAAGAGAAAAATGTTTTTCTGACTCGTAAGAAGGACCACAGTTTAGTTCATTGCGGCATACTGTATAGACTTGAGCCGGAGCTGCGAAAACGTTTCGAGAACAGCAACGCTTATGATACAATGGGAGAGTTGAAACTGATCTTCGACTCCCATACTGCCGTAGAGAGTTATGATGCTTCAGAAAAGTTCTTTAGCTGCATGATGGAAGAGAACAGCTCCGTTAGTGAGCACGTACTCAAAATGTCTGGGTACGCCGATAAGCTCATCTCTTTGGGAATAATGATTCCCAATGAGTTGGGAATACATCGGGTTCTCCAATCTCTCCCACCTGGCTTCAAGGTCTTTGTGATGAACTACAACATGCAGGGCATGAGGAAGTCTCTCCCTGAGCTTCTCTCAATGCTTAAGACTGCAGAAGTGGAGATCAAAAAGGAACATCAAGTGTTGATGGTCAATAAGACCACTAGTTTCAGAAAAGGTAAAAAGGATAATAAGTCCAAGGGTAGAAACAAGAAGGATGGCAAATCTGTTGCCGGTTCCGAGAGGAAACCCAAGGCTGGTCCTAAACCTGAAACTGAGTGCTTCTACTGCAAGGAAACAGGGCACTGGAAGCGCAACTGCCCAAAGTATCTGGCGGATAAGAAGAACGGGAAGATTAACAAAGGTATATATTATATACATGTTATTGATGTGTACCTTACTAGTAGTCGCAATAGCACCTGGGTATTTGATACTGGTTCGGTTGCTCACATATGTAACTCGAAACAGGGGCTAAAGAATAAGCGACAACTTGCGAATGATGAGGTCACGATGTGCGTCGGCAATGGATCAAAAGTTGATGTGATCGCCGTCGGGACGCTGCCTCTACATTTACCATCTGGATTAGTTTTAAACCTAAATAAATGTTATTTGGTGCCTGCGTTGAGCATCAACATTATATCCGGATCTTGTTTAATGCGAGACAATTATTCATTCCAGTCTGAGAACAATGGTTGTTCGATTTATATGAATAATATCTTTTATGGACATGCACCTAAGAAGAAAGGTTTATTTCTTTTGAATCTTGATAGTGATGAAACACATATTCATAATGTGAATGCCAAAAGAATTAAGTTAAATGATGATATAGCCGCATACATGTGGCACTGCTGTTTAGGTCATATTGGTGTTAAACGCATGAAGAAGCTTCATTCGGATGGACTTCTGGAATCACTTGATTATGAATCATTTGAGACATGCGAGCCATGTCTTATGGGCAAGATGACTAGAACGCCGTTTTCTGGTTCAATGGAATAGGCGACAGACTTATTGGAAATCATACATACCGATGTATGTGGACCTATGAGTGTGCCGGCGCGTGGTGGATATCGTTATTTTGTTACTTTCACTGATGACTTAAGTAGATATGGGTATATTTACTTAATGAAACACAAGTCTGAAACGTTTGAAAAGTTCAAAGAATTTCAGAGTGAAGTAAAAAATCATCGTAACAGAAAGATTAAATTTCTACGATCTGATCGTGTAGGAGAATATCTTAGTTACGAGTTTGGCGCACATATGAGAGAATGTGGAATAGTTTCACAACTCACTCCCGCTGGAACGCCACAACGAAATGGTGTATCCGAACGTTGTAACCGTACCTTATTGGATATGGTTCGGTCTATGATGTCTCTTACCGATCTGCCACTATCTTTTTGGGGTTATGCGCTAGAAACAGCTGCTTTCACTTTAAATAGGGCTCCATCTAAATCCGTTGAAACGACACCGTATGAATTATGGTTTTGAAACAAACCTAAGCTGTCATTTCTAAAAGTTTGGGGATGCGATGTTTATGTGAAGAAACTTCAGCCTGATAAACTCGAACCCAAAGCGGAAAAATGCGTCTTCATAGGATACCCTAAAGAAACAATTGGGTACACCTTCTATCACAGAACCGAAGGCAAAGTGTTTGTTGCTAAGAACGGATCCTTTTTGGAGAAGGAGTTTCTCTCGAAAGGTGTGAATAGTAGGAAGGTAGAACTCGATGAGGTTATTGAACCTCCTCTTCATGAATTGGCGAGTGGCACAGCGCCGGAAACCGTTCCGGTGGTGACTTCACCAAATGAAGTGGGAGCTAATGATGAAGATCATGAAACTCCAAAAGAGGATGCTACCGAACCTCGCAGGTCAACAAGAACACGTGCCACTCCTAAATGGTACGGTGATCTTATCGTAAATGCCAATGTTGAGAACGATGATCCTGCGACGTATGATGAAGCAATGATGAGCCCAGATTCCAACAAATGGCATGAAGCCATGAAATCCGAAATTGAATCCATGTATGAAAACCAAGTATGGACTTTGGTGGAACTTCCCAATGACCGAAAGGCCGTTGAGAATAAATGGATTTTCAAGAAGAAAACAGACGCTGATGGTAATGTGACCGTCTATAAAGCACGACTTGTCGCAAAGGTTTCCGACAAATTCAAGGAATTGACTACGATGAGACTTTCTCACCCGTAGCGATGCTAAAGTCTGTTAGGATTATGTTAGCAATTGCTGCATTTTTCGATTATGAAATTTGGCAGATGGATGTGAAAACCGCGTTCCTTAATGGTAACATTGAGGAAGAGTTGTACATGGTACAGCCCAAGGGTTTTGTTGATCCTAAGGATGCTGACAAGGTATGCAAACTTCAGCGATCCATCTATGGACTGAAGCAAGCATCCCGGAGTTGAAATCTCCGTTTTGACAAAGTTATCAAAGGGTTTGGATTTGTCAAAACTTATGGAGAAACTTGTATTTACAAGAAAGTGAGTGGGAGCTCTGTAGCATTTCTAATATTATATGTGGATGACATATTGCTGATTGGAAATGATACGGAACTTTTGAAGAGCGTAAAAGATTACTTAAACAGTAAGTTTTTGATGAAAGACCTTGGTGAAGCGGCGTATATTTTAGGCATCAAAATCTATAGAGATAGATCAAGACGCTTAATTGGGCTATCACAAAGTACATACCTTGACAAGATTCTAAAGAGGTTTAGAATGGAGGATAGTAAGAAAGGGTTCTTACCTATGTTGCAAGGAAAGATCTTGAGTAAGAGTCAAGGTCCGGCTACAGCTGAAGATAGAGAAGAGATGAATAAGATTCCCTATGCCTCTGCCATAGGCTCTATCATGTATGCCATGTTATGTACAAGACCAGATGTGGCACATGCTATTAGTTTGACTAGTAGGTACCAATCTGATCCAGGTTTGGAACACTGGACGGCGGTCAAGAATATCCTTAAGTACTTATGAAGGACTAAGGATATGTTTCTCGTATATGGCGGTGAAGAAGAGCTCATCGCAAGTTGTTACGTCGATGCTAGCTTCGCACTAATCCGGATGACTCTAAGTCTCAATCCGGGTACGTATTTGTTATGAATGGAGGAGCAGTAAGCTGGAGGAGTTCCAAGCATAGCGTGGTGGCGAGATCAACAACAGAGGCGGAATACATTGCTGCTTCAGAAGTGGCGGAGGAAGCAGTTTGGATGAAGGAGTTCATATCCGAACTGGGTGTGGTTCCAAGTGCATTGGATCCAATGGTTATCTATTGCGACAACAATGGTGCCATAACCAATACTCAGGAGCCAAGGTCTCACAAGAAATTCAAGCATGTAAAGCGCCGATTTCACTCCAGCCGTGAGCATGTCATGGATGGTGATGTAAAGATTTGCAAAGTACACACGGATCTGAATGTGGCAGATCCGCTGACTAAAGCTCTCCCCAAGGCAAAACATGATCAGCACCAGAACTCAATGGGTGTTAGATTCATCACTATGTAATCTAGATTATTGACTCTAGTGCAAGTGGGAGACTGAAAGGAATATGCCCGAGAGGCAATGATAAAGTTGTTATTATATTATTCCGTGTTCATAATAGATGTTTATTTCTCATGCTAGAATTGTATTAATTGGAAACATTAATAGTTGTGTGATTAATAAACTAAAAGGGTTCCTAGTAAAGCCTCTCTTTTATACTAGTTCGTTGATTAACTAATGATCAAGGTTTCCTGATCATGAACATTGGATGTTGTTAATAACGGGGTCATATCATTAGAAGAATGATGTGATGAACACTCACACCCATAGTACGAATAGCAATATGATCAAGTTATCAAGTTCTTTGCTATATCAAACTCATACGAAATAGTTCTAATCCTCAGACCATGAGATCATGTTAATCACTGATACCGGAAGAGTGCTTTGATGATATCAAACGTCACACCGTCACAGGGTGATTATAAAGGTTGATTTGGGTATTCTAAAAGTATTAGTTGAGGCGCATGGATCAAGAGTGGAATTTGTCCGACCCGATGATGGGAAGATATTCTCTGGGCCCTTCTCGGTGATATTGCATTAGAATCGCTTGCAAGCATATGATTAGGTCACAGGAATGCATTATCACGGAACGAGTAAAGAGACTTGTCGGGAACGAGATCGAACTAGGTATGGTTGATACCAAATGATCGGATCTCGGACAAGTAATAATATCGCGAGACAAAAGGAATTAACTATGTTCGTTACTGGTTCACACGATCACTAGTTCATCGTTGAGTAAGTGGGAGTCATCATGGATTTCCAGATCCCGCTGTTGGTTATTGATCGGAGAGGAGTCTCGATCATGTCCACGTTATTCACGAACTGTAGGGTGACACACTTAAGGTTCGCCGTCGTTTTTGAGTGGATACGATACTCCGATTGAATTACAGGACAACATGAGGGTTATTTCAGAAAAGCACCAAAACTGTTTCGGATATCGAAATAACTCAAGGGTGTATTTGTTAATGTTTGTTAATTGAATGAATTAACAAATATTAAAGAAATAAAAATGTTTTATTAAATCAATAAGTGTGAATTTTAATTAGCATGAATGTCATGCATTAAAATGGGGGTTACCTCATGTTGATGAGGGGGTTACCACCATGAAGGGAATGAAGAGGGAGGTTACCACCATGATGAGGAGGAGGAGCACTTCCTTGGGGCCGGCGCACCCCCCTTGGGGGCTGCCCCCTTCTCCCCTATAAAACTCCCTCCCTCTCCTCCTTGTCTCACACTTCTTGATCCTTCCCTCCCTCGCATAGTTGCTGCCCAATTTCCGTCTTTGCTTAGCGAAGCTCTGCCGGAATTGTAGTTCGTAGTTCATACACTTGGAGAAGTGTGTGGTAGAGTGTCCGGCGGATCCCTTCTTCCGCTGCCCCGCTGGACCGAGGGCGTGGAGGAGTCGACGTCGAGCTGTACGTGTGACCGAGCACGGGGGCGCTGCCACTTGTGGCGCCGTGTACACGATCTTGTGATCGTCAAGTGAACCACTACGTCGACTCACTAGTGGAAAACAGGGCTTCAGTCCCGGTTGCGCAACCGGGACTAACCAACCGGGACTAGAGCCCAATCTTTAGTCCCGGTTGCTATACGAACCGGGACTAAAGAGAGACCACGTGGCAGGGGCTGGGTGCTCGTGGGCGTAGGACCTTTAGTCCCGGTTCGTGTTACGAACCGGGACTAAAGTGTCCACATATGGCAGCCTCTGCTGCTTCTTTATTTTTCTGGATTTCAATTGTTATTTAGGGGTTTAGGGTTTAGGGTATATTTGTATTTTGCTCCATTCAATTGTTTGATTCATTTCAAACAAGTTTTCTTATATACTTATTCATACAGCATTACAACATAATATATAAACCGATACATATATATAATATATTTGGTTCACCGAGCATATACATGCATACAAGTATATATACAACTTATTCACACACATAATATCACGACTTGTGTTTAATTATAAACATTGTCTAATCGAAACTGACATGAAATTCACCCTTTGGGTTAATGACATGTTCAAGCAAAAATCTGGCTATTTCCTCTTGAATTCCTACTATGCGTTCAGTCGGTGAGAGCTGATTCCGCTTTGCTTCGAACTACGAAGAAGAAGAACAATATGAATATGAATCATCATAACAAAATTGATGCCAATAAAATGAATTTGTCAGTATATTGTTTACTTACTGTTTGAAAATCAATTCCTTCAGTGACCTGAGCACGAAGGTTCTCGCAAGCGTAGTATGCACATAGATTAGTCCCCGAAGGCTGCCTCGCACACTTTATGAGAATAGATTTTAGTCAGTGACATATCAAGATTGATATACTTAATGGTATTTGAAACTAGAATTAAAGGGATGTGTGGACCTAGCTCGTACGACTTACCTCGATCTGACGGTAAATCAGCTCATTTTTCCATTCACCTTTAACTGTGCGTATAAACCGTTTCCAAACACTGCCGAGCAAACAAAATGAATAGATGAGTTATAGATGAACGAAAGAGACCGATATAATGCCGTAATGATTGAAATTACCTATCCATGACATCAATGATGCTTTGGTATTCATTAAGTGGTTTATTCATCGAGTCAAAGATTTGAACCTTTCCATACTCAGGTTCAATCTTTAGCAAAATCCAGTGGTAACTGCGTGCAAGTTTAATTATATAAGTTAATAAACTCATCAATTACACTTATAACATCGAGTAAGGAAAAGTAACTGTGTGTAAGATAGTAACACTCACCTGATGTTGTACAGAAACAGTATTCTAGCTCGGTATTCCTACGTAAGTAGGAACTCTAGCAAGATATCCTCCATCTCCTTGCGTTTCCTCTGTATCATCGCTCCGTTAACTCGATTTGGATCAATGAATCCAAGTTGGAGGTCATTCCTTTTCTTACATTCCATACTCTTCATTCTGCATAATAAACAGCGTAGTGAGGAAAATTACATGCAAAGAACGAGTTGAGCTAGAGACTTATAGAAATAATGAATCACTTACAGAACATAGGCACTGACGAGAGATTTGTCGAGCGCGTCTTGATTGAATAGCTAAAAGAATTCATCAAACTCAATATGCACCAAGTCTTCACCTAAGAAATGGTCCTTTTTGATTTTCATAAGGAGAAAATCTTGCGTGCCCTTTGCGGCTTGCAGGTACCACTTATGCAATTTTCGCATTTGTGCTGGTAGATTCATTTCAATCTCAGGTGGGACCAGACTCTTCCCCTTTTCATATTGCCGCGCTATAGGCGCCTTTGGGGTGATATCTTCATGTAGCAATTGAGAAAGAGTCAAACCAGCTTCTTTAGCAAAGTCGGCGGGATTGGGTTGAGCAACACTCCCACCAGCATCACTAGCAAAGACCTTTAGCGGGGAGATCAATTTTTTGGTCTGTGCTCCAAGCTGGGCAACGTCTCTTTTCCCTCTTGCAGTTGCGCTTGTCTTATTAGCTTCTTTTTTTGCATCTATCTGCTTATCCAAACAACGCTGTCGTCCCTGTCGTCGTCGGGAGGTGGTGAATTGCGAGGACTCGGAGGAGAGGGTGGCCGCCTTGGCGACGAGCCTGGAAACACGATGTGTTTCTTATCCTAAAGAATTATACCACCCAATACTTCTCCCAGTTTTTCCTCCTCTTCAGGTCCAGTGACGTCAAGATTGAGGGACTCATACCCCCTTTCAATTGCATCCACCCCGACCTTAGCATAGCCAGCTCAAATCTCACGGCCATGCCAGGTTTGTCCAGGTCCAGATGGCAACACATAGCCAACCGCCACCTTCATCGATATGTTCTTCATGGGAACATGCAGCTCACAGTCTATCTTCTTGGTGATATCATCCACGGGGTAGTGAACCATCGGTACCTCCGTGGAAGCCACGCTGCTTCTCCGCAGATATCCGTCACCTGATGCATGTTCTAGGTGTTGCTGATGCTGAGTTGCCCCTTGCGACTTTAATTCCTCCAGTGCCTTCTGCTACAGTAAATACAACTCTCTCAGCTCAGCCTGTTGCCTTTCTATGCTCTCTATCCGTGAGGCCTCCTCCTGCGCCTTCCGCTTCTTCGCTCTCTCTCGGCTTCTATAAGTCTGGCTCCCTTCGGCGAACCCAGACCTCTACGGAATAGCAGAACCCAGACCCCGTGTTCGTCCTATGTGTTCTTTGTTCCCGAGGGCCTTTGTCAGCTCGTCGTTCTCTCTGTCCGGCTTGAACGTTCCCTCTTGAACCTCGGCGATTGTCTTGACAAGTGCTCCCAGGGGTTCAGCAATTTGTTTCTTCTCTTCAACTAATTTCCCTGTTCTCTCATCATAGACAGCTCCATGGGCAAGTGCCCAATTTCTTGACCTTCTGGGCCATTGTTCTATTTCTGGTTCGATGCCTTTTTCTCGTAGGGCGGCCTCTTGCATATCCCACTTAGGCTCGGCCCTTTTGTAGCCACCTGGACCCAACTTATGATGATATTTCTTTTTTGCGGCATTTGCCTGATTTTTCTGACTCCTTAGCTTACCCAGCTCTGACTCCTTGTACTCCACAAATGCGTCCCAGTGATCCCGCAGGAACTCATTGGGGCTAGTAAATTCTGGAGCTTGTCGATCGGCGTTGACATAGGCGTTCCATAACCTCTTCTTGTGGTTATTGAACTGTGCAGCCATCTTCTTGAGAGCCCACTCCCTGACTATCTCCTTCTGTTTCTCTGCTTCTTCCAGGGACTCGGTGACCGGCAGATTGAAATGTGGAATGAGGGAATCCCAAAGTCTATCTTTCAAGACCTTGGTGACATAATTGACTGCTGCACCCTCTTCTGGCTCTGGCTGTGCTGGCTCTCCCTTTGCCGCCTTGGGCTTATACCAATACTGAATGCTTATCGGCACCATGTCCCTGACAAGACATCCACATTGACTAGTGAACGCATTTGCGACACTCTTGGGTTCCAACGGTTCGCCTTCACTTGAGAGACGCCCAATCGTGTAATGCTGATTCGATGCCAGCCGTTTGGCCAGGCCTCGCTTCTTTCTAGAAGAATCAGAGGTCTAAAATAAGAAAACACTCGTTAATATAGATACCACATAATGCATCGTCATCTACTGATTCATGAATAGAGCTAGTCTTCATATATATATATATATACCTCGCCGGACTGTTTTATTAAGTTACGTCCAGTCCCTTGTGAGCCGTCATCGCAATCATCATTTTCTGTTTCATGCGGCTGCTCCTCCTCCATTCCGTCACCCGACTCGTTCAAAAATTCTGAGCCGTCTCCTTCTGCACGGGTGGTACCCTCTCCTTGTGCACGGGTGGTACCCTCTCCTATAATATTCAATATCTCTTCTTCACTTTCTCTTCCGGCGCCAAAATCCATAACTGAAATCCATAACATAGATCAACAACATTACTCCATATTTTATTACTATTACTAATAGTAATAGCATTTTACTAACTAGCATTTCTATTACTATTACTAATAGTAATAGCATTTCTATTACTATTACTAATAGTAATAGCATTTTACTAACTACATTTTTCTAACATAATAGTAATAGTAATAGCATTTTACTAACTTAATAATAGTAATAGCATTTTACTAACTTAATAATAGTAATAGCATTTTACTAACTTAATAATAGTAATAGCATAAAATCTAACATAATAATAATAGTAATAGCATTTTACTAACTTAATAATAGTAATAGCATAAAATCTAACATAATAATAATAGTAATAGCATTTTACTAACTTAATAATAGTAATAGCATTTTACTAACTTAATAATAGTAATAGCATTTTACTAACTTAATAATAGTAATAGCATAAAATCTAACATAATAATAATAGTAATAGCATTTTACTAACTTAATAATAGTAATAGCATAAAATCTAACATAATAATAATAGTAATAGCATTTTACTAACTTAATAATAGTAATAGCATTTTACTAACTTAATAATAGTAATAGCATTTTATTAACTTAATAATAGTAATAGCATTTTACTAACTTAATAATAGTAATAGCATTTTACTAACTTAATAATAGTAATAGCATAAAATCTAACATAATAATAATAGTAATAGCATTTTACTAACTTAATAATAGTAATAGCATAAAATCTAACATAATAATAATAGTAATAGCATTTTACTAACTACATTTGCTACATTACTATTTTTATATTCTAGTTTTCTTTCTATATTTCTAACTTATTTTTCTAACTTAAAATCTAACTACTTTTCTAACTTATTTTTCTAACTTAAAATCTAACTACTATTCTATCTACATTTCTAACTACATTTGCTACATTTTTTCTAACTATATTTGCTACATTTTTTCTAACTACAGTTGCTACATTTTTTCTAACTACATTTGCTACATTTTTCTTTCTATTTTTTCTTTCTTTTTTTGTAACTTTTTTCTTGCCATTTTTGGATCGGTGGCGGCGGCCGGCCGGTGCTCACCTGCGCGGCGGGCGGCGCCGGGCGATGCGGCGCGGGGAGATGCGGCGGCGCGGCGGGCGCAGGGGCGTCGACGTCGGGCGGGGCGGTCGTCGACGTCGGAGGCGCGCGGCGACGGCGTGGGGGCTCGGGCTCGGGCGCGCGGCGGCGCGGGCTCGGGCGTCGACGTCGGAGGCGTGCGGCGGCGGCGCAGCGGACGCGGCGGTGCGGCGGGGACGTCGGAGGCGTCGGCGGGCACGGAATCGACGTGCCGCAATGATCCCGACGAGAAGCTCCTCGCGCGCAGAGAAGAAAACTGCTAAGTGTCGTGGCTGAGGGAAGAAGAAGAGGGGCGGCGGGTTATATACCCCCCCTCCTTTAGTCCCGGTTGGTGGTTCCAACCGGGACTAAAGAGGGGTCTTTAGTCCCGGTTGGAGGCACCAACCGGGACTAAAGACTCTTTGGTCCCGGTTGGTGCCTCCAACCGGGACTAAAGACCTTTGGCGGTTCGCGCCCCAGATCCAGACCTTTAGTCCCGGTTGGTTAAACGAACCGGGACTAAAGGCGTAATAAATACGCGCCAATGGTAGATTTTTTCAGATTTCATTTGAAAATATGAATTTTGAATTTCAATTTGAATAACTTCTGCATATTTTAGAATTTGATAAAACTTTGAATATGAAAAGTGTTTGAAATTGAATAACTAATTCAAAACTATTTTCTATTTTCAAAATTAATTATTCTAACTATTCAAACAAATAACTATTTTGCCATTTTCAATTAAAACAATATTGATTAAAATTCTTTTTGCATATTTTAGAATTTGATAAAACTTTGAATATGAAAAGTGTTTGAAATTGAATAACTAATTCAAAACTATTTTCTATTTTCAAAATTAATTATTCTAACTATTCAAACAATTAACTATTTTGCCATTTTCAATTAAAACAATATTGATTAAAATTCTTTTTGCATATTTTAGAATTTGATAAAACTTTGAATATGAAAAGTGTTTGAAATTGAATAACTAATTCAAAACTATTTTCTATTTTCAAAATTAATTATTCTAACTATTCAAACAATTAACTATTTTGCCATTTTTAATTAAAACAATATTGATTAAAATTCTTTTTGCATATTTTAGAATTTGATAAAACTTTGAATATGAAAAGTGTTTGAAATTGAATAACTAAATCAATTATTCTAACTATTCAAACAATTAACTATTTTGCCATTTTCAATTACTTGGAATATAAAAAGTGTTCGAATTTGAATAACTAACCCAAAATCATACATTTACATCAAAGGTTTAATACATTATTACACATCACCAACATCCCCATCTAGTGTTGGGGTTTCCTTCTGCACCGTAACCATGGAGTATCTTCTTTGTTTAAGAGGAGGGTTGGGTCAGTGTTCACTCTGAAGGGCGGAATTTCATCAAACTTGTTATAATCTTCTGACATATCTGTCTTGTCCTCCACTCCCACGATGATTCTTTTCCCTGAGAGAACAATGTGTCACTTTGGCTCATCGTGTGATGTATTTGTTTTCTTATCTTTTCTCTTTCTCGGTTTTGTAGACATGTCCTTCACATAGAAAACCTGAGCGACATCGTTGGCTAGGACGAATGGTTCGTCCATGTACGCAAGATTGTTGAGATCCACTGTTGTCATGCCGTACTTTTGGTCTACAACTACCACACCTCCTGTCAGCTTGACCCATTTGCACCGAAACAAAGGGACCTTAAAAGACGGTCCATAGTCAAGTTCCCATATCTCCTCTATGTAACCATAATATGTGTCCTTTGTCCCATTGTCGTGTAATGCATCAAAGCGGACACCACTGTTTTGATTGGTGCTCTTTTTATCTTGGGCGACCGTGTAAAATATATTCTCATTTATCTCGTAACCCTAAAAAGTCAATATAGTTGAAGATGGTTTCTTGGCCAACATGGACAGCTCATATCCAACAGTGGCATCATTTATGAGAAGTGTTTGCAACCAACCACCAAAAGTCGCCATGTGCAACTTTGTAATCCAGGAGTTTGACTGCCCAGGGTTTTCCGAGCGTACAATATTCTTGTGTCGCTCCATATACGGCTCCACCAACGTGGAATTTCGTAAAACTGTGTAGTGTGCTTCACTCAAAGAATGTCCGTCCATACAGTATGCTGATTTCATTCCTAGCGTGCGTTTTCCACTTAGTCTCCCCTCATGCCGCGATTGAGGAAGACCAATCGGGTTCAGGTCAGGAACAAAGTCAACACAAAACTCAATGACCTCCTCTGTTAGATAGCCCTTGGAGATGCTTCCTTCTGGCCTAGCACGGTTATGCATGTATTTCTTTAAGACTCCCATGAACCTCTCAAAGGGGAACATATTGTGCAAAAATACTGGACCGAGAATGGTAATCTCTTCGACTAGGTGAACTAAGAGATGCGTCATAATATTGAAGAAGGACGGTGGGAACACCAACTCGAAGCTGACAAGACATTGGGCCACATCATTCTGTAACCGTTGTAGATCTTCTGGATTGATTACCTTCTGCGAAATTGCATTGAGGAATGCACATAGCTTCACAATCGGTACTCGAACATTTTCCGGTAGAATCCCCCTCAGTGCAACCGGAAGCAATTGCGTCATAAGCACGTGGCAGTCATGAGACTTTAGGTTTTGGAATTTTTTCTCGGCCATATTTATTATTCCCTTTATATTTGACGAGAATCCAGATGGGACCTTGATACTGCTCAGGCATTCAAAAAAGATTTCCTTCTCTTCTTTGGTAAGAGCGTAGCTCGCAGGACCCTTAGAATCCTCCGGATGCATGCCGTCTCTTCTTTTCATACGGTGCTGGTCCTCCCGTGCTTCTGGTGTATCTTTTGTCTTCCCATACAAGCCCAAGAATCCTAGTAGGTTCACGCAAACATTCTTCGTCACGTGCATCACATCGATTGCAGAGCGGACCTCTAGGAATTTCCAATACTCAAGCTCCCAAAATATAGATTTCTTCTTCCACATGGGTGCATGTCCGCTAGCGTCATTCGGAACAGACAGACTGCCAGGACCCTTTCCAAAGATTACTTCTAAATCTTTGACCATATCAAATATATCATCAACAATATGGCGTTTAGGCTTGCCCCGGACTTCTGCCTCGCCCTTGAAATGCTTGCCTTTTTTCTTCAATTGATGTTTGGGCGAAAGAAATCGATGATGCCCGAGATACACCACCTTCTTACTTTTATCCAAATATATACTATCGATCTCACCTAAACAGTGAGTGCATGCATTGTATCCCTTGTTTGTCTGTCCTGAAAGGTTACTAAGAGCAGGCCAATCATTGATGGTCACGAACAGCAACGCTCGTAGATCAAATTCCTCTTGTTTGTACTCATCCCACACACGAACACCTTCAGTCTGCCACAGCTGTAAAAGTTCATCAACTAATGGCCTTAGATACACATCAATGTCATTACCGGGTTGCTTCGGGCCTTGGATAAGCACTGGCATCATAATAAACTTTCGCTTCATGCACAACCAAGGAGGAAGGTTATATATACATAGAGTCACAGGCCAGGTGCTATGACTGCAGCTCTGCTCCCCAAAAAGATTCATGCCATCTGTACTTAGACCAAACCTCAGGTTGCGTGCGTCTTCCGTAAACTCCGGGAAATCTCTGTCGATTTTTCTCCACTGCGACCCATCAGCGGGGTGTCTCAACATCTCGTCACTCTTATGGTCTTCTTTGTGCCACCTCAACAACTTGGCATGCTCTTTGTTTCTGAACAAACGTTTCAACCGTGGTATTATAGGTGCATACCACATCACCTTGGCAGGAACCCTCTTCCTGGGGCGCTCGCCCTCAACATCACCAGGGTCATCTCGCCTGATCTTATACCGAAATGCACTGCACACCGGGCATGCATTCAAATTCTCATACTCACCGCGGTAGAGAATACAGTCATTAATGCATGCATGTATCTTCTGCACCTCCAATCCTAGAGGGCAGACAATCTTCTTTGCTTCATACGTACTGGCGGGCAATTCGTTATCCTTTGGAAGCATCTTCTTCATAATTTTCAGCAACTTTTCAAATCCCCTGTCAGATAAACCACTCTCTGCTTTCCATTGCAGCAATTCCAGCGTGCTTCCTAGCTTTTTCTGGCCGTCTTCGCAATTTGGGCACAAATCCTTTTTGTGATCATCTAACATGCGTTCCAACTTCTCCCTCTCCTTTTCACTTTCACAGTCAATCTGTGCATCAACAATGACCTGACCAAGATCATCAGCGGGCATATCTGATGCCTGTTCTTCACCTTCTTCTTCTTCTTCATTATCTTCCATTGCGGTATTGGTGGTTTCAGGGAACTCAGGATAGTTGTCATCATTCTCTTCTTCATCATTGTCTTCCATCATAACCCCTCTCTCCCCATGCTTGGTCCAACAATTATAGCCGGACATGAAACCGAACCGGAATAGGTGGATGTGAAGGGTCTTTGTGGAGGGGTAATCCTTCTCATTTCGACAACCACCGCATGGACAACACATAAAACCATTCCGCTTGGTTGCCTCAGCCACCTTGAGAAAAGAATGCACGCCTTTAATGAAATCTCCAGAGCGTCGATCGGCGTACATCCATGCTCGGCTCATCTGCATTATATAAGTACATATCAAACGCAAATCAAATATATAATTTCTATTTCTATCTCTAATTTTAGTTTGATAAGTAAGAATAAGTTAACAAAACTTTAGTCCCGGCTGGTGGGTACAACCGGGACTAAAGGTGGTTTTTGTGTCATCTAACAAAACCGTCGGTGGGATAAGGACATGTGGGTAACCTTTAGTCCCGGCTGGTGGGTGCAACCGAGACTAAAGCCCTTGGCAGGATAAGTATGCATGGGTGGATGCACTGCTCGATGAGATAAAGCATGTAGCGCATGACGCCCCTGTCGGAGGAACAAGACACAAGTAGAAGCGGCACCGTGCCTATAAAAGGAGCATCGATACGCCATGGCAAACACAGCTCGAAGGCAGGGAGAGTTTCATCCCCATGGATGGAGGAAAGGGTTGGGAAATCTCCCGTGGCAGAGCTTTTCGAAGATGTCGTTGGTGCTCACGCCCTACGGCATCTTCGGAAGCTTTGCCTCAGAAAAATTTCCCTGCAAGCCCGTGAAAGACTCCATCTCCTCTAACAGTGTTGCGTAAAGTGTTGGAAAATCTCCCGTGGTGGAGCTTCTCGAAGATGTCGTTGGTGCTCACGCCCTACGGCATCTTCGAAAGCTCCGCCCTACGTCATCTATCTCTATTTCTATCGCTATTTCTATTTTTCTATCTCTATCTCTATTTCTATTTCTATGTTAGCTATGTCTACTTCTATTTTTATTTTTAATTCTAACATTTCTATTTCTAATAGCATTTCTATTTCTAATAAAATCTAACATAAATAAAATCTATATAGCATTTCTATTTTTACCTCTATCTTCACCTATTTGTACACATAATCAAATAAACATCTAATAATTGCTCCCATAAAAAAATCACAAATCTCTCTACTTCTAGAGCAATAAATGAGCTAAATTACCAATGAAAGACAAAAGCACAAAATTCCTCACCTTTTAGTCCACTTAGATTGAAGTGGGGACATCAATTTGTGACAAAAAATGGTGGTCAAAGAGGATGAACTCGAGTTGCATGAAGAACACTTGAGAGTGGAGAGGGGGAGTGGCTGGCTCGGGGAGGAAGAAGGAGCTGCTTTATACAGGGAAGTCATTAGTCCCGGTTTGTAATACCAACCGGGACTAAACGCTTAATCTTTAGTCCCGGTTGGTGTTACCAGCAGGGACTAATGAGCCTGGCAACGGCCGGATTGCGACCCAGAGCCTTTAGTCCCGGTTCGTAATACGAACCGGGACTATAGGTTCAAAACGAACCGGGACTAATGAAATCTGCGTTCCAGCGGCCGAAAAAGCGGTGGGGCCCGGGGCATCAGTCCCGGTTCAAACAGAAACCGGGACTAATGCCCTGAAATATTAGGCCGGTTTTCTAGTGACTACGTCAAGTGAACAACTACATCGACTACGTGCGTCTACATCGACTCTCCATCGTCAACGTTTGTGCGGGAACGTAATCCCCGCTTACGGTCGTCGAGGTTTAGTCTCCGTTGCTACCACCTCGTAGAGTATCTTGGCTAGTTTATGTGTTCTTGCGTAGGAAATTTTTTTGTTTTCTATGCTACGAACCCATCATTCTTTGCCAGGAGAATGTTCTCCAGAGTCACACTCCTCCTTCACATGGCCCAGCCGACTACAAACAGCACAATAGTGATGAATTTTTGCGTACTTCACCCGCATCACCACCATGGCTTCTCCTTTTGGTTTGATGGTAACAACATGCCTTAGCTCCTTGCGAACATCCAACCAGACTCTAGCTCTAACAAAATCACCTCCCTGCATATCGACAGTGATGACCTCTCCAATGTTCGCGGCCAGGTCCATCTTCTTCTTCTTCTTTCTGAAAAGCTCAAGGATGTCATGAATTTGGACCCACGCATGGATCTCGTTCAGTGGGACTGACGACGTCTTGCACGTGCCGTCATATTTCTCTACCAGTAGGCCATGATCGCGAAAAATCCATGGCCCTTGCTCGGTGATCCGTTGCCAGTCTCCAAGGCAACTCGCTTGAACTATGAATCTGCCATCTTCTAGATCTCAAAACACTATTTGTTAGGCAGTAGCCCATGCATACTGCATTGTCTTCTTTAGAGAAGCCGCACTGAAAGACTTGGAGGATAGTATACGCATTACTGCAATCCATTTGATGCCCTCCTTCAGAACCTCCACCTCTTCCTTCGCCACAGAGATACCACCAATGTCATCTTCCGTGAGATTCAGACTTTTCAACAATTCAAGCGATGGTTCCATGCTTAGCACTAATGACATCCTCCCTATGCTTAGCACCACCACTAGACTTCCCTTCCTCCCTAGCCGCCGCCATGACCTGCCCCCTAAAACCCTAGATCGGACTGCCAAGGCCGGGCTATTGAACAAGTCAGTCCCATAATCAGCCCGAGCAGCCCACCACTGAGGAAGAGAGAGAGGGGATCAGATCATGGAGGATTAAGCCCCTGACGTCGATGATTGCCGGAGATCGCCGCTCTGGTAGGGAAACCCTAGTCGCCCGCTCGGTTGCCTAGGTAGTTCCTACTGATTACTCGCTACGTTAGTTGTACTACACTTGCTGAATCTATATCTATACCAATATAAAAAGGGAGAGAGGGGGGCGATCCAACACATCTCAGCCATACAAGCTTACAATCAACGCTGACTAATACTCCCGCTTTTCGCGCTAAAACAGTGTCAGTCAGGCCAAACGGTATCTGGTCGCGTCGCTCGACAAGCCGTGGATCCCCTCTAATCACGCCCGCGCTAATAAATCCTGACAAATTAATCCCCTTGTGCATCCCCTTCTTTCTCGAAGAGTTGATCTCACGAGCGCTCTGCCTCCGCCCCCGCCACGCTTCACGCTGTTGTCGCCATGCCCGCCCTTGCTCCTCCTATCAAATCCCCTCGGCCCTGCTCGCGAACCGTTGGCCTCACAGTCTCACACGCGACCACCCCCCCCCCTCTGCCGCTTCCCCGCACGATGGTGCCGCCGTCCAGATGAACCCACCTGTGTTGTGACCTACGTCCCTGCACCCGCTTGCCTGCACCGCCCCCACCCTCAGTCGCTCCTGATTCATACATGTAGGCGAGGTTAAGCCGAGAGCACACCTGATTCGTGTATGGAGTCAAGTTGCTGAGGCGGCGGCGCCCCACATCTCGCACATACACGTTTGCTCATGGGAACGTCCACAACACGTCTAGGTATGTGCAACTATCTATTTTCTCTGTTTTATTGGTGCCATATATGGATCAATGTTGTGCAGCCTGACTAGGGATGCTATGATGAGCCAGTGAAAGGAGTCTACTAATGTCCTATTGGCGAAGTAAATGTTCCGTTCTTAGCGATGCAATGTGATCAGCGTGCCACAAGAAATACATGGGTGATTTGATGTATCGGCAACACGGCAATCTGTGGATTCTATTTGTTTTTTCTTGTTCCAATTAACATTTGTTAAGATTCTAATTGCTGCATATTGTGATAATAATATTAAAAAAATTATCATATTACGCCATGTATAGTTCACATACAAAATACAAATATATATTTAAATTGGTATATCTCTAAAACACGTGCATTGCATGTGCAAGATTACTAGTAGTGAAAAATATGTGGCGTTTCTGAGTCCAATAGCCGGGACTAAATGGTTTCCACGAGTAGGCATGATAGTTGGGCCGTCTTCAATATTTTCGTTTTTAGTGGGCCGTGCGATCTAGTTCGTTCCGGTTGGGATAGACATTGGACATGATCTCTTTCTTCTTGGAGATGCACACGGACACGATCATAACACCGATAATAAGACCAATAACCAAAGTCGATGGGCGACGAGATACTTTCAACAACAAAAATAGTCGGGGACGAGATCGAGCTGAACCCGATCGACGATGACGGCGCTTCGATTCGCGGCCAGGACGCTCGCCGGCCGGCTACCACTGGCCGTTGCGGAGGTGCAACCAGGTCGGCTCTTGCCAAAAAGGCTCAGCCACGGCTCTACCCAGGTAGAGGTAGGCGTACGTACGTTGCTCAACAGCATCATATAATTTACTCTCTTCGGTCGATCGGATGATGGCTAGCTCGATTTGCCAGTAGGCTTTTTTTTAGATGTATACCAATCGAATTCTCTTGATCTGCCATAAACATAATTTGTTGAGGATACATATACTAAAAATTTCAGAATCCAACGGCACGGATTCAAGCCGAGATCAAGAAATACTACGAAACGCAAATCCGGGAAAGGAGGGAGGACCTATTCAATCGGCTCTACGAGATGACGAGCAACAAAACCTACTGGCGCGGTTGTCTTAGACAGCCAGAGCAAGATGAAGTCTCTGAGCTGCTCGAGCATATGTCTAAAGTAGTCGTGGCTAAACCAAGCGACAAAATCTGGTGAGACACACGTGCAGTTAAATTTATATGTGCAGACGCGTTAATCCTGGTCCATACGTATTGTTTGCTGATACATAATTGATGAATATAACTGAGTTCACTTCATCTTACCTGCAGGCGCGAGCATCGAAGGTTGAAAAGACTTGATGATTTCAATATAAGATTTCCAACTTTTTTGGCTTTACTTTCTCTTTCCTACATATGCGGGCGTATCGGTGTATAGTCTGTGTCATTCTTTATCAGTGGGCTAGTTTTCAAGGCGACATGTCACGATTTTAGAAATTATCTTTAATAGACTATTTGTTTGGAGTATTGTCACTAGTTTGTCTAGAAGATGATCTTTGTTTTTTTGTCAGGCTCAACATTAAATTGGCTGGTCATTTTCTTTCATGTAATATAAGTATGACAGTACCTTTTTGTGAATGAATGTTGACCCAATGTCATGTCATGGTTGTTAACAAAAAAATATAAGTGAGGCCTCGGCTGCCGGTGGCCGCTAGCCCTGATCTGGGCAACCAGGTCCCTAGATGGGCTTGGACGGGCCGGGGCACTGCGTTTCATGGTGCTTTCTAGATGTGACGGCGAAGACTTGGCTAGGATAGAGACGGCGATGCGGCCTGCATGTTGCAGCAGGGCGGCCAGGGCTTTATGGGCTCGTCTGGGCCAGTCGGCCAGCATGGGCCTGATGTGCCCTTGCATTGCTACTTCGTCTAGTCGATTGGCGGTGGAGCTGGGCTCCTCTTGTGCAGCTACGGAGCTGCTGTCTCTTGTCCCGGCAATGTCGTGTACCACCACCTTACATGCCATGTGCCATTGTTCTCGAAAAGAAGGTGATGGTGACTGCATGACCGTGGTGGCGATGGGTGGTGGGCGGCGAAGCTTGGTGGTGGTGCTCCTTTGCGTTTGAATTTTTTTTGTGGGAAGGGGTCAGGAGAAATCTTTGTCAGCTTGTCCGAACCTGACACGGTGCAGGTTTCGAGTGGCACAATTCCTTCCTGGAGGATGTTGTGGGAAGCCTCCTTCTACTTTACTCTGATCCACGGGAAAAGTAGGTCCATCTAGTTCGAGTAGCAGCGCCATGTCGACGGTGCTTCCCTTCTTGAAGGTGCTTCTTGGCTCTAAGCCCTTCAGAGTGCTTGGAGGATGGTGTGAAAATTAGGAGGGAGCAGTAGCTGTGGGTCTTCATCGCTTCGTTGATTCGCTATTGTCTTCATTCTTTTATTTTGGTCATGTTTTTTCTGCTGCCCCAGCATTTTCTTTGTTTGGACTTCCAAACCCTTGTATCGATGGTATGTTTGCCATATAATATATAACGCGGAAAAAGCCTGTTTCGTGAAACGAGTACACACCTACGATGCACTCCTCCATATATATGCTTAGGCGATTCGAATATAATGCTCCACTCAAGGTGAACGAGAACAAGATCACCAAGAAGAAACCGCCTATGTGGCATGCCACATCGACATGCCATGACTCTTCTCCTTAATTAGTGAATGGCGGCAAATATTTTGCTCCCATTTTAAAACTAAATAAACGGTAGGTACTGTTAGACTTTTTAGATAATAGGCAACTACTATTAGACTCATCATAAAACAAAAGACAGTTTGTGGCCCTGATCGCCGTCGTCTGTTACACGCTCGATGACGTTATTTGCGATGTTCACCGTCCTTCATCGGGGCGCAGTATCAGAGCATCTTCACTCACGCCCGACGAGGCCCCCGGCATCCATTTTTTTCATCCGGACGGCGTAAGTCGGTCTAGTTGCGCCCCCGGATCCTCGTTTTCGCCCGGATCTGGGCCTTCATCCATCCGGCGAGCCCAGGCCATCCCCGGCCTTTCGGGGCGCGCTCGGGGACTCCGGACGAAAGAAACGCGCGCGAAAAGACGATGAAAATTCCCGCGCGTCGTGTGGCCCCAACTTGTCGGCGAGAGTGGGCGGTGGTCGGGCGGTTGTCGTCCTCATCGTCTCGTCTTCCGCGCATCGTCGCCTTCCCCGCCCACATCGTCTTCCGCGCGCTGTAAAGGCTGCCGCCGATGGACGGCCAGCCACGCGGCAAGGAGAGTTAATGCCAGCGCGCCAATATAATGCGGCCTACCGCGTCTGGCCGGCAACATTCGCCAGCAGCCATCTCCCTCAGTCGACCAGCCCACCTCGTCCACTCACCTCCTCGAGCTCGAGCAATGGTGGGCTACCCTTCCGACGAGGACGGCGCGACGAACAACGGCTTCGGCCACCGATCGCTGCATCAGTGCGAGGGCCGGCTGCTGCACGCGGCCGGCTACATGGCGCCGCCGGACTTCCGGGCGCCCGGAGGATGGCGCCTGAGCGCCGGCGGCATCCCGATCCCGCCGCCGCCGACGAGAGCGGCCCTCGACGCCGCCATCGACGAGGTCCTGGAGACCATGTCGGACGAGCAGCGCGCCGATCCGCGCTTCTACCCCGACAATCGGGAGGCGTGGACGGCGTTCTTCCGTCGCTGCTACGAGCGGGAGCTGGCGGCCTACGACGGCCCGCCCCCTCCTCCGGTGCGCAACAACGCCGCCGGGCGCCGCCGCTGGTGGAGCGCGCCCGGCCGGACGCTCGAGTTCGTCATCGAGCACATCGAGCGCGGGAACGACCCCGTCCTCGAGATGCCGCCGGCGCCGCGTCCGACGCTCTCCCACCGCCGCGGGAGCTCCTGGATGCCACGTCGGATGGCATCCGGCTCCTCCGGCTCGGCGTCCTCCGGGTCGACGACAAGGTCGGGATTATGGTCCTCGGCATCGACGCCGAGGACCATCAAGCAGGAGCCGGCGACCGCACCTCGCCGCAACAGCGGCGCCCTCGTCATCCGCGAGGGAGGGGCGTGCATCGCGTCGCCACCGCGCCGTCGCAAGGCGAAGAAGGACGCCGGTGCCAAGGCCGCGTCTGACCTCGCCGAGGTGGAGGCGAGGCGTGCCGAGGAGGCGGCGACGGAGGAGGCCATCCAGCGCTCCCTGCGCGACGTCGTCCCCGCCGAGAACACCATGCCGCTCGACGCGGCACTGGAGTGGTCTCGGCGGGAATGGGAGCGGGAGGAGCGGGAGCAAGAGCGGCGGCTGCTGGACCTGGCCGCCGCACAGCGTCACGCGGCCGCCGCCACGCTACCTCGACGCGGCGCGCCGCCGGTCGTCAAGCTGGAGGAGTCCAGCGACGACAAGCTCTACCGCCCAACGCCGCCACGTTTCGGCGACGCTGGGCAGGGCTCCAGCCGCCAGGCGCCGCCGCCGCAGGACAACGACGGCGGCGGCTACACCCGTTTCTACCGCCATTTCGGCATGTAGAACGGGTGTTTTAGTTTAGGCACCGGCGTCATATTTATGTAAAATAAGTCTACATTTCGCCTATATAATATAAATATCTCTAATTTTCGTCAAATTTTGTCAAAGTTCGTCAACTTTCAATTTGAATTCAAAAAATGCCCTAAGCTCGCCGCTGGAAACATGGACCTCCCCAGACCGAAATTTACATCCATCCGACGCTAAATAGCGCCGGATTTCGGCCTGGGGGCCTTCAACGGTCCGGTTGGAGATGCTCTCACCACCTAAAACCCAGCGATGCATTAGTCTGCGCGATGCATCAGTCCGTCACGAACACGAACGAACTATGGTACTGTGCGTCATTTTCTGCTTCAACTTCCTTTTCCGTATCTTGTGCAGTATAACTGGTGGGGGTCTGCGACAAGCCTGGGCATGGGAAGCCCGACCCGACAGGCCCAGCCCGGCCCAAAAATATCGGGCCTGGGCCATGTTTTTTGGCTCGATGGGCGGGCCTGGGCAGCGGAAATGTGGCCCGACTGCTTACTCGGGCCGGGCCTGGGTAGCAGATTTGGAGATTTTTGGGAAGGCCCGGCCCGAAAGCCCGATGGCCCGACAGAAAACAGCTCACTCGGGCCGGGCCTGGGCAGATTTTTTAGGCCCGACAGTCGGGCCGGGCCGGGCCTGGGCAGCCATTTTCAGTTTCGGGCTTTGTCTTGGCCCGGCCCGACCCGGCCCGGCCCGAGAGGATGCCCAGGTATAGTCTGCGAGGATCCACAAAAATTAGATTTTATTACTGGCCAGTAGATCAGCCTCCAGTCAATCTCAGCCGTCCGTTTTTTACCATGGTATATAAATGGGCAGCCCAGGTGTAAACCCTAGCCGCCTCTGATCGAGCCCGCGCGCATGACTCCTTCCTCCCCAATCTCCGGCTCGTCCGTCCTCTTCTGGCTCTTGGTCGTTCAAAAGGAAGAAGGCACCTCTGCCTCTCCCTCTTAGGGCTTGTTCGTTTCGTCCCAACCCGGCCGGGATCGGGCCCGAATACCCGTCTGACAGCCGGGATTCGAGTCGCCCGGGTTTAATCTCGGCTCTAACTTATAACCTGTTCGGTTAAACCCGGGCGGTATTGAACCCTCCCCAATTTCCCCCCGAAACCCCTCCCTCGACCGATATTCAGACACCCGAGCCCTACCTCGTGGATATCGTCCCGACGCCCGACGGACCGAAACGACACCACATCGAGGGCCTTTCCTCTCTCCTCTCTCTCGCGACAGCACCGGGCGGCGGCGGCGACGGAGGTGACGGCGGTGTCTACGGGAGCGACGGCGGCCGCTGATCAACTGGAGGAGAGGAGATCGGCACCGTTCCTCACCGGTGACCCCGCCATGGACCTCTTCCCCACCTCCGACGGCTGCTCGTCCAGATCTCCGGCGATCTCCCCCACCTCCGACGGCGGCTCGTCGAGGTAACTTCATCTTCTCCTTCTCTTGACCTTTCCCTCTTCTTGTACGAGATCTGGGAGATGCAAGATTGCTTCATACCTTGCTAGTGTTCTATTTTGGGGTTAGTTTCCTCACGGTATACCTTGATCTTGGCATCCGGATGGTAATGGCAGCTCGTTGCCTTGCCGAACTTCCGGGCCGCATAGACCGGTGGTGTGCTTTTGGCTGGGTTTGATTCCTTGCGTTTTGTTCTGAGCATGTATAGGATTATTTCCTCGCGTGTGCACCCGTATGAAGAAACCATATCGGTTTGTTTGATTTCCAACAACATAGGTACCACCCGTATGAAGAAACCATATCGGTTTGTTTGGTTTCCAACAACATAGGTACCTAGTAGTATTAGTATTAGCTTTTTAAAGGCACAAGCAAATTTTTTGCATGGTATACAATTTGGTTTGTTTGGTTTCCAAATATCTGCTCTAGATGATGTAATCCTTTGCATGGTATACAATTTGGTTTATCTATACCCAGGCTTCAAGAAGCCAAAGCACTAGTATTGTATACAAGAAGAGCACCACCCAGCAGAATTTCAGCAAGAGTGGCTACCCAAAGCAACAACCCTGTCTTTCCTGCATAGATAGGGGTGTAGGTTTTATGTGCTCCGTAAACTGAGACACCAGTGAGATCTTACAGATTGTTGTCTTGGATGGCTTACCTCCAGCATAAAAGTCACCACTTGGAGACCATTCTTCTGGGTTATATATTGTGCTACAATAAACACATCACAGCTATCATATATGTCATGAAACTTCAATAGATGGATTATGGATGCTATTCTTTTCATTGTTTCCTTCTGCCAGTGCAATACGTAGGCCTTTATTAGTCTCTATTTGCTTGGCTCATAACAGTACTATAAATATCACTCTGAGTACATATTAATCTCTGTTTGCTTGTTGAATAATTTAAGTTAAAGAGGTTCAGTTTACCACTTGTTTGCTTGTTGAATAAATCTGTACATACATGTCATTTATTTGCTGCCATGTTTAGTTATGAATCTTTACATATATGTCATATTGATTGCTTCATGCTTTCCTCAATGATTGTCTTATGTTTGCTGGCATGTTTAGAGGCCACTCTTATTCGGTCATGCTTATTCAATACTTTCTTAGTAATAACTGGAGCGCTT
Source organism: Dactylis glomerata (assembly GCA_007115705.1). NCBI lineage: Eukaryota > Viridiplantae > Streptophyta > Magnoliopsida > Poales > Poaceae > Dactylis > Dactylis glomerata. The sequence continues at coordinate 877,686 of QXEO01001013.1, forward strand.
TTTCTCTTTAGTCTTTGAATGGATTTGAGAGTTATGGACCGCATTAGGAAGAGAGAGGAGGAGGAGGAGGATGACGATGATATGATTCTCTTTCTTTTACCAATGTTGCATCTATTGGTTGGACGTGAACCACATATTAAAAAGCCCCGCCATACGTCGATGATAAGAGGTGATGAAGTTGTAAGGGACTTGCTAGAAGGGCATCCACAAAATTGCAAGGTCGCCTTTAGGATGGAGGCCCACATATTTAGGGCGCTGGCTAGTTTTCTTCGTCGTGAGAAGTTGGTATTTGATACCAGACTTTTCGTCGAAGAAAAACTAGCAGCCTTTTTGTGGATGTTGTCCCATAATTCATCCTTCCAGGACCTACAACTAAAATTCAAGCGCAGTGGTGACACTTTTCATCGGATCATGAAGAATTTCTTCAACATAATCCCTACTTTATCGAAGCATTTTCTCAAGCCTCCAAATCCTGCTCAAGTACATCCAAAGATCCAATCAAATCCAAGATTCTTCCCTTACTTTCAGGTTTTTCTTAAAAACTAGCGTAAATCATATATTCCAATGATAATGTCTTCCTTCTTAGAGACCAACTGATATCTTATCGGTGTTCTTTGCAGAACTGTATTGGAGCTATTGATGGGACTCATGTTCCCATGACTATTACAGGTGACAAAGCCGCCCCTTTAGAAATAGGAAGGGCACACTCAGCCAGAATGTTATGGTCGCGTGTGACTTTGACCTGAACTTCACCTTTATCTCTTGTGGTTGGGAGGGATCTGCGACTGACGCTAAGGTTCTTAGGTCAGCACTTCTCAAAAGGTTTAAAGTACCACATGGCAAGTTCTATCTTGTAGAGGGTGGCTATGCAAATACTCCATTCTTTCTTGCACCGTACCGTGGTGTTCGATACCATTTGAAGGAGTTTGGGCGTGGTCGCCGAGCACCCCAAAACCCTCAGGAGCTTTTCAATCACTGCCATGCCGTTTTACGGAATCATATTGAACGGGACTTGGGAATCTTGAAGAAACGCTTCCCAATTCTCAAAGTTGGAACCAATCACACGTTAGAGAACCAAGTAAAGTTACCGGCGGCTACTGCAATATTGCATAACATCATCCGTTTGCATAAGGGAGATGAGAGTTGGTTAGATAACCAGAGAGATAAGATACCACCAGCAAACTATGTCGACCTTCCTGACGGTGACCCTCCACAAAATCATCAAGTCAACAATGAAGGCAACAATCTTAGAGATACGATTGCGCATCAGATGTGGGCGGATTACCGACATTAGCTAGTAGGACTGCAAGTCAAATGTTATGTAATAAAGTAGTATGTAAGAACTTCTATCCTATTGTGGTGTTATGAATTAGCTCCATGAGCTTACTTTGTCTCTCATGTGATGTAATAAATTAGTATGTGTAAACTTCTGTCCTTATGTGATGTAATAAAGTACTTTGGCTCAATGTATTGCTGCTTGTATCATTAATATTTTCAGGTCTGATGTCGACTACAAGACGATCTCCAAGGCTTGAAGCCCAGAAGAAGCTTTCGCCGAAAGGTGGTGTAAGAAAAAGGAGTGGGGCATCGTCCAAAGGTGCGTGACTTAAATCAACATTTTTGTATCCATGTACTGTTACCTTGCATTTCTGTTAACATTTGCATTTTTGTTGTTATTTATGTGTCTTCCATTGTTATTTACATGCTTCTTTTATATATCAGCTAGAGCCTCATGGAATGCAGACCTAGAAAAGTCTCTCGTAGATTTGCTCCATGAGCACAATACTCCTCAATATAAGGGCCAGAATGGGTGGTCATCTGACGTATGGAGCAAGATTACCAAGGAATTTCTTCACAAACATCCATATGTGGATTACACAAAGGGACAAATCCAGGATAAGGAGAAGGAGTTGAAACGAGAATACAAAATGCTCAAGGAGGCTAGGCAACAGAGTGGAGTTTCCTGGAATGAGAAACGGTGTATGATTGAAGCTGATCCAGCCCTATGGAACAACCTAATAACTGTAAGATAATTTCTTTCTTCTTGCATGCTTGTGGTTATTTTGTTTTGTAGTATGCATCACTCTTATGTTTAATTCTACTATGAAGTCATATCCAAAGATTGCGAAGTTCCGTGTCAACAAGGCTTTTCCTCTTTTTGATGCCCTAGGAGAGCTATATGATGGGCAGCTTGCTGAGGGAACCTACAACTTCACGTCTACTGAACCAGCACGGACACAAGTGGAGTTCAATCCCGAGGTCATTTCTGTAGAGGACACGCATTCTCATTCTGGTGTTCAGGTTGATACAGAAGGAGGGATGCAAGAGGCCAATTTTCAAGACCGTGCTGCTGGACATGAGGAGCCTCACCTTAACCCCACGGTGGCTGCTGCACCATCGACAAGCACCGAGAATGAACCCAAGAAGCGCAGGTCAAATGGAGATGTGGCCGCAATGATGGAAAGGTACATTGAGATGAAGACCAAGCAGATCGAGGGTGCGAAAGATGATTTCAAAAATGTGGATGAGTTCTCAATCAAGAACTGCATCGCTCGACTAGACACAATGGAAGTCTCAAGAGAGGAGAGGGCGAAAGCACTAGGGGTCTTCAAAAGTGCAGTGAATCGTGAGCTGTTCATTTGTGCTGATGTGAAGACCGCTCTGATTTGGCTACGAGGGGAAATGGCATAGGAAAGGTAAGATCTTTCTCCCTTTGCTTGTATGGTTGTGGTTGTAGCAGCTTCCTGCTTCATCTTTTGTTCTCCTTGTTGCTTCATGTATATTCGGTGATGCCTTGTTCTTTTCTCTGTTACAACCTCTGTTAGATCCTAGTACTATCAGCCTTTGAAAGTAGATAATATGCCTTGTTTCACAGTGTTGTATTATAGAACTGAGGTTTCTAAAAATTATCTGCCTCTGTTGTTGCCTACTAGTAGCCTGTGCTTCTGGGTCTTGAGTTCCAAGTCTAGCAGATTTTTGTGCTTCAAATTCACACTAGCCTGTTATAAATAAGTATTGTATGCACTCTGTTAATGGTAGCACTAGTATAATAGAATATGGGCATTCATTTGGTTCACTAGTACTGCTACAGCCACAACCATACAATGTGGAGCCACAACCATAGAATGTGGAAACAGTGTTACTAGAAAAGCTTTCAACAATACCAACCAACCCATTTTTGTGAAACTCTTCAAACTGGACTGTCTTCTAGCACATGTCCCGAAATGACCAGCAAAATTATTATCTTTTTCTTCAATTCGTAAGTGATTGAGATGGAGAATAAACAATCTTGATATTCCCTATTAGATATGTGTGATTTTAATATCAGTGCATGTACTCTGTCTAGTGCTAGCTATAGAAGCTGACAACTCTACTTGCAACCTGTGCTATATTGATGTGAGTTGCAATCATCTCATTTCACCATTTTGTGGTCTGCTGATCAACATCGATACCAGTTTCATATTTCTCTGTAAATTATAGGTACATGATGGATGGAAAAGAGTTAGAGTTATGTATGAAGAAGTTCCAGAAGAAGATGTGCCAGGGCGCCACGTCTTGGATTAATTTTTTGCATGCTTTACTGCCGAAAGACAAAATATTTATTTGCTGAACTTTGATGTTTTGTCCTCTAAAATTCAAATGGATTCAAGTTAAAACTCGAAATTTAATGTTGTAGATTGTTCTGGTATCGTTTTATTATCTGCTATTTAAGTATCACTTTGCAGTATTAAACCATGTTGTACCAGTATCGTTTTTCTGTTTGTACGTTACTGCTGCTTGCTTGCTTCATGCTGTCGCCTGTGTTATTTTTTTGAGATCAGCCATCGCATGTGTTGCTTACTGCCTGTGCGGCCTATGCTGTCCGTTACGTATCATGCGTGTAGACTCCAACTGGGGATTAACCGAATGACAAATGAAAACAGTAGGGAACGTGGGGAGAGGGACAGTGGGGATCGGGGTGACAATTTGGGTTCACCCAATCCCTCCCGAGGTTGGACCCACTAGCGTATCTAACCCCAGACAACCGAACAAAGCCTTAGGTGGCTGGGTGGGGGCGCTGGGATCCGGCCTTGTGCCGCTGCCCGGAGAGCAGCGCGAGGAGGGGGAGGGGGGCGCTGGGAGCCAGACTGCATCTTCTACAAAGGTACCTCCCATGATCTGAATCCATTTGTTTACCTCCTTTTGGCCTACGCACATGATCTGCTTGATGAAATGCTGGAATAAGGAAAAAGACTTGCAGGGCATGCTTATCACAAGTGATGGAACAAGTGATGGACTTGGAAAGGATGAAGATCATCGACTATCTACTTATTGCGGCCTCTCCTTTGTGTAGGTTAGTCCTCCTCTTTAGTAATAATCTGCTAGGTTGTAATTTGTTGTCTAATAGAAATTTTGGTAATGTGCTTTGTGCTTCAGTCAAATGTTCACGAAATAGAATGTCTAAATATCAGTGTTGCTCCCTTTGCCAGGATACAAGATATGAATATTGAGAGGCCACATCATGCTGAAGCAGACAGAAACTTAATTTGATGTTGAGTCTAAGCATGCGATGGTGCTGTACAAAGGGACAATGAAGGATGGCCAGGAGATGTATGCTGTTCGGTTATTACATTTCTATTTGCCTAGGACGGTTTCTGTACATACAGGTACACAGTTGTTCCTCTGTGCTCAGGTATAGAGGTGCTATTTGCTGTGTGGTAAAATGAAATCTTGATTACTTAAATTGCAGTTACAGCTAAAACCTGTGCTACAGATAGTTTTGGGGTTACTTATAAACTAGAGTTTGATTATTTCAGGTGTACTAAAAATGGAAATTCCACGGCTTCTAATACAAGTAGACCTGTTTTCTTTAGCTTGCTATAAATTCCTAGGGGATGTTAGGAATAGACAAGTTGTATTCCCTGGGGGCCAAAAGCCACAATATATAGTTACATGTACAGGTGATAATATGCAGGAAAACCCCCTAGCAGGTGGGGAAATACACATATACAAATATACATCTAACACCCCCCCTCAAACTCATGGTGGATCCACAACACTGAGTTTGGAGAGTAAGAAGTCATGCTGCGCTCTAGGTTGTGCCTTTGTAAAGAAATCCGCCAACTGCAAATCTGAAGGCACATACTGAAGCGCAACAACCTGAGCCTGCACCTGAGCACGTGTATAGAAAGCATCAACACCAATATGCTTGGTAAGCTCATGCTTGACCGGATCACGTGCAATACTGATAGCACCTGTACTGTCAGACAAAAGTGGAGTGGGTGTCGTAACAGAGACCCCAAAATCTGCAAGCAACCACCGTAACCATGTCACCTCAACAATCAACAAGGCCATAGCTCGCAACTCAGCCTCTACACTCGAACGGGAAACTGCAACCTGTTTCTTCGTCTTCCAAGCAACAAGCGAACCACCAAGAAACACACAGTAAGCAGAAAGTGAACGACGATCCGAAGGATCACTCGCCCAAGTAGCATCCGAGTAGCACTGGAGCTGGAGAGAGCTGGAACGAGGAAAGAAAAGGCGACGAGTAATCGTGCCACGAAGATAACGAAGAACACGGAGGAGATGACTATAGTGGACAGTGGTAGGAGCTGAGACAAACTGACTTAGAATATGAACAGGATAAGATATATCAGGACGAGTGACAGCAAGATAAACAAGACTCCCAACAAGATGGCGATAATGCGTCGGATCAGGAAGAGGATCACCATCAGTAGGACGAAGCTTAACATTAAGCTCCATAGGAGTCTCAACGGTGCGCTCATCCCCAAGAGCAGCACGAGCAAGAAGATCCTGAATATACTTTTCCTGAGAGATAGAAAAGCCATCAGAAGTGGAAGAGACCTCGATCCCAAGAAAATAGCGGAGAGGACCAAGATCGGTCATAAGAAACTGCTCACGAAGACGAGCCTTAACAAAGGCAATATACTTAGGATCATCACCAGTAATGATCATATCATCAACATAGAGAAGTAGAAGAGTGCGTCCACGAGGAGAAGTATGGACGAACAGCGCTGGATCATGAGCGCTGGGAGAGAAACCAGCAGCAGTCACCACAGAGGCAAAACGCTCAAACCAGGCACGAGGGGCCTGTTTCAGGCCATAAAGAGAACGCCGAAGGCGACAGACCATCCCATCAGGGACAGAATACCCGGGAGGAGGCTGCATGTAAACCTCCTCACTCAACTCGCCATTAAGAAAAGCGTTCTGAACATCAAGCTGAGACACAGACCAGTGTCGAACAGAAGCGACAGCAAGAAGAGTACGCACAGTGGTCATATGAGCCACAGGGGCAAAAGTCTCATCATAGTCACGGCCGTGCTCCTGCTGAAAGCCACGAGCCACAAGACGCGCTTTGTAGCGCTCAAGAGATCCATCAGAGCGGGTCTTAATTTTATAGACCCACTTACACGTGATAGGACGAACACCAGGAGGGAGAGAGACAAGATCCCAGGTGCCAGTGCGCTCAAGCGCAGCAATCTCCTCAGCCATAGCAAGCTGCCATTCAGGATGACGCTCAGCATCCCGATAAGAAGTCGGCTCGGAGGCAACAGAAAGACCGTACTGACTAGGAGAGTAACGGTCTGGAGCACGACGTGGACGAGTCGCCGGAAGAGGAGAGGGAAGCTCGTCAGAAGAAGAAGACATATCAGAAGAAGAAGAAGAAGAAGAAGAAGGGACATCAGGAGGAGGATCTGGAACATGAGTGCGACGAGAATAATGAAAGGGAAAAGGAGACAACGGTGAGGTGGGCGGAGGATCAGAAGAAGAAAGAGGAGAACTAGGTGGGGAGGAGGACAACGGAGTCGAAGAGGATGGCGCCGGGGACGAAGAGGGCGTAGCAGAACGAGGTCCAGGAGGAGGGACAATAGGGACAGAAGGAGGTGCATCAGGAAATAGAAGAAAGGAGATATCATCCACCGGGTAGGTACCAGAGGTGGGGCGAGGGTAGAAGGGACGCGTCTCATCAAACGTGACGTCACGAGAGATGCGCATCCGACGACCAACAGGGTCCCAACAGCGATAGCCCTTATGCTCATCACTGTAGCCGAGAAAAACACACTCAACAGACTGAGCGGTCAGTTTGGTGCGTTCACGAGGAGGGAGAAGAACATAGCAAACGCAACCAAACGAACGAAGAGGCGAGTAGTCTGGAGAACCACCAGAGAGACGCTCGAGAGGGATGCCACCCTGGAGGGCAGCAGAAGGCTGGATGTTAATGAGGTAAGTCGATGTAGCGACAGCCTCAGCCCAGAAATGCGGCGGAAGAGAAGAAGCAATCATCATAGCACGGGTGGTCTCAAGAATATGACGATGCTTACGCTCGGCGACACCATTTTGAGCATGCGCACCGGGACAAAAAAACTGAGCTAGGGTGCCCTGCTCAGCAAGAACACCACGCAGGTGCTGAGAGATATACTCACCAGCAGAATCAGCACGGAACACACGAATGGGCGAGGAATACTGAGTGCGGACCATGGCCGCAAAGCGCTGATAAATGGAAAGCACCTCACTGCGAGAGCGCATAAAATATATCCAAGTGTGACGAGAAAAATCATCTATAAAGAGAACATAGTAGCGATGACCTCCTTTCGACGGGAAGGGAGCTGGACCCCAAACATCAGAGTGAACAAGATCAAAAGGACGCTCAGACACGGACTCACTCTGAGGATACGGTAGCTGAATCTGCTTACCAAGGCGACAACCCTGACAATCCAAAGAAGCGTTTCCGGAGACAGACCCCAGAACACCTCGATGAACTAAAGACGAGAGTCGAGAACCACATAAATGTCCAAGACGATGATGCCACTGCTGAAAAGAGCTAGTAGCGACGGCTACAGATGCCGAGGAACTGACGACGGTGGCATTAGAAGGAAGACGAAGCCAGTGAAGCTCCCAGAGGCCATCATGGCGACGGGGGCCAGCACCAAGCATAGTGCCGGTGCGACGATCCTGAACAGAACAGGAATCAAAGTCGAGAGTGATGCTACAACGAGAGTCGACGATCTGACTACCAGAAAAGAGTTGCATGTTAAGTTGAGGAACATACGCAACAGAAGGAACATGAAATGAGGAAGTACTAAGAATGCCTCGACTAATGACTGGGTGGGGGGTACCATCGGCAGTAAGAACACGAACAGGAGGATTGACAGGTCGAACAGAATGCAACAAGGAAGAATCAGGAGTCATATGAAAAGAAGCTCCAGTATCAAGAAGCCATGGAGATGTACCTGGAGAAGGAGGAGGTGGTCGCTCAATGCCAGAAAACTCAGTCGCAGAACCAGCAGAACCTGTCGGTGAAGAATCCCAAGCAGCAAGCAGACATCGAAGCTGCGCTATCTCATGCGCAGAAAGGGGCACGCCTGGAGAGGTCGAGGTACAATCAGGTGCCGACGAGGAGCTGTCACCCACACACACACAGAGGCCGCCAAAGGTGGCGACGGAGAGCAACACGCCGATGAAGACGGAGTCGACGAAAGACGATCACAACCGTCTGAAGAAGCTGCAAGAGTCGATGTCGAGCGGCGAGCCGATGTAGACGGGGTCGGCGAAGCGCGGCCATAACGTGAAGAGGCCGCGAAAGTCGATGTAGAGCGACAGGCCGACGTAGACGGGGTCGGCGAAGCGCGGCCATAACAGCGAGAAGAGGCCGCGAAGGTCGACGAAGAGCGGCGAGCCGACGTAGACGGAGTCGGCGGAGGGCGGCTATAACCGCGTGAAGAGGCCGCGGAAGGCGATGTAGAGCGGCAATCCGACATACACGGTGTCGACAGACAAGCACCAAGGACCGAAGAAAGGCCCGAGTGCAAGACGGGAGCAGCGGAAGGCGTCATCGGGTGAGAGAAAGAAACGCCCGAGAACAAGAGCAGCAAATTTTTTTTTTTTTTTTTGTAATTTTTTGTAATTTTTTTTTTTTTTTACAGAACTCTCACAGGCAGATGAAATCCGGCGAAATTCGCACTGATCAGATCAAATCCGGCGAAATCAAGCTAACAACCAGCAAATTCCGGCCTGGCCGGACCTATTCAGGGCGTCCGGCGGCCGTTCCGAGGACGAGTGTGGGCGAGCAGCCGAGGCGGTGACGGAGCACAGCGGCGGGAGCAGCACGGCGGGCAGGGATCGATCTGAGCGGCCGAGGTTGACGAGCGGCCGATGTTGACGAGGACGAGCCGGGCAACAGCAACGATGGCCCGATTTATCCGGGCAGGAGCGATCTGAGCAGCAGCAGGAGGCGGCCAGATCGAAGCAGACGTGGGCGGGAGCTGATTCCCTGCCAGAATGGGGCCGCACGGGACCAGCAGGACGGGAGCGCGGGACCAGATCGAGGCGAGCGTCCAGGGGGGCGGGGACGGATCCCTGGCGGCTCGGCAGTCCAGGGGCGGGGACGGGGCCTCGAGGCGAGCGTCCAGGGGCGGATCCTGGCGGCTCGGATCGAAGACGAGGCGCGACCGGAGACAGTGACGGCCGGAGGGGCGGCGGGACGAGGCTGGAGAGAGCTCGCCGGTGGCGAGGAAGAGGCGGCGGCGGCGGCCGGACGCGGCGGCAGGAGGCCGGGGCGGGCGGCGGCTGCGGCTGCGAGAAGAGGAGCAACCTATAGCTCTGATACCATGTTAGGAATAGACAAGTTGTATTCCCTGGGGGCCAAAGGCCACAATATATAGTTACATGTACAGGTGATAATATGCAGGAAAACCCTCTAGCAGGTGGGGAAATACACATATACAAATATACATCTAACAGGGGAAAAGCTTGTTGGTTAGTGTTAAGATTATTATGTGGTTAGGATTTATCTGCTTTCTATCCATCGAACGCAGTGCTGATTTCGTAATGGATCTGCATAATTAGCTGATTTTCAAGAAATGACTCGAGTATAAACGTGGAGATGGATTTGTTTCGATAGGTAGGTTCACAGAATTTGTGACGTGCAAGTTAAACTGTTTTCTGTTGTGCAAACTAGAAGCCTGTATAGACATACTTGTTGAGCAGCTCTATTATATACTTGATTTTCCTCTGTTTTTGGCTTTCTTAGGAACAGAGCTTGCTAGGCGCAGAAATGATTTCTGTACGGAGAAATTTCTCTTTTCTTCTATGTGCTAGCGGTTTTCTGTGCTTGCAACTAGAGCCCGTGGTGCTACTTTCCTAGGTGCCTACTATTACGCTTGTGCAGTTGTCTTGATAGACTTGATTATGTTGCTAGCCTGTTGCTTTAGGGTTGCTCTTCTCTAATATCCTTTATTCTATCCTGATGAGTGATACCTTTTTTGTAATAGCACTACATGTAACTGGAATATAGAGTAAGTTTTGCTTTATTTGTTTCAGATTGTCTCTTGCAAGACGTTGCTGCACCAGTTTGTCTAAAAGGTTGATCTCTATCTTTGCTTTATACAAACACATGTTTATCTTTCTTTCGTACATGCTTTTGTAAATGCTGCTATGTATGCCATTTATGTTGGCATGATAATATGGATACTTGAATACTAATAGCCGATGATGTAAATATATTTTTACGGATGTGAGAGGGAGAAGCTATTCTCAACATACCTGATCATTTATTTCCAATGTTCAAGAAATCGGTAATCGTTAACTGCTCGGTCGACTTGAATTTAAGGATCAATCAGAAATCGGCCTATTAACTGATTTAATCAGTCAACAAATAATCGGCAAGGTTTTTCCTTAAAATTGTGGGTTCCAAGCACTAAGAATCTTAAATATGCTATATTAACCAAGTAAAACGTGCAAAAGAGCACAAAAGCAATAGGCCGACAGACGTATTACCTTTAGTGCTTCAAGTGAACGTGACAAAGCTAGCTACTAACTACAAATTAGAACCCAATCAGTACGTATTCTAGGCTATAACTTATAAACGGTATGCCTTTTAGATGAAAAACAAAATCATTGGCCGACAGACCTTGCTAGCCACACGTGCAAATGACCGAACTTTGCCTCAAAAACTCGGCCGAGTAGACGATTAATCCTCCGTTTAATCACTGATCGTAGGGTGACCTTGTCGAATAGGGCAAATCGCTTGGATTACTTGCTAGAGCCGTTTAATCGCTGATAGACTTTATCCCGGAAGAGTGCTTATAACAGTTTTTGGAAATGGCGTGTCCAATCTTGTCAAAGTTTAGTATTCTCTTTGTTAATCGGATAAAGTTAGTCCTTAAAGATAGTAATATTTCTTACTGCAGTAGCTAACCATGTGTTTTGATTTTGGATCCACTTTGCAATTCTTCGTGGTATGAGATCATTTAACATTTTATTTGCTTCTGTTGTTTCAGCAATTAGTTATAAATTCATTCATTTTCTTATTTGGAACAGAATGGAGCGACCATTGTTTAACCAGTGTGGTGATGGTGGTTGTCACACCATTGTCTCAGCGTTGTCATATCTGAGTGCCGTCGCTTCCTACATCCAGCTGCACCACACCTCCCCGCTTGAGATCTTGGTGCCCCCAGGTTACAACCTCCATCGTCATGCCAGGAACCGTCCCGACATGTAGGGCAGGAGCAAGATGAAGGTGGTCGTAGGGCAAGGAGGATGCCAACTATATTGTCCACTGGGAGTCCTACGGCAAGAATCGCGTCTCCATCTAGGTCGTATGCTCCGATGACCATAGGCGTCCACCACCGCAGAGCTCATTTGCCCCTGTAGCTCACCTGCTGGCCCTCAGTCTCTCACCATCAACGTCGTTCAGGTATACCTCACTCCCTCCCATTCTCCAAATTGTGATTGCAGATCAGCTTATGGATTCCTAAAGGCATAGAAGTATCAAAGACTTAGTATTTGATTGTTAGGATAAGCAATAAAATTGAGTTTTGCATAATAAAGTTCCATACCAATTGCTGTCGTAATAAATTACAACATCAACAGTCGCCAAGTTAGTAACAACGCCACCTACCCTAGTTGAAAGTAAGAAAACAAATTTGTAACTTCCTGCCTTGTTGAAGTCTTCAATAGATGCATCACGATCTTCTCCAGCTGTCCTTTCATCAATTCAACAATATCGATATCCTGTGTAATTAAGATAATATTCCAAGATATACAAAAGCCTTCTCATCTATAGATTATAGTGCTATATATGTTAGACAAAGCAAAATTTTGGGAAAGTGAATTGCTTAATGAGGTGTTGTGCACATGCTTAGTGTCAACGAGTGGTGTGTGGTATATCTCCTACACACTTGCTAAACCAATAATACATTCAAATTTGTGAAAAACAATCATTGGTGAAAAAATAAGTACTCTGGAACATGCTCCTGTAGCTTAGTCAACAACTTATCTAGTACAACTATTTTTCCTATCCAAACAAAAAAGAAGATTTTCAATAAGAATTCATAGAAAATTTTGTAGGTAAACATGTTATGGTTGTGTAAAAAAATATGGGATCGATGTGAAATAAGCAAAGAACATAATGTTATCTGAATTCTCAATTAGATGATCACCAATTGTGTAGAGCGGGCCAGGTTTAGCTCCTTGGAATAAATATTGATGTTTGCAACACTTGCGTATCTGCATGATCTTGTTAAGCAATTTGCTGTGTGCAATATCCTTCTAATCTGTCTCAAGAATAGCACGGCGATAGTACATTCAAACTTTAGTTATGGTTTTCTTTTTGGAGATAAACTTTTTTCTACATCAGACTTGAGCCTCCAAAGAAAGAAATTGGCAAACAAACTTACAAAAAGTTGAAAGAAATAATTATAAAGAGAGTTCATTTTAAGTATTGAAATTGATGATCACGAGAATCCCAACCTTGTAAATATGTTGGACCACCTCTTGCTGATCAAAAGGTCTAGCATAATCATTTTTTTTCCTAGAATCAGAACCAAAACTTTTTTTCCTTTTTGATTAGGGTCAGAACCAGACATTTGAAAACACTCATCAAAGCCCTTAGTAGGGTTTCAAATTTCTGGTTTTCACCCTCATCAAAAAGGAAAAAAATTCTATATCTAATTCCGATTCTAGGGATAATGATTCTGCTGAGACCTTTGATCATGAAAAGGTGGTCTAGCGGCTTTACAAGGTTGGGATTCTCGTGATCACCAATTTCAGTACTTTAAAATGAACTCTCTTTATAAATTTTTTTGCAACTTTTGGTAAGGTTGTTTGCTCATTTCTTCTTTGAAGGCTCATGTCTAATAATGTAGAAAAAAGTTTATACCTCCAAAGAAGGAAAGCATACTTAAAGTTGGATGTACTATCGTCGTGCTCTGCTTCAGGCATATTGGAATAATGTTGCACACATCAAATTGCTTAAGAGGATCATGTAGATGGGCTGCAACCATCAATATTTATTTCAAGGAGCTGAACCTGGCCCGCCCTACACAATTGGTGATCATCATGTTCCTTGCTTTTTCACATCGATCCCATATTTTTTACACAACCGTTTCTCAATGATTCTTATTTAAAAAATTCTTTTATGTTTGGATAGGAAAATAGTTCTACTAGATAAGTTGCTGCCCAAGCTATATGATCGTGATTCCAGAGTACTTATTTTTTCGTAGGTGTTTGTTTATCACTGCCATGCAGATTTGAATGCATTATTGGTTAGCAAGTGTGTAGGAGATATACTACACACCATGTCATACTAAGCATATGCACAACGCACCTCATTAAGCAATTAACTTTTCCGGAATTTTACTTTGTCTAACATATATAGCACCTGCAGTGAGAAGGCTTTTGGATATCTTGAAAGATTATCTTAATTACAGCGGATATCGGTATTGTCGAAATTGATGGAAAGACATGTGAAGAAGATTGTGATGCATCCATTGAAGTCTTCAACAAGCTAGGAAGTGACAAGTATGTTTTCTTACTTTCAACTAGGGCAGGTGGCGTTGGTATCAACTTGCCCACTTCTGATGTAATTCTAAATGACAGCGATTGGTATGCCACTTTATTATGCTAAACTTGATTTTGTTGCTTACCCTAAGAATGAAATAGTAAGTCTTTGATACTTGTGTGCCTGAAATCTACAAGCTGGTCTGCAAGCTGGTCTGCAAGCTCAAGACCGTGCACATAGATTAAAGTGGCAACGAAATCCTCTCCACCCCATCCTGTAAAACTAGGTGTACCACTAATTACTCGCTGAAACGTCTTGTCATCATGAACAACCTACTCGCATGCCATCTTTTTATTTTACACCCCATAATTTACACTAACAATCCATCCTCTCCCAAAATAAAATATTCCTCACCTCCTTCTAATTTACGCTAACAAACCTAGGTGTACCAATTTCCCATGAAATTCAAAACCTCTTCCCTCCCAAACGCAACTCTATAAATACAAGCCCATCGTCACTAGAGCCGCGTGCGGTAGGCGCATGACTTGTGACTTTGGACTTGACGAGGTGCAGGTTGTAGGCATGAGGCGCGAGTCCGTCATCATCGTCGATTCAAACGCTGAGCGTCACCGAGACTTGGTGCTAGGCCGTCATCGTCGTCGATTTGATCGCTGGCCGCCTCCGAGACTTGGCATAGGCATTGGAAGCTAGGCCGTCATCGTCGTCGACCGCCGTCGAGCTCTTTTCCGCATCCATCAGGTACCACTACTTCCCTGGCCGAGATTTCTCCGATTCTTGGTTGCGTGGATTCTTTAGTCCGTGAGAGAAGAGCTCGATCATGGATCCTTGAGACGGGAACGATCTTCTCACTTTTTATTTCCATCCATATGATCCTCCTCTTTTTATATTCTTTATATAATGCATATGCGATCCATCCATACTGATGTCACTTGCCAGTTAGTACTTAGTACCATGGATCCTCTAGATATATATCCCCAGGCAGTGATAGGCGTGTACATCCATAGATGTAGATTTTAGAAGAACATACATACTCTTTGAGAAGAGAAAGAAGAAAGAAGGCCAGCTGAAAATAATTAAATGGGTAGCATCTTGTCCTGATTTAACAGAGTTTTCCTCAGTGACTGAATGCAAAGGTAAGCTATGTTTTTTCGATCCCAGAGTTAACAGCGTTTTGGAGCCACCTTTCCAGCCTGGGGGCAAATACCAAACTGCAAATCTGCAGATATTGGTGAAGCGTTGGCCTGCCTTTGAAGCAAAGGAACGAATACATTTTCAAAGGTCTGAGGTCATCTTTTAGGGGATGGAAAGCCATCACTACACCACGACCAGCCCTAAGGCAACACATATCTTGCAACGATGCTAGTATGTCTATCTAGGATTCTAGGGTCCACCTCCCCCATGTCCCCACATCCCCACGCCTAAGGTTGCGTATAACCCGCCTCCATCTCCACATCGCCATCCCAAGTTCCCGACTCCCGATCCATCCACTCCATTTTAACCCTAGCAGCTATGCACCACCACAAAACTCGTCGAGCAACCATATACTTCGTCTTGCCCTCACCTCGGGCCTTTTGCTGCTCGGAGACCACACTAGGCAGCGATTATGCACTCAATGATGCGGCAGCGCCGGTGCAAGGAGATGGGGCGAGGCGGAGCATAATGGTCACGGTAGACCAAAGGCTATCCAAGTGCGACCTCTCGTTTGTCCTTTTCAGATTCATGCCTCCTTTTCCTTATTCTTGATCTGTTCAGCACCCTTGCCACATCGCATGCTGTTGGTCAGAGTGACAGTGAAGGCGCCGATGGGGATTTGGGACTGGCGGCTAGAAGCGAGGAGGGCAGTCGGGCTTCAGTTCTGTTAGGAATCATAATCCCGATCGATACCGGTACGGTGTCGTAGCGTGTTCCGTATGTCCAAACCGAGTAGGACTAGAGTCCATCAACGTTTCTGTATTGGCGCTGCGTCGCTTCCGGGTATATATACCCATGTAAGATACCCTGTAAGCTACCGAGAAATCAATACACGAAACATCAGGTGCGACACGCACCTGTTGCAATCAACTGATCGTTTTCCTGTGTTGTGAATACGTACGCGAAGTAGTACTAGCTAAATCAGTTCGATCAGCTAGCTTCTGCTGTACGTGCGTCGCGGAGGATTGTTACTCGTGTACGTGCGTGCGTGTCTCGCCGGAGTTCGTCGTCAAAGGTCGTCGGAAGCTACTCGACGGCAGGGGCCGATCCAACAATTGGTATCAGAGCCTCGTGGAGGATCTCCTAGTAACGGGAGGTCATGGCGAAGGAGACGGGCGAGTATTCCGGGGCGGCCGCGGCCGCGCCGGTATCGACGACGTACCCGCGGTACAACCGCGACAACTTCACGGTGTGGGCGACCACGATGGAGTGGGCGCTCGAGTCCAACGAGCTCTGGGAGGCTGTCGATCCCGGCGGCGACGAGTACAAGAAGGGCGCGTCGAAGTACCGCAAGGACCGACAGGCACTTACGGCCATCTGCTCCGTGATGCCGATGGACGTGATGCAGCACCTGATCTCGAAGAAATCTGCGAAGGAGGCGTGGGACACGCTCAAGATCCTCAATCTTGGGCACGCGCGTGTGCGCGAGGCGACCCTGCAAACTTTTCAGAAGAAGTTCGAGAACCTGGAGGTGGGAGAAGATGAGACACTGGACGCCTTCGCCTCGAGGGTTGCCACAATAGTCAATGGGATTCGCGGACTGGACGAGAAGCTCGAGGAGATCTCGGTGGTTAGGCGTTTCCTTCGTGCCGCACCGGCGCGGTACATCTCTGTTGTGTCAGCGATCGAGCAGTGCGTTGATCTCAAGACTGTCACGTTGGATGATTTGGTCGGACGGTTTAAGGCGCATGATGAGCGGATGAAGATCACCTACGGCGACGCGAAAGTGGAGGAGCATATCATGCTCACGCGCGCCCAATGGCAGGCAATGGACGCTAGAGAGAAGAGCGATGGTGCATCTGGCAGCGGTGGAAAAAAGGAAGACTCCAACTCGACGAAGAAATCGGGTAAGGGGAAGAAGCCAAAGAAGAAATTCGACAAAAAGAATCTTCGCTGTCATAAGTGCAATCAGCTCGGTCACTTCAAATCGGAGTGTCGCAACGCTCCGGCGGAGAAGGCTCTCATGGCGATGGAAGGAGATGATGGACCTAGGGTGATGATGCTCGAAGTATGCGAGCAATCGGATAATGGAGAGTCACCTCCACAGAAGCCGGCCACGGAGATCGTCAAGCTCGAGGAAGAGAAGGTTCTTCTTCATGATAGGACGAGGAATACGGCTACGCACGTATGGTACCTCGACACAGGCGCTAGCAACCACATGACCGGCGACAAGGCTCAGTTTTCTGAGTTAAACCTCTCGGTGGGAGGGACGGTTCGTTTCGGCGATGGAAGGACCGTTGGGATAGAAGGACGAGGCACTGTCTTGTTTGAGTTGAAGGACGGCGGTCACAAGGTACTCACTGATGTGTACTATATTCCCAGGTTGAAGAGCAACATTATCAGTCTTGGTCAGCTTGCGGAGCGTGGATGCGAGATTGTGCTCAAGGACAAGTTCCTATGGGGATACGACCGTGAGAGAAAACTCATCATGAAGGTGGAGAGAGCGAAGAACAGGCTCTACATCCTCAACTTGGATCGTGTGGATCCAATATGCTTGATGTCAAGCATGGAAGACTCGGCGTGGAAGTGGCACGCGCGCTACGGGCATCTCAACTTCCAAGCTCTACGACAACTTGGACAAAAACAGATGGTTCGCGGCATGCCGTGCGTCGATCATGTTGAGCAATTGTGCGACGGTTGTCTTATTGGGAAACAAAGGCGAGCCCCGTTTCCAAGGGAAGGACAATATCGAGCAAGCAAAGTTCTTGAGATGGTCCATGGCGACTTGTGCGGACCAATCACGCCGGCGACGACTGCCGGGAACAGGTATTTCTTGCTCATCGTCGACGACTTCAGTAGATACATGTGGGTTGTGTTGCTGAAGAGGAAGGATCAAGCTTTGCAAGCGTTCCGGATCGTGAAGATGGCGGCCGAGGTTGAGGCCGAGGCCAAGTTAAAGGCCCTCCGTACCGATCGGGGTGGTGAGTTCAACTCCAATGAATTCAAGACATTTTGCGAAACTCATGGGATCCAGCGGTACCTCACCGCGCCATATTCACCGCAGCAAAACGGTGTTGTGGAAAGGAGGAACCAAACCGTGGTGGCCATGGCACGCAGCATGATGAAAAGCAAAGGCATGCCGGGCAGGTTTTGGGGCGAGGCGGTCAGTACGGCCGTCTATTTGCTGAACAGGGCGCCGACTAAGAGTGTAGTCGGTATGACGCCGTACGAAGCATGGTACGGGCGCAAGCCCTCGGTTGATCATCTTCGCACTTTCGGGTGCGTGGCGCATGTGAAGACGGTGGCCGGACATCTTAACAAGCTGGCGGATCGAAGTACTCCAATGGTCATGATCGGCTATGAAGCCGGTACGAAGGCATATCGCGCGTACAATCCGGTGAACAAAAAATTGGTTGTGACACGCGACGTACTCTTCGAGGAGGAGAAATCATGGAATTGGAGCTCCGCGGAACCGGTTGAACTAATTTCAGACGAGATTTTTACCGTCATTTATGCAGATGATCAAGGCGCTGGAAGTAACGTCGCTGCGGACACGGAGGTTACGAGTACATGCGCTGATGCACCGGATACGAGCGCAGCCTCGTCATCGCATGCAAGAACGGCCTCGACGGCGGCTGGCGCAGGAACGAGCGCGGGACGCGACCGAGGCAGCGCTGCTGGCGGAAGCAGTGCAGGAGCTGGGAACAAGAGCGCTTGTAGGGCTAGCTCTGGCAACCTGCACGTGAATACACCAGGTGGCCTAGCAAGGGAAGCAGCAAGGAAAAGTCCAGCTCGTGCTGGAGTTACTCTTGGCGGGCCAGTTGATGCTCCGCCAGGGAACGACCAAGGCGCCAAGGACGTGTCGCCTGCGCGCAGTGCTTCTTCAGGTGAAGAATCGCCGGCGGCTGAGAATGAAGCGACGTCATCAGCGAGTGCGGCAAGCGCCGCAACAGCTCCGACTGCACAGGAGCAAAGGACACGGCCGCCTACTCCGGAAAAATTACGAAACGTAATGGATTTATATCCGCCGGAGACGCTTCGCACGATAAATCCTATCCAGACGACACGTGCGCGAGGACGAGGTCGGGGTGGGTGTCTACTCACCGAGGAACCGACGAAGTTCGAGGAGGCTAACACGGAGGAGTGTTGGCGCCGTGCTATGGATGATGAGTTGGGATCGATTCGCGAGAACAAAACATGGAAGCTCGTCGATCTACCCAAGAATCATAAAGCCATAGGGCTCAAGTGGGTGTACAAGATCAAGAAAGATGCCGAAGGAAAATTAGTGAAACACAAGGCGAGGCTAGTAGCCAAAGGATACGTGCAAGAGCAAGGTGTGGATTTCGAAGAAGTGTTTGCTCCGGTTGCAAGGATGGAATCGGTGAGATTACTTATGGCTCTCGCGGCTCAAGAATCATGGAAATTGCACCATATGGATGTGAAATCCGCGTTTTTGAACGGAGAGTTAGAAGAAGAGGTCTATGTGAAACAACCACCGGGATACATCAAGGAGGGAGAAGAACACAAGGTTTTGAAGCTACACAAGGCATTGTACGGGCTCCGGCAGGCGCCTCGGGCGTGGAACATCAAGCTTGATCGTACGTTGAAGTCTCTCGGATTCAAGAAGAGCCCACTGGAGCATGCTATGTATAAGCGAGGACACGGAAGGGATCATCTACTAGTTGGCATCTATGTGGATGATTTATTGATAACTGGAGCGGATGAGAAGGAAATTGCAAAGTTCAAGCTACAGCTGAAGGAGTTATTCAAGATGAGTGATCTAGGCTTATTGAGCTACTACCTTGGAATAGAAGTACATCAAAAGCCGGGTGAGATCACATTATGCCAGGAGGCGTACGCAAAGAAGATACTCCAGAGTTGTGCTATGGAAGATTGCAATCCAACTCAAGTTCCTATGGAACCTCGGCTTAAACTTAGCAAGAGAAGCAAAGCACCCGCGGTTGATGCAACGGAGTATAGGAGTGTGGTCGGAAGTTTGAGGTATCTCGTGAACACAAGACCGGACTTGGCCTATTCCGTTGGCATTGTGAGTCGCTACATGGAAGCACCTACAACGGAGCATTGGGCGGCGGTGCAGCATATACTCAGATACATCAAAGGGACAACTAACTTTGGTGTTGTCTATTTGAAGAAGAAGGGAAAGGTGAAGATACTTGGCTATAGTGATAGTGACATGGCAGGAGATGTTGACGACCGTAAGAGTACCTCGGGCGTGGCATATTTCTTTGGAGAAAGCCCGGTAAGTTGGCTATCACAAAAGCAGAAAGTAGTGGCACAGTCTTCCTGTGAAGCAGAGTATATTGCAGCTGCGACCGCGGCGTGTCAAGGCGTGTGGCTAAGGAGGCTACTTGGTGACCTTATGAACAAGGAAGAGGAACGAGTGGTGCTCAATATTGACAACAAGTCTGCAATCTCATTGTGCAAGAATCCGGTGCATCATGACAGGAGTAAGCACATTGATACGAAGTATCACTACATACGGGAGTGTGTAGAGGAGAGCAAGATTGAAGTCAACTATGTTTGCACCGATGATCAGCTTGCCGATATTCTGACCAAGTCTTTGGGTCGACTGAAGTTCTTGGAGATGCGAGGAAGGATTGGCGTTCAAGCTGTGAAGACGGATACATCGTGCTTAGGAGGGTGATTGTTAGGAATCATAATCCCGATCGATACCGGTACGGTGTCGTAGCGTGTTCCGTATGTCCAAACCGAGTAGGACTAGAGTCCATCAACGTTTCTGTATTGGCGCTGCGTCGCTTCCGGGTATATATACCCATGTAAGATACCCTGTAAGCTACCGAGAAATCAATACACGAAACATCAGGTGCGACACGCACCTGTTGCAATCAACTGATCGTTTTCCTGTGTTGTGAATACGTACGCGAAGTAGTACTAGCTAAATCAGTTCGATCAGCTAGCTTCTGCTGTACGTGCGTCGCGGAGGATTGTTACTCGTGTACGTGCGTGCGTGTCTCGCCGGAGTTCGTCGTCAAAGGTCGTCGGAAGCTACTCGACGGCAGGGGCCGATCCAACAAGTTCCACATCCATCGCCGCTGACGTTGCAGTCGGGTTGGCGCCAGCCATCTCACGGTCGTCGTCACAGATTCGTAACTGTCTTCCTATGATTTAAGTGATTCACTGTCAGGCCTATCACAGCTCACAGGTACTCACTAAATCTTCACGTGAGTGATGAATGTGGAGTCTGGTTTGCCATGCCCCTAAGTAATTAGTTAAGTGATCAGGAAGATCAACAAATGATTGGTATTATTATTTGCAAGTAGAAATATGTTCATATTTGGATTAATGACCTACTTCACCCTGGACATTTATTTCCTGAAGTTTCAAAAGGAGAAGTAAACTTGGTTTTACTTTGGCAGATTAGAAGAAGTTTGTATGTCAACTTCTAATTGTCATGCACCCTTATCTTGCCAGGTAAGGTACCTGGTCTCTATGTAACTCTTTGGCTCGAACTGAAGTTGCTGGTAGAGCATAAATCTGTATGTAGAAATAAGGGCTTATCTACAGTATGCCTATTGAGATTTTTTTTTAACTAGACAATTGCAGCAATTCTTCACAAACTGTACCATTATGTGCTGCTTGTAAGATTTGTTAGGATCAATCATAGTTTATAGCATCGTGTCATTATGTTTATTACAAACAGTAGTTAAGTTACTCAAAAAATACATGGTCAAAAGAGTGAACAATATTCGTGAATCTGTGTGCACATTCTAGTCTTCTACATATTTGAGTTTATCCATGTCGATCCTGATTATCTAGGTGCATTGCCCCCTGTTCTTACTTTTTTACCGCTCTCTGTTCAGAAAATACACAATCTGAGAAGCACCTGCAATCCTCATAAGTGCCACTTAAAGGTCAGTTTGCATGCTAGTGATAGAAATCCACTGCCCGAGTAAACCTCTTGTATTTGACTTGTACATGGGAGCAAACTACTGGCTTAAGGTAACTTCAGTTATGCAGGTGAACTTATTTGTCTGGACATCATAGTTGTGTTTGCTGCTAAATACCTGGAAGTTTGGCTGGTAAACAATGGGAGTGGAGCTTTACCGAGAGGTAAATGCAAGCCAATTGCTCGTGTTTCATGATACTCTTATTGTGTCGCTCTATTTAATTAAAGGTTTCTGATCTACTATTTTATGGATCGTTCATATCTTTATCACGGTTACTTATCTTTCTGTATTTTTTCCTTTGTATTTATATCTGTGTGGTAACGACGAAAGGGTTGACTCAGCGTTAGCATGCTACCCTGAGGTGTTAGAAAAAGTTCTAAGCAGCATGTAGATGTGAATTTAAAGGGATCATCAAGCGAAAAGCATATTATGTATTTTTCTTCAATTTTTCAATATACTTTACTTTATCTGTGCGTACATCATGAAATGCCTGCTGACATGGTCTTACTATTGTTAAAATCATGTCTCGTCAGTTTATCATGGAATGAAACATGTAGGCTGGTGCGTTGCATCACTAGTAGAAAAAGGGTCTTTGGTCCAGCACCCAAATGTCATCTGTCCCGGTTCGGCTGGCCACTGGGGACCAATGACACGTATTGGTCCCGGTTCATGCCGCCTGGAGATTAGTCCCGGTTCATTTCGGGGTATCGGTCCCGGTTTGTGGCATGAACCGGGACCAATGCCTCCCAGCATGACACGTGCCTCTCTGCGGATCATCGGTCCCGGTTCATGGCATGAACCGGGATCAAAGACCCTCCCCTGCCTATAAATTGATACCCAGCCCCTTGCCCTTTGCCACAAAAATTTGCTGGATTGTGTGTGTGGTGTGGGTGCTAGCTTTTTTTTCCTTTAATTGCACACAAGGTGTTCGACGAAATGTCCATGCCACATTTAAGTTCGCACAACACGGTATCCTCCGCCGAGGTTAGCAACCTTATCTTCTTCATCTGTAACTGATATAAAAATCTTGCATATGTGTCCATGTGGGTGGTCATTTCACTATTCACGATGTTATTGTAATAGTTAATTATTATAACGCAGCTCGATGCGCGGATGCGATGGATGTACGGCGACCGACGCGATTCTGATTTTATTGCAGGCCTGCATAAATTTATCGATGTGGCTAAGGCAAACAAAGTGGATAATTTTATGCCTTGTCCCTGCATCGACTGTCGAAATTTGACGGAGCACTCTGCCCCGAGAATCCTTCAAAGCCATCTGCTTCGGAGAGGTTTCATGCCCGGATATTATTGTTGGGCCATGCACGGAGAAAGAGGGGTTAGGCTGGAAGAAAATGAAGAAGAGGATGATGACAGCTATCCTGAAGAATACGGTGATACTGCAATGGAAGACAATGAAGAAGAGGGAGGCGGCAATGAAGAAGAACAACGGGCATCGGATGAGCCTGGTGATGGTCTTGGTCGGGTCATTTCTGATGCAAAGCAACAATGCGATACAGAAAGGGAGAAGCAGAAGTTGGAGGCCATGCAAAACGATCACAAAAAGTTATTATACCCAAATTGCGAAGATGGCAGCACAAAGCTCGGTACCACACTTGAACTGCTGAAATGGAAGGCAGAGGCTGGTTTATCTGACAAGGGATTTGAGAAGTTACTGAAAATAATGAAGCCAAAGCTTCCAAAGGATAATGAGCTGCCCGAGACAACGTACGAAGCAAAGAAGACTATCTGCCCTCTAGGATTAGATGTGGAGAAGATACATGCATGCATTAATGACTGTATCTTATACTGTGGTGAGAAGTATGAGAATATGGATAAATGTCCGGTATGCACTGCATATCGGTACAAGATCAGACAAGATGACCCTGGTGATGTTGAGGGTGATGACGAGCCCCCCAGGAAGAAGGTTCCTGCTAAGGTTATGTGGTATGCTCCTATAATACCACGGTTAAAACGTCTGTTCAGAAACAAAGAGCATGCTAGGTTGTTGCGATGGCACAAAGAAGAGCGTAAGAAAGACGGGAAACTGAGACACCCCGCCGATGGGTCGCAGTGGAGAAACATCGAGAGAAAGTACTCAAACTTTGCAGGTGATGCGAGGAACTTATGGTTTGGTCTAAGTACAGACGGCATGAATCCTTTTGGGAAGCAGAGCTGCAGTCACAGCACCTGGCCCGTGACTCTATGTATCTACAACCTTCCTCCTTGGTTGTGCATGAAGCGGAAGTTCATTATGATGCCAGTGCTCATCCAAGGACCAAAGCAACCCGGCAACGACATTGATGTGTATCTAAGGCCATTAGTCGATGAACTATTGCAGTTGTGGGCAGAACCAGGTGTAAAGGTGTGGGATGAGCACAAACAGGAGCCATTTGACCTACGAGCGTTGCTGTTCGTAACCATCAATGATTGGCCTGCTCTTAGTAACATTTCAGGACAGTCAAACAAGGGATACAATGCATGCACGCACTGTTTAGATAAGAATAAAGGTACATATTTGGATAAATGTAAGAAGGTTGTGTACCTGGAGTGTCGTAAATTTCTTCCGACCAATCATCAAGTAAGAAAAAAAGGCAAGCATTTCAACGGTGAGGCAGATCACCGGAAGAAGCCTAAGCTCCCTAAAGGTGCTGATGTATTTGGTATGGTGAAGGACCTAGAAGTAATATTTGGAAAGGGTTCTGGCGGTCAATCTGTTCCGAAAGACCCCATTACCGGACACACGGCCATGTGGAAGAAGAAATCTATATTTTGGGAGCTTGAGTATTGGAAAGACCTAGAGGTCCGTTCTTCAATCGATGTGATGCACGTGACGAAGAATCTTTGCGTGAGCCTGCTAGGCTTCCTAGGCGTGTATGGGAAGACAAAAGATACACCAGAAGCACGGGAGGACCAGCAACGTATCAAAGACCCATACAACAAGCATACTGATAAAGGCCGTCAATACTTAAGCAGCTACGCTCTTACCAAAGCAGAGAAGGAAATCTTTTTTGAATGCCTGAATAGTATCAAGGTCCCGGCTGGGTTCTCGTCAAATATAAAGGGAATAATAAATATGGCAGAGAAAAAATTACAGAACCTGAAGTCTCATGATTGTCACGTGATTATGACGCAGTTGCTTCCGGTTGCATTGAGGGAGCTTCTACCGGAAAATGTTCGAGTACCCATTGTGAAGCTATGTGCATTCCTCAATGCAATATCTCAGAAGGTGATCGATCGAGAAAGTCTAGAAAGGCTACAAAAGGATGTGATCCAATGTCTTGTCAGTTTTGAGTTGGTGTTCCCCCCGTCCTTCTTCAATATTATGACGCATCTCTTAGTTCACCTAGTTGATGAGATTTCCATTCTCGGTCCTGTATTTCTGCACAATATGTTCCCCTTCGAGAGGTTCATGGGAGTCTTAAAGAAATATGTTCGTAATCGTGCAAGGCCAGAAGGAAGCATCTCCAAGGGCTATGGAACAGAGGAGGTCATTGGGTTCTGTGTTGACTTTCTTCCTGACCTTAAGCCGATTGGTGTTCCTGAATCACGGTATGAGGGGAGACTGAGTGGAAAAGGCACGCTAGGAAAGAAAGCAATGATATTTAGGGACGGGCATTCTTTGAATCAAGCACACTACACAGTTCTACAAAGTTCTACCTTCGTGGCTCCGTATATCAAGGAACACATGAATGTTGTACGCTCCAAGTTCCCGGGGAAGGATGACTACTGGATTAAAGAAAATCACATGGAGACTTTTGGCACTTGGTTGCAATTACATCTCATAAATGACACCACTATTGGAGATCAGCTCTACTTGTTGGCCGCGACACCATCTGCGACTATATTGACTTTCCAAGGGTACGAGATAAATGGGAATACATTTTACACGATCTCCCAAGATAAAAAGAGCACTAACCAAAATAGTGGTGTCCGCTTTGATGCAACATGTGACAATGGGAAAAAGGACACATACTATGGTTACATAGAGGAGATATGGGAACTTGACTATGGACCTACTTTTAAGGTCCCTTTGTTTCGGTGCAGTTGGGTCAACATGAATAGAGAAGGGGTAAAGGTGGACCAGCTGTACGGAATGACAACAGTGGATCTCAAGAATCTTGGTTACAGAGACGAACCATTCGTCCTAGCCAATGATGTGGCTCAGGTTTTCTATGTGAAGGACATGTCCTCCAGACCAAAAAAAAGGAAAAATAAGGAAACGAATACATCAGACGATGAGCCCAGGCGTCACATAGTTCTTTCAGGGAAAAGAAACATCGCGGGAGTCGAGGACAAGACAGACATGTCAGCAGATTATGATAAGTTTGAAGAAATTCCGCCCTTCACCGTGAAAACTGACCCTTGCATCCTGTTAAATAATGAAGATGCTCCATGGTTACGGCCTAAGAAGCGATCATAGGCAAGGGATCGACATACGCGACGAAGGAGAATTACCCTAAACCCTATGTAAATCTATGTAATGTATGAAAACTATGACACGTCATTTTGTGAATGATTTTTTATGATGTTTGCAATTATCCAAGTTCAATATTTTTCCTTGCAGCTATGACACATAATATTGGAGTGATTCAGTCATAGTCATGCCTAGCCCTATAAACGTCGCCACTGTAGTCGTCGTAGTCGTCGACGTTGTCATCGCTGGCATCGGAGTCGCGGTAGTCAAACCTCGGCAGGTGAGCACGCGTGGGCTGAGACTGAGGGTAGCGCAGGCGGGGGCCATGGTAGGCCATGACGCTCTGGAGAGTCCGGCCGCGCCACCACAGCCGACGGCCGGCCTCGTTGAAGTTCGAACAAGGTGGGCCGTCCTCCTCGTGCCTGGCAAGCGCACTCTCACGCCGATTGATGAAGAAGGCGTCCCAAGTCGGGCTGTAGTCGGGATGCCACTGGGGATTCCTCCGCTGCTCTGGCGTGAGCTCGAAGTAGTAGTGGTTCGTGATGGCCATCTGACGCGCCACACCTAGAGGGACAGGAGGGACCGGTACGCCTCCTACGCTCAGCATCTAGCCGGTGGGGACACGGTAGCCCGGCGGGCAGGGGTAGTTTGAGAAGCAAAGCGCCTCCGCCTCCTTGGGGGTTAGAGATACGATGGAGGCCATGGGAGAGAGTGATGAGGTTTGCAGATATGAGTCTAGATGTGATATGTAAATGGAGGCCAAGTCTACATATATATAGTGAAAAAATGGCGGGAAGACGGAGGCGGGAAAAGGTGGAAAGCGCGGGAAGAAAATAGGCGGGAACGCAGTGGCGCGGGAAACTATCTAACCTTTAGTCCCGGCTGGTGGGTACAACCGGGACTAAAGGTGGTTTTTGTGTCATCTAACAAAACTGTCGGTGGGATAAGGACGTGTGGGTAACCTTTAGTCCCGGTTGGTGGACACAACCGGGACTAAAGCTATCGGCAGGATAAGGACGCATGGGTGGATGCACTGCTCGATGAGATAAAGCATGTAGCATCAATACGCCATGGCAAGCAGCTCAACAAGCCAACCTAGAAGGTAGGGAGAGTTTCATCCCCATGGATGGAGGATAGGGTTGGGAAATCTCCCGTGGCGGAGCTTGTCGAAGATGTTTAGGCTATTTCGTGCGTCGAAAAGGAAAACTTTCTCCTGCAACATCGTAAGCCATTCCAAGATGCACGTGTGCACAATATGGGCACATTATCATAAACTATGCCCTGATTCTAGCCATAACATTGGTGGTTTGACCTAAATGCCATGAAACCTCGAACATGATAGGTCATTTTGTGAAGGATTTTTTATGACGTTTGCAATTTTCCAAGTTCAATATTTTTCCTTGCAACTATGACACATAATATGACACCACGCGAAGGTTTCACATTGTTTGGATCATTTTTGAATTTCTTATGCCCGTTTCAAACTATATTCAAAACGGCGGCCTTGAAGCTTCTTAGCCCGGGGCTGAGCCTCGCTAAACTTGAAGTAGATCTCTGGTGAAATAGCATGTTGTGAACCTATAAATGATTTAAAAAAAAATTCACAAGCATTATATCCTGTACTTGTAGTTCAAATCTGGGCACCCTCCTATCGAATCGGCAGGAATTTGTCTTTTTCATGAGGGATGGACGGTAAGGTTTCTGATACACCGGTTGGGAATTGGTGCATCTAAGGTGGTCTAGTATTTTTGAAAAATGGGTTGGTGCCAATGCCAAACTTAAATTTGGTGGATCCTTCATAGAACACCCCAATTTTGGCACCTCAAAAATGGAAATTGGCTATTTCGTGCGTCGAAAACGAAAACTTCCTCCTGCAACATCGTAAGCCATCCCAAGATGCACATGTGTGCACAATATGGGCACATTATCACAAACTATGCCCTGATTCTAGCCATAACATTGGTGGTTTGACCTAAATGCCATGAAACCTCGAACATGATAGGTCATTTCGTGAAGGATTTTTTATGACGTTTGCAATTTTCCAAGTTCAATATTTTTCCTTGCAACTATGACACATAATATGACACCACGCAAAGGTTTCACTTTGTTTGGATCATTTTGAATTTCTTATGCCCGTTTTAAACGTGTTAGTGCATTTTTTATTAAAAATAGTAAAATTGTTTAGTTAGAATTAATAATTTTGAAAACAGAAAATGGTTTTGGATTAGTTA
This sequence comes from Dactylis glomerata, assembly GCA_007115705.1. Taxonomy (NCBI): domain Eukaryota; kingdom Viridiplantae; phylum Streptophyta; class Magnoliopsida; order Poales; family Poaceae; genus Dactylis; species Dactylis glomerata. Next base: position 906,194 of record QXEO01001013.1, read on the forward strand.
TTTAAATTGAAACACTTTTCCTGTTGAAAGTTTTTTCAAATTTTAAATAAAAGAAAGTTTTTTCCTGTTAAAATGAAAACAAAAAGTTAAAACAGAAAAACAAAAAAGAAAAACAATAGATCAACGGTCCCGGTTGATGGCAGCAACCGGGACGAATGGATCACCGGTCCCGGTTGGTGCCACGAACCGGGACCAATGATCCTGGGCACGTGGCGGCTCAGCAGCGCCCCCCGCCCAGGTCATTGGTCCCGGTTTGTGGCACCAACCGGGACCGGTGATCCATTCGTCCCGGTTGATGCCATCAACCGGGACCAATGACCCCCCCAAATATAACTGGCCCTTCTTCCTCCCCCCACTTCCCCCCAAATCGGCCGAAACTGCTAAGGACTTTTGCGCGCGAAGCGAAACCACGCCGGCAGGCTGTCCGAGTTTCGAGCCGCCGTCCTCGGAGAGCGCCGCCGCTGCCGCCGTAGGAGGTGAGCGCCACCGCCGCCGCGACCTCTCCCTTTTCCCCCTGCGCCGCCGCTCATCACATTCTCTCTCTGCAGGTGCCCCCTGCGCCGCCGCCCCCCCAGCGCCGCCGCGACGCCCGGCCCCGTGCGCCCGGCCCGCACCCCCAGCGCCGCCCCCGACGCCCCCCTTCGGCCGCCCCATCCCCCAGCGCCGCCGCCCCCCTTCGACGGTGAGCTCCTCGGGAGGGAGCTTCCCGGCCCGGCCGGCCGGCCCTTTGGCCAATTTTTTTCTTTTTTTAAATTTCTCATTTACATTGCCGTACGCAAATTTTTCATTACTTATATATATATATATAATACATAGAAATTAAAAAAACATAGAAAAATAAAAAAACATAAAAAGCCCTCGTCGGGGCGGGCACAGGGGCGGCGGCGTCGTCGTCCTCGCCGCGGCCTACTCGTCGTCCTCGTCGGGGAGGATGATGTAGGGCCCCTGCGGCCACGGCCAGTTGGCCGCAGGCGGTGGAGGAGGACCTGGTGGAGGAGGCGGCGGTGGAGTCGCCGCACGCGGTGGCGGCGGCGGCGGGCCTGGTGGAGGAGGCGGCAGTGGAGTCGCCGCACGCTGCGGTGGCGGCGACGGTGGCCGGCCGTGCTGCTGGTGCACAGAAATGGCCAGTGCCGTGTCGATGCCGGCCCACCGCCTCTTCTCCTCCTCCTCGGAGACGAGGACGGCGACCCGGACCTCCTCCTCATCGGTCATCGGTGGCGGGGGGGGGGGGGGCGGCGCCTCGCCATGGTCCATCGCGTCGAGGATGTCGTAGGCGACGCAGCCGACAAAGTCGTCGGTGTCGTCCCTGGGCTCCTCGCCAGGGATGTCATCGCCGCCCACCTCCGGCGGCGCCTCCTCCGCGTCCTCCTCCATCTCCTCGATGAAGGGCTCCGCCTGCGGCGGCTCTGGCCCCGGCTCCGGCATGTACACGCCGGCGTAGGGGTTGGGGGCGACCTCCCCTAGGAAGGCCGCCCGCCGCACCGGGTCGCGCTCCCGCGGCCCGAAGTTGTCCCACCATTGGCTTTCGTAGCCAAAGGCGGGATCGGCGCGGAGGCGCGCCGGCATCAGCGCGCGGCGGCGGCGGATCTCGGCGACCCGCTCCGGGCCGAAACGCGGCACCGGCGGGACCGGCACGCGCCAGCTGTTGAGGTGCCACCCGCCGGGGAGGCTGCAGTCCGGCCAGTCCACGCTCTGGCCGCACTGGTACAGCGCCTGGCAGTGACTCACCGGAATGTACCGGCGATCACGCTGGCGCTGCGGCGAGGTCGTCCTGGCGCGGCGCGGAGGAGACTGGCGTCCAGACCGGCGCGGAGGAGAGCGGCGCGGAGGAGACCGGCGTGATCCAGACCCGTCGGCCTCGTGGTCGTGGCTGCCCTTGCCCTTCTTCCAGAACCCCATGGCTGGGCTGTGGTGGCCGGGATGTGGTGGCTCTGGCGGCTGCGGTGGCTATGGCGATGGAGGCTGGTGGCCGCGGCTCCGTTGGCCTCCTTTTAAAGGGGCCAGTGGCCGGGCGTCCAGCGGCCGCAATGAATGCCACGGAGCGGCAGCCCAATCGGCACGCCAGCGTTGATGCCGCGGCAGGCATTGAAGGTGACGGCGGGGCGCCCAAAGCACTGACGCGGCGGGACTCGAGGCGACGGGAGACGCACTGACGCGGGCGTCGCGTTGGAGAAGACGTACTGACGCACTGACGCGGGCCGACGCATCGCGGTGCTGTTTTTTGGGCCTCTTTTGCCCGCTGGTGCTGTTTTTCGGCCTCTTTTGTCCGCCGGGTGCTGTGGGCAATTTCTATTTGACGCGCACCCCCCACAGGCGTTAAAATCTTAGTGGGCTGGCCCAATAGAAATAAAAATCTTTTATTTTTGTCCGGTTAAGAACATGCCTTCAGGCGTCCACCCGTAACAGGCCCTTGAAGCGCCGAATAGGAATGCCCTTATATAGTTAGTTAGGTTAGATTGTAGTTAGTATATTACTTAGTACTTAGTTAGAAGTTAGTGTTAGTTTGTTAGTTAGAATTAGAATTAGTTAAAATTAGTTTTAGCGTGCATTTTGAATATATAGCGTGTATTCTAACTAACAAATGTCGGTATATTGCAGAAACTATGGATCCAGCACATAAAAAAAGTCAAGATGATGAATACTTCCTCCAAGGAATGATCCGAGAAAATGTAGATATTGATGTCACCAGGACGTTTCTGAACGATTCCGGTGAGGGAGATGAATCTCTCAACCGAGGAGATGACTCCGGTGAGGTAGAAGCCTGGGACGGGGGAGAAGCCGGTGAGGGAGAAGCCGACAAGGGAGAAGGCGACGAGGGAGAAGGCGACGAGGGAGAAGATGACGGCTCCGGCCGAACCTTAAATCTCGGAAACTCCGGCGAGGTGTATATATGTTTTTTTGTAATGCCCGACTGTCTATATATATACATGCATATATTAACACTCTTTCTTATTTTAGCCCTCCGGATCGAGCACTTGTTCCGTTAGAACAAAACGAGGCCCAACCAAAAACTTGGATAACAAAGTGAGATATAGGATCGAAGTGGTCGGTGTAGACGGCCAACCGCTAGCTCCTGAAGATGTCGCAAAAAAATTTGTCAAGCAATGTGGAGTTCTTGCGAGGGACCACATCCCGATCATCGTTCAAGAATGGAATCGGCCAAGCAGCGGTGGAGTCCTGTTTGTCGGCGACGTCGCCAAAGATAAGCTTTTTGACAGGCTTATGCTTAATTTCCTCCTGCCGAGGCTAGATGTGAATCCAGATGAGGAGAAGAAAGCAAATGAGGAGCTACTTAAAAGAGTCAAGAAGTTTGCTCTGATCAAGATGGCCGAGGCATTCAAGAACTGGAAGAAGAAACTGTACCTTAAGTTTGTCAAGTTAGACAAGACTCCGGATTTTAATCAAGCCGGCTATGCTAAGTTAAGACACCAGTGGGCTGATTTTGTGAAGTACAAGACATCGGAGAAAGCTTTCGAAAGGTCGAGAATAAATAAAGAGAACGCTGCTAAGAAAGTGTACCACCATAATATGGGGTCTGCTGGCTACGCCGGTTGCATGCCTAAGTGGGATGCAATTGAGGTCAAGTATATTGCTGGCGGGATCAGACCAGAGCCCACAACATGGACACCACGGGCGAGAAACGGGTTTTACGGCCATGGGGGCACGTTGGACGAAGAAGGGAGGGCAATATATACCCAGAAACACAAAGATCATCCCCTACTGCCTGATACGTCTCAAACGTATCTATAATTTTTGATGCTCCATGCTTGTTTTTACACCATTTGCCTATTGTTTTGTTACACTTAGTGGCACTTTTATACATTTTCCGGAACTAACCTATCAACGAAGTGCCACAGTGCCAGTTTCCTGTTTTCTGCTGTTTTTGTGTTTCAGAAGTGATACACAGGAAATATTCTCGGAATTGGACGAAACAAGTTCCTGAAGTCATATTTTACCCGGAAGCTTCCAGACATCCGAAGAAGTGTCGGAGGGGGGCCACCAGGGCCCCACACAAGGGGGCGGCGCGGCCCAGCCCCTGGTCGCGCCACCCCTGTGTGAGGGCCCCTGGTCCCTCTCCTGACATCGCCCCTTCGCCTATAAAGATCCCCCGACGAGAAAAACCTAAAGCCCCGATCAGTTTTCCAGAATACATCGCGATCCGCTGCCGCCGTCGACCCGAAGATCGGGAGGGTCCAGAAGCTCTTCCCGGCACCCTGCTGGAGAGGGGAATCGCCACCGGAGGTCTTCTTCATCGCCATGCTTGCCTCCGGAGCGATGAGTGAGTAGTCTAGCTTGGACTATGGGTCCATAGCAGTAGCTAGATGGTTGTCTTCTCCACCATGTGCTTCATGTTTAGATCTCATGAGCTGCCCTACATGATTGAGATCACCGTTATGTAATTCTATGATGTTGGTTTGTTGGGATCCGATGAATATTGGTGTTTATGATTAAGTTGCTGTACTAAATTATATCTTTTGTTATCTCTATGTTGTTTATGATCTTGCATGCTCTCCGTTGTTAGTAGCTATCTTGGCCGAGTAGTTGCTAGTGACTCCAAGAGGGGGTATTTATGCTCGATAGTGGGTTCATGTCTCTATTTCACCTGGGGGAGTGACAGAAACCTCTAAGGTGGTAGATGTGTTGTTGCTACTAGGGAGAAAACAACATTCATATGCTCAAGGGCATATGCTTTGTTTACATTACACACTTTGCTTAATGCAATTATCTGTTGTTCGCACCTTAATACTTCTAGGGTGTTCGGATTGATATCCCCGGGGGTGGATTATTAGTCATAGATGCAGTTGGATGGCGGTCTATGTATTTTGTTGTAATGCCCAGAGTAAATCTCATAGTGATCTTCTTGACATATCACGTTATCTTTATTCTATCAATTGCCCAACTGTAATTTGTTTACCCAGCATGTTATTCTATCTATGGAGAGACACCACTAGTGGACCCCGGTCCTATTTTAATCATATTGCAATCACCTGTTTACTTTTCCCGCACTGTTTACTTTACTCTCATATTACTACTGTTTTCCACTCGATACACTCATAACCTTTGTTTCAAGCAAACCGGTGAGATTGACAACCTCATCGCAAGTTGGGAACAAAGTATTTGTTTGTGTGTGTGCAGGTTCCACAACACCTTCAGTCGTCATCGTCTCCCTTCTCCTGTTCGATAAACCTTGGTTTCTTAACTGAGGGAAAACTTGCTGCTGCACACATCATACCTTCCTCTTGGGGTTCCCAACGGGCTGGTCATTCACCACGCACAAGGACTGTCTGTTGCCACATTCACTTGGAGCATCAGCTATTTTTCTGGCGCCGTTGCCGGGGAAGAGAGAAGACTTCTGCGAGGGGAGTTCTTCGCACACACATTCTTTACTTTGTTATTTGTTTTGCTTTACTTTATTTTATTTTACCTGCATTGCTTTTTATCAAAAACCCAAAAAAATTAGAATCCTTGGTAGCTGTTTTTACTTGTTTACTTTCGTTTTGCTGAAATGGGTACTCCTGAAAACACCAAGTTGTGTGACTTTGCTAGCACGAACAATAGTGACTTTATCTGCACTCCTATTGCACCACCTGTTCCTGCTACCACCTTTTATGAGATCAAGCCTGCTTTATTGAACCTTGTTATGAAAGAGCAATTTTCTGGTGCTAGTACTGAAGATGTTGCAGCTCATCTCAACAATTTTGTTGAGCTATGTGAGATGCAGAAATATAAGGATGTTGATAGTGATATTATTAAGCTCAAGTTGTTTCCTTTTTCTTTGAGAGGAAAAGCTAAAGATTGGTTGCTGTCTTTGACTAAGAATAGTATTGATTCATGGGCTAAGTGTAAGGATGCTTTTATTGGTAGATACTATCCTCCTGCTAAGATTATATCGTTGCGCAGCAATATTATGAAGTTTACTCAGTTTGATAATGAACATGTTGCTCAAGCTTGGGAAAGAATGAAATCTATGGTAAAGAATTGCCCCACTCATGGACTGACTACTTGGATGATTATCCAAACTTTTTATGCAGGACTGAATTTTTCTTCAAGGAACCTACTTGATTCAGCTGCTGGAGGCACTTTTATGTCCCTTACCTTGGGCGCCGCATCAAAGCTACTCGACAACATGATGCTAAATTATTCTGAATGGCACACCGAGAGAGCTCCACAAGGTAAGAAGGTAAATTCTGTTGAGGAAACCTCTTCCTTAAGTGATAAAATTGATACCATTATGGCTATGCTTGCTAATGATAGGACTCATGTTGATCCTAATAATGTTCCTTTGGCCTCTCTGGTTGCTCAAGAAGAGCAAGTTGATGTGAATTTCATTAGAAATAACAATTTTAACAACAATGCTTATAGGAACAATTTTGCTAGTAACAATTATAGGCCGTATCCTTCTACCAATGGTAATGGTTATGGTAACTCTTATGGTAATTCCTACAACAACACTAGGGCCGCGCCCTCCGAGCTTGAGGTAATGCTCAAGGACTTCATCGGTAAACAAACTGCTTTTAACAAGTCTGTTGAGGAAAAGTTAGGCAAAATTGATATTCTTGCTTCTAAAGTTGATAGCCTTGCTCATGATGTGGAACTTCTGAAACTAAAAGTGTTTCCTAATGATGTGAATGTGAGCAATATTGTTGCTGCCGCTAATGCTACCCAAGTTGGAATTGATAAAAATATTAGATTGTTAGCGGAATTGCATGCCAGGTGGGAAAGAGAAGATGAGATGGCTAGAGAGATGAAGGTATGTACCATTACTACCTCTAATGATGTTGCTCCTACTAATAGCAACCCTCTTACTTTGATTGGTGTAGAGAAAACTCCCACTCCTTGTGTTAAAAAGCCTAAAACTGCCAAAACTTTTTCTCAAAAGAGTGCTGAAATTTTTCGGAGTGTGGGAGATGATAGCTCTATTACTTTTAATGATTTTGATGTTGATGGCTGCAATATATCTGAAGTAATTTTGTTCTTGCAAAAGCTTGCTTTGACTCCCAATGCTAGTTCTTTAAATATTGCTTTTACTAAGCATATTACCAATGCTCTCATAAAGATTAGGGATGAAAAGTTAAAGCAAAAAGCCTCTGTTCCCAAGAAGTTAGAAGATGGTTGGGAACCCATCATTGATATGCATGTTAATGGTTATGATTGCCATGCTTTATGTGATCTAGGTGCTAGTATTTCTATCATGCCTAGAAAGATTTATGACATGCTTGATTTACCACCGCTTGAAAAATGTTATTTTGATGTTCCTATTGCTGATGTTGCTAAGAAGAAACCTTTGGGAAGGATTAATGGTGTTCTTATTGTGGTTAACAATAACCTTGTTCCCGTTGATTTTCTTGTTATGGACGTTGAATGCCATGCTTCATGTCCTATTATTTTGGGAAGACCCTTTCTTCGAACTGTAGGTGCTATCATTGATATGAGGGAAGGCACTATCAAGTATCAATTCCCATTAAAGAAAGGTATGGAACACTTCCCTAGGAAAAGAAAGAAATTACTTTTTGACTCTATTCTTAGAGCAAATTATGAGCTTGATGCTTCATCTCTTGATATTACTTGATTCGCAATTTTCTGCGCCTAGCTCAAAGGCGTTAAAGAAAAGCACTCTTGGGAGATAACCCAATGTTTACTTTTCAGTACTTTTTCTTTTATTTGAGTCTTGGAAGTCATTACTACTGTAATGACCACTCCTTATCTTGTTTATTTCGTTTTTGTGCCAAGAGAAGCCTCTAATTTGAGCGAGGTAAAGATTTGGGGTTATTGCTGTCCTGAAACTGTTTTCGGTGCTGCACCGTAAAAATTCGTGAAAATTCTCTGTTTATCTTTTGGACCTGCGATTTCTTGTGCATATGCCCCAGGTTATATCCAAACTTTTCTTAGTTGAACACTTTTTGATTTTAGCAACGGAAAATTCCTCAAAAATTCGTCCTTTGTCAGCTGTCCACTTTTGACAGATTTCTGCCAATATTTGTTTTTGCCACTTTATCGCTTTCTTTTGAGTTCTTTTTGATCATGGAACTCTTGTGAAAGTTGCTACAGTAGTATATACTTTAGTTTTGTATGAAGGAAGTTTTCAAGTGTAGGGATTGGAGAATGATGAGATGAGTTGAAGAATGGACAAAAGCTCAAGCTTGGGGATGCCCATGCATCACCCCAAGAAATATCCAAGAAGTACAAGCGTCAAAGCTTGGGGATGCCCCCGAGGCACCCCTTCTTCATCGGCAAAAATCAGGTCACCTTTCAAAACACTATATTTTTATTGCTTCATGCACTATGTGTTTTTCTTGGAGCATCAGTTGTTTTAGTTTTCTTAGTTTGTTTAGTTTGTTTGTTTGCTGCAATAAATGGTTGGACCCCAACAAATTTTCTTTTGGAGAAGTTGCCTTGCTTTTCATTTGCGTAGAGCGCTCGATGAATTTAATAAGAGTGAAAACGGAGTTGTTCTAGTGTTCTACTTTTCTGCTACTGCTTTTGGTTTTCATTTTCGCCTTGATATGCGTTCAGATCTTGTCATATCTTTTCATCAAGGTGTATTTTTGCCTCTGATCTTCATTGGTTTTCATCAAAAGAGGTGTTTATAAAAATTTCAAATGGTGTTGGAAAAGAGAAAAAGCTTTGTGCAAAATAGTGGTACAAGAAGGAGCTTGTGTAGACTGCGGCTTAGGCTTTTTCATGTCATGCTTGATGTCTTTTTGATAGTATGCTTAGTGGTTTTGCTGTAGCATGACTTGTCTCAAATAACTGAGATTGCTTAATGAGCCTTTGAAAAAATCATGCGTTGTTTTTATTGTATGGAAGCATTATTTCGGTTTTCTCCTTGATGCTTTATTTAGGTTGACTTGGCGCATGCTCACACATGTTAGACTCTTACAAAGTCGCCATAAGCCTTCATGATCATTTAGTTTTTGACTTTTGATGCCATCGTATGCTTCTTTTAATGTCGCTTTGTCGCTTTGCATGATTATGGCCATTATTGCTCTCTTAGTTGGTCGCTCCCAGTCTTTTGCTAGCCCTCACCTTGTACTGAGTATGAGCTCTACTCGTGCATCCAACTCCTAAAAGCCAAGTTTGCCAAAGTGTCCACCATACATACCTACTAGCAATTTGCTATTCCAAGTAAATTTGACTTGCTTTTATATTCTCTTCAAATTAAACTCTTACCCGTGTTATGCGAAATTCGGTCAGTAAAGCTCTCACGAACCGGAAGGCACACTTTACTTTTTCCTGTTCTTAAAAATTTGACATTGTGGTCTTTTATGTTGAGTTGTTATGCTTGCAAGTTGTAAGTCGGATTCTAGCCCAGCCATGCTGTCATGGGGCAAGCTTTCAACATTGCACTTCTTTTTGAGTTGATATCGTGATCTTTTGTTTATGGATGCCCGCTGTGTGAAATGAATTGGGAATCTTGTAGGGATCATGGAGTTTGTATATGTGTTAGGGAAACGCCGGGCCGCCAATCTAAGCCATGCATAATTCATGGTGGAAATTTGCAGCATACCCATGGTGAACATTCGACGACGCATCTCACAATAAAAAGCTAAACAATATAGAAAATAAAAGAGATGTCGAGGTGTTCATTGTCTGCTTGTCCTGTCATTTTGGTGTGGGCTTGTTCCATGTCATCGGGCACGGAGGTACCCCATTGGCGGTTCTCAATGATATGCATATACTTACAATGACAAGAGCCTTGCTTGGGACTCTAAGTAAATTAGCATGGTTTGGGTACTCGTATTCACGGGACACGAGGTTTTCAACTTATGATTTGTCAAGCATATGCATCATAATTGTTCTCGCATTAACTTTAACCATTCAAGATGCTTATGATGGGGGCAATGAGAGCTCAAAGCCGGTAAGTACCATAATTTTTGAAGGTTATAAAACTCGCAATCACTGCTTCCCTCTGCGAAGGCCTTTCTTTTACTTTTATGTTGAATCACCACCTTCTTTCTTTATGCACCATTAAGAGAGCATAGTTGTCATTCTTAGTGTGATATGCATTGTCCCAAAGTTCATTGATTGATTCATATTGTTGGTTTCACTTGTTCTTAAGTTATTTGTATCTAGTCGCCCTCTTAAACTTTGAGGTGTCCTATGCATTTATGTTTTGCTCTCTTTGAAGGACAAGCTGAAAACCATTTGTATGTTTTTCCTTATGATTTGAACACACGTTGACTTTCATTGTTTCATTATCATGATCTTTTGTTTGTGTTCATTTGCATGTTTACAACATGGTTGCTAAGTTCTTATTGTCATGATTATATCTTTCATGCCCATGTTTTAAGTTCTATTGATCCCAGCTCACCAATGCTTGCATATATGATCAAGATTGTGTAGGTGCATGTCACCTCAAAAATTATTCTTTGTTATCACTTACCTACTCGAGGACGAGTAGGAGTTAAGCTTGGGGATGCTTGATACGTCTCAAACGTATCTATAATTTTTGATGCTCCATGCTTGTTTTTACACCATTTGCCTATTGTTTCGTTACACTTAGTGGCACTTTTATACATTTTCCGGAACTAACCTATTAACGAAGTGCCACAGTGCCAGTTTCCTGTTTTCTGCTGTTTTTGTGTTTCAGAAGTGATACACAGGAAATATTCTCGGAATTGGACGAAACAAGTTCTTGAAGTCATATTTTACCCGGAAGCTTCCAGACATCCGAAGAAGGGTCGGAGGGGGGCCACCAGGGCCCCACACAAGGGGGCGGCGCGGCCCAGCCCCTGGCCGCGCCACCCCTGTGTGAGGGCGCCTGGTCCCTCTCCTGACATCGCCCCTTCGCCTATAAAGACCCCCCGACGAGAAAAACCTAAAGCCCCGATCAGTTTTCCAGAATACATCGCGATCCGCCGCCGCCGTTGACCCGAAGATTGGGAGGGTCCAGAAGCTCTTCCCGGCACCCTGCCAGAGAGGGGAATCGCCACCGGAGGTCTTCTTCATCGCCATGCTTGCCTCCGGAGCGATGAGTGAATAGTCTACCTTGGACTATGGGTCCATAGCAGTAGCTAGATGGTTGTCTTCTCCACCATGTGCTTCATGTTTAGATCTCATGAGCTGCCCTACATGATTGAGATCACCGTTATGTAATTCTATGATGTTGGTTTGTTGGGATCCGATGAATATTGGTGTTTATGATTAAGTTGCTGTACGGAATTATATCTTTTGTTATCTCTATGTTGTTTATGATCTTGCATGCTCTCCGTTGTTAGTAGCTATCTTGGCCGAGTAGTTGCTAGTGACTCCAAGAGGGGGTATTTATGCTCGATAGTGGGTTCATGTCTCTATTTCACCTGGGGGAGTGACAGAAACCTCTAAGGTGGTAGATGTGTTGTTGCTACTAGGGAGAAAACAACATTCATATGCTCAAGGGCATATGCTTTGTTTACAGTACACACTTTGCTTAATGCAATTATCTATTGTTCGCAACTTAATACTTCTAGGGTGTTCGGATTGATATCCCCGGGGGTGGATTATTAGTCATAGATGCAGTTGGATGGTGGTCTATGTATTTTGTTGTAATGCCCAGAGTAAATCTCATAGTGATCTTCTTGACATATCACGTTATCTTTATTCTATCAATTGCCCAACTGTAATTTGTTTACCCAGCATGTTATTCTATCTATGGAGAGACACCACTAGTGAACTGTGGACCCCAGTCCTATTTTAATCATATTGCAATCACCTGTTTACTTTTCCCGCACTGTTTACTTTACTCGCATATTACTACTGTTTTCCACTCGATACACTCATAACCTTTGTTTCAAGCAAACCGGTGAGATTGACAACCTCATCGCAAGTTGGGAACAAAGTATTTGTTTGTGTGTGTGCAGGTTCCACAACACCTTCAGTCGTCATCGTCTCCCTTCTCCTGTTCGATAAACCTTGGTTTCTTAACTGAGGGAAAACTTGTTGCTGCACTCATCATACCTTCCTCTTGGGGTTCCCAACGGGCTGGTCATTCACCACGCACAAGGATTGTCTGTTGCCACATTCACTTGGAGCATCACTGCCTATCGAAGATATTGGAAGTGCAGTACAAGATGTGGAAGCGGGACGGTTTGTTCCCGATAGAGAGAACGACGAGCTCACACGAGCCCTCAAAAATGATGAACACACCGGACGAGCACGAGGCACACCGGGCTCCAAGCCGTGGAAGGTTGCCTTCCCCGCGGAAATGAAGAGATATCCCGATAAAAGTCATCAGAGGAGAAAGGAAAGGGAGGCAGCTGAGAAAGCGGCAGCTGCAGACCGGCTGCGTAATGTAGAAGAAGCATTAAAGCGGCAGCAGGATCAACTCGACAGACTTAGCCAGCAAGGTATCATCGGCCAATCTCAGCGGCACATGGTAGAAGCTGCATTCGATGGTATCGACGCCCTATCAAATAAGAAAAGCAGCATCGCTTCCACCCAGCTCCACGATGGTGATGATGATGCACTGACGATGGCTCCTCCTAAACGCTACCCAGTGGATGATATCACGGAGAGCACAGCTTGTGAGCTAAAGGTGCAAGTTATGAACTTAAGGGTGACGGCGGCGGTCGGCATGGCCGTACCAACTGCGCCTAACGGAACTTGGCATTGCAGACCGATTCCAAAAGGGTACGCTGTCGTCACGGTGGATGATGTCAAGCAAGATTTTGAGGAGCTGAAGCTGGACCACCCTGCAGGGGAAGATAGGGACCTGACTGAACTAGGAGAAGCCAAAGGGGGGACTATTGTATGGCCAAAGGAGCACATCGTGCTTCCAAATTATGTCCCGCCAAGGCCACCCACTCCTCAGAGCAGCAGTCCACCTTCGCCACCACCTCACCATTCTCCAGCGCAACCGTCGCCTTCACCGCCTCACCACTCAGCGCAGCTGTCTCCACCGCCGCCTCAGCCGTCTCTGCCGCCGCGTCAGCCGTCTCCGTCCCCTGAGCCTCAGAGACTAAAGCGGAAGTATACTAAGAGGGGCAGCACCACCAGCAGCAGCAAGATCACGTTCCGATCACCGAAACGTAAGCTATCGCCCCTCCCAAGAGTACCTCATCAGAATATGAAGAAGCTTCCTTACGAGAAGACGGATGAGGAAATTGCTACGGCCGCAGATGCCCATTATCAACAGTGGAAGACTGACATGGCTAACAAGAAAAATCCAAAGCCAACGGAGCCATTGATCTTCCCGGTCACCGCAGAAGATAAAGCCAAAGCAGCCGCGCTTAAGATTCAGCTTCACCAACCCATAGCGCTCACACCTGACTATAATCGCTCTATTACCAAGTCGGCTGAGGCAAAAGAGCGGAGAGTCGGGAAAGAAGTTGCCCAGCTCGGACAACAGAAAAATCAATCGATCAAACCGCTCAAAGTGTACGATACCAATGAGTGGAGAGCCCAGGAGCGGCATGATCCGAACATTGATCCGGAGTTTATTCAACTCTACGGAGAAAAGGCCAAGTTATATGGACTATCTATTGCTGAGTACATGAGCCGTCTGGATGAGTTCGAGGGGTACCAGCAAATAGCGTACAAATACCGGTACGGGAATCCTCTCGTCAAACCCGAGTTAGTCAAAGATCTACCAACAAAAATGCGGAGATTGCATAACTGGTACATACAAGCCTGTGCTGAATCCACAAACTGGATCTATGCTGGATATAAACACCACCATTACGGTCATGGAGATGGCTTCTTACTGATGGAATTTCTAGAATTATTTCAGTTTTACCAACATGACGCCCTCGACAAAACTATTGTCAGTGCCTATTGCCTGTAAGTATTATTAAGTCTTTCTAGCTCAGCTCATTCGTTGCTTGTATAATCTTACTCATCATTATACTAATTATATATGCAGAATGAAGATTCTCGAATGCGACCGAGGAGGAATTTTTGACCTTGGGTTCGTTGACTGCAATTTCGTTCATGAAGATACTCTCAAAAAAAAACCCAAAGAGACAGAGGATAAATTGGTACAATCGTTGAAGTATTTCAGCAACAGAAGGGAAATACTATTTCCTTACAACTTCGAGTGAGTGTTACTATCTTGTACACATTTTGTTTTCGCTTTACTCGATGTTAAGCTATTTGACTCGTTATGTCTGTGCAGCTTCCACTTTATTCTGTTAATCATTAGTGTTGACGAAGGAGTAGTCAAAGTCATGGACTCAAAACGCACACCTTTAGGAAATTGGGCGAACATGCAGGAATGCCTCCAGAAGGCTTGGAAACGGTTCACCGCCAACACTAGGGGTGTTTGGAAGCCAGAGCTTATATTTAAACCATTGAATGTAAGTACTACTTGCTAGATCCACGCATCTCTTTGATTCTAGTTTCAATACAATTATCATGCTTGATTCTTATTTTGATTGAACTTCGTTCTCGTAAAGTGCTTGAGGCAAGAAGCTGGGAATAACTTATGTGGATACTATGTCTGCGAGTTCATTCGCCAGACGACCAAAGAGAAGGGTGCAGACCGAAACATCAAAAAACTTGAAGTACGATAAACAATAATCTCAACATTATTTTATTACCATCTACTGTGTTTAGTTTCATTCATATATATTGATCCCCTTCTTTAAATTAGATCGAACGGATGCGGGACGGTCTTCTACCACGGGAACGCGTGCAAGCAATTCAAGAGGAAATTGCCGGATTCTTATTAGAACAAGTCATAGATCCGAAAGGAGAATACTATTACCCGGTTCATTTAGAAGGGTGAAGTGTAAAAAAGAAGATGTAAAATCAAATTTGTGTGAGTTACCGATTGTAATAGCGACCAAGCACGACGGATGAGACGGTGAATAATATATTCGTGACCATGATGTGTAATATATATATAGTGTGGTTCCTTCATTATTGCTGTATATATATAATACCATTAAATTGAATACAAAACACACCAAATAAAACCCTAAACCCTAAATAGAAAAAAAAACCTGGATCAACGATCCCGGTTCGTTCTACGAACCGGGACCAATGACCCAGGCCCCCTCGCGCCGCAGCGCGTCCACGTGGAGACCTCTCGGTCCCGGTTCGTGCTGGAACCGGGACCGGCATTGGTCCCGAGTAATGGATCCCGGTTCGGCAACCGGGACCAATGGCCCAAATGAACCGGGACCATAGGCCCTTTTTCCACCAGTGCATGGTCAAGATATCCCCTGTTCATGTAGAGTACGGACATAGTAGAATTAACTTTAGTTTTTGTTGTTCTTTTCCACATCGATTCTGAAATTATAAGTTTATTTTTGCAGGCCCAAAAGATCAGCAAGGGCTACTATATTGGGAT
This sequence comes from Dactylis glomerata, assembly GCA_007115705.1. Classification (NCBI taxonomy): domain Eukaryota; kingdom Viridiplantae; phylum Streptophyta; class Magnoliopsida; order Poales; family Poaceae; genus Dactylis; species Dactylis glomerata. The sequence goes on from QXEO01001013.1 coordinate 921,465, forward strand.
ACCAGATCTATACATTAGAAGGCAGACATTAGAAGGAATAAAAATAGGATAGTTAGAATATCATAGTTAAAATAAGATTGTGAGTTTTGTACTCGTATGATAATATTCATGTATGAGATTTGTGGTACACATAGTCAACATTGAATTGCTTCTTCATGCAATAGTCAAATTATGTGATTTGTATATGTTGTCTTGTGTATATCTTATAAAGTATATATGTTCTCTTGTTAACGAAAAATATATTCTTTTCAGCGACCAAGCTACCCAATCCAAAAAATATAATATTTATTTTTAAACTATCCAGCCAATACATGTTTGTAGCAACGGATACAATCGTTGCTTGACATATGTTGCCATTTTGCAACGCCTTACCCATTGCTTATCAATGCGTACATATGCGTTGCATTTGTCCTTGCAATGCCCAAAATCACAACGCATGCTAAATCAGTAAATCCATCGGCAAATATGCTAGCAACGCTAATATGAGCATTTAGATACATTGTTGTAGGAGGGTGTCTTATAGTGCATGTTCATATATCATGACACCCTTCTTAAGTATAGGGTGAACGACTTGATTCCCTCCTTTTGTATATAACTGTACAATGGGTAGTGTTCAATAAGTTAACAATCCCATATGTTTACTTAATATTAGTTTAATCGTATTACCATTATTGCTTGATGCTTGATGCTTGATGCTTGATGCCAGCCGCCACGCCCCGGAGGTTCACGGCCATGACCAATATCTACCACTATATAATATTGTTTAACATAAAAAGGTAATAGTAGCCAATGTGATATCAACTGTACCCTGAACATAGGTTTTAGAAGGACCTTGACATGATTTGGTATAGAGACTGATGCTAGTTCAGCTATATGTACATGATGATGTTTTTAAATGGAACTTAACTACATCAGGTCTCTTTACTATCAAATCATCGTATTTTAGACTTTCTTAATGGACATACCATATTTACGGAAATATATTTGGAAGCTTATGGTACCATTTAAAATAAGGATTTTCATATGGTTTGTACATAGGAAGATAATATTAAATAAAGACAATACGGTTAAACTTAATTGGCAAGGATGCATAAAATGTTTTTTTCTTTATCAAGAGGGAACAATGCAACATTTATTCATGTCATGTCCATTTGCAAAGATTTTATTGAGAGTCGTTTATATGGCTTTTAACATTGCTTCACTAGCTAATCTTATAAACTTGTTTGGACACTGGTTGAATGGTGTAGCCAAAAAAAGGTCCACATTAGAGTGGATGTGTGCACTTTGTTATGGGCTATTTGAAATGTACAAAATGATTTTATTTTTTAACAAATCAATGTTTTTATCCTTTCTATAGGTTATCCCTTTAGCTACACACTGAATCCATATGTGATGTTTTCTCCAGTTTGTGGAGGAGTGCCATACTATGAATATTGGGTGCAACGCTTCCACATGACTTATTACAACTATATCAGCTGGCGATTTGATCTGCGATTGTCATGTTGATGCAAAGGTGGTGCATGTTACTTGTTATTTTTAGATGGTTTATCCATGTTAATACTCTATTCAACCCATGATTTGTAATAAGTTATAAACTTGTACTTTTAATAATGAAATAAGAGGCCGTATATCAGTTGATGTTGAGGGCTGGGCTCCCCCTTTTCAACAAATATACACTAGAAGTACATGCATACCTAAGTCTATGAGCAACCCGCGCATACCAAATTGCACCAGTAACCCATGTAGCATTTAATTGAAATACAAAGCAAATTTGAGTTATATTTGATAGTTTTTCCAAAAAATTATAATTAATTACTATCAGTGTTGCGGACGAGGAACGGCCACGCTACGCCGACATTGGCCTGTAGTGCTCCATGCATTTGGGCCCCATCATGCACAAAACTAAACACCGCTCATTTCTCTCCCTCACCTTCTCTCTCCTCCCAACCGCTTTTGACCACGTTCGTGCTTCTTCTGGAGCTTCTCCCTCTCTCCTCCGGTGGCTCAGCCGGCCGGAGTGGGGGAGGGAGTAGCCGCTGACTTGTTTATAGTAGGGATAGGAGTAGTTTAGGCCTTATGCATGTAGTTTAGAGCGAGAAACCAGATCTTTGTGGTCAGATCTGGGTTGTTCTTTGTCCTCTATTCCTCTCTTCTCTATTCCTTTGGTCTAAACTGAAGGGGACGACGGGAGGCGACGCTCCCTTGAATAAGGCTGTTGTATCCAAGTTCTTCGACGTCCTTCTCTTTTACACTCTTGCTATGCTCCTTCCACTTCTCCTGACCGGCCATGGCGGCGAGGGGGAGAAGGGAAAGAGACGGCAGGGATACGGAGATGAGGACGGGGAGGGATTTATTCCCATTGTGCTACTCTGGCGTGGCTGCACGAGGTCAGCGACGAGATGCTTCGTCAGGCTTCCATGGAGGGAGATGGCGGAGTACTTCTCTGAGGTGAGTTCCCAAAGCATCGCCGTCTCGATCTACTGGAAGTGGTGTGTGGCGGCGTTTCCCTCTGGCTGGCCGAGGCGACGAGGAGAGGGAATCGCTGCAGCTCTTCTTATGCTTTTTCAAGATGGTGGTCCAAGATTCAGCTACAATCGAGCACATCATGCTAAGGACAAGCTGCCTCTGCGTATTTCTGTCGCAATGGTGGCGATTTCATATGCCAACGGTCTGTTCAACCTCCAACTGGGAGGCCCTTTCTGAAGCTTCTCGTTGGAGCTACCTTCTTCCTTCAGGCAAGTGGCTCATCCCCGCCGGCGTCAAAGAGGCTGACGATGGATGCTCGACCTTGGTGGAGAGGACTGAGGACCCGACCGCGTTTTTCCTTGTAATCTTGAGATCCTTTGTGCAATATTGTAGGGCAACATTGTTTTTTCCTATCTTTGGGCCCTACTTGTAAAATGTACCCACCGCTTGATGAATGAATAGTAGCTGTCGGGGTCCTTCGAGACCCTTTCCCTGTTCAAAAAAAAAATCATGCTCAAAACCACCTCCCACTCTACATCTGGAATCCATCAGAATGGAGAACGAAGCGGAGTTTCCTGGCGTGGCACCTCGTTCACATGGGCGCCTCGTGCAGATGAGCACCGCCTGCTAGGCTCAAAGGGGCCTTCGTCTCTGTTATGTTTCCAGTCATCCGTGGCCTATGTCTTGGTTGTCATATGGTTTAGAGTGTGTTTAGGTAGCAGCTCTATAGATTTAGCTTCTTGTTCCCGTCAGTTTATGATATCTCAATGTTAGCATGTCTGATATGTGTGTGTGTGTTTTTGTGTGTCATGTTATTCCTTGTTCGTTTCGTAGTTAAGCTTGGATGAACGTTTCCACCATGTACGGTACATCTCAATTTTTTGAGATTCATTCAGTCTCACAGTCCGTAGTTTTTGAGATTTATTTACTGTAGTCATACTGCATATGAGAAAGAAACTTTAATGTATCATATGCATACGAATATCAAAACATGAGATCAACGGGTATGGAAGTCGTGAAAGAAGCATGGTTGCTCCTCCGCGGTTGTTTTTCCACATAGTATCAAAAGTCTATTTACTATATACTAAAAACACAATACGAAAGTCTAAAATAGAGAAACGAGGTTAATCCACATCATCAAAATTATTTTAACTGTTAGATCTATAATTTACGGCTAGGATTGAGCAGAATTAACGTAACCTTATTAGGGATTTTATGGCTGACACGTACTCTAAACGCAGCGTGTCAAAGAAAATTGGAAAAAAAAATTAAGGATGCACCTATACATCTGCGCTTGTTGGAAATTTCTTTCTAGCGAGCAATCCGACAATTGCCACGCGCGCACCTGGATCGGCTCTCACCACTAATCACATTCCTATCCCATCTTAATTAAAGTATTCACACGGTGCATGCGGGATGGCACACGTGCATGCGGATGAGAATGACCTAATTTAGATGCTAATTAGAGGCAAATTGCATGCATGCAAGTACTATCAAAATTGCTGACATCATCAGAATTTAATGCAAAATCTGAATATTTAAAAAGCTTTGTAGGCTAAACCGTTTATTCGATTGAAAATCTATTTTCACCGTTGAACTAGTCGCGATGAGATCTTCGAAACTAGATCTCATGTTGATATGTTCTGACGACTTTTTTTTCAAACCCAAAAGTTATCCACTCCTAACACGTGAGTTATCCACCCTTACTATTTAAATTATCCTTCCTATAACATATAAGTTATCCACCATATAAACAGGCTCAATGGAGTCATTTTTACAAAAATAAAAATATTGTACACATATAATAAAAATTCTATAAATGGAAGCACTAGTTTAGCAGTTCGCCTTCATCGCTCGTCATCCCTCTCATTTTGTACGGGCGTCATAGCCTCTAAAGGCTACCACATCAAACATCAAGCATAATTTTTTGAAATGAATTAAATCTAACCTTCTTTTGCATACGACATATAAATTGAGGTCTTACGTCTCATCCACCCCCACCATGCTAAGTCGTAGTGAACAAATGTAATGCACAAATAGTAGTCTAGCGGCTCGACTTTGTCATCCGTCGCCGCTACCTCGGCATACGGGTGACGAAGCCTCGAAGGGTGTTAGGGTACCGAGACTTTCTCGCCGTCTATCGCGTCGACGGCGAGAAAGTCTCGGTACCCTAACACCTAGGCTATTATATCCAAAGTAAATAAGTCTAACTCACATTCTAAAAATAGGGACAACCAAGGATTCATGAAGAACGAGATTATAAAAGTTACCCACCTCTATGAAAATGAAGTAGATACAAGTGGGTAACTTACATGTAAGAGTTTTCGCACATCATTTTATAGGGGTGGATAACTTATATGCTATAGCATGAATAACTATTGTGTTATAGGTGGGTAACTTTTATGTTGGAAAAAATTCGTAGAAACATATTAATATGAGATCTACTTTCGAAGATCTCGACAAGACTAGTCCATCCGTGAAAACGTATTGTAAATCGGATAAGCGGTTTGAGCTATAAAACCTTTTAAATTTTAAGATTTTGCATTTAATCTGGATGGTATTAGCAATTTTGTCTTTCTGCATCCATACAAAATATCTCCATGTCTAATTTATAGGGGCGGATAACTTATATAATATAGCATAGATAACTTCTGTGTTAGAGGTGGATAACTTTTAGGTCAAAAAAAGTCATCTAAACATATCAACATGGGATCTAGTTTTAAAGATCTCGCCGCGACTAGTCTAACGGTGAAAATGGATTTTCAATTGGATAAATGATTTGAGGTACAAAGCTTTTTGAATTTTCGGATTTCTACATTAAATGCTGATGATGTCAGCAATTTTAGATTTTGGACATGGACCCGCACTGCATGCGTGTGGGCGGAGGGGTGGAGTGTAAACGCAATTAGGAGGGAGTGTGAATACAATTCAGTTGAGGTGGGAATATAATTAGCAGTGTTCAATCTGGACCGCCCACTTTCGATCCAACGACCAAGATTTGGTCGCTGGAGAGGAAGTTTTTCAGGGCGCTCGCTGAATAGATTTGTCCAAAATTAAACATGTTAGCTAGCTAAGTTTGCTCAACAAAAAGTACCTTTTTGTGATAAAAACATGATATGTAATTAATGGCTTAGTTTTAAGAAGGTATAGAGAACCAAACCGGCATTCCGGTTAATTCAAAATCTACAGGGATAAAGTTTAACTTAATACATGTGCCAGAATTAAAATTCAAAATAATTTTAATTGAGTTCACATTCAACTGGAAGTGTCACATGGAAGTGTCACGTCTATACGCAAGAAACCTTATATACGGAACTAGGTGGTAGAAAAATACGAAATAAGTTTTCTTTGCTGACCATGAAAGATGGAATATATTTTTATTAAAAGTAGTGAAAAATAGTACTGATTAAAAAGTTCTTTTCCCCAATCATAATACATAAAGCAATATAGGGAATGTAATTTTACTTTATCTTTAGTGCGCATTTTCATATTTCATACAAAATTATCTTACTCCTATTTGTTTCTTAAATGTGCGTACGACCTATGTTTACAGTCTACAAGGGTCTATTCCTTAGTCGACTGCTATTTTAATTTCAAGTTGACAACTTTTACCACAATTCCTTTATCCATATTTAGATGGGTAGTTGCATATTTTACCCTAAACATCAAGCAGTAGAGATACATCACGTTGGGGAGTTGCACACTTTTACACCAAGAAAATTGTTCATTTTAGAAACTAAACAGGGTATGGTCTATTAATTTTTGTGGATCCTTAGGCTTGCCCTATAAGTTTGTTACTAAGTTGATATGACGTACAATTGAACCTTAATGACATGTACTAATTTAATTTCACTTACAATTAATCAACAAATATTGTTTCTCTGCAAACTTTACATGCTTCGATCACCAAATGAGGTTACATATTAGATCCGAGATATTTTATATTATAATAAATTTTAAAATAATAATGAGCATTATATTTGTTTTATGATATATTTTCTTACAAAGACTGTTTGATATATAGGAGGGGAGTGGTGTTTTGGCTCCTAGAAGGATATGCTTCCTATATTTTGAAATACATATTTGACATATTTCAAAATGTTAAAAAAATTGATGCAAAAAATTCTCACATACATTTTCACATGCTATATGCCCACAAAGTCGTTGCACAACAAATCCACGTGTCATGTGGCGCATGTACAAAAGATAATTTTTTGCTAAATATAAGACATTTCACATGATAGTTTTTGCCTTGTTACATAGACCGCGAAATCGTATCGGTTTTCGGTGAAACTTTACAAACGTGCTTAGATTGTGGATATGTAAATGCAAATTTTTTGGTCAATCTTTTTTGAAATATGTTTTTTAGGTAGAGGGAGTATATGCACCCGAGAGCTGAATTTAATTTCCGATATAGGAGTATAAATACGAGGTATTATTAGAAGGTCCTATCCTTTTCAAAGTAAATGTTTCTTTGGGCCTAACATTATATTTACTATGACTATAGAATCATATATTCTGAATTCCATGTTTCCAATGATTTCAAAAGAAAAAAAATCTTCATAAACTCATAAAACATGTAAAGGCAATGCCCTCGCATTTGCGAGGGCCACCATGCTAGTTAATGTAACAGCGCTCTATTTAAGCATGGAAGTAATAGTATGGAGCCTCCACATTTGCAGAGAAAAACATAACATGTGCATTAGACAAGCAAAAATTAAGGCCTAGTTCGATTAGAATCGGATACATACATTGATTGAGGACAATAAAAATCCAGTACTGACCCCTGCGTCGGAGCAGCCGATCCTTGGAGGAGCAACATGTTTAAGCGGCTGCATCCTCACCCTGGAGGCAAACAGCCGCCGTGACCACCGCGACGGCAAAAGGCCACGGCGCCCTGTACATCATCAAAAGCACCTCTACCTTGTGATGGATGACAGGGAGAAAGGCTTCAGCATCCACAAGATCGACCCAGCCGAGGATGGCGCTGACTCCGGCGACACCAACCTCGGCCAGCCAGCCGTCCTCCGGCTAGCGGCGCCAGTACCCAAAACCCACAAGTTCTTCGCCGCCGTGGGCAGCAACATACTCATCGGCCCCAACCCTAGCTGCAACGAAGCACCCACCCTTGTCTACGACACCCACACTTCTGACCTGGCCGTCAGCCCACCTCTCCCGGGCTCCCTCCTCGAGCATCGAGCATCGAAGGTTGAAAAGACTTGATGATTTGAATATAAAATTTCCAACCTTTTTGGCTTTACTTTCTCTTTCCTACATATGCGGGCGTATCGGTGTATAGTCTGTGTCATTCTTTATCAGTGGGCTAGTTTTCAAGGCGACATGTCATGATTTTAGAAATTAGCTTTAATAGACTATTTGTTTGGAGTATTGTTACTAGTTTGTCTAGAAGATGATCTTTGTTTTTTTGTCAGGCTGAACATTAAATTGGTTGGTCATTTTCTTTCATCTAATAAAGTATGAGGGTACCTTTTTGTGAATGAATGTTGACCCAATGTCATGTCATGGTTGTTAACAAAAAAATATAAGTGAGGCCTCGGCTGCCGGTGGCCGCTAGCCCTGATCTAGGCAACCAGGTTCCTAGATGGGCTTGGATGGGCCGGGGCACTGCGTTTCGTGGTGCTTTCTAGAGATGACGGTGACGACTTGGCAAGGATAGAGACGGCGACACGTCCTGCATGTTGCAGCAGGGCGACCAAAGCTTTATGGGCTCGTCTGGGCTCGGTCGGCCAGCGTGGGCCTGATGTGCCCTTGCTGCTTCGTCTAGTCGATTGGCGGTGGATCTGGGCTCCTCTTGCGCAGCTACGAAGCTGTTGTCTCTTGTCCCGGCAATGTCATGTGCCACCACCTTACATGCCATGCGTCATTGTTCTCGAAGAGACGGTGATGGTGACTGCATGACCGTGGTGGGGATGGATGGTGGGCGGCGAAGCTTGGTGGTGGTGCTCCTTTGCGTTTGAGTTTTTTGTGTGGAAGGGGGTCAGGAGAAATCTTTGTCGGCTTGTCCGAACCCGACGCGGTGCCGCTTTCGAGTGGCACCATTCCTTCGTGGAGGGCGTTGTGGGAAGCCTCCTTCTACTTTACTCTGATCCAGGAGAAGTAGGCCCATCTAGTCCGAGTAGCAGCGCCATGTAGACGGTGCTTCCCTTCTTGAAGGTGGTGCTTGGTTGTAAGCCCTTCAGAGTGCTTGGAGGATGGTGTGAAAATTAGGAGGGAGCAGCAGCTGCAGGTCTTCATCGCTTCGTTGATTCGCTGTTGTCTTCATTCTTTTATTTTGGGCATGTTTTTTATGCTGCCCCAGCATTTTCTCAAAATATTTTAGAAGGTAAATAGTGGCAAAAAATTCTCTAATTGGGGTAATTAGGATATAAAATTATTAAGTTGGGTCATTGGTGTCGAAAACATCAAAGTAAGAAGTGAAAACCGGAATTTACTCAAAGAAAACCGGAGGATGGGTGTAATTGATATCTGCTTGGTATTAATATATTCCTATCAACGAAAAAGAATCTACCTGGTACGCTTACTGTTAGCCTCATCATCATCATCATGAAACAAAAGACAGTTCCTGGCGCTCGATCCAAGAGACCTGGAACTCTATTCCGGTCCTTCTATGGGCGCCAGACTAACAATCATCACGTGGTTAATTAACCCAGCGATGCAACAGCCTGTGCGGTTACCTAAGTAGGAGTAGTAGCGAACATCCGACAGATCGTGTTCGTCACGAACACGCCTACGTATGCCGGCCGCGTAGGATCCAGATTTTTAAGTTTAGCCGAACAAGTCTATGGACAGGCTGCACCCCAAATTTCGAGCGTATCCTTCTCGGATTCTACTTCCTTCTCCGTATTCGATTAGAATCAGTTACATTGCGATTGCGTGCAATAAAATTCCAGTGCTGACCCCTGTGTCGGAGCAGCCGATCGTTGTAGGAGCAACATGTACAAGCGGCTGCAGCCTCACCGGGAGGCGAACTGTCGCCGTGACGGCAAAAGGCCACGGCGCCCTCTACACCATCAGAAGCACCTCTACCTGGTGCTGGACGACTGGGAGAAAGGCTTCAGCATCCACAAGATCGACCCAGCCGAGGATGGCGCTGACTCCGGTGACGCCAACCTCGGCCAGCCCGCCGTCCTCACTAGTGGGGACGGGGCCTCCAGTCCCGGCCCGTAAGGGGCTTTAGTCCCGGTTTGCAAACCGGGACCCCAGCCGCGGGACTAAAGGCTGAATCTTTAGTCCCGGCCCGCTTACCAGCCGGGACTGGAGGGTGTCCACGTGGGCACCTCGGAGCGAATCAGGGCTAGGACCTTTAGTCCCGGTTTGTAACACAGACCGGGACTAAAGGTCATCTGCAGATTTTTGTTTTTTGCTGTAGGGTTTTAGGGTTTAGGGGTTTTAGGGTTTTAGGTGGGGGATTAACGTGATGCCTCGTTTGGTGCCTTGGTGTTCGGGAATTAGTTTATGCATATATATAAGATTAACTTATCTTACAAGCGAGCATATATATACAATTATATGGAGATCAGAATTATCGGGACAAGAGCCCGTCTATTCGATTACATGGACCAACATTAGTAATGGCCCCTAGCTACACTAAATCGTCATTTGTCGTCTATAGCTTCTATTCTCAGAAAGGTCGCCAGCTCCTCTGCAACAGCAATCGCGCGTTGCTCTGGTAGGTACTTCTCCCACATGGCCGTGTACTATATAAGAAGAGGAGATGAATATGAATATCAATCATGATAACAAAGAATGACGAGTAAAAATAGAGGTGTGAATGTTTATTGCTTACATCGTATCTGTAATCCTTGTGCTCAGAGGTAAACGTGCGAATGGTCTCGCAAACATAGTATCCACATAGATGCGTCCCCCGTGGCTGCTGGTCGCACTTTACGAGAATAGAATATATATAATCAAAATAATAATCTAGCATTACAAAAGTATTGAAAATAGAAGTATATCATACTACTACTTACCTGAGCCGCTCTAAAGGTCAGCTTCTCATGCCGGATACCGGGAGTCACGCACTTGAACCGCTTCCAAACCCTGCCCGACAAGGAAAATGATTTGCTAAGTTTTTCATTAATTGATATATCAGAAAATCATCGAAAGAGACCGATAGAGCGCAAGAATGATTGAAATTACCCTTGGAGCATGTCCTGCAGGCTTTGGAACTATTCCAAGGGTCTCGATAATGGGTCGAAGGCATCAACTTTTCCCTTATCAATTTGAATGTCCAACAGAATCCAGTGGTAGCTGCACATGTATATATATATGTGTCAGTAACTTATCAATTACACTCATAAGTGAATGGACACAACAGAGTAAGACCCTCACTTGAAGTTGTATGGAAACAGTATGTGGTCACAGTAATTTTGATCTGTTAGAAACCTTAGAAGGTTTTCCTCCGTCTCCTTGGGGTTATCAGTTAGCGTCTTTATATGTATTTTATCTGGGTCAATAAACCCAATATTTAGGATGTTCCTACTTTTACATTCCAGAATCTTCATTCTGCATAATAGAGTACAAGTCAGAACGGAACAAGTTATATGTAGAAAATGAATTGAAATAACTGAACAAGTTATATGTAGACAATGAATTGAAATAATTGAACAAGTTATATGTAGACAACGAATTGAAAAACTTACAGACAATAGCAACTCATAAGCGATTTGTCGAGGGCGTCGGCATTGTACATCTGGAAGAGTTCATCAAAGTCGATATGGATGTCTTCGGGACGGCCGTAGTACTCCCGTGGGACAAGCGCCACGATCATCGTTCTCCCTTTCTTTGATTCACTTAAGTACCATGTATGCAAGTAACGCATATTTGTTGGGAGATCATCAAACTTATCTTTGCTGACCAAAGACGGAGATTCAGCTCGTTCAATGTCGGGGGCGTCTTTGATTATATCTTCGAGAAGTTCTTCCTCTTCGAGGTTCCTGCTATGTGGATCCATAGTTTCTGCAAAATACCGACATTTGATTAACTAATAAATTCTATTTGCAAAATAATTCTATTTTTAATTGCAAAGTAATTCTATTTCTATTTGCAAAGTAATTCTATTTTTTCTAACTTATTTCTATTTGCTATTTCTATTCTATTTAACTCTATTTCTATTTGCTGTTTCTATTTAACTCTATTTCTATTTAACTCTATTTCTATTTGCTATTTCTATTCTATTTAACTCTATTTCTATTTGCTATTTCTATTCTATTTAACTTTATTTCTATTTGCTATTTCTATTTCTATTTAACTCTATTTCTAATTAACTCTATTTCTATTTAACTCTATTTCTATTTGCTATTTCTATTTAATTCTATTTCTAATTAACTCTATTTCTATTTAACTCTATTTCTATTTGCTATTTCTATTCTATTTAACTCTATTTCTAATTAACTCTATTTCTATTTGCTATTTCTATTTAACTCTATTTCTATTTAACTCTATTTCTATTTGCTATTTCTATTCTATTTAACTCTATTTCTATTTAACTCTATTTTTATTTGCTATTTCTATTCTATTTAACTCTATTTCTATTTAACTCTATTTCTATTTGCTATTTCTATTTCTATTTAACTCTATTTCTATTTAACTCTATTTCTATTTAACTCTATTTCTATTTAACTCTATTTCTATTTGCTATTTCTATTTAATTCTATTTCTAATTGCAAAATAATTCTATTTCTATTTAACTCTATTTCTCTTTGTTACAATTCTATGTAACAAATAAAATTCCTAACAATTTTATCTAACAATTCTATCTAAAACTTTCTAACAATTTTATCTCTAACAAATAACAAAATTTTTAAAAAAACTAAACCTAACAAAATTTATCTAACCTAACAGTTAACAAAAAAAATTAAGGGGTGGCCGGCGGGCGGGCTCACCGAGAGGTGGTCGGGGTGGCTCGGGGCTCGCGGCGGCTCGGTGGCGCGTCGGGCGGCGCGCGCGGGAGGGCGGCGGGCGGCGCGCGCGTGAGGGCAGGCGGTGGCGCGTCGGGCGGCGCGCGCGGGAGGGCGGCGGGCGGCGCGCGTGGGAGGGCGGCGGGCGGCGCGGCGGGGCTTGGTGGCGGGCGACGCGGCGGGGCTCGGTGGCGCCGGCGAGTTTTCACGCAGCCGCAACGATCGGCGGCAGAGCTTCCTCGCGCGCGTCGTCGACTCCTGGAAATGGCTAAGTCCGGGAGGAAGAAGAGAGGAGGAAGGGGCGGGCTTATATACCCCAGCCCTTTAGTCCCGGCTGGGGGCTTAAACCGGGACTAAAGGCCCCCCTTTAGTCCCGGTTTAAGCCCCCAGCCGGGACTAAAGGGTTTTGGGGGGGGCGGTTCCAGTTCGCGCCCGAGCCCCCCCCTTTAGTCCCGGCTGGTTACTCGAGCCGGGACTAAAGGTGAAATAAATGCGCGCCAGTTATGATTTTTTTCAGAACTATGAAAATGAAAAGTGTTTGAAATTGAATAAATAATTCAAAACTATTTTCTATTTTAAAAATTAATTATTTTAACTATCCAAACTATTAACTATTTTGCCATTTTCAATTAAAAATTATGTTTATTAATATTCTTTTTGTATATTTGAGAATTTGACAAAACTATGAAAATGAAAAGTGTTTGAAATTGAATAAATAATTCAAAACTATTTTCTATTTTAAAAATTAATTATTTTAACTATCCAAACTATTAACTATTTTGCCATTTTCAATTAAAAATTATGTTTATTAATATTCTTTTTGTATATTTGAGAATTTGACAAAACTATGAAAATGAAAAGTGTTTGAAATTGAATAAATAATTCAAAACTATTTTCTATTTTAAAAATTAATTATTTTAACTATCCAAACTATTAACTATTTTGCGGCGACAGGGGTAGGGGAGAGGTAGTAGCCCGCCGGGAGGAGTGCCATAGGAACGAAAGAACTAGTGAGCCGACTTTTTTTCTAAAGAGCGGTGATGACCGATCCATACAATTATTCACATCATGCATTACATAAAAGATTTAATACATTATTACATTATTGCACCAACAATCCTATCTATTATTTCTGTTTTCTTCTGGGTCGTAGCCATGGAGAATCTTCATCATTCAGTAGGATGCTTGGGTCAGTCTTCACTTTGAAGGGCGGAATTTCATGAAACTTATTATAATCTATTGACATGTCTGTCTTGTCATCTACTCCCACGATGTTTCTTTTCCCTGAAAGAACTATGTGGCGCTTTGGCTCATCGGACGATGTCTTCTTTTGCTGATTTCTTTTTCTCGTTTTTGTAGACATGTCCTTCACATAGAAAACCTGAGCGACATCGTTGGCTAGGACGAATGGTTCATCCATGTACGCAAGATTATTGAGATCCACTGTTGTCATGCCGTACTTTTGGTCTACAACTACCCCGCCACCTGTCAGCTTCACCCATTTGCACCGAAACAAAGGGATCTTAAAAGTAGGTCCATAGTCAAGTTCCCATATCTCCTCTATGTACCCGTAATATGTTTCCAAACAGTGCCCATTCTCGTCTGTTGCATCAAAGCGGACACCACTATTTTGGTTGGTGCTCTTTTTATCTTGGGCAACCGTGTAAAATGTGTTCCCATTTATCTCGTACCCTTGGAAAGTACATATAGTCGAAGATGGTGGCCTGGCCAAACAGTACAGCTGATCTCCAACGGTGTCGTCATTCATGAGATGTGTCTGCAACCAACTACCAAAAGTCTTCTCGTGTTCCCCTTTAATCCAAGAGTCAGCCTTCCCCGGGTTTTCGGAGCGTAGAATATTCTTGTGTCTCACGATATACGGAGCCACCACAGTGGAATTGTGTAGAACTGTGTAGTGTGCTTGAGAGAAAGAATGCCCGTCCATACATACTTTTGCTTTCCTTCCTAGTGTGCCTTTTCCTGTCAGCCTACCCTCATACCGAGATTCAGGAACACCAATCGGCTTAAGGTCAGGAAGAAAGTCCACACAAAACTCAATGACCTCCTCTGTTCCATAGCCCTTGGAGATGCTTCCTTCTGGCCTAGCACGGTTACGAACATATTTCTTTAAGACTCCCATGAACCTCTCGAAGGGGAACATATTGTGTAGAAACACAGGACCAAGAATTCTAATCTCTTCGACTAGGTGAACTAGGAGGTGTGTCATTATATTGAAGAAGGATGGCGGGAACAACAACTCAAAGCTGACCAGACATTGGACCACATCAATCTGTAACCCTGATAGACTTTCTCGATCGATTACCTTCTGAGAAATTGCATTGAGGAATGCACATACCTTCACAATTGCCAGACGAACATTTTCCGGTAGAATTCCCCTCAATGCAACCGGAAGCAATTGCGTCATAAGCACGTGGCAGTCATGAGACTTTAGGTTTTGGAATTTTTTGTCTTTCATATTTACGATTCCCTTTATATTCGATGAGAAGCCAGTCGGGACCTTGATACTGAAAAGGACTTCAAAGAAGATTTCCTTCTCTTCCTTAGTAAGAGCGTAGCTGGCACGCCCTTGAAACTGCCCTGGATGCATGCCATCTCTTCCTTTATGACGTTCCTGGTCCTCCCGTGCTTCCGGTGTATCTTTTGACTTCCCATACAAGCCCAAGAAGCCTAGAATATTCACGCAGAGATTCTTCGTCAGGTGCATCACGTCGATTGCGGAGCGGACCTCATGGACTTCCCAATAGGGTAGCTCCCAAAATATAGATTTCTTCTTCCACATGGGTACGCGCTTATCAGGGCCGTTAGGAACAGGTTGGCTGCCAGGACCCTTTCCAAAGATTACTTTTAAATCTTTGACCATATCAAATACTTCAGCACCAGTACGGATGACAGGCTTCCCCCGGGGTTCTGCCTTGCCATTGAAATGCTTGCCTTTTTTCTTTAAGGGATGCTTGGGCGGAAGAAAACGACGATTGTACGGGTACACATTCTTCCTACACTTGTCCAGATATATACTTTCTGTCTGATCTAAACAGTGCGTGCATGCATTGTATCCCTTGTTTGACTGTCCTGAAATGTTACTAAGAGCAGGCCAATCATTGATGGTTACGAAAAGCAACGCTCGAAGGTCAAATTCCTCTTGTTTGTGCTCGTCCCACACATGTACACCTGGTTCGGCCCACAGCTGTAAAAGTTCATCAACTAATGGCCTTAGGTACACATCAATGTCGTTGCCGGGTTGCTTTGGACCTTGGATAAGCACTGGCATCATAATGAACTTCCGCTTCATGCACAACCAAGGAGGAAGGTTGTAGATACATAGAGTAACGGGCCAGGTGCTGTGACTGCAACTCTGCTCCCCAAAAGGATTCATGCCATCTGTACTCAGACCAAACCATAAGTTCCTTGCGTCACCTGCAAATCTCGGGAACTCTCTCTCGATTTTTCTCCACTGCCGACCATCGGCGGGGTGCCTCAACTTATCGTCTTTCATACGATCTTCCATGTGCCATCGCAACAACTTCGCATGATCTTTATTTCTGAACAGACGTTTCAACCGTGGTATTATAGGAGCATACCACATCACCTTGGCAGGAACCCTCTTCCTGGGTGGCTCGCCCTCAATCTCACCAGGGTCATCTTTTCTGATCTTATACCGCAATGCAGTGCATACCGGGCATTTATCCATATTCTCATACTTCTCACCGCGGTAGAGGATGCAGTCATTAGGGCATGCATGGATCTTCTGCACGTCTAATCCTAGAGGGCAGACAAGCTTCTTTGCTTCGTACGTGCTGGCGGGCAATTCGTTCTTTCTTGGAAGCATCTTCTTCATCAGTACCAGCAACTTTTCGAATGACGAGTCAGTCACACCGGTCTCTGCCTTCCACTTCAGCAATTCCAGTGTGCTACCCAGCTTCTTCTGGCCATCTTCACAAGTTGGGTACAACAATTTGTTGTGGTCCTGTAACATCTGCTCGAACTACAACCTCTCTTTTTCGGTGTCGCAGCCTCGCCGTGCTTCAGAAATGACCCGGCCAAGATCACCAGCGGGCTCATCTGGTTCTCGTTCTGCACCCTGATCTTCTTCTTCATTGTCTTCCATTGCGGTATCAGCATACTCAGGGAACATAGATCGGTAGTTGTCATCATCGTTCTCTTCTTCTTCATCGTCGTCTTCCATCATAACCCCTCTTTCTCCGTGCTTGGTCCAAACATTATAGCCCGACATAAAACCGGACCGAAGCAGGTGGCTCTGAATGACTCTTGAGGAAGTGTAGTCCTTCTCATTCCGACATTCAACACATGGACAAAACATATAGCCACCACCATGCTTGTTCGCATCGGCCGCATCTCGAAAAGAATGCACGCCTTCTCTGTAAGCGGCTGTGCGTCGATCACCGTACATCCATGGATGGCTCATCTGCGTCATGCAACAGTATATCAAACATAATCACAATCCTAAAAATTAGTACCGCACGGTCTAAACGAGAAAATATAGTTGCTAACCTTTTAGAATAAGTGGAAATAAAGAGGAAGAGACTTAAGCGTGGCTCGAGCACCTCATATCGTAGTTGTGTTCGGTGAACTGAAGCGGCATCGCTCTAACACACATTTCATCAAACACCTCTAGTGCATCCATGCAAAAAGGAGAGCTAGCAAACACCCACTTAGATCCATCCAAGAAAAATGCAAGGAAGAGTGGAAAGAGGGGCTGCAGCCATATATATAGGCAGAGGACTTTAGTCCCGGTTTGACACACAAACCGGGACTAAAGGGTGCGCACAGGGGGACCTCCCAGCGCGTAGCCCTTTAGTCCCGGTTTGTGTCTCAAACCGGGACTAAAGGGTCGTTACGGGCCGGGACCAAAGCCTCCCGGGCGGCTGGCGAATTTCGGGCGACGTGGCCGGGCCTTTAGTCCCGGCCCAGATGGAGGCCGGGACTAAAGGGTCCTGGCCAAAGGCCCTTTTTCCACTAGTGCCTCCGGCTAGCGTCGCCAGTACCCAACACCCACATGTTCTTCGCCGCCGTGGGCAGCAACATACTCATCGGCCCCAACCCTAGCTGCAACGAAGCACCCACCCTTGTCTACGACACCCACACTTCTGGCCTGGCCGTCGGCCCACCTCTCCCGGGCTCCCTCCTCGGCGACTTCCACCTCACCTTCGCCGTGCCCGGCGCCGACAACGACACACCGCGGCTTTACGCCACGAGACATCATAATGGCGGGTACTGCCTCGAGGTGATGTCGTGGGGGCCCATGGTCGACGTCGACGACGACCCGTATGACCCGACGCCGGCCATGGGCTGGTCCTGGGAGAGCGCGCCGGCGCCGCTGCTGTTCGTGGAGGAGGAGTGGATCGCATCCCACGCAGTGCACCCCGACGGACGCACAATCTTCATGTCGTCGGGCAGCTTGAGCGGCCGCTGTCGCACCTTCTCCCTCGACACCGCAGCCGTTCGTCCAGAGTGGAGATTTCACGGGGAATGGTCGCTGCCGTTCTCGGGCCAAGGCTTCTACGACGACACCCTCGACGCGTGGGTCGGGCTCCGGGACGACGGCTACCTATACGCCTGCGAGGTCCCGTCCCGCCGCAGCTCCGGCGCGTCCCCGGAGTGGAAGATGGCCAAGGAAAATATGTCATGTAAGGTCGCGGAGAGGCGACGAGTGGGCGACGCCACGCTCACGTACATGGGCGACGCCAGGTTTTGCATCGTTGAGTGCGTCGTGAGAGAGGGGCTGGAGTACGAGGTAGCATTTGGGGATCGCGATGGGTGCGTGGTGAATGTTACCATCTTCGGCCTCAAGTATGATCGTAACGGAGACCTGCAGATTAAACATGACCGTACAACTGACTCCTATGTAGTTTCTAAGAATCTCAACTCGTTCTCTCCTTTGGCATTGTGGATCTGAGTAATTTTTGTTTGAAGGTAAAACAGTGGGAGAGAGTCCCACTGCAATTTTTATAGATTGGGGAAATTTACAAATTTACAAGGGATATAAAAAGCTGGAAAACAATATAAGATCTGAGTAATTTGTTCTGTACAAGTTACGACGACCGATTGGGCCTGTTTGGTTCCCAGCCACAGTTTGTCAAGCCAAACTTTGGCAGCCACAAGTTGTTTGGCTTGTGTTTGGTTTTTGCCACACTTGTAGTTTGCCACACTTCATTAATTATATGGTCCATTTGTCATAGAGTTAATTTTCTTGCCAACTGCTGCCAAAATTTGGCTTCCAATTTCTTAGCTACACTTTTTGTGGCTGCCACACTTTTATGGCTAGCCACACTTTGGCTTGGCAAAATATGGCTAGGAACCAAACACCCCTGTTAATTTTTGGTCTCTTCAGCTAAAGAGTACACATTGCCGAAATATAGTACACAATAGATTTTTAAAGTCAAACCATGTAAATTTGTACCAAATTTATTAAAAAATATTGGTGTGAGCTGTCGTGGTATTTCTCCTACCATTATTTTCTTTTTAGGAGTATACGTGTTTGGATCTGACGGTACCACGCATATGAGATAAAGGTTTTATACAGGTTGAGGATGAGATCCCGACCTATAATACACTGTAAGGAGGCTACTTCCTTTTTGTGGCAGCTTGGTTATACCTAGGTTCTTGGGGACAAACTCGAAGACTCTTAAGCTTGCTTATGGTGGTGGGTGAATGGTGAAATGAGATATGTTTGCCTTGAAAAGTCACTAGACCCTTTATATACTTGATGGTCTAGGATTACAAACGTGTGGAAACCCTTAACAAAATATTGTAGACGATTTGGTCAAATACGTACCATTCCGTGGAATCCTTTTTTTAAAAAAAATCAATACCACATATATTTATAGCAACAAATAGTACATGGTAGAGTTACACGAGCTGTCTTTGACGATTACAAAATAAGTCTAAAAGAAACTAGCAAATCTTCGAGGTCTTCAAATTCTTTCTTCTTCCATGACGCAATCTTGTACTTTTCTGAAGGCAACCCAAGATAGATACCAAACCATAAACCTGTAAATACCAATGGAGGTTCTCCCATAATTTTAATTTGAGCCGCAATGCCAAGGCTACGTGCACGCGCGCAACCATTGAAGTAGTCAATCCATATCGGTAAGAGTACCAACACCAGTATGTCAGGGCAAAATAACCGGACAACTTGATCGCCGTCGCTGGGGAGTCGAGGGTACGAATCACCATTGTCGAGGATATAGCCGCCGGGACAAATACTGCGAGGATAATTCTCCTCGCGGCAACCAAGAGAAAAGATCCAAAATCGATCTGGCGAAGCAAGATCTGAAGGACCATACCTAAAGGAGTTTAATCTTCCAACACCACTATTGACGCCGAGAGGAACATCTCGTCGTCGATCGAAGGGTCGGAGATCAATTATTGTCGATGATGCCATCTCCATTGACAGAGGCCACAAGAAGATGGCTACTAAACTCTAATCTAATCTTGTAAAAAGACTACTTTTATCAAAACCTCCACTCATAGATCAGGTTCCCCACTCCTCCTGACACCGGCGAGGCCGGCCGGAGGAGGGGGAACCAATCTATGGTGGAGTAGGAGGAGAGATGGAGCTATGTCAAGAGAGGCGGCGGCTGAGTACGGGAGTTGTATAGATTCGCCACCATTCCGTGGAATCCTAATCTTAATATTAGTATAGCTTGGTGCTTCAGACAGGCTTCGGTTGAGCACCCATGCATTTGGGCCAGGTAGCCCACAACCATATGGTACCTCTTTTTGGGCCTAGTAGGCCATCTAGAAACAGTTACCTCTTCATGTTATAATAATAGAATTTGTTTAATCTTGCTCTAGAATGCATGTAAACTATCTAGAAAATAGAATGCATTACAGACTCTTATAGTAATATTATAACACATGGTTGAATATTTAGTGGGCCCACAAGAACAACAAACACACTATAGGTATACTTTATTATATAAACTAAGTGCCACTTAGTTATGTGTCTTAATTATGCAACCGGGTATATTAATCCTAGAATAGTATAAATAATAAAACACCCTTTATAGAAAACTAAGTGTCGCTTAGGATTGTAAGGTTTCGTATAAATTTTGAAGAATCTCTATGGTTCAAATTATTTTGGGATTATTTTGATATAAAATCTTCAGTGTAAGTTCATTAGACTCCTTCATGAAATTGAACATGACCTAAATCTCTTTTAAGCTCTCTCTAAGAAATAATCAATTTTATGTTTCACATGTACCCATCAAAATGCACCACATACAGAATTTCTTGATATCACAATCATGCGGTAATCAGTGGTACATGACATCTGTACCTAACAATATTTTAACAACATTACTGATTCATGTGATCTACGGAGGCTAGAACCAGCAAAGGGCTTCATAAAATATGTTCAATACTTTTGGTGGAAAATTCTTTAGAAGTCTAGTTAAAATGGTGCTATATGCCTTCTTGTTCTGTGATTCACAACAATAATTGTGTTGACTAATGACCATATCATAGGAACCACGGAAAAGCTATTCATAGATCTATGATCAACCCACATCAAATGGTCCTAATTCGTCTGGGAGACTCCAAATCCTTGATCTTTATGACCATTTTAATCTAAAAGGTCATGATATCCACACATAAAATGGTCATAACTTACACAATGCGGTTCAATACCTTATTTTAATCGATTTTCTGCCACTTATGACCAATTTAAATGGTCATAATATCATACTTCCTCTATTCCTTGATATAAGGTGTATAGTTTTCTTGCACGAATATTAACGCACAGGCTAAAAGAGAAAATTCTGATACTTTTAAACGTTAATATAGGTAGTGATCGATGTGAGAATAGAGGGAAAATAGGGAAATCTCGGTATCTTATCTCTCCTAGTCAGATTGACTCTTAAATTGTAAATAAATCCTAGAATCCCATCATACACCTTATATTCTAGAACTTTTAACATAAAACTATACACCTTATATTAAGGAACGGAGGGAGTAACAAATATGAATGAATGTCCACGTCAAGAGTCTTGCCTACATGTCAACATCTATGTGTCATCTCTGTTTATATGTCAATGCTTTGACAGGTGCGACCCATTGTTATGACACAAACATTGAGTTGTTAACTAATATGACATGTGGTTCCCAATCAACGCAACTCCACCACCCTGACATGTGGGTCCCATTGCGCTCAGCCCTATCCACTTACATGTGGGTGCCGCCCCACCCCGCTTGATGTGTGGGTCCTGTCCCACCAACCTGACGTGTGGGTCCCTCTTTACCCGCCTGACATGTGGGTCTCGCCACTCGAAGCTGCCATATGGGTGCCCCTGCCCACCTAACATGTGGGTCCTACCCTGCCACCTGCCATGTGGGTTCGCCTCAACCGACATGCCTGTGGGTCCCCCCAAACCCACCTACCCACTGACGTTGGGTCCCATCTACCCCACCATCCCTGTCATACCTGACCCGCCACTCCGAGCTGCCATGTGGGTCCCTCCCTGCCCACCTACCATGTGGGTCCTACCCTGCCGCCTGCCATGTTGGTCCGCCCCCACCAACGTACATGTGGGTCCCACCCAAACCAACCTGCCCTCTGACGTGTGGGTCCCATCTGCCCAAACCCACCTACCCACTAACGTGTGGGTCCCATCCACCCTACCGACCTGCCTAACGAAATAATCCCAAATATTGAACAAAAATTCAGTGACCGTGGTGGGATTCGAACCCAAGACGTCCTTAAGGAAGGACCAAGATGTCAAGAACTGAACCACTTCTCCATTTGTGATATGAAAGAAGGTCAGCTCTTTTTATATTAAACCATCGCAGTATGAGGAATAAAAAATGAGTTTCCCAAGAGTTTCAGCCCAAATAGGTTTTCATATTAAAATTATTTGTTTTACAAACAACTAATGTATTATGAGTAACGTCATAGTAAAATTGCTTATGATCTCAGATCAAAATGAACCAAAAATTAGATTGATTCATGTCTAAGAGACGCATAAGAGTACAAGACTGCAATGGTTTTTTATAAAAAAATTATTTTGATTTGAATTTTTTGTTGATTTTCAAATATGAACCAAAAACAAGAAAGTTGTTAGAAATATTAATAATACTTAGAAAGTTTTCGAGTTTTACAGAACTCTTAGTGGATCTTTACTAAAATAGCAACTTGTGTACCTAATAATGATTTTTTTTAAAATCATGCACAAACTATGTCGCACTTGTTGATTAAATTGGGTTTGCTTCTTCCTAAATCTGCAGAAAGTTGACAAAAATAGAAAAAATACTATAAAAAATACATCTGAGGCTAAGCCATTTATAGCGTTCATCGCCTCCATCAGGTTGTACACTAGCATGCAGCTAAACCCACGCGCCAACACATGCTCCAGGTACTTCAGCCCCACACCAATCGAACCAGACGGGCCGGCGCGTTTCGCCGCGCCCTCCTGCAGCTCGTTACTTCAACAAGTATTGTTTACGTTCTGCTAATCCATCTTTATTACTCCCTACAGCTCGTTACTTCAATAGTGTTGTTTACTTCAGTGCTAGTAGGCTATTCAGCTCCGGGTGGCTGTGCAGGTCGCTCTTCGAGAGAAGCAGGAGGCCGTCGAGAAGGCGAAGGCGACTGGAGCAGGGGTGAGTAGTGACCATTGACGACCTAATAGACCAATAAAAAAGAATCTTTAACCAATATCAATTAATCTAGCAAACATGGCAGCGCCACATCATCTAGCCTAAAGTATGACAACACCCAACACATCCAAAAACACCACACAGTGGTAAACCCTGGTAAGCAGTATTTAGAGAAAAAGTAACATATTAAGTAACAATGACAATGATGGCGGATCTAAAGAATCCTAATACTTTGAAATTTAGGGCTCCTTTGATTCATAGGATAGGAAAATTATAGGAATAGGAAAGTCATAGGATTGGAATGGCATGCTTACTTGAATCCTATAGGAATATGAAGTGTCTTTGATTGTAGCAAAGGAATTTTCCATGAGGTATGATCTAATGCTTTTTTCCTATAGGATTTACACTACTAGATTCCTATAGGATTATTTCCTATGGGATATATTCCTATGAATCAAACATGTGTGTAGGAAATTTTCCTATAAGAGCCAAATCCTACACGATTCCTATGCAGATCCTATGAATCAAAGGAGGCCTTAGCATGAAAAGCTACTCACCGTTCCATAGAATTTAAACAACATCCACTATTTTTTTCAAGCACACTACCACATCATGTAGTAACCACTCCATAACTCAGGCTGTAGCCACTATCTACCAATATTATTATTTAGCCCTGCCTAGGGCATTACCTGAAAATACAAAATCACCATTGATCAACCTAAAGTACACAAACAAAAACAAACCTCTTCCACACAGCAGCTCCAAGGTAGAGAACATACCCAACAACAGCACACCGTTTTTATTGCATCGAGAACTGAAAGAGTAGTTCTTACTCCCCATGGTCCTCTAAAAGCTACTCCCTCCATTCACTATATAAGAAGTTTTGGCAAAAGCTAGTTTAGCTTGCCAAAATATCTTTCATTAGAGAACATAGGAAGTATCATGTTGGAGATGGACACGGTTTTTAAAATACAACTTTGACTATTATTTTCTATGACAAGAAATTAATAAATATGAGAACTGTATAGTGTAAAACTACTTTCCAAGGTAATCCTAATGCAGCAGTAATGAAAATTGTCGAGTTATAATAGGGAAGAATGTAAATCCACACCAAGGAAAGATTCAAAGAAAATGCAGACTTACTGAGTATACTGTCACGTAAAAGAAGTCAACATGGGTATGGACCAATAGAACCTTATAGTTTAACATTTGAAATATCTCTATGTAACTCTTCAGATATTCTTAATCTTTTTCGCAACTTTACTATTTGAAATGTCTCTAAGACTCTAAGTAACTCTTCAGATTTTCTCAATCTTTTGGGCACCTTTATATCAACGAAAGAGTCCAGACCCGACCATATGATGGGAGGACCAAAATTTTTTGCCCCAAGCCTCCAAAGAGATTCTACATCTGCAAAATCAAAACTGATATTGCATTAAATTTGTGGAGCATTTTTTAGTGAAATAGTGAGGCACCATTGTAATACTTGTTTGAAATAGGCAGAACGTAGCTTCTGACTATCTCTGTAAGCAAGAAATTAAGCTGAAGTATGTAAGTACATAAATTAAACAAAGCAGGCCGTATATGAGTCCATACTTTCATGGAGAAAGTTTGCTCTGATGATATTTTATCTCCCCTATGTGATGTTCCTATGCCTGTTACCTATGTTAGTGATCATGATTGGGAAAAGCACTCTTCTCTTGATATTGAAAATCTTTTTGGTACCAATTCTAAGGTTAATAATTGTTGTACCATTAGTGCTATCCATGTTCCTTCTTATGATGGTATGTTTGAAGAATATGCTTTGCGGAATAGTTGTTCTCTAGCTTGTGATGATACTAAACCTCTGGTTTATGATGGTTATAATGATGAGTATAATATTTTCAGTTCACCTACTTTTGAGGAGAAAAATAGTTATGATTACAATATGCCTCCTGTTTTTTATGATTATGGTGATGAGAATAATTATTCTATTGAATCTGCTCCTACTACTATCACTAGTAGGGAAAAGCTCATCTGTGACGCACCAATATATGTATTCTGTGGCGCATGGGTGGTGCTCCACAGAATCTTCGCCACAAAAATAAGCATTCTGTGGCGCACCAGTACATGCGCCACAGAAATAGACATTCTGTGGCGCACCAGTTCATATGCGCCACAGAAATAAGGCATTCTGTGGCGCATGAGTACTAGGTGCGCCACAGAAATAGGTGCGCCACAGAAAATTCAAAAAAAATCAAAAAAATTTAAAAATCGAAAAAAATATTATTATTTTTTTGAAAATCATAAAAATCGAAATAATGTGAAAAAACTATTTTATTTCAATTTTTTTAGGATTTTATCACATGAGGAACATATTCAAATCACACCGAATTTCTTGACTTCCCGCTAGGTTACCCATCTTTAGACTACTCCGGGCTCAGCACGCTTAACTTCTCCATTCTATGTGCATGAGCTATCCCTAACCTACCCAAGTTCTTATTGATATTACTATCATATCAATCCTCTTAAGGCCTATGTGTGCTTGTGTGTGTATGTGCGTATATGTGTGTATATGTGTGTGTATGTGTATATATGTGTATATATATTATGTATATATGTGTATATGTGTATATGTGTATATGTGTGTGTATATGTGTATATATGTCTGCGTATATATGTGTGTATGTGTGTGTGTATATGTATGCATGTGTGCATATATATGTGTGTATATGTACGTATATATACATATATGTGCATATATGTGTGTATATGTGCGTGTATGTCCATGTATATATGCGTATATGTGTATGTATGTATGTCCATGTATATATGCGTATATGCGTATATGCGTATATGTGCATATATGTGTGTATATATCTGCATGTGTGTATATGTGTGTATATATGTGTGTGTATATGTGTGTATATATGTGTGTGTATATGTGTGTATATATCTGCATGTGTGCTATATGTGTGTATATAACTAATCCAAAAGTTTAATCCAATATAAATTTTGATCATAAAAATTTTAAAAAAAATTGAAAATATAAAAGTGCAAAAAAGTCTATTTTCCCTTTTGAATTTTGAGATTCTAAAATTTGTCGAAACGACCAAAGGTCGTTGAAATCGGATGTAACTTTTCGTGTAGATACTTTTTCATATAAAAAACTTTTTAATCCGACTTCGTATGCAAAAGTTATGGCCGTTTTACCGAGACATAAAGTTTTTTTGTAAAAAATATCAAAATTCATTTTTATTATTTTTCTTACTTACTAGATCACATAACATAACTAAATCTGATTTTTTGAATTTTTTTCAAACCTTTTATCATTTTCTCTTATTTTTTAAAAGACTAAAAAGGCGACCCACGGGGGGGGGGGGGGGGGGTGGGACGAGCTAATTCTGTGGCGCACCAGGGCCAGTGCGCCACAGAATTACCCTAATTCTATGGCGCACTAGTCTTGGTGCGCCACAGAATGCTCACCAGGGCCAGTGCGCCACAGAATTACCCGAATTCTGTGGCGCACTGGTCTTGGTGCGCCACAGAATGCTCTAATTCTGTGGCGCACTAGCCCTGATGCGCCACAGAAATAGAGAAACCAATGATTGGGGCTGATAGGGCATGGGTCCCACCCTATTTCTGTGGCGCATGGTCTTTTGGTGCGCCACAGAAATGACATATTTCTGTGGCGCACCTGGTTTGGTGCGCCACAGAAATAATTTCTGTGGCGCACTGCTGGCTAGTGCGCCACAGAATTGCATCCCATCTATAAAGGTTTTCCTACTAGTGTATTGTTCATGTGGGGAGTATTAATTCTTTTATGCATGTGGCTCATGATAGGGATGTTTTATGTGATAATTATATTGTTAGTTCTATTCATGATGCTACTGAAAGTTATTATGAGAGAGGGAAACATGGTTTGACGGATCTCAACAATATTGAGTTTCCCCTCTTTATGTTGCAATTCTTGAAGTTATACTTGTTTTGCCTTCCTATGCTTTTTGCTTTGCGCTTTTATGACTTGTCTCTTTACAAGACTATTTTTCATAGGAAGTGGTTTAGATTTAAATGTCTTTCAAATTTGCTTTTTGATGCTCTCTATTGCTTTAAGTTCCTATATGGCGCCTTTGCCTCAAGCTCTTATATGGCGCCCACATGAGCATCTTTGCAAATTAGTGCGCCTAGCTCAAAGGCGTTAAAGAAAAGCACTCTTGGGAGATAACCCATTGTTTATTTTCAGTACTTTTTCTTTTATTTGAGTCTTGGAAGTTATTACTACTGTAATAACCACTCCTTATCCTTTTTATTTCGTTTTTGTGCCAAGAGAAGCCTCTAATTTGAGTGAGGTAAGATTTGGGGATGTTGCTGTCTTGAAACTGTTTTCGGTGCTGCACCGTAAAAATTCGTGAAAATTCTCTGTATATCTTTTGGAACTGAAATTTCTTGTGCATATGCCCCAGGTTATATCCAAACTTTCATTAGTTGAACACTTTTTGATTTGAGCAACAGAAAACCCCACAAAAATTCGACCTTTTTCAGCTGTTCTGTTTTGACAAATTTCTGCCACTATTTATTTTTGCCGCTTTATCGCTTTCTTTTGAGTTCTTTTGATCACTGAACTTTTGGGGAAGTTGCTACAGTATTATATGCTTAATATGTGGTGGTTTTAGGTTGAAACCTGAAGCAAAAAGGGTTGATTCAATGTTATGCTTACACTAATGTTGCTAATAGAATTATGTTGAGTTTTGTATGAAGGAAGTTTTCAAGTCTAGGGATTGGAGAATGATGAGATGAGATGAAGAATGGACAAAAGCTCAAGCTTGGGGATGCCCATGCATCACCCCAATAAATATCCAAGAAGTACAAGCGTTAAAGCTTGGGGATGCCCCCGAGGCACCCCCTTCTTCATTGGCAAAAATCAGGTCACCTTTCAAAACACTATATTTTTCTTGCTTCATGCACTATGCGTTTTTCTTGGAGCGTCAGTTGTTTTTGTTTTAGTTTTATTTTGTTTTGTTTGCTGCAATAAATGGTTAGATCACATCATGTTTCTTTTGGAGGAGATGAACTTGTTTTTCATTGCCAAGAACGCTCTAGTTTTCACTCTTATCAAAAACCGAGTGTTCTTCTTTTTGTGCTACTGCTTTTGGTTTTCGTTTTCACCTTGATTTGCGTTCAGATCTTCTTATATTTATTTATCAAGGTGTATTTTTGCCTCTGGACCATGTTGGTTTTCCTCAAAAGAGTTGGATTAAAAATGGTTTGAATGGTGTTGGAAAAGAGAAAAAGTTTCATGCAAAAAAGTGGTACAAAAAGGAGCTTGTGTAGACTGCGGCCTAGGCTTTTGCATATCGTGCTTGATGTCTTTTTGATAGTATGCTTCGTGATTTTTACTGTAGCATGACTTGTCTCAAATGACTGAGATTGCTTAATGAGCCCTTGAAAAAATCGTGCGTTGTTTTTATTATATAGAAGCATTTATTTGGTTTTCTCCTTTGATGCTTTATTTGGGTTGACTTGGTGATACGTCTCAAACGTATCTATAATTTTTGATGCTCCATGCTTGTTTTACACCATTTGCCTATTGTTTCGTTACACTTAGTGGCATTTTTATGCATTTTCCGGAACTAACCTATTAACGAAGTGCCACAGTGCCAGTTTCCTGTTTTCTGCTGTTTTTGTGTTTCAGAAGTGATACATAGGAAATATTCTTGGAATTGGACGAAACAAGTTCCTGAAGTCTTATTTTACCCGGAAGCTTCTAGAGATCCGAAGAGGAGTAGGAGGGGGGCCACCAGGGCCACACACACAGGGGCGGCGCGGCCAGCCCCTGGCCCGCGCCACCCCCGTGTGAGGGTGCCTGGTCCCTCCTCTGACATCGACCCTTCGCCTATAAAGACCCCCCAACAAGAAAAACCTAAGGGCCCGATCAGTTTTCCAGAATACATCGCGATCCGCCGCCGCCGTCAACCCGAAGATCGGGAGGGTCCAGAAGCTCTTCCCGGCACCCTGCCGGAGAGGGGAATCGCCACCGGAGGTCTCCTTCATCGCCATGCTTGCCTCTGGAGCGATGAGTGAGTAGTCTACCTTGGACTATGGGTCCATAGCAGTAGCTAGATGGTTGTCTTCTCCACTATGTGCTTCATGTTTAGATCTCATGAGCTGCCATACATGATTGAGATCACCGTTATGTAATTCTACATGTTCGGTTTGTTGGGATCCGATGAATATTGGTGTTTTTGATTAAGTTGCTGTACTGAATATTATCTTTTGTTATCTCTATGTTGTTTATGATCTTGCATGCTCTCCATTGTTAGTAGCTATCTTGGCCGAGTAGTTGCTAGTGACTCCAAGAGGGGGTATTTATGCTCGATAGTGGGTTCATGCCTCTATTTCACCTGGGGAGTGACAGAAACCTCTAAGGTGGTAGATGTGCTGTTGCTACTAGGGAGAAAACAACATTCATATGCTCAAGGGCATATGCTTTGTTTACATTACACACTTTTCTTAATGCAATTATCTGTTGTTCGCAACTTAATACTTGTGGAGTTCTCGGATTGATTCACCAGAAGTGGATTATTAGTCATAGATGCAGTTGGATGGCGGTCTATGTATTTTGTTGTAATGCCCAGAGTAAATCTCATAGTGATCTTCTTGACATATCACGTTATCTCTATTCTATCAATTGCTCAACTGTAATTTGTTTACCCAGCATGTGCTATTTTATCTATGGAGAGACACCACTAGTGAACTGTGGACCCCGGTCCTATTTATATCATATTGCTATCACCTGTTTACTTTTCTCGTACTGTTTATTTTACTCGCATACTATATTGTTTTCCACTCGATACGCTCATAACCTTTGTTTCAAGCAAACCGGTGAAATTGACAACCTCATCGCAAGTTGGGAACAAAGTATTTGTTTGTGTTGTGTGCAGGTTCCGCGTTGCTGCTGGCCGAAGACGAGTCAACAAGTATCGTTAACAGCGCCCTTGTTGGAGTGTTACTAAGCCACTCTGCATCACCTTCAGTCGTCACCGTCTCTCCTCTTCAAGATCGACATTAAACCTTGGTTTCTTAACTGAGGGAAAACTAGCCGCTACACTCATCATACCTTCCTCTTGGGGTTCCCAACGGGCTGGTTATTCACCACGCACAAGGACATACTGCTCCACCCCAGCAGCCTCTTTTCTGGCGCCATCACCAAGTAGCAGCTTCTTTTCTGGCGCCGTTGCCGGGGAGGAAGAGAAGACTTCTGCGAGGGGAGTTCTTCGCACACACATTCTTTACTTTGTTATTTGTTTTGCTTTACTTTATTTTATTTTACCTGCATTGCTTTTTATATCAAAAACCCAAAAAAATTAGAATCCTTGGTAGTTGTTATTTCTTTACTTTAGTTTATTATGTCTAGTTCAGTTGCTACTACTATGTCCCCCGAGGACATGATCTTTACCTTTAAGCAGAAAGATGAGGAAAGCTTTAAAGAAGCTTGGTCTAGAATTTATGATTGGCATGAAAAAACTGAACCTAAAATGACTTTGAGTTTGCTTCTTAGTAGCTTTTACTTTGGACTTTCTCTTCGTTATAGATATGCTTTGGATGCTACTACTGAAGGAGATTTCCTTCATTGTGATGGAGATCAAGCCTTCAATATTATAAAAAAGTTGATTACAATTTATAGCATGCCAACCTATTTTGATTCCTCTCTTGTCTGCATTTTCAATAGACTTAATACTCTTGAGACTCAAACTGCTAGTCTGAATTCTTGCTATAATACTTTGCGCCAGCATTTTGATTATGTGCCAACAAATACTGAACCTTCGAGTTGGTATCCTACAATAAAAATCACCATTAGTGGTGAAACTTTTCATGCTCGTTGTGATATTATGTCTGAATTTTGTCTCATGCCAAAGGATGTTTATGAATCTTTGAGCCTTTGGAAGCTTTCTGAGGGAGGAGAAGAAATTTTTCTTACTAACAATGCCACCATATTTCCCCTTGGAATAGCTGAAGGAGTCTTTAGAAAAATCCTAGGAAGAATGATATCTACTGATTATCTTGTTATTGAATGTGTAGGAAAAGGACAAATCACACTTGGAAGATCCATTCTGAAGCTCCTGGGCGCCGTTATCGATGTGGGAAAAGGCAATATAACATTTAATTATCCACCTTGCAATAACTATGTCTTTCCTAGAGTCAAGAACAAGGGTAAGAAAGGGAGACGTAAGGCACGTGCTGATCCTAGCACTTCATCACTTGATAATACTTGATTCACACTTTTCTGCGCCTAGCTCAAAGGCGTTAAAGAAAAGCACTCTTGGGAGATAACCCAATGTTTTCTTTTCAGTACTTTTTCTTTTATTTGAGTCTTGGAAGTCATTACTACTGTAATGACCGCTCCTCATCTTGTTTATTTCGTTTTTGTGCCAAGAGAAGCCTCTAATTTGAGTGAGGTAAAGATTTGGGGATGTTGCTGTCCTGAAACTGTTTTTGGTGCTGCACCGTAAAAATTCGTGAAAATTCTCTGTTTATCTTTTGGACCTGAGATTTCTTGTGCATATGCCCCAGGTTATATCCAAACTTTTCTTAGTTGAACACTTTTTGATTTGAGCAACAGAAAATCCCTCAAAAATTCGACATTTGTCAGCTGTTCAGTTTTGACAGATTTCTGCCAATATTTGTGTTTGCCACTTTATCGCTTTCTTTTGAGTTCTTTTGATCACGGAACTTTTAGAGAAGTTGCTACAGTAGTATATGCTATATATGTGGTGGTTTTGAGTTGAAACCTAAAGCAAATAGAGGATTGATTATATGTTATGCTTGCACTAATGTTGCTAATAGAATTGTGTTTAGTTTTGTATGAAGGAAGTTTTCAAGTGTAGGGATTGGAGAATGATGAGATGAGTTGAAGAATGGATAAAATCTCAAGCTTGGGGATGCCCATGCATCACCCCAAGAAATATCCAAGAAGTACAAGCGTCAAAGCTTGGGGATGCCCCCGAGGCACCCCTTCTTCATCGGCAAAAATCAGGTCACCTTTCAAAACACTATATTTTTATTGCTTCATGCATTATGTGTTTTTCTTGGAGCGTCAGTTGTTTTAGTTTTCTTAGTTTGTTTAGTTTATTTGTTTGCTGCAATAAATGGTTGGACCCCAACAAATTTCTTTTGGAGAAGTTGCTTGTTTTCATTTGCAAAGAACGCTCAGTTTTTCACTCTTATCGTTCATCGATGCGTTCTTCTTTTTCTGCTACTGCTTTTGGTTTTCGTTTTCGCCTTGATGTGCATTTAGATCTTGTCATATCTTTTCATCAAGGTGTATTTTTGCCTCTGATCTTCATTGGTTTTCATCAAAAGAGGTGTCTTAAAAAATTTCAAATGGTGTTGGAAAAGAGAAAAAGCTTTATGCAAAATAGTGGTACAAGAAGGAGCTTGTGTAGACTGCGGCTTAGGCTTTTTCATATCATTCTTGATGTCTTTTTGATAGTATGCTTAGTGGTTTTTCTGTAGCATGACTTGTCTCAAATAACTGAGATTGCTTAATGAGCCTTTGAAAAAATCATGCGTTGTTTTTATTGTATGGAAGCATTATTTTGGTTTTCTCCTTGATGCTTTATTTGGGTTGACTTGGCGCATGCTCACACATGTTAGACTCTTACAAAGTCGCCAATAGCCTTCATGATCATTTAGTTTTTGTCTTTTGATGCCATCTTATGCTTCTTTTAATGTCGCTTTGTCGCTTTGCATGATTATGGCCATTGTTGCTCTCTTAGTTGGTCGCTCCCAGTCTTTTGCTAGCCCTCATCTTGTACTGAGTATGAGCTCTACTCGTGCATCCAACTCCTAAAAGTCAAGTTTGTCATTGTGTCCACTATAAACTCCTATGCATGGTATTTGTAAGCCATTCCAAAGTAAAATTTTCATGTGCTACCTTTCAAAAACCTTCAAAACACTTCTTGTTTTGTGACACTGTTTTCAGCTCATGGGGACGTAGTGGTCGGATTTGCTATCTTCCATATTGCTTATTCCAAAAAAAAGGCACTCCTCCAAAGAATGTGAATGTTGGTGGGCACCCGATGGAATCGGTTAGCCATGGTATGTGAAAGGAAAAAGGTGGGGAGGAGTGCCAAGCTTTATAAAAGAGCACAAAAGTGCCAATCTCTTTCTCAAAAACTTGCTTCATTTTTGTATGGAAGATAGTAAGAACCCCATTGCCAGTCGTTGACAAAGACAACCACCTCTCAAAATCAAGTTTTATCTCTCTGTTTTACAAATGAAAAGCTCTAGCACATGTTTAATCACTGCTTCCCTCTGCGAAGGGCCTTTCTTTTACTTTTATGTTGAGTCACCACCTTCTTTTTTTATGCACCATTAAGAGAGCATAGTTGTCATTCTTAGTGTGATATGCATGATCTGTTGTGAGTAAGGGGGGTTTTTCTAGTCGTCTCCACAGGGATCAACACAAATGAGACTATTTCCTAATTTCCAGAAGCTAAGCAGAAAAGTAGGGTTTTTTGGTGTTTGTAAACAGAAAAGTAACATGAAGTTTTGAGCAGGGAAGTTTTAACATAACAAGTTCAAGGATTTCTTGTTTGTCACGCAAGAAAGCAGTGAACACACAAGCAAAATTAGCAAGGGATGTGTTTTTGGGACTAGGTGCAGAGACTAGTCTTACACCTCACAGATCAAGCAATTGCAACACAGATTTCACAGTAATCTTAGAGTTTCCAATGGAGTGTGTCACTCAAACCAGAGCAAAATCAAAGACAAGTGTTTAAGCTGTTTTACAACGCAAGATCACAACATAGCACAGAGAATAGGGATAGGGAGAGGGATTTGCTGTTGGTCACCGAAGGCTTGCCGTGGCAGAGGAAGTGAAGGAGTTGTTATCGCGGTAGAGGATGCAGAGATTGAGTGAGAGCTTGGCCTTCGGATCCTTGAGGCTATGTTCATCTTGTGTTCTTGAGGTTCCTGATGGAGTTCTTGGAGTTCATGGTGGAGTTCTTGGATTTTTTCTTGTTGCAACAGAGGAGTAGAGGGAAAAAGGTGGAAAAGTTGGGTGTTGGACTGTGGAGGAGGGTTTCGGTGGAGTGGTGGAAGGGATGGAGTGGCTATGGATGTGAGGTGAGATATATGGTGGGAGTGAACCTGGACCTCTCCTTTTAAAGACTTTTTGTGGCATTCTTGCTGCGGCGTAGAGGAGTAGTGGGAAGTTGGTGGCGGCAGCGGCTTTCTCTGCTTTTGCCATTTTTCTTGTCTTTTTGTGCTGTACCAGCCACTTTCTGCCGTGCTTGCTTTTCTTGCTCCTCAAGATGTACTCCTCCATTCCTGGTGGCTTGGTCTCTGGTTTGAATTGCTCTGACTTGTAGAATTAGGTGCCTTGGCGCACTGATCTGTGACAAAGGATCAAATGATGTAAAATGTTGGTGCAACACTGGTAGAAATGAGGTGAAACAAACAAGTTTTAAGGTTGCAAGGTTCAGATATATGTGTAAATCTTAGAGTGATCAAAACCCCCAGACCAAAACCTTTGCTTGTCCTCAAGTAAAGAATGGTGCATTGTACCAAACAAAATGTAACAGAGCATGATAAGGAACATTGCTGACTCAATGCAGATAAATCTTGCAATTGCCAATTCAAAAACAAGTTTCACAAGAGAATTTGAGTATGTCTAGATCAAACAACAAGGACACATGAGTATAAAGTAATTGACTCTGCAATTGAAAACTCAAGATCCAGCACATAGCCCAATATGTAATGCAAGATTAGTGCTTCACCTATTACAGTTCCCAGGAACATAGTAGGCTAATGCATAGATAAGTTAGTTAGTTAGCAACTTAGCTTTGATGGGTCAGCTTAGTTAGTGCTTCACAACCTACAATCCCAAGATCATAGATGCTAGTGCTTTTGGGTATTTGCAACAGGTTTTACTTAGCATTTTCAGGTTAGTGCTTCACACACCACAATCCAGAGATCATGGTTGCTAATGCTAAACTTTTTTCCTTTCTGTTAGTAAGTTAGTATGTTAGTGCTTCACAAATCACAATCCAGAGATCATGTTTGCTAATGCAAAAAATGCAACAGATGCGATTGGTTAGGGGCTAAGAAATGGATCATGAACTTCATTCTCAGGGCAATTAACAAATATACTGATGTTTCACAGGTTCTTTGAGTAAAGCCATACAAAAGTTCTAAAGTGGAACTAAGCTCTGAACAAAGCATTTGCAAGAGTTATAAGCAGATTCAAAGCAAAATACACAGTAGCATGCAAGGTGATATTTTCAGGTCCAAGCAAGCAAAATTAATTCATTCCTTCACAAAGTTCTTTCACACAAGATAAACCAACAGTATAGTATATTCTGATTCAGATTTTGACAAATGTGTGGAAATGGAAAGTGTTCACCTGGTGGTTTTCCATCTTCTCTGCCTAGTCAATCAACAGCAATCCTTCTCCTCATCCTAGTTCTTACTGAAACAACAAAAGAAGAAACAAATACACAAAGCAAAAACATAAAAAAGGTGAAAGGGAAATATATGATACAAGGGATACCAGGTTTCCTCCTGGAAGAGAGCTTGTTTAAAGTCACTAGCTTGACTGTAGCTTCTTCATCACTGGTTTGCAGGGGCAGAGGATGCATTGGTGCCATCCTCTGGTTCATCATCTTCATCAACTTGGTTTTCAATCATATCTCCAATTCTGTAGTGCTTCAACCTCTGACCATTTACTTTGAATGTTCCTTCGGCTGAGCTTTGCACCTCAAAGGCACCATGGCCTAGATCTTTCTTGATAACACAAGGGCCAAACCATCTGGACTTGAACTTTCCAGAAAACAGATGTAACTTCGAGTCATAGACCAGCACTGACTGCCCAACAGTGAATTCTCTTCTCAGAATGTGAGAGTCATGCCATTTCTTGGTCTTCTCCTTGTAAATCTTTGCACTTTCATAGGCATCATTTCTTAGCTCTTCAAGCTCACACATCTGCAGTTTTCTCAAGCATCCTGCCTTCCCTAAGTCCATATTTAGTTTCCTAATTGCCCATTGAGCTCTGTGCTCCAGTTCAACTGGCAAATGGCATTCTTTGCCATAGACAATTCTGAAAGGAGACATGCCTATGGGTGTCTTGTATGCTGTCCTGTAAGCCCACAAAGTGTCAGGCAACTTCATGGACCAATCTCCTCTGGTCTTGGACACAACTTTCTCCAAGATTTGCTTGATTTCTCTGTTCGACAACTCCACTTGGCCATTGGCCTGCGGATGATAAGGAGTTGTCACTCTGTGATTCTTCACTCCATACTTGGTCAGAAGCTTCTCAAATTGCTCATTGTTGAAGTGGGCACCACCATCACTGATTACAATTCTTGGCACTCCAAATCTTGGGAAAATGACAGTCTTGAACATTCTACAAACTGCCTTGGCATCAGCATTAACAGTGGGAATGGCTTCCACCCATTTTGACACATAGTCAACAGCAACTAAAATATGCTTGTAGCCTTGAGAAGATGGCAAGGGTCCAACAAAGTCTACTCCCCAAACATCAAACAATTCCACTTCCAAGATTCCTGTTTGGGGCATTTCATTTCTCTTTGACATCTTTCCTGCTCTTTGACAAGGATCACACTTCATTATGTACTCATGAACATCTCTGAACATACTTGGCCAAAAGAAACCAGCTTGCAAAATCTTTGCTTGTGTCTTGAATACTCCAGCATGGCCTCCATACATGCCAGCATGGCATTGGAACATCACATCATTCTTTTCATCAGAGGGAACACACCTCCTCACAATGCCATCAGCACAATGTTTGTACAGAAAAGGTTCATCCCAATAGTAATTCTTGACATCATGGAGGAATTTTTTCTTTTGCTGGTAGGAGAGATCTGCTGGCACAATATCACAAGCTAGGAAGTTCACAAGGTCAGCATACCAAGGTGAAGTGGCACTGACTGCCATGAGCTGTTCTCCTGGCATCAAGTCTTGAATCTCTCTGTTTTCATCGATGTTGATTCTGGACAAGTGGTCTGCAACTGAGTTTTCTGATCCTTTCTTGTCTCTAATCTCTATGTCAAACTCTTGGAGCAGAAGTATCCATCTGATGAGCCTAGGTTTAGCATCCTTTTTGCTCACTAAATATCTGATTGCTGCATGGTCTGTGTACACAATGCACTTGTGTCCAACCAGGTATGGTCTAAACTTATCAAAGGAGAACACAACAGCAAGCAGCTCCTTCTCTGTGGTGGTGTAATTTATCTGAGCATCATCCAAAGTCTTGCTTGCATAATGTATAACATGCACAGCTTTGTCCTTCCTCTGACCAAGAACTGCTCCAACAGCAAAGTCACTTGCATCACACATAAGTTCAAATGGCAGTGTCCAGTCAGGGGGTTGAACAACAGGGGCTGTAATGAGAGCATCTTTCAACTGGTTAAAGGCTTTCATGCAGGAGTCATCAAACACAAATTTCACTTCATGATTTAGAAGGTTGGTGAGTGGCTTGGCAAGATGAGAGAAATTCTTGATAAACCTCCTGTAGAAGCCAGCATGGCCCAAGAAGCTTTGAATTTCCTTCACATTTTCAGGAGGGGGAAGCTTGGCAATCACATCAACTTTTGCTTTGTCCACCTCAATTCCTCTGGCAGACACCAGGTGGCCCAACACAATGCCTTCAGAGACAAGGAAGTGACATTTTTCCCAGTTCAGAATCAAGTTTTGCTCAGAGAATCTGTGGAGGACTAAGGTGAGGTTCTTCAGGCAAGCTTCAAAATCTTTTCCATACACAGTGAAATCATCCATGAAAACTTCCATAATCTTCTCAATGTGATCAGAAAAAATGGACATCATGCATCTCTGGAAGGTGCCTGGGGCATTGCAAAGGCCAAATGGTAGCCTTTTGTAAGCAAAGGTTCCATATGGGCAGGTGAATGTGGTCTTGTCTTGGTCAGAAGGGTGGATTGGAATCTGCAGAAATCTAGAGTAACCATCAAGGGTAACAGTAGTACTTCTGGCCAGCAAGTCTTTCTAGCATCTGGTCCATGAATGGCAGGGGAAAGTGATCTTTTCTTGTAGCTTTGTTCAATTTTCTGAAATCATTCACCATCCTCCATCCTGTAACAGGTCTTGTGGTCATAAGCCTTCCTTCTTCATTTTCAACAACAGTGTAGCCACCTTTCTTGGGCACAATGTGGATAGGACTCACCCACTCACTGTCAGAGATGGGGTAGATCATTCCAGCCTTAAGCAACTTCAGAACTTCTTTCTTGACAACATCTTGCATAGCAGGGTTTAATCTTCTCTGTCCCTCTCTTGTTGGCCTGCTGCCTTCTTCCAAGTGGATCCTGTGAGAGCACACTTTCTCACTAATTCCAATGATGTCATCAATGGAATATCCAATGACATTTTTGTACAATTTCAAAATGGACAGAAGGCTTTCTTCTTGCTCAGAGGTGAGGGCAGAACTGATAATCACAGGGTGTATCTTCTCCTTCTCTAAGAATGAGTACTTCAGATGGGGTGGTAGTTCCTTTAGCTCAACAATAGAATGATGAGCTTGTTGAGCTGGTAATTCTCTTGCACTTGACTCAGGTATACTTTCACAAGTTTTCACTTCACAGATCTGCAGTACATCACTGTTTTCAGCTGTAACAAAGACTTGAGCATCAGGCTCTTGTGGCTCAAATTGTGGCAAAGTTTCCAACACACTTCTCTCAACAACATCAATGGAATGGCAATGTTCAGGATCATTGGGTAAATGAGTGGCATGTTTCATGCTGAACTCAGCTTGCTCTGAACCAAATTGTAATTTGAGGGTTCCACCTTTGACATCAATGATGGCACCAGCAGTTGCCAAGAATGGCCTGCCTAGAATCATTGATTCAGCATTGTCTTCCATCTCTAGCACAACAAAGTGCACAGGATATGCAAAGTTGCCAACTTGGACTGGCACATCTTCAAGGATTCCCACTGGTTTTCTAAAGGTTCTATCAGCAAGTTGAAGTGTCATGGGAGTAGGCTTCAATGTTCCTAACTGTAGAATCTGGCTTGCAGCAGAGGGTAACACACTCACAGAGGAGCCTAAGTCACAAAGGGCAGTAAAGGTTTTTCTTCCCACTACACAGGGAATGCTGAAGCTTCCAGGGTCTTGTAACTTCTTGGGCATGTTGTTCAAGATCACGGCACTGCAATCTTCTGTCAAGGCTACTAACTCAGGGCTGTCTAAACTCCTCTTCCTTGTAATCAAATCTTTGAAAAACTTTGCGTATAGGGGAATGTGCAACACTGCATCCAAGATGGGGATGGTGATTTGCACTTCCTTCATGGTCTCAAGGAATTTAGAGTATTGCTTCTCCTCCTTGGTCTTGTCCAATCTCTCTGGAAATGGCACTTTCATCAACAAAGGCTTCTCTGTTGGTTCTGTGGCAGAGATCTGTGCCTTGGCAGGGTTTTCTGTCTGGGCAGGCTGTCCTGTTGATTTTTCCTGCCTTGGCAGAACAATTTCTGGAGGTGTTTGTTGCTGCACGGTGGGTCTTCTCTGTGGAGCAACATAAGTGACATTCGGTGGGGTTTTCAGTAAGGGTTCAGTGTTCACCCCACTCCTAGTGGTGACTGCATCTACAACTTCAGTAGTGGAAAGGGCACCACACTGTTTTGGGTTCTTCTCTGCTTGAGCTGGCAATTTTCCTTCAGCTTGGTTTCCAGTGTTGTTGATCTGGATTCCAGCAGTGAGTTGCTGCATAGTCTTGTAGAAAAGTTCAGATTGCATTTTCATAGTTTCTTGCATTCCACTGAACATTTCCTTTTGTAGCTTCATCATTTCACTAAGCTCAGATTGGCTGCTGCTGCTGCTGGAAGAGGCAGTTTGCTGATTCACTGGATGGTGTTGTTGTGGGTGTTGCATTTGACCTTGGGGTCTGAAATTCTGTTGTCCTTGCTGGTGGTAGCTCTGCTGGGATGCTTGAGCAAAGTTCTGCTGATTTGATGGTGGGTAACTTTGCTGATTGGCATTCTTGTAAGACAGGTTGGGGTGATTTCTCCAAGAGGGGTTGTAACTTTGGGAATAAGGGCCTTGGTTCTGGGCATAGTTCACCTCTGATATCATGGCTTCAGGAGGTGCAGACAAGGTGCATTCCATGAGTGAATGACCTTCTTTTCCACAAATTGCACAAGCAGATGAGACTTGGTTGATAGGCACCAATGCTTGGCTGTTTCTTTCTGTCATGAGCTAGGCAAGCTGAGTTGTTAAACTCTCCAACTTAGCTTCCAAAGCATTCTGGCCACTTGACTGAATCTGCAGCTGATTGTTGGGTTGGACAGCTCTTTCATTTGTCCAGGAGAAGTTGTGTGATGCCATGCTCTCAATCAACTCAGTAGCTTCATCAAGAGTCTTGTTCATGATTCCACCTCCAGCAGCTGAGTCAACAAATGATCTTGTTTGCTCTGTCAAACCTTTGTAGAAGGTTTGCAAGATGAGCCATTGCTCCTGGCCATGG
Source organism: Dactylis glomerata (assembly GCA_007115705.1). Taxonomy (NCBI): domain Eukaryota; kingdom Viridiplantae; phylum Streptophyta; class Magnoliopsida; order Poales; family Poaceae; genus Dactylis; species Dactylis glomerata. The sequence goes on from QXEO01001013.1 coordinate 961,954, forward strand.
TTGGGACACATCCTGATGAGGCCTTGGTATCTCTGCCAAGTATCATATAGGCTTTCTCCTTCATATTGCACAAATCTTGTTATCTTGTCCCTGCATTCAGCTGCTTTGGTTGGAGGCAAATATCTCTCAAAGAAGGCTTGAAGGACATGTTCCCATGTGTCTCTGCAATGCACAGGCAGAGAGTGGAACCAAACTTTAGCAAGTCCTGAGAGTGAGAATGGAAACAATTGCATCCTGATGGCTTCAGGAGGAACACCATTGTGCTTCAAAGTGTTACAGTACTCCAGAAAGTTTCTGATATGCTCATGGGGGCTCTCCAAAGCAGAACCTTTGAAGGGATTATGTTGCACCATATTGATCAGAGCTGGCTTGATTTCCCAGTTGTTTGCTTGTATTGCAGGCATAATCACATCTGCATTGTTGATCTGGTCCTTGGGAATCCACAAGTCTCTCAATTTCTTGTCGCCCATGCTAAAATCTGAGATAGAGGTTTCCAAGCCTTCAGCAGAAGCTTCAGAGGCTGCTCTCTTTCTTGCAAACAAAGTCCTCTCTGGCTCAGGATCAAATGGAGCTAGAGGTGAGTCTTCAGAGGACTGCATCAACTGAATTTCCACAGAAAATGGATGAAATCATTATTCTTCTACACACAATCACAAACAAGAACTTAATCAAGGGTTAGTGAACTAAATCCCCTAATAAAAGTTCTAAGCTTTGATCACAGACATGTTGATGGGACAGACAATCAAAAGCTGCAATTAGAACAAGTATTTACACAGCTTAGTCTACTGTAATCTAAGGAAACAATCAAAAGTTGATCCCCGGCAACGGCGCCAATTTTGATCTGTTGTGAGTAAGGGGGGTTTTTCTAGTCGTCTCCACAGGGATCAACACAAATGAGACTATTTCCTAATTTCCAGAAGCTAAGCAGAAAAGTAGGGTTTTTTGGTGTTTGTAAACAGAAAAGTAACATGAAGTTTTGAGCAGGGAAGTTTTAACATAACAAGTTCAAGGATTTCTTGTTTGTCAGGCAAGAAAGCAGTGAACACACAAGCAAAATTAGCAAGGGATGTGTTTTTGGGACTAGGTGCAGAGACTAGTCTTACACCTCACAGATCAAGCAATTGCAACACAGATTTCACAGTAATCTTAGAGTTTACAATGGAGTGTGTCACTCAAACCAGAGCAAAATCAAAGACAAGTGTTTAAGCTGTTTTACAACGCAAGATCACAACATAGCACAGAGAATAGGGATAGGGAGAGGGATTTGCTGTTGGTCACCGAAGGCTTGCCGTGGCAGAGGAAGTGAAGGAGTTGTTGTCGCGGTAGAGGATGTAGAGATTGAGTGAGAGCTTGGCCTTCGGATCCTTGAAGCTATGTTCATCTTGTGTTCTTGAGGTTCCTGAGGGAGTTCTTGGAGTTCTTGGATTTTTTCTTGTTGCAACAGAGGAGTAGAGGGAAAAAGGTGGAAAAGTTGGGTGTTGGACTGTGGAGGAGGGTTTCGGTGGAGTGGTGGAAGGGATGGAGTGGCTATGGATGTGAGGTGAGATATATGGTGGGAGTGAACCTGGACCTCTCCTTTTAAAGACTTTTTGTGGCATTCTTGCTGCGGCGTAGAGGAGTAGTGGGAAGTTGGTGGCGGCAGCGGCTTTTTCTGCTTTTGCTGTTTTTCTTGTCTTTTTGTGCTGTACCAGCCACTTTCTGCCGTGCTTGCTTTTCTTGCTCCTCAAGATGTACTCCTCCATTCCTGGTGGCTTGGTCTCTGGTTTGAATTGCTCTGACTTGTAGAATTAGGTGCCTTGGCGCACTGATCTGTGACAAAGGATCAAATGATGTAAAATGTTGGTGCAACACTGGTAGAAATGAGGTGAAACAAACAAGTTTTAAGGTTGCAAGGTTCAGATATATGTGTAAATCTTAGAGTGATCAATGCATTGTCCCAAAGTTCATTGATTGACTCATATTGTTGGTTTCAGTTGTTCTTAAATTAATTGTATCTAGTCGCCCTCTTAAACTTGAAGGTGTCCTATGCATTTATGTTTTGCTCTCTTTGGAGGACAAGCTGAAAACCTTTTGTATGTTTTTCCTTATGATTTGAACACACGTTTGACTTTCATTGTTTCATTTTCATGATCTTTTGTTTGTGTTCATTTGCATGTTTACAACATGGTTGCTAAGTTCTTATTGTCATGATTATATCTTCATGCCCATGTTTTAAGTTCTATTGATTCCAGCTCATCAATGCTTACATATATGATCAAGATTGTGTAGGTGCATGTCACCTCAAAAATTATTCTTTTGTTATCACTTACCTACTCGAGGACGAGCAGGAGTTAAGCTTGGGGATGCTTGATACGTCTCAAACGTATCTATAATTTTTGATGCTCCATGCTTGTTTTACACCATTTGCCTATTGTTTCGTTACACTTAGTGGCATTTTTATGCATTTTCTGGAACTAACCTATTAACGAAGTGCCACAGTGCCAGTTTCCTGTTTTATGCTGTTTTTGTGTTTCAGAAGTGATACACAGGAAATATTCTCGGAATTGGACGAAACAAGTTCCTGAAGTCTTATTTTACCCGGAAGCTTCCAGAGATCCGAAGAGGAGTAGGAGGGGGGCCACCAGGGCCCCACACACAGGGGAGGCGACCTAAGGGCCCGATCAGTATTCCAGAATACATCGAGATCCGCCGCCGCCGTCGACCCGAAGATCGGGAGGGTCCAGAAGCTCTTCCCGGCACCCTGCCGGAGAGGGGAATCGCCACCGGAGGTCTCCTTCATCGCCATGCTTGCCTCCGAAGCGATGAGTGAGTAGTCTACCTTGGACTATGGGTCCATAGCAGTAGCTAGATGGTTGTCTTCTCCACTATGTGCTTCATGTTTAGATCTCATGAGCTGCCATACATGATTGAGATCACCGTTATGTAATTCTACATGTTCGGTTTGTTGGGATCCGATGAATATTGGTGTTTATGATTAAGTTGTTGTACTGAATATTATCTTTTGTTATCTCTATGTTGTTTATGATCTTGCATGCTCTCCGTTGTTAGTAGCTATCTTGGCCGAGTAGTTGCTAGTGACTCCAAGAGGGGGTATTTATGCTCGATAGTGGGCTCATGCCTCTATTTCACCTGGGGGAGTGACAGAAACCTCTAAGGTGGTAGATGTGCTGTTGCTACTAGGGAGAAAACAACATTCATATGCTCAAGGGCATATGCTTTGTTTACATTACACACTTTGCTTAATGCAATTATCTGTTGTTCGCAACTTAATACTTGTGGAGTTCTCGGATTGATTCACCACAAGTGGATTATTAGTCATAGATGCAGTTGGATGGCGGTCTATGTATTTTGTTGTAATGCCCAGAGTAAATCTCATAGTGATCTTCTTGACATATCACGTTATCTCTATTCTATCAATTGCCCAACTGTAATTTGTTTACCCAGCATGTGCTATTTTATCTATGGAGAGACACCACTAGTGAACTGTGGACCCCGGTCCTATTTACATCATATTGCTATCACCTGTTTACTTTTCTCGTACAGTTTACTTTACTTGCATACTATATTGTTTTCCACTTGATACGCTCATAACCTTTGTTTCAAGCAAACCGGTGAGATTGACAACCTCATCGCAAGTTGGGAACAAAGTATTTGTTTGTGTTGTGTGCAGGTTCCACGTTGCTGCTGGCCGAAGACGAGTCAACAAGTATCGTTAACGGCGCCCTTGTTGGAGTGTTACTAAGCCAGTCTGCATCACCTTTAGTCGTCACCGTCTCTCCTCTTCAAGATCGACATTAAACCTTGGTTTCTTAACTGAGGGAAAACTAGCCGCTACACTCATCATACCTTCCTCTTGGGGTTTCCAACGGGCTGGTTATTCACCACGCACAAGGACATACTGCTCCACGCCAGCAGCCTCTTTTCTGGCGCCATCACTAAGTAGCACTTGGCACATGCTTACACATGTTGACTACAAAAATAAGTCGCCTATAGCCTCTATGATCATTTAGTTTTTGACTTTTGATACCATCTTATGCTTCTTTTAATGTTGCTTTGTCGCTTTGCATGATTATGGCCGTTATTGCTCTCTTAGTTGGTCGCTCCCAATCTTTTGCTAGCCCTCATTTTGTACTGAGTATGAGCTCTACTCGTGCTTCCAACTCCTAGAAACCAAGTTTCCCATAGTGTCCACTATAAATTCCTATGCATGGTATTTGCAAGCCATTCCAAGTAAATTTTCATGTGCTACCTTTCAAAAAACCTTCGAAATACTTCTAGTTTTGTGACACTGTTTTCAGCTCATGGGGACATAGTGGTCGGATTTGCTATCTTCCATATTGTCTTATTCCAAAAAGAAAAAAAAAAGAAAAAAAAGAAAGAAAAAAGGCACTCCTCCATGATATGTGAATGTTGGTGGGCACCCGATGGAATCGGTTAGCCATGGTTTGAGAAAGGAAAAAAGTGGGGAGGAGTGTCAAGCTTTATAAAAGAGCACAAAAGTGCCAATCTCTCTCTCAAAAACTTGCTTCATTTTTGTATGGAAGATAGTTAGAACCCCATTGCCAGTCGTTGACAAAGACAACCACCTCTCAAAACCAATTTTTATCTCTCTATTTTACAAATAAAAAGCTCTAGCACATGTTTAATCACTGCTTCCCTCTGCGAAGGGCCTTTCTTTTACTTTTATGTTGAGTCTCCACCTTCTACCTTTATGCACCATCTAAGAGAGCATAGTTGTCATTCTGAGTATAATGTGCATTGTCCCAAAGTTTTCATTGATTGATTCATATTGTTGGTTTCACTTGTTCTCAAATTATTTGTATCTAGTCGCCCTCTTAAACTTGAAGGTGTCCTATGCATTTATGTGTTGCTCTCCATGAAGGACAAGCTGAAAACCATTTGTATGTTTTTCCTTATGATTTGAACACATGTTTGACTTTCATTGTTTCATTTTCATGATCTTTTGTTTGTGTTTATTTTCATGTTATAACATGGTTGCTAAGTTTCTATTATCAAGATTATGTCTTTCATGCCCATGTTTTAAGTTCTTTGATCTCAGCACTCAATGCTTTACCTATATGATCAAGATTGTGATGGTGCATGTCACCTCAAAAATTATTTCTTTTGTTATCACTTACCTACTCGAGGACGAGCAGGAGTTAAGCTTGGGGATGCTGATACGTCTCAAATGTATCTATAATTTTTGATGCTCCATGCTTGTTTTTACACCATTTGCCTTGTGTTTCATTGCCCTTCGTGGCATTTTTATGCGATTTCCGGAACTAACCTATTGACAAGATGCCATAGTGCCAGTTCCCTGTTTTCTGATGTTTTTGTGTTTCAGAAAAGCTACACAGGAAATATTCTCGGAATTGGACAAAACAAGTTCCAGAAGTCTTATTTTTCCCGGAAGCTTCCAGAGAACCGAAGAGGAGCCGGAGGGGGGCCAGGGCCTGCCCACACACCAGGGCGGTGCGGCCCAGGCCCTGGCCACGCCCCCTATGTGTGAGGCCACCCTGGCAGCCCCCTGACGACGCCCCTTCGCCTATATAAAGCCTCGGGACGAAAAACCCTAGTGGGGTCGGCGAAATTTCCAGAACAGTTCCGCAGCGCCGCCGCCGTCGAAGCCAAATTTTGGGGGACAGAAGTCTCTGTTCCGGCACCCTACCGGGATGGGGAAGTGCCCCCGGAGCCATCTCCATTGGTCTCCATCACCGTCTCCGCCGTCTCCATCGACCTCACCGCCATCTCCATCAACCTTGTTGTCTCCTATGATGAGGAGGGAGTAGTTCCTCCCCGAGGCTGAGGGCTCTACCGGTAGCTATGTGGTTCACCTCTCTCTCCCATGATGTGATCTTTATGTGATCGTGAGCTTTGTATCATGTTGAATAAGTAGATGTTACTCTTCTTCATTATGTGTACTCTAGTGTGTTATTAAAGTAATCTATTCCTCCTGCCATGGTGTAACGGTGACAGTGCATGCATCGTGGTGGTACTTGGTCTAGGCTACGATTGTGATCTCTTATGGATTATGAGAATAATTATCACTATGATAGTATTGAAGTGATCTTTTCCTCCTTTCATGGTGTAATGTTGACAGTGTGTGCACCGTGTTAGTACTTGGTCTATGTTGAAATAATATTTATCTTGAGTTGTGATTTGATTTGGATATCTCTATGAGTGGTGTTTGTCAAGTACTTGATGAACTTTAAGGGGTGCTTCTGTAGCCACTACGCAATGATTAGTGTTGTTCAATAGGAGAGTAATTCAGAGTACCATAGTGAAGAGAAGTTATTTATTTGTTCAATTATGTTATATTTGTTGGGAGTGTGTCCACTAGTGAAAGTATGATCCCTAGGCCTTGTTTCCAAGCATTGCACACCGTTTACTTCCTGTTTTGTTATATGTTTGCTCGCAGCAATACTTATTTCATATTATAGTTACTACTTATAATCATCACTACCGCTTGTATTTCACTATCTCTTCGCCGAACTAGTGCAGCTATACATCTGACAAGTGTATTGGGTGTGTTGGGGACACAAGAGACTTTCTGTATCGTAATTGCAGGGTTGTTTGAGAGGGATAGCTTTGACCTCTTTCTCCCTGAGTTCGATAAACCTTGGGTGATCCACTTAAGGGAAACTTGTTGCTGCCCTACAAACCTCTGCACTTGGAGGCCCAACACTGTCTACGAAGCGTGTGTAGACATCAGCCAGCAACTAACAATAACATAGGAGTATGGATTCATGTACATCACGCCTGCAATGGTGAAGTAAGAACGCAGAAATAACAAAACGACATTGTTGACACAATTCATATATGTCATGAAGCTTCTTAGCTTCACTCTAAGAGAAAATAATTTGTTTTAAATAACAGTAGGTCCAAAACTAAACATTAGGCACATCAGCACATGCTATTTGGATCTCATGTTGTTCAACACCTTTAGGGACTGATCAGTTGGAGTTAAAAGAATGCTCTCTGACCTTTCCCAATGATATTATTCTTTTTAAAGATGGCAAAAAACATATGAAAAATTTACTATATTTTTAATATTGTATCACCTTACGGAAAATATCATAAGCATCGATGCAAATATCAAAATTTAAGTTCAGAGATATGAAATAGATACATCCAGAAGCATGAAAAAAAATCCAAGGTCAGACATTGGTGGATCCAAATCACCTTGGCAGTGCAAATGGTAAGATAGACAACCAAATCTAATGTAAGAACCGACAAGGAAAGAAAACAACTTCAAAATCTATACTTAAAAGAGAGAGACCTTTTATCAAATGATTTTCCCTCACTGAATCTTAGATAGACAATTCAGTTGTATTTCTATACAAAAAAATGAAAATAGCACAGTTAAGCATGTCTCCATATGTCAACAATGAAGCATCAAATCTGAAGAAAATAAAGTCTAGGAACATTAGATTTTGACATTGAAACTCACAACCCTATTACACTACTCCAGCACACAGAAATAGGAAAATGGCAAATCCAATAGTGCAACCGAAAGGAGTGAAACCAAGCATGAATGAGCGCAACCCTTTTTATTCTCCATCCATACAGCATACTACAGGCTAAGTACAGTTTATGGAACTGCAATCTCCATCTACGAATAGAAATTGACACTCCGTTGTTTTCACATAAGAAGACTAAGTTTCCATGGTAGCATAACCATGCCTTGTCAAATGACCTATCAATACAACTGTCTCCACGCCTGATTACTTGTGAGATTTTTCCAGTTCCTATGAATTACCTTTGAGTAACAATGAGATCAGTACACAGAGAATTCTGATCATTCTTTTTTATATCAGCAAAATATAAAGAAAAATCTTTTTATATATTTTAAGTGATTAATACTTAGAACCAATAAACACCATAATCAATATACACAGGGGATAAAACACATGTTTGTATCTCAAGGCACTTCTGCAAAGCTTATAAAAAAAGATCCAGAATAGCTTCAATATGTTTATCCTAACCTTGCTTGATTGGTTAGATTTTGTTCCAGTAACTCAGTAAACAAGTGATGCTACTTATCTCTTTGACGTCCTTTTATCAGATCTACTATCTCCAAAATCCACGAAGGGGATCAATGGAGAAACGTATAGAAAATAAGACACTATAAATACAATATATTCCCAGATGAAATTATTTCTGCAATTATGTAAGCACAAAATGCTAATGAGATATTTGGAAATCCAAGCACCTAACTGTAGATGCAAACGGTGGCATAAATATGCAGAGATTAGTTTCATTGTCTTGGGTTGATCAAGAAAAGTGCTTGTCTGAAAACCTTCAACATATGATAGCACCTCTTTTATGTCGAACTGATTAAAAAAATTATTGACTCAGAGACCAACGCCGCATATGTTCCCATCCAGAATGAAATAGTAGGCAACCACATAGTGGAATAGAGAGCAGAGTGTCAGGGAGATCTCATGGAGAATGGAATGCATGGGATGAGAAGCTAGGTTGATCACCACCTGGAACCTGTTGGGTCTGTTGGAGAGGCTTCATCGGAGGAGCGGCGGAGCAGAAACTCGCCATAGTTCATGGGGGAAGGAGATTTGCGGGTACGGCTGGATAAAGCGATGGCTCGGAACCGTAGCAGGGCTTGGCAGGAAGAAGAGACGAGCTTGGCAAGAGGGATGCGGGGATGACCGGGGAGAGAGAAAGAGGGAGGCGGGTGCGCTCGTCGTTCCCCACCGCCGATAGCACCCCCCAGTCCCCACCGTCGACAGCACCCGCTATTCTCCACCGCTATATACAGAGAAAGGGAGGACGGGTTAGGAAGGTGAGAGAGACAGAAGAGACCAAGGAGACATATGAGAGGATGTCCTGGCCTTTCCCATCACCTGTGAGTCGCTGCAGCCTCCGCCGCGTGGTCCGCCGCCTCCCTTCGCCGGCATCTACCAATCCATCACTGCTTTGCTCCCCTCCGCTGGCCTCCACCAAGTCACTGCTGCTCCCTCCGCTCCGCTCCTTGAGCTCGCCTTTGATCCGACTGCGACCTCCGGCCATCCGGGAGCAGGCAGAGGCGTCGGGTGTGGGTGGCGGCTCAACCCTAGAGAGGTTGGAGAGGAGAAAGAAGACCGGACCTAAGAAGTGGCCCAGATCATCTAAGAAGAAGATCCAACGGTGAAAAATGCACACGTCCGGGATAGCCTGAGCGCACGTGGTCAGGACTACGCTTAAATCCTGTAGTAATGTGGATTTTCTCATGGCTCCATCATGAATCCTCACCTTTCGGTGCTTCAAGATTGGTGCTATTGTTTTTTGCACAAAATCCTGAAATTTATTGGATTCATCTCGTAAAGTCCCCCAAACACTTGAAGATTGAAAGCACTTGCAGTTAGCTATAAAGTTCTTCATAATTTTTCAAATGGATCTTGTCAAGTGATTATAAAGTACCATGTATTTTTATAAAGTTCTTCATATTTCAGTAAGATTCATGCAAAGTTCTTCACCATAACTATACAAATTTCTTCAAGATTTTTGCACACACTAGTGAAAAAAGGGCTTTTATCCTGGTTGGTAAGGGACTTTAGTCCCGGTTGTCCGATCGGGACTAGCAAAGCGAGACTAAAGCCCCTCCCCCTCCCCCCCCCTCTTTGTTTACATTACACACTTTGCTTAATGCAATTATCTGTTGTTCGCAACTTAATACTTGTGGAGTTCTCGGATTGATTCACCACAAGTGGATTATTAGTCATAGATGCAGTTGTATGGCGGTCTATGTATTTTGTTGTAATGCCCAGAGTAAATCTCATAGTGATCTTCTTGACATATCACGTTATCTCTATTCTATCAATTGCCCAACTGTAATTTGTTTACCCAGCATGTGCTATTTTATCTATGGAGAGACACCACTAGTGAACTGTGGACCCCGGTCCTATTTACATCATATTGCTATCACCTGTTTACTTTTCTTGTACTGTTTACTTTACTTGCATACTATATTGTTTTCCACTCGATACGCTCATAACCTTTGTTTCAAGCAAACCGGTGAGATTGACAACCTCATCGCAAGTTGGGAACAAAGTATTTGTTTGTGTTGTGTGCAGGTTCCGCATTGCTGCTGGCCGAAGACGAGTCAACAAGTATCGTTAACGGCGCCCTTGTTAGAGTGTTACTAAGCCAGTCTGCATCACCTTTAGTCGTCACCGTCTCTCCTCTTCAAGATCGACATTAAACCTTGGTTTCTTAACTGAGGGAAAACTAGCCGCTACACTCATCATACCTTCCTCTTGGGGTTTCCAACGGGCTGGTTATTCACCACGCACAAGGACATACTGCTCCACGCCAGCAGCCTCTTTTCTGGCGCCATCACCAAGTAGCACTTGGCACATGCTTACACATGTTGACTACAAAAATAAGTCGCCTATAGCCTCTATGATCATTTAGTTTTTGACTTTTGATACCATCTTATGCTTCTTTTAATGTTGCTTTGTCGCTTTGCATGATTATGGCCGTTATTGCTCTCTTAGTTGGTCGCTCCCAATCTTTTGCTAGCCCTCATTTTGTACTGAGTATGAGCTCTACTCGTGCATCCAACTCCTAGAAACCAAGTTTCCCATAGTGTCCACTATAAATTCCTATGCATGGTATTTGCAAGCCATTCCAAGTAAATTTTCATGTGCTACCTTTCAAAAAACCTTCGAAATACTTCTAGTTTTGTGACACTGTTTTCAGCTCATGGGGACATAGTGGTCGGATTTGCTATCTTCCATATTGTCTTATTCCAAAAAGAAAAAAAAAGAAAAAAAAGAAAGAAAAAAGGCACTCCTCCATGATATGTGAATGTTGGTGGGCACCCGATGGAATCGGTTAGCCATGGTTTGAGAAAGGAAAAAAGTGGGGAGGAGTGTCAAGCTTTATAAAAGAGCACAAAAGTGCCAATCTCTCTCTAAAAAACTTGCTTCATTTTTGTATGGAAGATAGTTAGAACCCCATTGCCAGTCGTTGACAAAGACAACCACCTCTCAAAACCAATTTTTATCTCTCTATTTTACAAATAAAAAGCTCTAGCACATGTTTAATCACTGCTTCCCTCTGCGAAGGGCCTTTCTTTTACTTTTATGTTGAGTCTCCACCTGCTACCTTTATGCACCATCTAAGAGAGCATAGTTGTCATTCTGAGTATAATGTGCATTGTCCCAAAGTTTTCATTGATTGATTCATATTGTTGGTTTCACTTGTTCTCAAATTATTTGTATCTAGTCGCCCTCTTAAACTTGAAGGTGTCCTATGCATTTATGTGTTGCTCTCCATGAAGGACAAGCTGAAAACCATTTGTATGTTTTTCCTTATGATTTGAACACATGTTTGACTTTCATTGTTTCATTTTCATGATCTTTTGTTTGTGTTTATTTTCATGTTATAACATGGTTGCTAAGTTTCTATTATCAATATTATGTCTTTCATGCCCATGTTTTAAGTTCTTTGATCTCAGCACTCAATGCTTTACCTATATGATCAAGATTGTGATGGTGCATGTCACCTCAAAAATTATTTCTTTTGTTATCACTTACCTACTCGAGGACGAGCAGGAGTTAAGCTTGGGGATGCTGATACGTCTCAAATGTATCTATAATTTTTGATGCTCCATGCTTGTTTTTACACCATTTGCCTTGTGTTTCATTGCTCTTCGTGGCATTTTTATGCGATTTCCGGAACTAACCTATTGACAAGATGCCATAGTGCCAGTTCCCTGTTTTCTGCTGTTTTTGTGTTTCAGAAAAGCTACACAGGAAATATTCTCGGAATTGGACAAAACAAGTTCCAGAAGTCTTATTTTTCCCGGAAGCTTCCAGAGAACCGAAGAGGAGCCGGAGGGGGGCCAGGGCCTGCCCACACACCAGGGCGGTGCGGCCCAGGCCCTGGCCACTCCCCCTATGTGTGAGGCCACCCTGGCAGCCCCCTGACGACGCCCCTTCGCCTATATAAAGCCTCGGGACGAAAAACCCTAGTGGGGTCGGCGAAATTTCCAGAACAGTTCCGCAGCGCCGCCGCCGTCGAAGCCAAATTTCGGGGGACAGAAGTCTCTGTTCCGGCACCCTACCGGGATGGGGAAGTGCCCCCGGAGCCATCTCCATTGGTCTCCATCACCGTCTCCGCCGTCTCCATCGACCTCACCGCCATCTCCATCAACCTTGTTGTCTCCTATGATGAGGAGGGAGTAGTTCATCCCCGGGGCTGAGGGCTCTACCGGTAGCTATGTGGTTCACCTCTCTCTCCCATGATGTGATCTTTATGTGATCGTGAGCTTTGTATCATGTTGAATAAGTAGATGTTACTCTTCTTCATTATGTGTACTCTAGTGTGTTATTAAAGTAATCTATTCCTCCTGCCATGGTGTAACGGTGACAGTGCATGCATCGTGGTGGTACTTGGTCTAGGCTATGATTGTGATCTCTTATGGATTATGAGAATAATTATCACTATGATAGTATTGAAGTGATCTTTTCCTCCTTTCATGGTGTAATGTTGACAGTGTGTGCACCGTGTTAGTACTTGGTCTAAGTTGAAATAATATTTATCTTGAGTTGTGATTTGATTTGGATATCTCTATGAGTGGTGTTTGTCAAGTACTTGATGAACTTTAAGGGGTGCTTCTGTAGCCACTACGCAATGATTAGTGTTTTTCAATAGGAGAGTAATTCAGAGTACCATAGTGAAGAGAAGTTATTTATTTGTTCAATTATGTTATATTTGTTGGGAGTGTGTCCACTAGTGAAAGTATGATCCCTAGGCCTTGTTTCCAAGCATTGCACACCGTTTACTTCCTGTTTTGTTATATGTTTGCTCGCAGCAATACTTATTTCATATTATAGTTACTACTTATAATCATCACTACCGCTTGTATTTCACTATCTCTTCGCCGAACTAGTGCAGCTATACATCTGACAAGTGTATTGGGTGTGTTGGGGACACAAGAGACTTTCTGTATCGTAATTGCAGGGTTGTTTGAGAGGGATAGCTTTGACCTCTTTCTCCCTGAGTTCGATAAACCTTGGGTGATCCACTTAAGGGAAACTTGCTGCTGCCCTACAAACCTCTGCACTTGGAGGCCCAACACTGTCTACGAAGCGTGTGTAGACATCAGCCAGCAACTAACAATAACATAGGAGTATGGATTCATGTACATCACGCATGCAATGGTGAAGTAAGAACGCAGAAATAACAAAACGACATTGTTGACACAATTCATATATGTCATGAAGCTTCTTAGCTTCACTCTAAGAGAAAATAATTTGTTTTAAATAACAGTAGGTCCAAAACTAAACATTAGGCACATCAGCACATGCTATTTGGATCTCATGTTGTTCAACACCTCTAGGGACTGATCAGTTGGAGTTAAAAGAATGCTCTCTGACCTTTCCCAATGATATTATTCTTTTTAAACATGGCAAAAAACATATGAAAAAATTACTATATTTTTAATATTGTATCACCTTACGGAAAATATCATAAGCATCGATGCAAATATCAAAATTTAAGTTCAGAGATATGAAATAGATACATCCAGAAGCATGAAAAAAAATCCAAGGTCAGACATTGGTGGATCCAAATCACCTTGGCAGTGCAAATGGTAAGATAGACAACCCAATCTAATGTAAGAACCGACAAGGAAAGAAAACAACTTCAAAATCTATACTTAAAAGAGAGAGACCTTTTATCAAATGATTTTCCCTCACTGAATCTTAGATAGACAATTCAGTTGTATTTCTATACAAAAAAATGAAAATAGCATAGTTAAGCATGTCTCCATATGTCAACAATGAAGCATCAAATCTGAAGAAAATAAAGTCTAGGAACATTAGATTTTGACATTGAAACTCACAACCCTATTACACTACTGCAGCACACAGAAATAGGAAAATGGCAAATCCAATAGTGCAACCGAAAGGAGTGAAACCAAGCATGAATGAGCGCAACCCTTTTTATTCTCCATCCATACAACATACTACAGGCTAAGTACAGTTTATGGAACTGCAATCTCCATCTACGAATAGAAATTGACACTCCGTTGTTTTCACATAAGAAGACTAAGTTTCCATGGTAGCATAACCATGCCTTGTCAAATGACCTATCAATACAACTATCTCCACGCCTGATTACTTGTGAGATTTTTCCAGTTCCTATGAATTACCTTTGAGTAACAATGAGATCAGTACACAGAGAATTCTGATCATTCTTTTTTATATCAGCAAAATATAAAGAAAAATCTTTTTATATATTTTAAGTGATTAATACTTAGAACCAATAAACACCATAATCAATATACACAGGGGATAAAACACATGTTTGTATCTCAAGGCACTTCTGCAAAGCTTATAAAAAAAGATCCAGAATAGCTTCAATATGTTTATCCTAACCTTGCTTGATTGGTTAGATTTTGTTCCAGTAACTCAGTAAACAAGTGATGCTACTTATCTCTTTGACGTCCTTTTATCAGATCTACTATCTCCAAAATCCACGAAGGGGATCAATGGAGAAACGTATAGAAAATAAGACACTATAAATACAATATATTCCCAGATGAAATTATTTCTGCAATTATGTAAGCACAAAATGCTAATGAGATATTTGGAAATCCAAGCACCTAACTGTAGATGCAAACGGTGGCATAAATATGCAGAGATTAGTTTCATTGTCTTGGGTTGATCAAGAAAAGTGCTTGTCTGAAAACCTTCAACATATGATAGCACCTCTTTTATGTCGAACTGATTAAAAAAATTATTGACTCAGAGACCAACGCCGCATATGTTCCCATCCAGAATGAAATAGTAGGCAACCACATAGTGGAATAGAGAGCAGAGTGTCAGGGAGATCTCATGGAGAATGGAATGCATGGGATGAGAAGCTAGGTTGATCACCACCTGGAACCTGTTGGGTCTGTTGGAGAGGCTTCATCGGAGGAGCGGCGGAGCAGAAACTCGCCATAGTTCATGGGGGAAGGAGATTTGCGGGTACGGCTGGATAAAGCGATGGCTCGGAACCGTAGCAGGGCTTGGCAGGAAGAAGAGACGAGCTTGGCAAGAGGGATGCGGGGATGACCGGGGAGAGAGAAAGAGGGAGGCGGGTGCGCTCGTTGTTCCCCACCGCCGATAGCACCCCCCAGTCCCCACCGTCGACAGCACCCGCTATTCTCCACCGCTATATACAGAGAAAGGGAGGACAGGTTAGGAAGGTGAGAGAGACAGAAGAGACCAAGGAGACATATGAGAGGATGTCCTGGCCTTTCCCATCACCTGTGAGTCACTGCAGCCTCCGCCGCGTGGTCCGCCGCCTCCCTTCGCCGGCATCTACCAATCCATCACTGCTTCGCTCCCCTCCGCTGGCCTCCACCAAGTCACTGCTGCTCCCTCCGCTCCGCTCCTTGAGCTCGCCTTTGATCCGACTGCGACCTCCGGCCATCCGGGAGCAGGCAGAGGCGTCGGGTGTGGGTGGCGGCTCAACCCTAGAGAGGTTGGAGAGGAGAAAGAAGACCGGACCTAACAAGCGGCCCAGATCATCTAAGAAGAAGATCCAACGGTGAAAAATGCACACGTTCGGGATAGCCTGAGCGCACGTGGTCGGGACTACGCTTAAATCCTGTAGTAATGTGGATTTTCTCATGGCTCCATCATGAATCCTCACCTTTCGGTGCTTCAAGATTGGTGCTATTGTTTTTTGCACAAAATCCTGAAATTTATTGGATTCATCTCGTAAAGTCCCCCAAACACTTGAAGATTGAAAGCACTTGCAGTTAGCTATAAAGTTCTTCATAATTTTTCAAATGGATCTTGTCAAGTGATTATAAAGTACCATGTATTTTTATAAAGTTCTTCATATTTCAGTAAGATTCATGCAAAGTTCTTCACCATAACTATACAAATTTCTTCAAGATTTTTGCACACACTAGTGAAAAAAGGGCTTTTATCCTAGTTGGTAAGGGACTTTAGTCCCGGTTGTCCGATCGGGACTAGCAAAGCGAGACTAAAGCCCCTCCCCCCCCCTCTTTGTTTACATTACACACTTTGCTTAATGCAATTATCTGTTGTTCGCAACTTAATACTTGTGGAGTTCTCGGATTGATTCACCACAAGTGGATTATTAGTCATAGATGCAGTTGGATGGCGGTCTATGTATTTTGTTGTAATGCCCAGAGTAAATCTCATAGTGATCTTCTTGACATATCACGTTATCTCTATTCTATCAATTGCCCAACTGTAATTTGTTTACCCAGCATGTGCTATTTTATCTATGGAGAGACACCACTAGTGAACTGTGGACCCCGGTCCTATTTACATCATATTGCTATCACCTGTTTACTTTTCTCGTACTGTTTACTTTACTTGCATACTATATTGTTTTCCGCTCGATACACTCATAACCTTTGTTTCAAGCAAACCGGTGAGATTGACAACCTCATCGCAAGTTGGGAACAAAGTATTTGTTTGTGTTGTGTGCAGGTTCCGCGTTGCTGCTGGCCGAAGACGAGTCAACAAGTATCGTTAACGGCGCCCTTGTTAGAGTGTTACTAAGCCAGTCTGCATCACCTTTAGTCGTCACCGTCTCTCCTCTTCAAGATCGACATTAAACCTTGGTTTCTTAACTAAGGGAAAACTAGCCGCTACACTCATCATACCTTCCTCTTGGGGTTTCCAACGGGCTGGTTATTCACCACGCACAAGGACATACTGCTCCACGCCAGCAGCCTCTTTTCTGGCGCCATCACCAAGTAGCACTTGGCACATGCTTACACATGTTGACTACAAAAATAAGTCGCCTATAGCCTCTATGATCATTTAGTTTTTGACTTTTGATACCATCTTATGCTTCTTTTAATGTTGCTTTGTCGCTTTGCATGATTATGGCCGTTATTGCTCTCTTAGTTGGTCGCTCCCAATCTTTTGCTAGCCCTCATTTTGTACTGAGTATGAGCTCTACTCGTGCATCCAACTCCTAGAAACCAAGTTTCCCATAGTGTCCACTATAAATTCCTATGCATGGTATTTGCAAGCCATTCCAAGTAAATTTTCATGTGCTACCTTTCAAAAAACCTTCGAAATACTTCTAGTTTTGTGACACTGTTTTCAGCTCATGGGGACATAGTGGTCGGATTTGCTATCTTCCATATTGTCTTATTCCAAAAAGAAAAAAAAAAGAAAAAAAAGAAAGAAAAAAGGCACTCCTCCATGATATGTGAATGTTGGTGGGCACCCGATGGAATCGGTTAGCCATGGTTTGAGAAAGGAAAAAAGTGGGGAGGAGTGTCAAGCTTTATAAAAGAGCACAAAAGTGCCAATCTCTCTCTCAAAAACTTGCTTCATTTTTGTATGGAAGATAGTTAGAACCCCATTGCCAGTCGTTGACAAAGACAACCACCTCTCAAAACCAATTTTTATCTCTCTATTTTACAAATAAAAAGCTCTAGCACATGTTTAATCACTGCTTCCCTCTGCGAAGGGCCTTTCTTTTACTTTTATGTTGAGTCTGCACCTTCTACCTTTATGCACCATCTAAGAGAGCATAGTTGTCATTCTGAGTATAATGTGCATTGTCCCAAAGTTTTCATTGATTGATTCATATTGTTGGTTTCACTTGTTCTCAAATTATTTGTATCTAGTCGCCCTCTTAAACTTGAAGGTGTCCTATGCATTTATGTGTTGCTCTCCATGAAGGACAAGCTGAAAACCATTTGTATGTTTTTCCTTATGATTTGAACACATGTTTGACTTTCATTGTTTCATTTTCATGATCTTTTGTTTGTGTTTATTTTCATGTTATAACATGGTTGCTAAGTTTCTATTATCAAGATTATGTCTTTCATGCCCATGTTTTAAGTTCTTTGATCTCAGCACTCAATGCTTTACCTATATGATCAAGATTGTGATGGTGCATGTCACCTCAAAAATTATTTCTTTTGTTATCACTTACCTACTCGAGGACGAGCAGGAGTTAAGCTTGGGGATGCTGATACGTCTCAAATGTATCTATAATTTTTGATGCTCCATGCTTGTTTTTACACCATTTGCCTTGTGTTTCATTGCTCTTCGTGGCATTTTTATGCGATTTCCGGAACTAACCTATTGACAAGATGCCATAGTGCCAGTTCCCTGTTTTCTGCTGTTTTTGTGTTTCAGAAAAGCTACACAGGAAATATTCTCGGAATTGGACAAAACAAGTTCTAGAAGTCTTATTTTTCCCGGAAGCTTCCAGAGAACCGAAGAGGAGCCGGAGGGGGGCCAGGGCCTGCCCACACACCAGGGCGGTGCGGCCCAGGCCCTGGCCACGCCCCCTATGTGTGAGGCCACCCTGGCAGCCCCTTGACGACGCCCCTTCGCCTATATAAAGCCTCGGGACGAAAAACCCTAGTGGGGTCGGCGAAATTTCCAGAACAGTTCCACAGCGCCGCCGCCGTCGAAGCCAAATTTCGGGGGACAGAAGTCTCTGTTCCGGCACCCTACCGGGATGGGGAAGTGCCCCCGGAGCCATCTCCATTGGTCTCCATCACCGTCTCCGCCGTCTCCATCGACCTCACCGCCATCTCCATCAACCTTGTTGTCTCCTATGATGAGGAGGGAGTAGTTCATCCCCGGGGCTGAGGGCTCTACCGGTAGCTATGTGGTTCACCTCTCTCTCCCATGATGTGATCTTTATGTGATCGTGAGCTTTGTATCATGTTGAATAAGTAGATGTTACTCTTCTTCATTATGTGTACTCTAGTGTGTTATTAAAGTAATCTATTCCTCCTGCCATGGTGTAACGGTGACAGTGCATGCATCGTGGTGGTACTTGGTCTAGGCTACGATTGTGATCTCTTATGGATTATGAGAATAATTATCACTATGATAGTATTGAAGTGATCTTTTCCTCCTTTCATGGTGTAATGTTGACAGTGTGTGCATCGTGTTAGTACTTGGTCTAAGTTGAAATAATATTTATCTTGAGTTGTGATTTGATTTGGATATCTCTATGAGTGGTGTTTGTCAAGTACTTGATGAACTTTAAGGGGTGCTTCTGTAGCCACTACGCAATGATTAGTGTTGTTCAATAGGAGAGTAATTCAGAGTACCATAGTGAAGAGAAGTTATTTATTTGTTCAATTATGTTATATTTGTTGGGAGTGTGTCCACTAGTGAAAGTATGATCCCTAGGCCTTGTTTCCAAGCATTGCACACCGTTTACTTCCTGTTTTGTTATATGTTTGCTCGCAGCAATACTTATTTCATATTATAGTTACTACTTATAATCATCACTACCGCTTGTATTTCACTATCTCTTCGCCGAACTAGTGCAGCTATACATCTGACAAGTGTATTGGGTGTGTTGGGGACACAAGAGACTTTCTGTATCGTAATTGCAGGGTTGTTTGAGAGGGATAGCTTTGACCTCTTTCTCCCTGAGTTCGATAAACCTTGGGTGATCCACTTAAGGGAAACTTGCTGCTGCCCTACAAACCTCTGCACTTGGAGGCCCAACACTGTCTACGAAGCGTGTGTAGACATCAGCCAGCAACTAACAATAACATAGGAGTATGGATTCATGTACATCACGCCTGCAATGGTGAAGTAAGAACGCAGAAATAACAAAACGACATTGTTGACACAATTCATATATGTCATGAAGCTTCTTAGCTTCACTCTAAGAGAAAATAATTTGTTTTAAATAACAGTAGGTCCAAAACTAAACATTAGGCACATCAGCACATGCTATTTGGATCTCATGTTGTTCAACACCTTTAGGGACTGATCAGTTGGAGTTAAAAGAATGCTCTCTGACCTTTCCCAATGATATTATTCTTTTTAAAGATGGCAAAAAACATATGAAAAAATTACTATATTTTTAATATTGTATCACCTTACGGAAAATATCATAAGCATCGATGCAAATATCAAAATTTAAGTTCAGAGATATGAAATAGATACATCCAGAAGCATGAAAAAAAATCCAAGGTCAGACATTGGTGGATCCAAATCACCTTGGCAGTGCAAATGGTAAGATAGACAACCAAATCTAATATAAGAACCGAAAAGGAAAGAAAACAACTTCAAAATCTATACTTAAAAGAGAGAGACCTTTTATCAAATGATTTTCCCTCACTGAATCTTAGATAGACAATTCAGTTGTATTTCTATAAAAAAAAATGAAAATAGCACAGTTAAGCATGTCTCCATATGTCAACAATGAAGCATCAAATCTGAAGAAAATAAAGTCTAGGAACATTAGATTTTGACATTGAAACTCACAACCCTATTACACTACTGCAGCACACAGAAATAGGAAAATGGCAAATCCAATAGTGCAACCGAAAGGAGTGAAACCAAGCATGAATGAGCGCAACCCTTTTTATTCTCCATCCATACAGCATACTACAGGCTAAGTACAGTTTATGGAACTGCAATCTCCATCTACGAATAGAAATTGACACTCCGTTGTTTTCACATAAGAAGACTAAGTTTCCATGGTAGCATAACCATGCCTTGTCAAATGACCTATCAATACAACTGTCTCCACGCCTGATTACTTGTGAGATTTTTCCAGTTCCTATGAATTACCTTTGAGTAACAATGAGATCAGTACACAGAGAATTCCGATCATTCTTTTTTATATCAGCAAAATATAAAGAAAAATCTTTTTATATATTTTAAGTGATTAATACTTAGAACCAATAAACACCATAATCAATATACACAGGGGATAAAACACATGTTTGTATCTCAAGGCACTTCTGCAAAGCTTATAAAAAAAGATCCAGAATAGCTTCAATATGTTTATCCTAACCTTGCTTGATTGGTTAGATTTTGTTCCAGTAACTCAGTAAACAAGTGATGCTACTTATCTCTTTGACGTCCTTTTATCAGATCTACTATCTCCAAAATCCACGAAGGGGATCAATGGAGAAACGTATAGAAAATAAGACACTATAAATACAATATATTCCCAGATGAAATTATTTCTGCAATTATGTAAGCACAAAATGCTAATGAGATATTTGGAAATCCAAGCACCTAACTGTAGATGCAAACGGTGGCATAAATATGCAGAGATTAGTTTCATTGTCTTGGGTTGATCAAGAAAAGTGCTTGTCTGAAAACCTTCAACATATGATAGCACCTCTTTTATGTCGAACTGATTAAAAAAATTATTGACTCAGAGACCAACGCCGCATATGTTCCCATCCAGAATGAAATAGTAGGCAACCACATAGTGGAATAGAGAGCAGAGTGTCAGGGAGATCTCATGGAGAATGGAATGCATGGGATGAGAAGCTAGGTTGATCACCACCTGGAACCTGTTGGGTCTGTTGGAGAGGCTTCATCGGAGGAGCGGCGGAGCAGAAACTCGCCATAGTTCATGGGGGAAGGAGATTTGCGGGTACGGCTGGATAAAGCGATGGCTCGGAACCGTAGCAGGGCTTGGCAGGAAGAAGAGACGAGCTTGGCAAGAGGGATGCCGGGATGACCAGGGAGAGAGAAAGAGGGAGGCGGGTGCGCTCGTCGTTCCCCACCGCCGATAGCACCCCCCAGTCCCCACCGTCGACAGCACCCGCTATTCTCCACCGCTATATACAGAGAAAGGGAGGACGGGTTAGGAAGGTGAGAGAGACAGAAGAGACCAAGGAGACATATGAGAGGATGTCCTGGCCTTTCCCATCACCTGTGAGTCGCTGCAGCCTCCGCCGCGTGGTCCGCCGCCTCCCTTCGCCGGCATCTACCAATCCATCACTGCTTCGCTCCCCTCCGCTGGCCTCCACCAAGTCACTGCTGCTCCCTCCTCTCTGCTCCTTGAGCTCGCCTTTGATCCGACTGCGACCTCCGGCCATCCGGGAGCAGGCAGAGGCGTCGGGTGTGGGTGGCGGCTCAACCCTAGAGAGGTTGGAGAGGAGAAAGAAGACCGGACCTAACAAGCGGCCCAGATCATCTAAGAAGAAGATCCAACGGTGAAAAATGCACACGTCCGGGATAGCCTGAGCGCACGTGGTCAGGACTACGCTTAAATCCTGTAGTAATGTGGATTTTCTCATGGCTCCATCATGAATCCTCACCTTTCGGTGCTTCAAGATTGGTGCTATTGTTTTTTGCACAAAATCCTGAAATTTATTGGATTCATCTCGTAAAGTCCCCCAAACACTTGAAGATTGAAAGCACTTGCAGTTAGCTATAAAGTTCTTCATAATTTTTCAAATGGATCTTGTCAAGTGATTATAAAGTACCATGTATTTTTATAAAGTTCTTCATATTTCAGTAAGATTCATGCAAAGTTCTTCACCATAACTATACAAATTTCTTCAAGATTTTTGCACACACTAGTGAAAAAAGGGCTTTTATCCTGGTTGGTAAGGGACTTTAGTCCCGGTTGTCCGATCGGGACTAGCAAAGCGAGACTAAAGCCCCTCCCCCTCCCCCCCCCTCTTTAGTCCCGGTTGTTCACGAATCGAAACTAAAGGTCCTCCACATGGCCCAGTTCATGTGCAGGGGGCTGAAGAATTCTTTAGTCCCGGTTGGTGGCTCTAACCGAGACTAAAGGTCCGGTAAAATTATTAAAAAAATCCAAAAAATTTAATTTATTTTTCATTTTTTTGAATTTCTATATTCTCGAATATTTGATTTGTTTGACCATTTCCACTCTAATCTCTAATCACCCCTATTCTCATGTCAAAGTACATACTTCTGGTCAAATTTTTCGGTCGGTCATCCATCCTCACACTGCTCACTCTCAGCACGCTTAACTTCCTCATTTCTTTCCCTACTAGCTTCCAAGATTGCACTCGTGACTTCTTCATAATAATATGCTATGAATTCTATTAACCCTTAGACTTTGATAACATATGATTTTATTTTTTGAATTCCAAATAAACTTTAAAATAAGCACCAATGATTAATTAATAATAATCATCAATAAATTTCAAATAATCTTTATGCATAATTCAATTATTAATTTTAAAACTCAAAATAAAAAAATTCAAAAAAATCGAAAATTCCAAAATAATGTTAAACATTCAAAAGAATTAAAAAACAAAAGAAATAAAAAAATTCAAAAAAACCAATTTTCTCATTTATTTGACAAAATCTAAAATCTTCCTGCTTTCATATTTCTCTTTAGAATTTTGAGAAGCAAGAATTTATGCAAACGGCCTAGGGCTGTTAAAATCAGATGTAACTTTTTGTGTAGATAGTTTTTTATATATTACATGTTTTTTCGAGTCCGTACGCAAAAGTGCCAGACCTCCCATAGACCCCAATAGGGAGTTGTCCCATCATCCCCTCCCACACATATGACGGCCTCAACGGTCATCTTCTTCCCCCGCATCTCAGGACCAAACTACACCCGGATGCATTTCCTCACTTCCGCAAAATCTAGGTTCTCCGTGTCTCTCCCTAGAACATTTATAGACTCGCACTGAGACACATCTAGCCCAGATATTCCGTCGCGTACCACATCCCCATAAAACACTAATAAATTTTCCATCGTACCTACCGTACAACCAAAAATTTAAAAAGGATATTACTATTAGTACAAGGCTAGCTTATTTCTTAATTTTTATAATTATACCAACACGACAGTTTATATCTTTTAATCCTATGTATGATAAAAAAATTCAATTATATCAAATATACCTTATCATTTTTATATTATTACAAGGCTAGCTATTTCAACACAATATTTTTCTATGAATGTAATTTTTTGGCCAAAAAATACTAACATATCTCAATTATGTTTATAATATCATAACAATTTTACTACAACTATACCATCGACATAACTACAGTATCTACGTATTCTTTCCCATTTAATTAATTTTACTCGCATGTCTATGTACATTAATTTTATGAGCCTGCCGCAATCTACTGATGTGTGAGGGTCTTTTGGAAGCTGCAGCTCGTGCATGCCTGAAAGGGCTCGAGCTAGCTCTTCAACATAGTCATCTGCCGATAATCATTGATACTGATTGTGCTCAGCTAATTTCTATGGTTCAAGGTACTTCACCGGATCGTTCGCCACTGATGCATTCATTTATGGAGCTCAAGAGTTTAGCTAGTCTAAAAAGAATTTGTTCTTTTGTAAAAGTGGATCGTTCACAGGTTAAGGTTCATATTTCCATTCTAATTTTTTCCATTCTAACAAGATACATTTTACAAAAGTACATACAACACTACGAACAACAGATAATTTTTTACCTCAACTTGAAGACCGCCTTCCGCTAATTTTTCTGTGGCTGAATAATCCCAATTACAAATGATTCAATCACATTCAAATTTAAATCCACCAGAAATAAACTTTGAATTCTTAATAACACACCTTGCTTATACTAAATTTTGAATTACTACTAGCACATGCTGTTTATACACTTATAAAAATTAAATACGAGATGGATTTTATACCTCAAATTGAAGGATTAGAGCTCCACTTCGAGTAATGCTACATACTTTCAGCAAATAATAACAGCATCACATGCATTCTATACTCCACCTACGACGCATAAAATCATTGGTTTCAATACAATAATGATATTTTTCCTTCTTAAGGATCAGACTATCATGAAATTAGAGAACTAATCATGTGAGAGATCTTACCTCGATAAGAATTTTCTTCTACTCATTCATCTCCTGATCTCCCATTGCTAATGATCTTCACTTGCTAAAGATCTTCACTTCCTATCTCCTAATCTTCCCCAGGCTAGTATGAGAGCGAAGAAGTAGAGAGTATGAGAGAGTGATGAGTCTCGCAGCACCTGCTTCCTTTTAAAAGAGACGTGTTGGTTCTGAATCGCATCTATGTCATCCAATTACACTTTCGATGGTCAGATTACTGCACTATATCTGTAGCAACAGCGCACGTCGCTTCATGTTTCGTAATAATTTGAGTCTATTCGCTGTACCAAATAGTGTATCAAAGCAACGCACCGCATGCAATACTAAGTGATACACGCATGCAAGATGCCCTGTAAATCAGCGCCGTTACGAGATGCCCTAGAAAAGCTAAAGAATCTGCCTCTCCTGCCAGGACAAAGCTTCCAATTTGCGTGGAAATCAGAGCCGTGCGTGGGAATCATAGCCGGAGGGAGGCTCCAGGGGTGTCGCCACCGCCGGTGGTGGCAGGCTGCCACGCAAGCATGCCGCCACCCCCCAGGCGGCAGGGCCCGCAGTGCTAACGGCGACGGACGGCAGGCGACGTGCCGGTGTTGTCGGTGGTGGCAGGTGCGTGCCGTCGTCGGCCCAGGCGCCATGTTACACGTGTCGCCTGCGCACTCGTGCCGCCACCGAAGGGTGGTCTTTTTTGACAAATTTATTCAAGAGTGGTCCTTTTTAACAATTCATTGGTGCAGCTGATCTCTTTTGTCAAAAATTCGCATGACTTCCACCGTGCCATACAAAAAAAACAAAACCGTGCCATACAGCTTGGTACGGACATGGCCCTTCTGACTGCGGCCCCTTAACCATCGCTCCCTCGCCGGGATCAGATGGACACACGCATGTGACATGTTCGAGGAAATGCAACAAGAACAGAGCAGATGCAATTCATAGTGGCGGATGTGCCGTGTTTATTAGGAGTCTGGAGCGGGAGGAGCTGAGGAGCATCGTCCCTCTCGCGGCCCGACCACGACAACGGCGTCGACACGCTTTCGTTGGACACAAGTACGGCTTTGGTGAGTGTGTGCTGCTTGCCGTATATAGGTGAAGCTAGCTAGCTAATCAATTTTGCATTTTCTAATCCAGCAAATCAAAGAAAGCTATATGTGTAGCATGTACAAACACGATCAATTCATATTACAATAGGATGCGCGAAGCACGCCACGGCACACCGATATACCCAACACGCTATGCACCAACACACATTTTAGGGCGAGATGAATCCCCTCTACTACGTTGTAGAATTTGTACAGACCCTACGTCATGACATTGATAGCGCTACCGTCGACCTCGTCTGCCCCTGGAGGCGCCGGAGGGGCGACGAAGTCATGACCACCCTCTTCACGTAGGCGGAGCAACACGCCATTGAGAATGTCAGCCACCCGTCCTGACGCGACGAGCTGGGGGAAGTGCCCGACGGACTCGACTATCTCCACCTCCGCATCTGTGCCTGCCGCCGTCATCCTCTGCTGCATATACTCTGCAACAACAGGCAGTGCTGCGAAGTCGTGGCGTGCTTGGACAATGGTGCATGGCACCAGAACTACATCGAGGGCTTCCCGCTGGTCGCCGAGGAAGATCATCCTAGCCACCCCGAGCGCCACAGCCGGGTCCATGGCCAGAAAGCTTCGCTCGATGGGCTCCACCACGGCGGCATCCCCAGCGGCATTGGGGACGAAGCCCTTGACCCACCCTTGGAAGTCAGACTCCATGGCCCCCAACATTGCGTAGATGGATGCCTCCTCGAACCCTCCCACGTACCCCTCCTCCTCTGAGTCAATGTACCTAGTTGAAGCCAAAATATCAATTCTGTTACGCTATGATTTTCACCAAAAAAACTGATATAGGATTTTATAGCAGAACTTAAAAAAAAACATATGGTTATTTCAGCAGGTTTTTTGTTTTCTTTTTTCGGCTGTGTGCATCCTTAATTTCTAGACTTGATATAGATATCATGTTGTTGCAGAGACTGGGTGTAATTGATATCTTCTTGGTATTAATATATTCCCTTTATCGAAAAAATAGCAGAACTTGAAAAATAGGAAATACAGTTGCACAATACTCGTGGAAAGATAGAAAGGATTGAGTGTGTTCAAATCAAATCTACAATTAATTTCAACCCTTACATGCTTAAGGTTCAAACAAAATATACATTTATGGATTACAATAGGAGAAGTCACACATGCATTTTGCAGGTCATCTGCAAATGGGAGCCAGATCAGCTCTTGTAAGAGAAAGTACAATAAGGTGATGTAAGTAGGTTGTAAGATTAAAATGATATATTTTGGATGAGCCAGGAGTTAGAAAACAAGTGCGAATGGACGTGGACACTTGTGCAAAAGCTTACAGCCGTGCTCCTAACCACTTTGTGAGAGTTTCATGTAAATCATATATTTCTAGCATAGTGCATATTTTACCTAACTGTATTATACATATTATCTATAGATGATATGACAATGGCTTATAGGCCCTCTGTTAAACATGGATAAGTCAAATCCCTCCAGAACAGTTTTGGATATGAATTCAGATATAAGATCTCAAAGCAACTTTATTTACAGTTGAGATGCAAATGTACGAGCACGTGCAGTTGAGACGGCGACAGTACTAGATTTTTCCAGCAGCTATGATGTGCACGTTGCGATGTCTGAAACGAGTGTAGTTATTGGGCGGCAGGGGGATCATCCAGTCATCCAGATGTGACGTTTGGCGCCACGGCGGGGATCGAGGCGAGCTCGATGGATGGGATGGATAGATTTCCCGGTGACATACGGCGACAGCGACCGACCGACCTATGCATGTACACTATCATACCTAGATATCTACCGGCGTGGAGATAGATGCCGGCCGCCGCTGGCAACATGCATCGATCGCCGGCGGTGAAGTCGAGTCGTGCGTTTGTGGCATGCGTGGGAGAAGCGGATGGATTATCACGTACCTTGGGGACGCGCAGAGGAGGACGAGGTGGGCGAAGAGGTCGGGTCTCCGTGCGGCGGCGATGCAGCCCACCATGGCGGACATGGAGTGCCCGACGAAGACGGCGCCCCTCACCTCCCTCTCGTCCATCAGCGCGATCAGGTCGTCCGCGAACCTGCCGAACGTGTACCTGCTCGCCTCCGCTTCCTCTTCTTCACCGCCGGCGCCGGCGGTTCTGAAGTCCCAGTCGAACAGGAGCACCTTGCTAGCGTGGGAGATGGAAGGGAGGATCTTGTCCCAGGACGCCTGGCTCACGCCGTAGCCGTGCGCGAGCACCACCGTGACGCCCCCCTCGCCGACGACCACCTCACGAGCGTTCGTGCTCCACCGCCGCATCCTCGCTTCGCCGATCGACCGGACAGAACTTCAGAGATAAACTTCGGCAATTGCTTGCGTGCGCGTGCGTCCGGCTGGAAATGTATGTCACCAAGTATGTGTGTGAGAAGCTGTTCGAGGCCGTGCGTGAACTTATAGGGGAGTGCAGATCACCATGTCACCGTCACGGTTACTCACTGCCCTTTCTGCATGATGTCCACATGTGTGCAAGTGTGTATATGTAAAACCCGACCGGCAGCCATCCATGTCCGTCCATATCTCCGGCTGGCCGGCCGGCGGTCGATCCAAAAGAACACGGCACGCACAGCGTCCATCCATCCATCCAACAGAAGGACAAAACGGAGAGAGATTCCGTTGCTTCCGCTGGAAAGTGCGGCCTTGTCTCGTCTATCCCCTGGCTCGGTTGGTGCAGGGTCACAGTCTCCTGCTACATGTCATGGTCAGCCGATCGACATGCATCGCGAATCTATCGATTAATCAAGGAATACCATACCCCCAGATCGAGATTATTATGTCCCGCCGGCCGTGCACTGCTGACGGATTTGGAGTTATCAACTGATTGATTGATCGATCGATCGATCGCAGAGCTCTTGTGTGTAGGTGAGTGTGAGTTGCCGCTTAAATTTCAAAAGCAAGATGTGTCTAGTTAACCAACTGAGAAAGTGACGCCTGATTAAACTTCTTAAGTCGAAAAGTGCCCGGCCTAATCTCTAGCTGGAGTCAGATCACGAGTCACGACCTTCTTAATACTCCTCATTTTGTTAAATGAAGATATATTAACCAATTAAGTTAAACATCAGCGTATTGAAACTTTGATAATTAAGTCGTGCACGTAAGTAAAAATATGAACATCTAGAATATCAATAGATCCACGGCAGAATATATTTTCATATATTTGTTAAATCTCTTAAATTTTTTGATTTTTGTTTATACTATTAGTGAAACTTACGCTATGTAGCTTTTTGACTAATAATATACGCCATGTTTTGAGTCACGAGATAGTAGTGTGTTTAGTTGGCATTATCCACGTCTATACAACATCACGAGTGTAAAAATTGTCTCCATTGCTTCAGTTATGGAAACAACCAATCTGAGGTTTGCTCTTTTCCCTAGTTTTTACCAGCCAAAATTTGATTGCATGAAAAACCTTATGTGATCGTCTTCATAATATCCAACTACAAGATGAATGAGACTCCTTCAAAAGGGATTTCCAACAATTTTTTTTTCATGTTCCGTCAGATCAATTGAACTGGAACTGTACCATCCAAAAAAAAATTTGATAATGGGCGCTTTATTACTTAGTCAAGCAAATACACCCGGCCTCTGCATACAAGATGCACACAGCCGTCCAGTAACCAAATCTGAAACAAAAGGGAAGGCAAAATACATATCGTAACGAGCAATTGTAAATCGCCTAAGATGATGGTGGTGGCTCTATCCTGAGATTATGCTGCCACCCATGTGGGGAAAAAATATCCCTCGCCGTAGCCTCCAATCGTGTACAGACCTCCGTAAATAGGTCTCGGTTCTCCATACGCTGAAGAGGCGACCACAAACGGAGCGTACCGGTACATCTGTAGATTACCTGCAAGAGAGAACAATTTTTATCATTAAAAACTTTGTCATTTCTACATAGCCATAGCGACCAAATAACGGCTAACGCTCCCATCATAATAAGCATTCTAAACCTGAGATCGATGCCATGAAGCCAATTTCCAAATATATTGGCAACACTAGTCGGTGGGTACAGGCTGGAGGCTGTTTGGATGATTGACCATATAGATCTGGCAAAGCGGCATTAGAAGAAAAGGTGTTTAATAGTCTCGTCCTGATGACAGAACACACACCTCGTACTGCCATGCCAGTTGCGCCTAACAAGATTGTCTTTGGTTAGGATCACTCCCCGACGAAGATACTAGCCAATTTTTTTGGTTTTTAAAGGTATTTTCATCTTCCAAATCTTCTTGTTGTTATCGACTGGAATATCGGATTGCATGAGCGCATTGTATAAGGAATCTACGGAGAAGGCACCATTAGCCTGTAGGTTCCAACAGAATTCATCTGGACCAGTAGATAACTGAACAGTTTCCAAACGTTGCAGTAAGGCATTCCATGCAGTTAATCTGGGTCCCAATAAATTACGTCTGAACGTTACATCCGGAGGTGAGGTAGCCATTACCTTAGTAATGGTTTCACTTTTGTAACGAACTATACTATACAATGCAGGATACTGATCTCGGAGCGGAACATCATCTAACCAAATATCCTCCCAAAACCGTATCTGCGATCCGTCATTAATAGAGAAAGTGCCATGAGGAAAGAAGAATTTCTTCGAAGCCATGAGGCCAGCCCAAAAATGCGAGTCACCAGGTTTCCAAAGAACTTGGGACAGCGCCTTCGAGCCAATATACTTACTCTTAAGGAGGGTCTGCCAAACACCATCTTCAGTAAGTAGCTTAAAAAGCCATTGACCTAGCAAGGCCAAGTTTTTGACCTCAAGGTCATGAACTCCAAGCCCGCCTTGGTCTTTAGGTCTACAAACCACACTCCATTTTACCAGTCGATACTTCTTTTTTTCACTGTCCCCTTGCCAAAAAAATCTAGATCGATAGTAATCCAGTTTATGCAAGACTCCTTTAGGCAGTAGGAAGAAAGATATCATATACAGTACCATATTAGTGAGTACTGAATTAATGAGTACCAATCTTCCTCCTAGGGACAGCAATTTACCTTTCCAACTACTAAGACGCTTCTGAAGCTTCTCCTCAACTGCTTTCCACTCGGTGATTGTCAATCTCCGATAATGAATCGGGATTCCCAAATACCGAATAGGGAATTGGCCTTGCCCACAGCCAAACAGTTCTGCATAACTAGTAGCTGTCTCCTGGGTGTCACCAAAACAAAACAATTCACTCTTATGGAAATTTATCTTTAGACCAGAGAGCTGTTCGAAAGCCGCCAAAATTAATTTGAGGTTCCGAGCTTTCTCAAGGTCATGTTCCATAAAGAGGATTGTATCGTCAGCATATTGAAGGATCGATAACCCACCATCAACAAGATGAGGGATCACACCTTCAATTTGACCATCAACCTTAGCACGATCAATCAATACAACAAGCATATCCACCACAATATTAAATAATATGGGTGATAATGGATCGCCTTGCCGAAGACCTTTTCTAGTCTAAAAGTATCGGTCAGTATCGTCGTTGACTCTAATGGCTACACTACCTCCAGACACGAAATCATTGATCAAAGCTCGCCACTCAGGAGAAAAACCTTTCATCCTAAGTGTTTGTTGGAGGAAAGACCACTTCACCTTGTCATAAGCTTTTTCAAAATCTAATTTCAAAATTACCCCATTCATCTTTTTGGTATGGATTTCGTGAACTGCTTCATGCAGGATGACAACCCCATCAAGGATATTTCTTCCTTGCATGAAGGCAGTTTGCGAAGGGCGAACCACATGATCAGCCACCGTATTCAGTCTAATAATAGCCACTTTCGTGAAAATCTTGAAACTAACGTTTAAAAGGCAGATAGGTCTATACTGTTGAATTATTTCTGAATCATTAACCTTAGGTAACAAGGTAACCTCACCAAAATTAAGACGAAATAATTCTAGTTGTCCCGCGTGAAGGTCGCCAAACAAATCTAGAAGGTCTGACTTAATGGTATCCCAAAAAGTTTGATAAAACTCTGCAGGAAAACCATCTGGACCCGGTGCTTTGTTATGTTCCATTAGAAAAATAGCTTTCATAACCTCGTCCTCAGAATAAGGTACGGTTAGTAAACCACCAAATAATCTAGCTCAAACTAATATCTTGAAACTAAACCCTTCCCAAAATAATATTTTCATCTTGTATATGCGCAAACACGTCTTATTGGCCAAAGATTTATCTTTTGAAATGGAATTGGCAAATTTTCTCTAAATGCAGCTTCTGTAGTTAAGATGAATAACCTTAATTTTTTTTGCTTGACAGTGTTCCTACTTTAGCCATGTCATGTATAGTCCATGTGGCTTCCTACTTATCAACTCCCAAGTTCGTTAATATATTAGGTCTCAGACTGAGGTGCCTCTCCAATAGGTTCGAGCTTTGATGGGCGTTGGAGCATGTGCTTTATGTTGTGCATTGCTGCTAAGTCACTGGTATTGTTTCGGTTCCATGAATGTTCATTCTCCTATACGGGCATGGAGTTTTGGCTCCCAAGAGCACATGCTAGTAAATATGGAGTACTTTTTTTTGAAATTTTGTGTATTTTTGGAATGCTTCCTTCATGCAAAAATCAACATGTATCTTTCAACAATAAAAAGAAGTTTAGTTTTGTAAACAAGCAAGAAATGTGGCACTCCACTTGTCCTTTTATGAAATGTCACAACATTTGTGTTTTCCCCATAAAACTTGAAGACATCCCAGGGACACGAACATGTACATGTATGATTATTTTCATATTTTGCGATGTTAAATAGCTTATTTTTTGCACCTAGGGGCATATGCTTAGAATTGTGTTTCTGCTCCAAGATATGTTTTATGCTTATGTAAAAAATGGCTCTATAATTGGTCTATTCTTCAATGTTAGGGTGTTGAAATATATTTTCAACTTCTCCATCAGTTATGAATTTTGGGTGCATATAATTCAATATGATATCAGAGTCAAATGCTCTCAAGTTAAACCAAGCCAGCACGACATTAGTAAAAACAAAGATTGATGTTGGCCTCACCGATCCCATGTCTAAGGCCTGGTGGAGCCTAGACATGAGGGAGTATTGAAACATATCCATCAGTTCAATTTTTTTTGGCGAATAGACTGATATACATACAATTCAACAAGGACAAAGAGTTGGTGCACCACTTGATCTAGCTCTCATACACCTATAGGTGGCAGTCTAGTCTCCTAATTTCATCATCTTGTGACTTCAAGTATATTTATGAGATTGACTTTTTATTTTCCTTTATCACTAATAATTAAGAAAAATTGGAAAGCAATTGAGCAGACATTTTCTGAAGCAAACAGTTTTCGACCAACCAAGAATTGGCACGTAGGAACTTATTTTAAGTTGCTTTGATGACTAAAATCACCGTCCACTAAAAAATCACCGTCCACTAAAAAATCTATCGGCAGGCAACTCGTTTGCTCCCATAGACTAAAATCCAAATGATCCCTCTATATGATTTTCCAAATTTTTATTAGATTTTTGAACTTTCACGTGCTTGTACCATTAGGTGGACAAAGAAGAAGGATATGCGCCCATCATATCTTCATCCATCAGATCAATAGCTAGCAGATTAGTTGTCTTGTGTTGAGAGGGGAGTCGCGTACAGCCACAGAAAAGCAGTCTCTCGATCTTTCCGACCGAAGATATGATCGAGCAAGTTCTGGCAAGTTGGCAAGTTGTTGTCGTCGTCTATCCAGCTGATGCACACTCGTCCAAAACTGAACTTTTCGTACATTAAAATGGTGTCTGGTGGCCGGCCGGCCACATAGTCACAATCATATATAAACAGTCATCTATAGCTTAACTGAGACAGAAATGCAATGGTACTATTAGTGTTAATATAATCATGCATCCTCCCAACCACCGTAGGCACATTTTAGATTTAATCATGCGTGCAACTATGCTGCAGATGATGTGGCATGGTTTAGCTAGCCCGCATGAAATTAAATTCCAAAGCAAGATCATATACTGTTGGAAAAGTTTAGCTAGCACATTTTGGCAAGCAATGGCTGGTTTCATAACTTCATTCCTCACGTGGAGAAGTTTCATGTAGTGATCCTAGCCTCTGTGGTTTGGGCTATTTCGAACAATCATAAAAGAGTTACCTTTGACAAATACATCTTAAAATCTCTAAGTATAATCTCGTTCTTCTCTATTTTTTGCTGGTTTACTGGGCAGGTCTCCACTCTCCAGAAAGATGCAGCTGACAAGAACAAACTGCTTGAGGGTGGCCAAAAGATGAAGCAGGTTGCGGCTGCTGTCTACTTGAACCATAAAGTTGATGCCGATCCACGCCAGCTGGCCATCACCTATGTTGTCTGAGAAATTATGGTTTCTACCCATGCAAGCCCTATGGTCATCGTGTTGGTCTTTTTGCTATATCCGTGCTTTAGACTTGGTTCTTTTGTCGTTCCCTGGTGTGTAATAAAAATATTAGAACTTTAAAAGTGGTAACAGGTTTTCGTCCCGTAGTTTGTGTCCCGATGACGGACACAGACAGTGGGTTTTTAGTTACTGATCAGCTAGCTTTAAAAAAACTACCTTATTGTAATAAACCCATTATTTCCGTTGATAAAATGGAAAGGCGTTGAAGCCCGGTTGAAAAAATAAATACTGTTGAAAAAAAACGATGCTTTACACGGATAGGGGGATGGTGTGTGCGCGCAAGACCGGCGTAGTTATTCGGCGGCGACACACCACACGAGAGGAGGCGGAGCCGGAGCTAGCCAGCTCGTGTACACACGTCCCCGTTGATGAGTTAGTAGCAAGGGTGTAGCTAGCGGCCTAGCTGGCGCCGGCCACCCTTGCCGTTGTCGCCGTCGGCCGGTCGACTTCCGTCTTCCGGCGACTCTCCGTGCCGCTGACTCTCTGCTAGCTTCTTTTCAGGCCTTCACACGTGCGTGTCGTCGCAGATTTTGTCTCTTCGGGGTAATTACAAGTTTAACGATGGCTATGCATGGAACTATGCCTCGCAATTTTTTTTAGGACGTTGAGAGCGAGCTGTTTGGAGCCCCGACTTCTTAACAAATTAAGGTCTTTTTTACCCGTAAAAAAAAGTACTTAGTAAAAGTTTTTTTTAGATGACACCATTCACAAGTGTTTTTAGAAACCACAATTCTCCGCGCGGTGATTTTCAGGCCTTCACACGTGCGCCCGCCACATTCTCTCTTTTTTAAGCAAGAAAGTGTGTGAGGATTTGTGGGTTTTTTCTTTTCGGGGGAATTGGCTCTAGTGGATTTCTGGGGCCAACGAACAACAACAAAGTAATGGGCCTTTTCTCATGTTGCTTATGAATTTAGAGCCCATGATAGGTTTTTTTTTTCAAAATATTTTTGTACTCCTCCATCCCGAAATAAGTGATGTGGGGGTGTCTACAAATTACAAATAAACCCACATACAATCAAAGAATATACATATTAGTCTCGATTAAAGATTCAAAATTCCCTGATCCGTCCGCCATTACAGGAGCAGGAGCAGGAGCTGGGGAGGCCACAGGCCAGCCCGACCGCGAGCTCCCTCAATCAGCGCCAGCGATCCGCGCACAATAAACCGTCGGACACGATCCGCCCTGAGATCCATCCGCGATCAGCGCCACGCGTAGGAGCTCCGCCCGTGATCCGTCCGGGTTACCGCGATCACCTCCTGCTCGTCGGCGCCTCTATACCGTCGCCGTCCGGAAACACGCGTAGGAGCTTGATGGTGGTGATCCACCCTAAGACCTGTCTACGATCAGTGTATTTGCTCTACTCGCGATCCGTCCGGACAATTGCGATCACCTCCTGCTCGCCGTCGTCCGGGTAACTGCGCCCAGGAGCTTGCCTCCTTGTTGATCTCGGCCTACACCTCCTCCACCTCCTTGTTGATCTCGGCATTCCCTGATCAAGAACTACATGGATGGCACGCCCCTGTGGAATACTAGGCTGCTAGCTGCTCGGTGTGCTGATGCTGAGGCTTGGCTCCTCGTCCTTGCGCAGGCTAGGAACTAATTCTGTAAAACCCTGGCTTCGGCCTCTCTCCTGTAAAAATTCTAAACATTTTGGGTCTTCTCTTATGTAATAGAAAATTCAGGTGGGGACTTGTTCCCTCCGGTGACCATAAAAAAAAGTAAAGCAGAAACCTAATTTTAGAGATGTGCACAAGTACTTGGTTGGCTAACACCAAAAACATTAGCTAACACGTGTTAGGGCAGCTGACATGTATCTGTAATAGGCAGGCTTGAAGCAAGCACGAGTAAAATCCACATTGACAGCTTGAAGCACTTACACAATCCTGAGTAGGATTCAGAGGAGTAGCACCCAAAGATGGAGAGGGCATACCTCGTTGCTGCTGGTGAAGTAGTTGCAAACGTACTTCATGTCAATACATTGCTGCAGGTCAGGTGTGCACCGATCGCGCACCTCACTCTACATCTCAGTTGTTCTAGGATCAAAGAGCACGATTTGCGGTTCCAAGAAAGGGGAGAAATTTAGTGCTCAATTGACACAAAATGCAAGAAAGCAGAGAAATTGTCCCTCGCCGGCGCGTCGATCTGCACCATGACGCCCTCTTCCCTGACCTCTGCGAGTCGCTCATAGATGGTGAGCGCCTCGATTAGGTAGGATGCGGCGACGAGAACGGGAGGGGGGTGGGGTACGGACCGGTGATTGTGGCGACCTTGGAGATATTTCTCCTCTCCTTCGGAGAGCTTCTCCTTGCCGTATAGAGCAGAGCAACGCAGATTGCTATTGCAAAGATCAAGCCTTGATCTTGAGCTCGAAGGAGGCAGCCTCGGCACGTGTAGGGCGAGAAGGAACTGAGGCGAGGGGGAAGAATGGCGACGGCACGGGGGAAGAGAGGCGGCGGCCACGTGGGGGAATAATAGTGGCGGCCAGTGGCGGACGCAGGAAAAAATTGGAGGGCGGGCACACCTTCAATTTTTGTTGCGCTCCCCCAATAGTGATAAATATTTACTAAATGCATCACCCCCGACTCCCCGATGGGATCTTGTTTTAATAAATAACATACAAAGCAAAAGGCCCCATCCTTTGCAATACTATATTCAGGCCATGGGTACATGTAAAACCATACTGGAGTGAAGTATCGATTTTTCTTCTTAATTTTCTGTGCTGGGAAATCATGCTCACATGGTTGGCATGAACCTTTTAAGATATATTCTCGCCGAACATCATCTTGAATGATAAATACCCATTGCAAATTCGCAATATCAGTACCAATATACATTTATTGCCAATATGCTATTATCCCTAAAATTTTAAATGCCTACATCCTCAATCACACAAATACCAACATTAATTGGAGATAATCATACAAATACCTGCACTTGCAACTCAGCTACTGGCCTGCTGGCCTGGGCTTGGCGACGGCGCGAGCGCCCCTGGGCCCTGGGCGATGGCGGCGTGATCCCGCCTGGAGACGCTCGGCTTGAGTCGGGGAGGACCGAAGGAGCAGAGGAGGCCGGAGGTTGGAGGCGGATAGCAGAGGAGGCCGGCCGGCGGAGGGCGGAGGGGGTCCTACATGGGAGGACGGACGGTGGACGGGCGGGGCAGAGGAGGGTAGTCATTGTCAGGACGATTCGGTCGCCATACAGAGAGAGCAAGAGCAGGGAAGAAAGTTTGGGGTAGCAAAAAAAATTCTGAAAATTTGGGGTGGGCCACGGCCCACCCGACCCACCCTGTGTGTCCGCCAATGGTGGCGGTGGCATGGGGGCAGGGATGGGGAGATCAAGGTGGCCGTCGGCGGGGTTGGGCGGAGCAGAGAGGCGACCGAGGAAAAGAGACAACAGGGAGTTCGGGATATGTCAGAAAGAAGTAAAGGTTCGTTTTGTAAAATGACGCCTACATGAGTTAAATCGGGATGGGGGAGTACTTTGGTTGTGCAAACGCTCATCATTTCAGTTGTGGCTACCGTTTAAGAATTAGTTTGCAGAAAACAAATCAACAAATATTAAGATGGTTGCACAAGATAAATCAAAGAAAGTTTTTTATATGACACAGACTCACCCCTTCTCACCCCGCCGTCGGTGCAGCCCGGTGTCCCATGCCACCCCATTCAAGGTGGTTGCAAAAGATAAATCTGCATTGATAGAAACATATGTAGATTTTTTGAAGGTGGTATTTTACCCACTTGACTCAGAAATGGAACATCATTATCATGAGTTGTTGCTTGAGGAGATGCATATGTCAACAAGTTTGTTCATTGCTGGAGTACGCGTTGCTTCCGTGTTTTGTATGGTCTTCTTTCACTTCCCTCTGCTATTTTATACGTTGTATGTTTTTTCTTTTTTAAAGTTGTGTAATCTAGGAGTCTAACCTCAAAGTTATAAGGCTTATGGTGAACTATTTAATTTTCTAGATGGATGTTCATCTGTTATATGAATCACACGCCTTGTATGTTTAAAAAATCAAAATATTTACATTATGTTATAGCTTTATATGCCTATATATTCATAACACCTACATCTTGCATTGACATACACCTATATGGCCATACATTCTCTGCAAATATAAAGTATTATACTATAGATATGGAAACCCGAACAAAATAAAGAAGTAATTAAACAAAAGCCTAGAATAGAAAATTAATTTTATATACAAGAAAAAAATGTACTCGATTCCTTTAGTCCAATTTTCATCCGTTGTCAAGTATCTAGTGTTGACACTGTTTGAAATAGCTTTATCCATCTTTTTTGTTGAACTGAAAGAAGCATAAATGGAAAAGTAGGAGGGGTATAGATTGTTATAGTTGGTCCCTAGCTACTCCTTTGAGCGTCTAACGCATATAGTACATTGTCAATACTAGATTCATTCACTGAAGTGAGGACTAAAGTTATCGGTTGTGTCAAACTCACTTTCATAGTCTCATAACACCACATATTCTTTAGTGCATCCAATACATGTTCAATTTCTTGATCTGGGCAGTAGATATGACTTACTTGTATTAGGAGGCAGTGTATTTCCAACTTTCTTTCCGGAAAATGTTTTGTGCACATGGGCATCAGTGCTCCCATAACTTTTGGTTTTTTGAAATTTTTCAAAACCTCACACTTTTGTGTCTTCAAAAATTATGTGGTTAAATATATAGATAGATTTAGACACGAAGAGTGTACACAAAAACGCCCCGTTAAGAAATACTTTATATTTTAGAAAATACAAAAAGACAAATTTTCTGAAAATAAACTGATAAAATGATGTACTTGTGTACTACTATTTACATTGAGAATTTTGTTTTTTGTATTTCACAAAATATAAGGTTTTTTTTAACGCAACTTTTTTGATTACACTCCTCATGTGCATATCTAATTACATATTTAATGTCATAATTTTAAAATACATAAAAATGTGAGGTCTTAAATTTTTTTTAAAAAAGTGAAGGGAGCACTCGTGCCCATGTGCACAAAATCTCTTTCCCTTTCTTTCATCATTCTTTCTTTCATGATTTTTAAACTATTATAGTGCAAGTATAATACCATATCCAGATTGGAGTAGGTTGCTTTGTCTATATTAAGTTCTGCAGCACCAAGAATAGGCAGAAAGTGCATGATGCATAGCACTTCTATTTACTATCTACTATGAGGAAAAAGCCCCACACTCACTTACTTTTATGAACAAGTTCAAGAAAAATGTCCGAATAGTATAAACAAAAAATAAAAAAAGGCTAGAAGAGAACTATTCAACTACCTAAGGAAGAGGATCAGTCGAGCTAATAAGCTTTTTTCTATGCTCAGCTAAAAACCTATGTGCATGCAAAAAAATGCACAAAAATACCTCTCCAGGTTGAAAATCATGATTTGATATGTTCAAAGAAGATTGCATTTCAAATGTTCCACATATACAAGCAAGCTAAAGGGACCAGTCCTGTGAAGAAAGTGAAAGGACACAGATGTTACCTAGAGGTGGGTGAATAGGCGATATAAAATTTTACGAATAGCTTGAACAAGAGCGGAATTAAACTAGCGTTTATTTTTTCAAGCTCACAAAACCTAAATAAACTAGGCTCACCTATGTGCACCAACAACTTATGCTAAGCAAGACAAGTACCAAAGTGTTAGCAAGATATATGACTTCAAGCACGAAGGCTATCACAATGTAAAGTGCATAAATAGTGGAGCTCGGTTAAGAGTTAGCGAGGCACGATGGAGACAAAGATTAATCCCAAAGTTTACTTCCAAAGGAAGCTAGTCTCTGTTGGAGAGGTGCGGTGGCTTAATGCACTCCGAACGCCACAATGGTCTCACCTTGAGATGTGGTAGCACAATGCTCACCAAACGCCACAAAGGCTCACCTCAAGATGCAGAGGCACGCTACTCACCGAATGCCACAAAGGCTCACCTTATTCTCCTCGCGCTCTCGCACAATGCAAGATGCCACGATTCACTATGGGACACTTGAGGGCGGTCACTGAACCCGTACAAGCTTCGGGCAATCTCCACAGCTTAATTGGAGGCTCCCAAGAATCGCCACCAAGACACCACAAAGCCACAAAGCCGTCTAGGGTTCTGATGACCCACAAGTATATGGGGTGTATCATAGTACTTTCGATAAATAAGAGTATCGAACCCAACGAGGAGCAGAAGGTGTTGACAAGTGGTTTTGATCAAGGTTTCACTGTAAATACTAGCAAACGGGTTTTCAGGGGTATTTGATAATGCAAATGAATAAAGTGCGAGTAAATAAAAGACAGTAGTAATAATTGCAGCACGTGGCCCAATCCTTTCTTTAGCAAAGAACAAGCCGGTTGTGTAACTTATGATGACCAAACGTTCTCGAGGACACACGGGAGTTTCTGTCAAGTGCTTTTGCTTCATTCCGCTAAATAATCTTTACTGGTTTGATAAGTGTTATGGGGGTGAACCTGTGCTAGCGCACTACCCTTACTAGGATAGATACACACTTGTGATTATACCCCTTGTAAGCATCCGCAAATACAAGAAAGTAATTAAGATAAATCTAACCACAGCCTTAAACTCTAAGATCCTACGCTCCCTGGTGCAATGGTTTCCCAACGGAGGTTTAGGTTTCTGTCACTCCAGCAACCCCACAATTGGTAGCCAAATATACAATGCATCTCACTAGGCCCATAAATGGTGAAGTATCATGTAGTCGACGTTCACATGACACCACTAGTGAAATAGCACCACAACAAATAAATATCAAACCATTAAATATTACTCAACATAATTCCACTACTAACGACTTGACTTCTCCCATGTCCTCAAGAACTAAACGAACTACTCACAAGACATCATATGGATCATGATCAGAGGTGAAATAATGGTAAATAACAATCTGAACATAAACCTTAATTCAACGGTTCCACTCAATAGCATCAACCACAAGAGTAATCAACACCGGGAAAGTTTCCCCTAAGAATTTGACAAGATTCAACTCAAGATGTTACAGCGGGATGGCGTGGTGATGGTGGAGATGAAGGTGCTGGTGATGGAGATGATGATGATGATGATCCCGATGAAGTCCGGTGCGATGGTGATGACAATGGCGACGATCTCCGCTCTCCGGGAAGGAATTTCCCCGGCAGATTTCTGCCTGCCGGAGAGCTTTTCTCTCTCTAGTGTTTTCCGCCCCGCAGAGGCGGCGGTGTCTATCTCTGAGCCCCTCCCCCCCCTTGACTTAGGTTTTCGGGGAAGATCAAGTAAGCGAAGGAGCGAGACCTCAAGTGGGCCAGGGTGGCCTCACACTAGGGCGGCACGGCCAAGGGCCAGGCCGCGCCCCCTATGTGTGAGCGTACACCCTGGCTCCTCTCGACTCCTCATTCTGGCTTCCTGAGTCTTTCGGTAAAATATAATTTTCTGGTATTTTTCTGGAATTTTCCTGATCTTCCGAAATATGGTGTCTTGACGGTCCTTTTCTAGCAGAATCCTGACTCCGGCAGTAAATCCTCCAATGATCATCAAACATGTAAAAACAGATTAAACAACATAAGTATCATCTCTAAATATGAAATATATCAATGAATAACAGTAAATTATGATACAAAAT
The DNA here is from genome assembly GCA_007115705.1 of Dactylis glomerata. Taxonomy (NCBI): domain Eukaryota; kingdom Viridiplantae; phylum Streptophyta; class Magnoliopsida; order Poales; family Poaceae; genus Dactylis; species Dactylis glomerata. The sequence continues at coordinate 1,003,605 of QXEO01001013.1, forward strand.
AGTGATACAAAATGGACGTATCAACCCCCCCAAGCTTAGACCTCACTTGTCCCCAAGCGAAAACTAAACTCGGTAAACATGACCACAGGTTTATGGACTGAAGTGTCGAGAATCAAAATACGGACAAGAAGCATCACATTCGCCAAGACACAAGTTATAATAGACAGCAACTTCCCTTTATATAATATAGACTTGCAATAAGTAAAGGGAATCACATATAAAGATGCACAAAGTAAATTATAATTGGTGGTGGCAAACCTTAGTTCTTGGTCAGAGAACAATGAACAAACTATACTAGCCTTTGAATAGAGCATTTTTAAAACAGAGCTAATATAGCAAAAACCATATGCTGAACGAGACAAACTTTTTGCATTCATAGAAAGCTTTCAAAGATATATTCCTTCAGACAAAAGCATTGTACAAAACAAGGAAGTTAGTAAACATGATTAAACGGATCAACATATGGATGAGTGAAACATAACAACTCAAATGCTTGCTTGAGATAGAAGGGAATAGGTTGACTCAATATAAAAGTAAAAGACAGGCCCTTCGCAGAGGGAAGCAGGGATTAAACATGTGCTAGAGCTTTTCATTTGTAAAACAGAGGTAAAAATTGTTTTGAGAAGTGGTTGCTTTTGTCAACGACTAGCAACGGAGTTCTTGATATCTTCCATACTAAACAAGTGAGAGCGGTTCCGAGATGTTTGATTAATTGGCACATTGGTGCTCTTTTAAAGCTTGGCACTCCTCCCCACCTTTTCCTTTCTCAAACCATGGCTAACCGATTCCATCGGGTGCCGACCAACTTTCACATACCATGGAGGAGTGCTCTTTTCTTTTCTTTTTGAGATTATAATGGTCTGACCAGCTCCCTTGCGAAATTAGTGACGAGCAGATGAAGCTGCCTAGTCGAGGGGTACTTAATTTAGTATAGAAGATAACAAACCCATCCACTACGTCCTCATGAGCTAAAAACAGTGGCACAAAATGAGAAGTTTTTGAAGGTTTTTGAAAGGTAGCACATGAAAATTTACTTGGAATGGCTTGAAATACCATACATAGGAATTTATAGTGGACTCTTTGGAAGTGACTTGGTTTCTAGGAGTTGGATGCACGAGAAGTATTTCCTCTCAGTACAGGTCTTTGGCTAGCAAGGCTGGGTAGCAAGCATAAGAGTTGCATGAAACAAACAAACATACATATAATAAGAACAATCATGCAAACTTCCTTGAAGGTACAATGATTTTAACTTTGAGAATAATAATGCTTATAAGCCAATCATAAGGAAAACTGAAGTGATGTAACTACAAGCACTTCTTTCTTCTTTTCTTTTCTACTCAAACCTCAAGGTAATGTTGCGCTCCCCCAATAGTGATAAATATTTACTAAATGCATCACCCCCAACTCCCCGATGGGATCTTGTTTTAATAAATAACATACAAAGCAAAAGGCCCCATCCTTTGCAATACTATATTCAGGCCATGGGTACATGTAAAACCATACTGGAGTGAAGTATCGATTTTTCTTCTTAATTTTCTGTGTTGGGAAATCATGCTCACATGGTTGGCATGAACCTTTTAAGATATATCCTCGCCGAACATCATCTTGAATGATAAATACCCATTGCAAATTCGCAATATCAGTACCAATATACATTTATTGCCAATATGCTATTATCCCTAAAATTTTAAATGCCTACATCCTCAATCACACAAATACCAACATTAATTGGAGATAATCATACAAATACCTGCACTTGCAACTCAGCTACTGGCCTGCTGGCCTGGGCTTGGCGACGGCGCGAGCGCCCCTGGGCCCTGGGCGATGGCGGCGTGATCCCGCCTGGAGACGCTCGGCTTGAGTCGGGGAGGACCGAAGGAGCAGAGGAGGCCGGAGGTTGGAGGCGGATAGCAGAGGAGGCCGGCCGGCGGAGGGCGGAGGGGGTCCTACATGGGAGGACGGACGGTGGATGGGCGGGGCAGAGGAGGGTAGTCATTGTCAGGACGATTCGGTCGCCATACAGAGAGAGCAAGAGCAGGGAAGAAAGTTTGGGGTAGCAAAAAAAATTCTGAAAATTTGGGGTGGGCCACGGCCCACCCGACCCACCCTGTGTGTCCGCCAATGGTGGCGGTGGCATGGGGGCAGGGATGGGGAGATCAAGGTGGCCGTCGGCGGGGTTGGGCGGAGCAGAGAGGCGACCGAGGAAAAGAGACAACAGGGAGTTCGGGATATGTCAGAAAGAAGTAAAGGTTCGTTTTGTAAAATGACGCCTACATGAGTTAAATCGGGATGGGGGAGTACTTTGGTTGTGCAAACGCTCATCATTTCAGTTGTGGCTACCGTTTAAGAAGTAGTTTGCAGAAAACAAATCAACAAATATTAAGATGGTTGCACAAGAGAAATCAAAGAAAGTTTTTTATATGACACAGACTCACCCCTTCTCACCCCGCCGTCGGTGCAGCCCGGTGTCCCATGCCACCCCATTCAAGGTGGTTGCAAAAGATAAATCTGCATTGATAGAAACATATGTAGATTTTTTATATGTACAATGATTTTAACTTTGAGACTAATAATGCTTATAAGCCAATCATAAGGAAAACTGAAGTGATGTAACTACAAGCACTTCTTTCTTCTTTTCTTTTCTACTCAAACCTCAAGGTAATGTTGCTACTGACCAAGCTAAATTTGCCAAAACCAACTGAATTTACTCATGCTCCCGAAGTGATACCAATACTAATCAACAAGACTAATCATATAAGAAACATTGCAAACTAAAATAACGTATGCGAAAGGTAAACGATAAAACTTCTCATTAATATTTCATTACCGCAACTCGCACCAAGGGATACATAGATAACCAACTAAGGAGGATACTTCCAAACTGCAAACTATTCTATAGGATAATTTCTCTATTCATGATATGACTCTACTTGAAAAGTAAATGAGTAAAAGGTGATGATGTGATACCGCGGCACTCCCCCAAGCTTGGAACAAGCCAAGGGGATGCCAATACCGATGACGAATTACTCCTTTGGCGGTGGTGGGTAATCTTTAACAAGCTTCTCAGTCAAATCTTTTAGATCATCAATCTTGTGACTGAGGTTATGAATCATCTCTAAATTGTGCTCAACACGGCTCATGAACCTGTCAGCAAGAGAATCCCAGCTCTTGGAATTATTTCCCCATCCTTCTTCACTCTTGGAACTTTCTTTCCCTGCATTGTTAGAACGCTCTATATCCCAACCAGAGGGTAATCGTGATCTGGACACCTTTTGAAACTGATGTTCATGAATTAGATTATGGAAAGAATTGTTGCCTGACGAAGATGCACGAGGAGCATAAGATGTGGCGCGGCACACCCCCTCCGGTTCTTATACGTGCGCTCTTCTTGAACTGGTCATGACTTGTCACCACCCCAATGCTTGCAATCATGGTGCTCGGGCGTGAACTTTGATCTTCTTCCTCGTCCTCACTTTGAACTTCTTCCTTCAGCTGAAAGTCTTGGTGGTCATCGTCTGGAGGTGTCTTCTCCTTGTCGTCGCTTGAAGAGGCCATGGTGCTCCTAAATCTGAGATCAACTCCTGACAGAAACTGCTCGAAACAAAACACAACGAGAAAATGATATACAGACCTCGGGGACTCCAGGGGATTATATAAGCGAAAATTATACATCGAAGCGAAATCACAGGAGGAAACCGGGACGGAAACGAGTTCTGAGGTGTTTTCACACCAGGGCGGCGCGGCCCGAGGTGGGCCCATGCCCCCTGTGTGTGAGGAGCACCCGGACTCCTTTTCCTGCCCGTTTTCATCTCGTGATTTTTCATATTTAGTAAAAATAGCAAAAATAATAAAGAAAGAGTTTTTCGCGAATCTTTTCTGACTAGAACTGTTACTTATTCGAAAATGAACTCTGCAGGTTTCTGCAAATTGTCCTGGATGAATTCTTCCGGAGAAACTATTTCAATAACATCTACATCTTCATTATAAGAATCTCCAGCAATATAATGTTTGAGTCTTTGCCCATTCACCACTTGTGTAGTGTGCTACTCGTGTGATGGCGCCAGAAAAGACTGTGGCGTTTAGTTGACGTGGGAGCAGTAAGTCCTTGTGCGTGGTGATGAACAGCCCGTTGGGAACCCCAAGAGGAAGGTATGATGAGTGTAGCGGCTAGTTTTCCCTCAGTTAAGAAACCAAGGTTTATCGATTAGGAGAAGAGAGACGATGACGACTGAAGGTGATGCGGACTGGCTTAGTAACACTCCAACTAGGGCGCCGTTTACGACACTTGTTGACCCATCTTCGGCCAGCAGCAACGCGGAACCTGCACACACACAAACAAATACTTTGTTCCCAACTTGCGATGAGGTTGTCAATCTCACCGGTTTGCTTGAAACAAAGGTTATGAGGGTATCGAGTGGAAAACAGTAGTAATATGCGAGTAAAGTAAATAGTGCGGGAAAAGTAAACAGGTGATTGCAATATGATTAAAATAGGACCGGGGTCCACAGTTCACTAGTGGTGTCTCTCCATAGATAAAATAACATGCTGGGTAAACAAATTACAGTTGGGCAATTGATAGAATAAAGATAACGTGATATGTCAAGAAGATCACTATGAGATTTACTCTGGGCATTACAACAAAATACATAGACCGCCATCCAACTGCATCTATGACTAATAATCCACCCCCGGGGATATCATCCGAACACCCTAGAAGTATTAAGTTGCGAACAACAGATAATTGCATTAAGCAAAGTGTGTAATGTAAACAAAGCATATGCCCTTGAGCATATGAATGTTGTTTTCTCCCTAGTAGCAACAGCACATCTACCACCTTAGAGGTTTCTGTCACTCCCCCAGGTGAAATAGAGACATGAACCCACTATCGAGCATAAATACCCCCTCTTGGAGTCACTAGCAACTACTCGGCCAAGATAGCTACTAACAACGGAGAGCACGCAAGATCATAAACAACATAGAGATAACAAAAGATATAATTCCGTACAGCAACTTAATCATAAACACCAATATTCATCGGATCCCAACAAACCAACATCATAGAATTACATAACGGTGATCTCAATCATCTAGGGCAGCTCATGAGATCTAAACATGAAGCACATGGTGGAGAAGACAACCAGCTAGCTACTGCTATGGACCCATAGTCCAAGGTAGACTACTCACTCATCGCTCCGGAGGCAAGCATGGCGATGAAGAAGACCTCCGGTGGCGATTCCCCTCTCCGGCAGGGTGCCGAGAAGAGCTTCTGGACCCTCCCGATCTTCGGGTCGACGGCGGCGGCGGATCGCGATGTATTCTGGAAAACTGATCGGGCCCTTAGGTTTTTCTCGTCAGGGGGTATATATAGGCGAAGGGGCGATGTCAGAGGAGGGACCACGCCTCCTCACACGGGGCTGGCGCGGCCAGGGGGGTGGCCGCGCCGCCCCTATGTCTGGGGCCCACGTGGCCCCACTCCGTCAGGTCTTCGGATGTCTGGAAGCTTCCCCGTGAAATATGACTTCAGGAACTTGTTTCGTCCAATTCCGAGAATATTTCCTGTGTATCACTTCTGAAACACAAAAACAGCAGAAAACAGGAAACTGGCACTGTGGCACTTCGTTAATAGGTTAGTTCCGGAAAATGTATAAAAATGCCACTAAGTGTAACAAAACAATATACAAATGGTGTAAAAACAAGCATGGAACATCAAAAATTATAGATACGTTTGAGACGTATCAAGCATCCCCAAGCTTAACTCCTGCTCGTCCTCGAGTTGGTAAGTGATAACAAAAGAATAATTTTTGAGGTGACATGCACCTACACAATCTTGATCATATATGCAAGCATTGGTGAGCTGGGATCAATAGAACTTAAAACATGGGCATGAAAGATATAATCATGACAATAAGAACTTAGCAACCATGTTGTAAACATGTAAATGAACACAAACAAAAGATCATGATAATGAAACAATGAAAGTCAAACGTGTGTTCAAATCATAAGGAAAAACATACAAATGGTTTTCAGCTTGTCCTTCAAAGAGAGCAAAACATAAATGCATAGGACACCTCAAAGTTTAAGAGGGCGACTAGATACAAATAATTTAAGAACAAGTGAAACCAACAATATGAGTCAATCAATGAACTTTGGGACAATGCATATCACACTAAGAATGACAACTATGCTCTCTTAATGGTGCATAAAGAAAGAAGGTGGTGACTCAACATAAAAGTAAAAGAAAGGCCCTTCGCAGAGGGAAGCAGTGATTTAAACATGTGCTAGAGCTTTTCATTTGTAAAACAGAGATAAAACTTGATTTTGAGAGGTGGTTGTCTTTGTCAACGACTGGCAATGGGGTTCTTACTATCTTCCATACAAAAATAAAGCAAGTTTTTGAGAGAGAGATTGGCACTCTTGTGCTCTTTTTATAAAACTTGGCACTCCTCCCCACCTTTTCCTTTCACATACCATGGCTAACCGATTCCATCGGGTGCCCACCAACATTCACATTCATTGGAGGAGTGCCTTTTTTCTTTCTTTTTTCCCTTTTTTTTCTTTTTGGAATAAGCAATATGGAAGATAGCAAATCCGACCACTACGTCCCCATGAGCTAAAAACAGTGTCACAAAACGAGAAGTATTTTGAAGGTTTTTTAAAGGTAGCACACGAAAATTTTACTTTGGAATGGCTTACAAATACCATGCATAGGAATTTATAGTGGACACAATGGCAAACTTGGCTTTTAGGAGTTGGATGCACGAGTAGAGCTCATACTCAGTACAAGGCGAGGGCTAGCAAAAGACTGGGAGCGACCAACTAAGAGAGCAATAATGGCCATAATCATGCAAAGCGACAAAGCGACATTAAAAGAAGCATACGATGGCATCAAAAGTCAAAAACTAAATGATCATGAAGGCTATTGGCGACTTTGTAAGAGTCTAACATGTGTGAGCATGCGCCAAGTCAACCCAAATAAAGCATCAAGGAGAAAACCAAAATAATGCTTCCATACAATAAAAACAATGCATGATTTTTTCAAAGGCTCATTAAGCAATCTCAGTTATTTGAGACAAGTCATGCTACAGAAAAACCACTAAGCATACTATCAAAAAGACATCAAGCATGACATGAAAAAGCCTAAGCCGCAGTCTACACAAGCTCCTTCTTGTACCACTATTTTGCACAAAGCTTTTTCTCTTTTCCAACACCATTTGAAATTTTTTATAAACACCTCTTTTGATGAAAACCAATAAATATCAGAGGCAAAAATACACCTTGATGAAAAGATATGACAAGATCTGAACACAAATCAAGGCGAAAACGAAAACCAAAAGCAGTAGCAGAAAAAGAAGAACGCTCGATTTTTAATAAGAGTGAAAACTAGAGCGTTCTTTGCAAATGAAAACGAGTACATATCCTCAAAGGAAATTTGTTGGGGTCCAACCATTTATTGCAGCAAACAAACAAACTAAACAAACTAAGAAAACTAAAACAACTGACGCTCCAAGAAAAACACATAGTGCACGAAGCAATAAAAATATAGTGTTTTGAAAGGTGACCTGATTTTTGCCGATGAAGAAGGGGTGCCTCGGGGGCATCCCCAAGCTTTGACGCTTGTACTTCTTGGATATTTCTTGGGGTGATGCATGGGCATCCCCAAGCTTGAGCTTTTGTCCATTCTTCAACTCATCTCATCATTCTCCAATCCCTACACTTGAAAACTTCCTTCATACAAAACTAAACACAATTCTATTAGCAACATTAGTGTAAGCATAAAATATATTCAACCTCTTTTAGCTTCAGGTTTCAACCCAAAACCACCACATATAAAGTATATACTACTGTAGCAACTTCCACAAGAGTTCCATGATCAAAAAGAACTCAAAAGAAAGCGATAAAGTGGCAAAAACAAATATTGGCAGAAATCTGTCAAAACTGGACAGCTGACAATGGACGAATTTTTGAGGGATTTTCTGTTGCTCAAATCAAAAAGTGTTCAACTAAGAAAAGTTTGGATATAACCTGGGGCATATGCACAAGAAATCGCAGGTCCAAAATATAAACAGAGAATTTTTACGAATTTTCACGGTGCAGCACCGAAAACAGTTTCAGGACAGCAATAACCCCAAATCTTTACCTCACTCAAATTAGAGGCTTCTCTTGGCACAAAAACTAAATAAACAAGATAAGGAGCGGTCATTACAGTAGTAATGACTTCCAAGACTCAAATAAAAGAAAAAGTACTGAAAAGTAAACAATGGGTTATCTCCCAAGAGTGCTTTTCTTTAACGCCTTTGAGCTAGGCGCAGAAAAGTGCGAATCAAGTAATATCAATAGATGAAGTGCTAGTTACCTCAGTAGGCTCTTTGAAGGTTCCCAAAGATGATTCAACCTGCAAGTCACCCTTAGTGGAACTAAGAGTCTTACCAATCTTAAGAACATGTTGAGATTTAAGCGCAGAAACCTTGGGAACATACATAAATTTTTGCTCTTTTCCAACAAACACTTTCTCCTTCTTAAATTTAAGAGAAGAGAAGATTAAACTAAGAGTTTCCATAGACTCCTCTAATTTACCAATCCTCAAGTTTTGATTGTCATGAGCAGTGCTAGCCTCTAAAATGGTAATCCTCTTACCAATATTTTCTATTAATTCACTAACGCGGCTAGCATTTTCTAGGATACTTGGCAAACTTTTTTCTAAGGAGCTGAGCTTTTCTACCACCTCTTCCAAGGTGGTCTCAGTTTTAGCAACATGAATAGGTGGTACTCCCACTAAACTTTCAATTATAGTGCATGCTTCTCCCGCGGGAGTACCCAGAAAATTACCTCCTGTAAGAGTATCAAGAACATACCTATTCCAGCTAGATATACCAACATAAAAATTTCTAAGGAGGATCGTGGTGGGGTGCTTTTTGGTACACCTATGATGAGCATTGTTAATACGGTACCAAGCATCTTTTAAACTTTCTCCCCCTTGTTGCTTGAAACTACGAACTTCTACTTCAGGATTACCCATTGTAACAAAACTAAAAGCAGATAAGTAAAAACAACTACCAAGGATTCTAATTTTTTTGGGTTTTTGATATAAAAAGCAATGCAGGTAAAATAAAATAAAGTAAAGCAAAACAAATAACAAAGTAAAGAATGTGTGTGCGAAGAACTCCCCTCGCAGAAGTCTTCTCTCTTCCCCGGCAACGGCGCCAGAAAAGAAGCTGCTACTCGTGTGATGGCGCCAGAAAAGACTGTGGCGTTTAGTTGACGTGGGAGCAGTAAGTCCTTGTGCGTGGTGATGACCAGCCCGTTGGGAACCCCAAGCGGAAGGTATGATGAGTGTAGCGGCTAGTTTTCCCTCAGTTAAGAAACCAAGGTTTATCGATCAGGAGAAGAGAGACGATGACGACTGAAGGTGATGCGGACTGGCTTAGTAACACTCCAACTAGGGCGCCGTTTACGACACTTGTTGACCCGTCTTCGGCCAGCAGCAACGCGGAACCTGCACACACACAAACAAATACTTTGTTCCCAACTTGCGATGAGGTTGTCAATCTCACCGGTTTGCTTGAAACAAAGGTTATGAGGGTATCGAGTGGAAAACAGTAGTAATATGCGAGTAAAGTAAATAGTGCGGGAAAAGTAAACAGGTGATTGCAATATGATTAAAATAGGACCGGGGTCCACAGTTCACTAGTGGTGTCTCTCCATAGATAAAATAGCGCATGCTGGGTAAACAAATTACAGTTGGGCAATTGATAGAATAAAGATAACGTGATATGTCAAGAAGATCACTATGAGATTTACTCTGGGCATTACAACAAAATACATAGACCGCCATCCAACTGCATCTATGACTAATAATCCACCCCCGGGGATATCATCCGAACACTCTAGAAGTATTAAGTTGCGAACAACAGATAATTGCATTAAGCAAAGTGTGTAATGTAAACAAAGCATATGCCCTTGAGCATATGAATGTTGTTTTCTCCCTAGTAGCAACAGCACATCTACCACCTTAGAGGTTTCTGTCACTCCCCCAGGTGAAATAGAGACATGAACCCACTATCGAGCATAAATACCCCCTCTTGGAGTCACTAGCAACTACTCGGCCAAGATAGCTACTAACAACGGAGAGCATGCAAGATCATAAACAACATAGAGATAACAAAAGATATAATTCAGTACAGTAACTTAATCATAAACACCAATATTCATCGGATCCCAACAAACCAACATCATAGAATTACATAACGGTGATCTCAATCATGTAGGGCAGCTCATGAGATCTAAACATGAAGCACATGGTGGAGAAGACAACCTGCTAGCTACTGCTATGGACCCATAGTCCAAGGTAGACTACTCACTCATCGCTCCGGAGGCAAGCATGGCGATGAAGAAGACCTCCGGTGGCGATTCCCCTCTCCGGCAGGGTGCCAGGAAGAGCTTCTGGACCCTCCCGATCTTCAGGTCGACGGCGGCGGCGGATCGCGATGTATTCTGGAAAACTGATCGGGCCCTTAGGTTTTTCTCGTCAGGGGGTATATATAGGCGAAGGGGCGATGTCAGAGGAGGGACCACGCCCCCTCACACGGGGCTGGCGCGGCCAGGGGGTGGCCGCGCCGCCCCTGTGTGTGGGGCCCACGTGGCCCCACTCCGTCAGGTCTTCGGATGTCTGGAAGCTTCCCCGTGAAATATGACTTCAGGAACTTGTTTCGTCCAATTCCGAGAATATTTCCTGTGTATCACTTCTAAAACACAAAAACAGCAGAAAACAGGAAACTGGCACTGTGGCACTTCGTTAATAGGTTAGTTCCGGAAAATGTATAAAAATGCCACTAAGTGTAACGAAACAATATACAAATGGTGTAAAAACAAGCATGGAGCATCAAAAATTATAGATACGTTTGAGACGTATCATAGTGTCATCTTTCAATGAAGCAATCTTTATCGCACCTGAGCAGTACACTTCCACAATAACATATGGTCCTTCCCATTAAGAGAGTAATTTTCCTGCAAAAAATCTGAGATGAGACCTATACAATAGAACTTTCTCACCAACATGAAACTCTCTTTTAAGAATTCTCTTATCATGCCATTGCTTGACTTTTTCTTTGAAAAGTCTGGCATTCTCATACGCTTCATTTCTCCACTCATCTAGAGAACTCAAATCTAACAACCTTTTCTTACCGGCGAGTTTAAAATCCCTATTAAGCTCTCTCACTGCCCAAAAAGCTTTGTGTTCTAATTCTAAAGGCAAGTGACACGCTTTTCTGTAAACCATCTTATAAGGAGTCATGCCCATGGGATTCTTATAAGCAGTTCTATAAGCCCATAAAGCATCGTTTAACTTGCTAGCCCAGTTTTTCCTAGATCTATTAACAGTCTTCTGCAAGGTAGACTTGATCTCTCTATTTGAAAGCTCTACCTGCCCACTAGTTTGGGGATGATAAGCAGAAGCAATTCTATGATTAACATCATATCTAGCAAGAGTTTTTCTAAAACCACCGTGAATAAAATAAGAACCTCCGTCAGTCATAAGATATCTAGGCACACCAAACCTAGGAAAAATAACATCCTTAAGCATTTTTAACGAGGTCTCACCATCGGCACTCTTTGTAGGTATGGCTTCTACCCATTTAGTAACATAATCAACAGCAACAAGTATGTGGGTATAACCTTTTGAAGGAGGAAAAGGACCCATAAAGTCAAATCTCCAACAATCAAACGGTTCAATAACAAGAGTGTAATTCATAAGCATTTCATTGCGTCTAGAAATATTACCAACTCTTTGACATTCATCGCAAGATAAAACGGCTAATAAAAACCTGATTGTAGAACCTTTTGTGCGGTTCTATCGCCAGCATGATGTCCTCCATAAGCGCTTCCATGGCACTTCCTCAATATTTCTTGTTGCTCATATTCTGGTACACATCTTCGCATAATACCATCAACTCCTTCTTTATATAAGTGTGGGTCATCCCAAAAATAATGCCTCAAATCATAGAAGAATTTCTTTCTTTGCTGAGCTGTAAAGGTTGGAGACAAATACTTGGAAATAATAAAGTTAGCATAATCAGCATACCAAGGAAGGTCTCGTGAAGTTACGTTTATAGCAGCCAACTGTTCATTTGGAAAACTATCATTAACAGGAATATGATCAAAAGAAATGTTTTCCAATCTAGACAAATTGTCAGCCACAGGATTTTCAGCACCTTTCCTATCTATGATATGCAAATCAAACTCTTGTAAAAGTAACACCCATCTAATAAGCCTAGGCTTAGCATCCTTCTTAGTCATAAGATATCTAATAGCAGCGTGATCAGTATGAATAGTAACTTTAGAATCAACAATGTAAGATCTAAACTTATCACATGCAAAAACAACAGCAAGAAACTCTTTCTCAGTAGTAGCATAATTCTTTTGAGCAGCATCAAGAGTCTTACTAGCATAATAAATAACATTCAACTTATTGTCTACGCGCTATCCAAGAACAGCACCAACAGCAAAATCACTAGCATCACACATAATTTCAAAGGGTAAATTCCAATCAGGTGGTTGAACAATAGGAGCAGTGGTTAAAGCCTTCTTAAGAGTTTCAAAAGCTTCCTTACAATCATCATCAAAGACAAATGGTACATCTTTTTGAAGAAGATTATTAAGGAGCTTTGAAATCTTAGAGAAATCTTTAATAAACCTCCTATAGAAACCAGCATGACCAAGAATACTATGAATACCTTTAACATCTCTGGGACAGGGCATTTTCTCAATTGCCTCAACTTTTGCTCTGTCAATTTCAATGCCTCTTTCAGAAATTTTATGTCCAAGGACAATTCCTTCATTTACCATAAAGTGGCATTTCTCCCAATTAAGAACAAGATTAGTTTCTTCACATCTCTGCAAAACTTTATCAAGATTGTGCAAACAATTATCAAAAGAAGTTCCATAGACGGAGAAGTCATCCATGAAAACCTCCACAATTTCTTCACAAAAGCCATGAAAAATAGCAGACATGCATCTTTGAAAAGTAGCAGGAGTATTGCATAAACCAAAAGGCATGCATCTATAAGTATAAGTTCCATAAGGACAAGTAAAAGTGGTTTTCTCTTGATCTTCCTTCCTAACAGCAATCTGAGAGAAACCGGAATAGCCATCAAGAAAACAAAAGTGTGACTTCTTAGACAACATTTCTAGCATCAGATCTATAAACGGTAAAGGATAATGATCTTTCTTAGTAACCTTGTTAACTTTTCTATAGTCAATGCACATCCTATAACCAACTACTACCCTTTGAGGAATAAGCTCGTTATTCTCATTAGGCACAACAGTCATACCTCCTTTCTTAGGAACACAATGAACAGGACTAACCCATTGACTATCAGCAATAGGATAAATAATACCAGCATCAAGAAGCTTTAATACCTCATTTCTTACCACATCCTTCATCTCGGGAATTAAGCGGCGTTGATGCTCCACAACCGGCTTCGCGTCTTTCTCCATGTTAATAGCATGCTGACATAAAGTGGGACAAATCCCTTTTAAATCATCAAGAGTATATCCCATAGCTCCTCGGTGTTTCCTCAATATATCCAATAATCTTTCTTCTTCCTTTCCTGAAAGCTTAGAACTAATAATAATAGGATATATTTTCTTATCATCTATATAAGCATATTTAAGATCATTGATACGTCTCAAACGTATCTATAATTTTTGATGCTCCATGCTTGTTTTTACACCATTTGCCTATTGTTTCGTTACACTTAGTGGCACTTTTATGCATTTTCCGGAACTAACCTATTAACGAGTTGCCACAGTGCCAGTTCCCTGTTTTTTTTTCTATTTTTGTGTTTCAGAGTGATACATAGGAAATATTCTCGGAATTGGACGAAACCACATCCTGAAGTCTTATTTTACCCGGAAGCTTCCAGAGATCCGAAGACGAGTAGGAGGGGGGCCACCAGGGCCCCACACGCAGGGGTGGCGCGGCCAGGCCCCTGGCCGCGCGGGCCCCGCGTGAGGGAGCGTGGCTCCCCCTCTGACATTGCCCCTTCGCCTATAAAGACCCCCCGACGGAAAAACCCTAAGTACCCGATCAGATTTCCAGAACACATCGCGATCCGCCGCCACCATTGACCCGAAGATTGGGAGGGTCCAGAAGCTCTTCCCGGCACCCTGCCGGAGAGGGGAATCGCCACCGGAGGTCTTCTTCATCGCCATGCTTGCCTCCGGAGCGATGAGTGAGTAGTCTACCTTGGACTATGGGTCCATAGCAGTAGCTAGATGGTTGTCTTCTCCACCATGTGCTTCATGTTTAGATCTCATGAGCTGCCTTACATGATTGAGATCACCGTTATGTAATTCTACATGTTTGGTTTGTTGGGATCCGATGAATATTGGTGTTTATGATTAAGTTGCTGTACTGAATTATATCTTTTGTTATCTCTATGTTGTTTATGATCTTGCATGCTCTCCGTTGTTAGTAGCTATCTTGGCTGAGTAGTTGCTAGTGACTCCAAGAGGGGGTATTTATGCTCGATAGTGGGTTCATGCCTCTATTTCACCTGGGGGAGTGACAGAAACCTCTAAGGTGGTAGATGTGTTGTTGCTACTAGGGAGAAAACAACATTCATATGCTCAAGGGCATATGCTTTGTTTACATTACACACTTTGCTTAATGCAATTATCTGTTGTTCGCAACTTAATACTTCTAGGGTGTTCGGATTGATATCCCCGGGAGTGGATTATTAGTCATAGATGCAGTTGGATGGCGGTCTATGTATTTTGTTGTAATGCCCAGAGTAAATCTCATAGCGATCTTCTTGACATATCACGTTTATCTTTATTCTATCAATTGCCCAACTATAATTTGTTTACCCAGCATGCGCTATTTTATCTATGGAGAGACACCACTAGTGAACTGTGGACCCCGGTCCTATTTACATCATATTGTTGTCACCTGTTTACTTTACTCGCACTGTTTACTTTTCTCGCATACTATATTGTTTTCCACTCGATACGCTCATAACCTTTGTTTCAAGCAAACCGGTGAGATTGACAACCTCATCGCAAGTTGGGAACAAAGTATTTGTTTGTGTGTGTGCAGGTTCTGCATCACCTTCAGTCGTCATTGTCTCTCCTCTCCTGATCGATATTAAACCTTGGTTTCTTAACTGAGGGAAAACTAGCTGCTATACTCATCATACCTTCCTCTTGGGGTTCCCAACGGGCTGGTTATTCACCACGCACAAGGACTGTCTGCTCCCACGTCAACCATACGCTAGCAGCCTCTTTTTTGGCGCCGTTGCCGGGGAGGAAGAGAAGACTTCTGCGAGGGGAGTTTTTCGCACACACATCCTTTACTTTGTTATTGTTTTGCTTTACTCTATTTTATTTTACCTGCATTGCTTTATATCAAAAACCCAAAAAAATTAGGATCCTTGGTAGTTGTTATTTCTTTACTTTAGTTTATCATGTTGATCCCTAAGTACGTTCTGGAGGACCTCTCAGTAGGTAGTGGTTCGATTATTGGCAAAAGTAACTGACAAGGGTATAGCTAATAGAGCCCGTTAGTTGAGTACCCCTAAGGCCCGTATAGCTAGGCCCAATTGTAATAATAGTCGAATACGAGTCTTTACCGTATATCGATATTGTAATCTGTATCGGACCCTACCCGATCCTCGAGACCTGGCCATCTATATATAGGGGCCAGGAGGGGACGGTGTAGGCCAGATTGAAAGCAAGCCAGGTTGAACATCCAAGTTTACTTTCGACACACACCTATTTCGACTAACTTTACCTTCGAGTTCATCCGACGCCCTATCTCCCCGATCCTAAGTCCTTCATCTAGGACATTTGTCGAGTTAACCCTCATCAATTGGCGCCGACCGTGGGGATCTTGGGCGTTGGAATCATGAATTCGACGGCTTTTTCGCTTTTAGCCAACAACAGTACAGAAATCGACGAAAATCAAGAGATGGAGTTGACAATCGGAAGCTTAAACATCCTCATCGGACCGTCGGGTTCATCTCGCCTTTCAGATCTGACGAAACAAGATCCGTCGGCAAGTGAGCCCTAAACAACAGCAGTGATGGAATATTCTAAAGGCTCTTCCAGCGAGGTAAACTCGCCGGTCAGCCCAGAGGAAGTGCAAAAAGGAAAGATCGCAGAGGACAACGAAGAAAAGGGAAATTTTGACGTAGGAGTCCAACTAGAAGATCTCACGATCTGCCTCGACGATATTGCGAACAAGTCAACAGATACATGGAAGACAGGATTAGAGCTTTCTGAGGATAGTAACTCGATCTTCTCAAGCTTCAAGGGTAACATCGGCAAACAATGCTAGGTGCTTGCCATTATAGGAGATAACTCAGAAGAATTCGACGAAAACGACAATCCAGTACTAAACCCAGCAAATATCGACAGAGGAGCAAATCACCTAGCAGAAGGGCAAACACCAGAATCCCTCGGAACTAGGGAGAAAATTTGACTATCAGTCGATGAATGGAGGATAATAAGAGAAGCCGTAGAACACGGCACGCCAATACCATCAAATTCTAGCAAAGACATGCTTTTGGGGTATCACTACGCCCTAAGGCAGCAGGCCAAGCAATTAGCAAAGGAGAAAACAGAGATACAAAGAAGAAAAGATTCAGCCATTGCAGCTAGCGAAGCTGCTTGAAAAGCACGAAGCGACGCATCATACAGCAACGCAAGGAAAAATCATCGACACGGTTCAAGGTACGATAACCTCGAGTACTCCGACAGGCAAAGTATTTCTAAAAACCTCGACTCGTCCTTCCTATCAGTCGACGAGCAGGGAAACATCCTACCGAAAACTCCTAAAGCAGCACTAGTGGCAGCACAAGCATATCTACTTACAACTCGACCAAGTCCAGGAGATCCTAGAGAACATATGCATAGAGCAGCACCGAACGGACTCAACATGGTGGGCCACAAGCTATCAGCAAAAGGAGAAGAAGCATATCACCACCAGGAAGTGCACAAAGCAAGGTCACCTCGCCGTCACAATAGTCCTCGGCACAGAAGCAGCAAGCACCGATCTCGATCGCCATCACCAAAACAGCACAGTGGAACTCGAAGATTGCGATCCCCAAATGAAAAACGCGACTATGAAGACGACGAAAAAGAGATGGGGGCGTCATGCTTTACCCGCAGGGTTCGCACCACTCCAGTTCCCAAGGGATTCAAGCTACCTCATGATCAGCAAAAATACGACGGATCGCAGGAACCACAATCATGGCTCGCAGATTACTTACAGGCAGTCCAAATATTAGGAGGAACCAAAGAAACAGCAATGCAAAGTTTGCAACTACACCTCACCGGCGCAGCAAGGTCATGGTTGAGCAAACTAGAGAAAGAATCTATTGGAAGCTGGGAAGACCTCACAAAGCAATTTACAAGCAACTTCAGGTCGACATACAAACGACCAACATCAATAGAAGAAGTCAAAGCATGTGTGCAACAACGCGACGAAACACTACGGGCATACATCCAAAGATGGAGCCTTATCAAAAATTCAGCAGTCGAAGTTTCAGACGAAAGAGCAATAGATGCGTTCATCGTTGGATTAAGACGAAGAGACCTAGTCGAGGAGATGGGTAGAATCAAGCCGAAAACAGTGTCAGACCTCATGGACACAGCAAACAGATTCGCAGATGGAGAAGATGCGTGCAACAACAAAAGGACGCGATCTCCAGAAGACGATAGAAGAAATAGATATGGAAGTCAAAGGAGACGGTCCAGAAATTTCGACAACTATGGCCCTCATAGCCAAGTCGCCGTAGGATACAAAGACAACAGCTATCAAGGAAGTGATCGAAGAAGTTCAGGATATCGAAGTTACGGAAAAGAGGACTATAAAAAATTCCCTGTAAGAGAATCCAGAGAATACAACCCCTCGCCAGAAGACATGCTCAACAGACCTTGTCATATACACTCAGCGTTCGTCGATGGGAAGCGAGTATCAAGGCATGCAATGAAAGATTGCACAACATTCTTAAAACTTCAAGAGGCGGCACTAAACAAGCAAATCGAAGCAAGGCGACAAGGATTCGAAGGAAGCAACAACCCTCCGGCGAAGCAGCAAGGAAACAATGGAGCTCCCCAAGGACAAGACCAGCAAAACCAGGGACACGACGACGATGAAGGGTATGTTCCATCAAAAGGACACATCACAGCAATGATACAACCTGTACCCAAGTCGAACAAAGAAGAGAAGAGCATAACTCGACAAGTCAACCTAGCAGTCATATCACCTCCAGCTACAACGGAGTATCTGCACTGGTCAGAACAACCAATAGAGTTCAACAGAGAAGATCACCCTATAACAATACCTCGGCCGGGAAACGCGCCTTTGGTACTCAAAGCTCAAATCGGCGCGTATGATGTCGACAGAATATTCATGGATGCAGGGAGTGGAATTAACCTGATATACGCGAAAACACTCCGAGCAATGCATATATCACTAGAGTTCCTGAAGCCAACAGATTGTTCCTTCCATGGAATCGTACCAGGCAGTGCCAATTACCCGCTGGGTCGAATAGCACTCAATGTTTGCTTCGGCAACCAACAAAACTATAGAAGAGAAAAGCTAGACTTCGAAGTCATGGACTGGCCATCTCAATATCACGCGATCCTCGGACGACATGCGTTTTTGCGATTTATGGCAGTGCCTCACTATACATATTTGGTACTTAAAATGCCAGGACCAAGAGGGATAATTACAGTGAAAGGAAGTTTCGAAATTTCAGACCTCTGCGACAGGGAGTTCCACAAAATGGCGCAAAACTTCGGCATGATAGCCAACTACGCAGAGAAAGCGAAAAGCACGACTACAGAAGGCGTCAAACCACTCGAAGGACACGCTGCGGAGCCAGAGATGAAGAAACCGCGAGTAGGAGCATCAGGAGAGGACAAAAACACAGGAGAAGAGGAGAAAGCTACGATAGCATAAGCATCAAAAGCACAATAGAGTAGAAGAATAAGGCTGTAAAAGCCACGAGTTATACCAGGGGCAATGCCCTCTAGATCCAGAACACGGGCCATAGGCCAGATCTCTTGGGTCACCTCATGTATCTTACATTGCAACTATAATGAAGACAAAACGTTCCTCATATTCGAGTTTATGAGTCTTTCAACGAGAAAATGCGGCAAACGCATGAGTCATACAATAACGTTCTGAGAACAAATTTTCATCATGGAGTCGCGAAATAAAATACTCTCGCGTTACACACATACAAAAATATATTACAACATCGGGTTGTCAGAATCATCTATACCTAAAGGGTCTAAGTAGTGAAACTTGCGGAAAAACGCGGAGTCTTCTTGCAACAACCTGGCTATAATTCATCGGGCAGGCTGCAAGGTACTCTCTAAGTGTACTCGAAGGCTTGCCCCACCAGGAGGATAGCTCAGCGACATAGAACTATAATTGAGTCTTGGCTGCCACTTGCGTATCCACCCAAGAGCAAAGTTGGCACCTGCTACTAGGTTCAGTTCTATCAACCGATGGACTCGCTGGCTGGATCTAAAAACATCAAGAAGCAATGGAAAAGTAGCAGGCAGAGGATTGCGAGGAAGCATCACCGAGTGCATAGTTACGAGAGCTCTCCTACAGCCATCCACTGCCTCGCCAATATGCTGGGCACGGTCCTGAAGCAATACAATAGCGCTTCGGCGTCGAGGATCAGACCATAAATTTTCAACACCTGCGGACATCTTTTCCAGAGCCGCACTTCGTTCGGTAACCCGAGGATCTTCCGCAGCGAAATCCAAGCAAGTGCCTATAAGGGCAAAGGATATCACAAAAGTAACAGTAGAAAGAGAAGAAAATAAGTCGAGAGGAAGCTCACATCGCAACATTTCACAGGCGGATTCGATGATACCAAGAATGAAAGAATTGCATTCTTTGTGATGCAAAATCTTTGCCGTCAAGCTGGACACTTCATCACTAAGAATCGATACCTGCTTCGTCAGGGCAGAAGTTTTGCTAGCCTTATCAAACGCCATCTGAGCTTGGCGTTTGGCTGAAGTCAAGCGAACCTCAAGGTCAGAAATCCTTGACGAATATTCTGCGCACTGATTGCATCGACTAGGAGTCGACGAAATCTGAGAACCGAACACACGGGTAGAAGAAGGAGCAGGACCGTGAGTCAAAGGATCATTGGCGCGCATCGACTGCAAGCCAAAGGGGAAAGAAAGGAGAAACATTTCAGAGAGACAGCATAATACTTCATACGCCAGAAATATATTTACATAAGTGCAACACCCTATGACTAAGGTTCTCGGGTTGCACCCAACTAAAGTTTTTGCATCCAAAAGGAGAAAACTAGAAACTACAAAGAAAGCCGAGTCTACGCCACCTCAGCATTGTGTTCCGTGGCAGAAGAGGGCACGGCAACTTCCTCGCCGGAAGTCGACGGTGGCACTTGACCTTCCGTTGCTGGAGATGGTGCGGCAGGCACCGCAGAAGCTGCCGAAGGGGAAATAGTTGTCAACAACGCAGGTGCCAACTTCTTTGCCTTCTCGAAAAAAGCCTTCATCTCATCACGGGTGTGGCCATGAGGGGAGTTAACCCTCTCCCAGTCGAAATTCGTACCGTGCGCAAGAGAAAGTGCAATAGCACCCTCGGCGCCACGCTTAATTGAAAGTCCTTTCAGCTGAAGAGTGGGCTCTTCAGTTGTATCGAAGGACTTGGCAAGATCACTCAAGTTGTCCTTCGGAACTGCTGCCCTTTTCTTCGGCCACAACCCGACAAAGAGTCGTGAAAGAACGCGGCTAACTAACTCGAAAGTTTCCTGGATAGATATCCAGTTTTCCTCGAGTAAGTTAACCACAGTCATCAGAGGGTCACCGTCCGGTTGCAGGGCCGATGGAGATACCCCAGTAAAACCTGCACGACACAAAGAAGGTAGAAAAGAAAAGAAGGAGGAGGATGTCAGCACAAGCAACAGTGCAACAGAAGTCGAAAATAGGAGACAAGGCGAAACACTTACTTTCAGCAGCAGTGGACATTGAGTGGAGCCGCTCCACCACGGCTTGCTCTCGCTGGGCATGATCCTTGTTGGCATCAGCTAAAGCGTTTTCAGCTTTCTTCGCTTTACCAAGCGCAGATTTCTGCGACTTCTCAGCATTTGCTTTGGCAGTGGCCACAGCATCGTAAGCTTTCTGAGAAGCACGGAGCTCCGCTTCCAGCGACGCAATCCGGGCATTGGCTGTTGCTAGATCAGCTACAATGGAAGAAGAAAGGAAGTCAGAAAAATAGCACAAGATATGCAAGGAAGAAAAACCATGAATGGATGTCGAACATACCTTCAGAAGCTTTCGCAACCTTTAGGTACTCAGCGCATTCAGTACCCAAGGCGACAAATCTCTTCAATAAAGCCTAAGAAGAAAAATAAAAAGAGTGGGAAAGACGTGCGAGTATATGCAAGGGAGATAAGTCAGGAGAAATTATTCACATCATGGGGGGAAGCCGAGGATTCATGGGCTTCTAGAGAAACTTCGGGTTCTTTGGCCTTCTTTGAGCGTTTGGGATATCGGGCTTGAGGAACCTTCTTCACAGAAGACCTGGTAGCCCTCGGCGCAACATCTGGCTCAGGAGGCTCATTAGTGGCCGCAGGAGAAGTTGGGGGAGCAGCTGTCGCATATGTTGGTGGCTCTTCATCATCACTGCATGAAGAATATAAATTATGAAAACAAGGCAAGAACAATGCAATTGAAGAACTCCAATACAATACTTACGATGCTAGCATGTCGAAGTACTCCATATCTTCTGCAAGAACGGGGGCTTTACCAGCCGCTGCAGAACTTGATGAAGCAATTTCGTCGACACGCTTCCTTTTCTTGTCGACACCAACATCTTCAGCAAGTGCATGAGGAGGCGATGTCGACGAGCGAGTTTCCTCTTCCGATTCTTCGACATCATCTCCGTCCTGACTTTCGTCAGCCTCGGGGGCTTCAGATGCAGGAGAGGCTAGATCAGCCGGTAGGGGCCCTGCCTCTGGAAGAGGAGGACGAGAAACAAGGAATTGGTGACCCTGCATGTAAATAAGTCAGCAGAATGCAAAGGCACAGAATAACGCAAATCGAACCAAAGCAAAGTTTGACAACAAGTGAACGCGAAGATACATACCTCAGGCAGAGGGTGCACGGAGTCGAAAAAATCAGCGGTTAAATCCGCAACTGCATGTTCCTTGGTGAGCTTGGTGAGATTCCTGATTCGCTTGTTGACGTCTTCTTTCGATATCAGATCTTCAGATATGCGGGTAGGATCTTCCAAGCCGGAGTAATTCCAAAGTTTGGTAAGGCGGTGTTGTAGGGGTTGAACTCGACGTTGAATGAAAAACGCCATGAGTTGCATACCCGACAGAGTACCTCCTTGACCTCCTTTCAAAGCCTTGATACGGGAAAGAAGAGGAAGAATTTCTTCTACTTCTGCATCTGAGGGGAGCGTATCCCACGATGCCAATTTCTTCACCTCCTGGGAAGCGTCAAAGGGAGGAAGGCCGTATTCATCTTCAGGAGAGGATTTGCGGTCCTTGATATAGAACCACTTTGTCCTCCACCCTTGGACAGATGTGGCCATGGAAAATTCAAGGTATTGCGCCTCAGGGTGCACAGAAACGACGGCTCCACCCAGTTCGGGTTTCCTAGACAAAGCAACGTTGGGGCGGAGCCGAAAGATTGACCTCCAAAGAAGGAAGTGGGGCTCAATGCCCAAGAATGACTCGCAGAGGGTCACGAAACAGGCAATGTGCAGAAGGGAATTCGGTGTGAGCTGATGGAGATGCACACCGTAGACAAATAGAAGCCCACGGAGAAACTCGTGGGCAGGAAGAGAGAAACCGCGGAGGAGGAAAGCAAGAAACATTACCCGATAACCGCTCGGGGGCTTCGGGATCCGCTCAGTACTAGGAAATTTCATAGAATCCTGGGCGGCGATGAGGCCGTCCGCCCTGGCCTTCTCCACCTCCTTCTTTGTGATGGCGGAGCGCACCCAGTTGGTGGCAGAAGTCTTGGCCATGGTGTTCTTGGTGGCCAAGTGTTTCACGCGCATCCAGTACGAAGTGCGCTCGGGGGCTATGCACGAGAGGAGACAGAGGAGATCAACAATGGAGGCGGCAGAGAGAAAGAGCTAGTAAACAGTAAGACTCCCCACGATCCCCTTTATATATCTTCTGGGAGAAGGAACGTGGGCTGAGACGTGGCGCAAAGATAGGAAATGGTAAGCCCACTAACGGTCAAAAAATGAGAAATTTACAGTATTGCCCATGCAACGGTTCGCAATGGTACAGAATGCCGTATTCATTGATATCATAAAGAGGATAATATAAGAAAGAGGAAAAGATGGCGCCGACAAATGCAAAATAGGTGCACAAGACTATATACGAAGGGGTTTCGATTATAGCCATGGGGGCTACTATTTTCAAGAATGGTAAATACAAACTTCTCTCTGGAGTGGTGGATTAGTATTCGACGACAAGATGTCCTTAAGGTATTTCGAAATTGAAGTATCTCGAAGATGACGTATCTGGAAGTTAAAATATCTCGAGTTGAAATATGATGGATTAAACTACCTTTTTGAGCCTATACTCGAAAAAAGCCTTTTTCGACTATAGCCTCCGGGGCTACTCCCATCGGGAGCGCTGAGCACGCACCCGACGATATTTCTTGGCAAAGCATTATAATTGGAGAAGTGCGGGAGTGTTACTCCCATCGGGAGCGAGTTTTATGGTTGAAGAAACCCGAATATTTTCAGTCAAAATTTGACTGCGACATGAGATTCTCGAGTTGCGTTATCGCAACACAACTCGAATGCCGTGACTTGTCACGAAGGTAAGACCCCGGGATCCGTCCTGTGTGGCCTGGTATACGCACATGGATGCGCTCTGCTGGTATGTATCCGTGTCTACGACGCGAAGAAAATCCTGGTGGACGCACTGGGTACCCTGAGAACCACTGGGATTCATTCTTTGTAAGTCCTAAATACGGCAGAAGAATGGGTTTGACCGGTATCCCGAATTCAAGTCCAAGGGGATTGAATTTGAAGTAGGTGACAAGTATCTGTTCCGGCAGTTAACTGACCTCTTGATCCGTCAGAGTTGTCAGGCTTGTTCATCAAGACCCCTTGCGAACAAATTATCATAAATATAAGTCGAAAGACCAAGTCGAAGATTTGAAGATAAGAAGAAGTCAAAGAATTGATCAAGTCGAAGATTTGAAGATTAGAGATTCAACCCGAATCTACAATTCTGGTAGAATCTCAGGGGCTACTGACAAGGGTATAGCTAATAGAGCCCATTAGTTGAGTACCCCTAAGGCCCGTATAGCTAGGCCCAATTGTAATAATAGTCGAATACGAGTCTTTACCATATATCGATATTGTAATCTGTATCGGACCCTACCCGATCCTCGAGACCTGGCCATCTATATATAGGGGCCAGGAGGGGACGGTGTAGGCCAGATTGAAAGCAAGCCAGGTTGAACACCCAAGTTTACTTTCGACACACACCTATTTCGACTAACTTTACCTTCGAGTTCATCCGACGCCCTATCTCCCCGATCCTAAGTCCTTCATCTAGGACATTTGTCGAGTTAACCCTCGTCAGTAACATTGAGGAGTTCTTTAATCACATTAGTATGCATGAGGAAGTTGAGGAAAAGTCTTGGGTTGAGCTTGCTCCTAGTGTTGAAGTTGCTTCTGTTTATTTAATTGACATGTTGGAAACTAGGTTTGCTAGTCTTAATCCTTTTATGCAATATATGTTCCTTAAGCTTCATGAAATTGAGGATCTCGAAAAGAAAGCTTTTATCTTGGAAACTTTGCGCCTATAATTTAAGGATGTTGTTATTGAAGCTAGGAAAGTGCTTAAATGTTTTAATAAACTCGGTTCGCCTATAAAGGTTATTGATACTAATGATGAGGGAACCGAAATACCTATACCTTGTAAGCTTTTGGGATTGTGTGAAGCCTTCGAAAATAATTTTGCTTGGATCTGTCCTGAAAATCTTTTTGATGAAAATAGTGTACCAAAGTATGATCACAAAGGGTCTTCTAAAACTTATGTGGATGAAATACAATGCCTTGTTGAAAAGATCTCTTTTGTTGATCTTGATGCTTCATCGCTTGATATTACTTGATTCGCAATTTTCTGCGCCTAGCTCAAAGGCGTTAAAGAAAAGCACTCTTGGGAGATAACCCATTGTTTATTTTCAGTACTTTTTCTTTTATTTGAGTCTTGGAAGTTATTACTACTGTAATGACCACTCCTTATCTTGTTTATTTTGTTTTTGTGCCAAGAGAAGCCTCTAATTTGAGTGAGGTAAAGATTTGGGGATGTTGCTGTCCTGAAACTGTTTTCGGTGCTGCACCGTAAAAATTCGTGAAAATCCTCTGTTTATCTTTTAGACCTGCGATTTCTTGTGCATATGCCCCAGGTTATATCCAAACTTTTGTTAGTTGAACACTTTTTGATTTGAGCAACAGAAAATCTCTCAAAAATTCGACCTTTGTCAGCTGTTCAGTTTTGACAGATTTCTGCCAATATTTGTGTTTGCCACTTTATCGCTTTCTTTTGAGTTCTTTTGATCATGGAACTTTTGGGGAGGTTGCTACAGTAGTATTTTATATATATGTGGTGGTTTTGAGTTGAAACCTGAAGCAAATAGAGGATTGATTATATGTTATGCTTGCACTAATGTTGCTAATAGAATTGTGTTTAGTTTTGTATGAAGGAAGTTTTCAAGTGTAGGGATTGGAGAATGATGAGATGAGTTGAAGAATGGACAAAAGCTCAAGCTTGGGGATTCCCATGCATCACCCCAAGAAATATCCAAGAAGTACAAGCGTCAAAGCTTGGGGATGCCCCCGAGGCACCCCTTCTTCATCGGCAAAAATCAGGTCACCTTTCAAAACACTATATTTTTATTGCTTCATGCACTATGTGTTTTTCTTGGAGCGTCAGTTGTTTTAGTTTTCTTAGTTGGTTTAGTTTGTTTGTTTGCTGCAATAAATGGTTGGACCCCAACAAATTTCTTTTGGAGGAGATGTACTCGTTTTCATTTGCAAAGAACGCTCTAGTTTTCACTCTTATTAAAAATCGAGTGTTCTTCTTTTTCTGTTACTGCTTTTGGTTTTCGTTTTCGCCTTGATTTGCGTTCAGACCTTGTCATATATTTTCATCAAGGTGTATTTTTGCCTCTGATCTTTATTGGTTTTCATCAAAAGAGGTGTCTTTAAAAATTTTAAATGGTGTTGGAAAAGAGAAAAAACTTTGTGCAAAATAGTGGTACAAGAAGGAGCTTGTGTAGACTGCGGCTTAGGCTTTTTCATATCATGCTTGATGTCTTTTTGATAGTATGCTTAGTGGTTTTGCTGTAGCATGACTTGTCTCAAATAACTGAGATTGCTTAATGAGCCTTTGAAAAAAATCATGCATTGTTTTTATTGTATGGAAGCATTATTTTGGTTTTCTCCTTGATGCTTTATTTGGGTTGACTTGGCGCATGCTCACACATGTTAGACTCTTACAAAGTCGCCAATAGCCTTCATGATCATTTAGTTTTTGACTTTTGATGCCATCTTATGCTTCTTTTAATGTCACTTTGTCGCTTTGCATGATTATGGCCATTATTGCTCTCTTAGTTGGTCGCTCCCAGTCTTTTGCTAGCCCTCGCCTTGTACTGAGTATAAGCTCTACTCGTGCATCCAACTCCTAAAAGCCAAAGTTTTCCAAAGTGTCCACCATACATACCTACTAGCAATTTGCTATTCCAAGAAAATTTGACTTGCTTTTATTTTCTCTTCAAATTAAACTCTTACCAGTGTTATGCGAAATTCGGTTAGTAAAGCTCTCACGAACCGGAAGGCACACTTTACTTTTTCCTGTTCTTAAAAATTTGACATTGTGGTCTCTTATGTTGAGTTGTTATGCTTGCAAGTTGTAAGTTGGATTCTAGCCCAGCCATGCTATCATGGGGCAAGCTTTCAACATTGCACTTCTTATTTGAGTTGATATCGTGATCTTTTGTCTATGGATGCCCACGGTGTGAAATGAATTGGAAATCTTATAGGGATCATGGAGTTTGTATACGTGTTAGGGAAACGCCGGGCCGCCAATCTAAGCCATGCATAATTCATGGTGGAAATTTGCAGCATACCCATGGTGAACATTCGACGACGCATCTCACAATAAAAAGCTAAACAAAAGGCAAATAAAAGAGATGTCGAGGTGTTCATTGTCTGCTTGTCCTATCATTTTGGTGTGGGCTTGTTCCATGTCATCGGGCATGGAGGTACCCCATTGGCGGTTCTCAATGATATGCATATACTTACAATGACAAGAGCCTTGCTTGGGACTCTAAGTAAAGTAGCATGAGGTTTGGGTACTCGTATTCACGGGGCACGAGGTTTTCAACTTATGATTTGTCAAGCATATGCATCATAATTGTTCTCGCATTAACTTTAACCATTCAAGATGCTTATGATGGGGGCAATGAGAGCTCAAAGCCGGTAAGTACCATAATTTTTGAAGGTTATAAAACTTGCAATCACTGCTTCCCTCTGCGAAGGGTCTTTCTTTTACTTTTATGTTGAGTCACCACCTTCTTTCTTTATGCACCATTAAGAGAGCATAGTTGTCATTCTTAGTGTGATATGCATTGTCCCAAAGTTCATTGATTGATTCTTATTGTTGGTTTCACTTGTTCTTAAATTATTTGTATCTAGTCGCCCTCTTAAACTTGAAGGTGTCCTATGCATTTATGTTTTGCTCTCTTTGAAGGACAAGCTGAAAACCTTTTATATGTTTTTCCTTATGATTTGAACACACGTTTGACTTTCATTGTTTCATTTTCATGATCTTTTGTTTGTGTTCATTTGCATGTTTACAACATGGTTGCTAAGTTTCTATTTTCATGATTATATCTTTCATGCCCATGTTTTAAGTTCTTATGATCCCAGCTCACCAACGCTTACATATATGATCAAGATTGTGTAGGTGCATGTCACCTCAAAAATTATTCTTTTGTTATCACTTACCTACTCGAGGACGAGTAGTAGTTAAGCTTGGGGATGCTTGATACGTCTCAAACGTATCTATAATTTTTGATGCTCCATGCTTGTTTTTACACCATTTGCCTATTGTTTCGTTACACTTAGTGGCACTTTTATGCATTTTCCGAAACTAACCTATTAACGAGTTGCCACAGTGCCAGTTCCCTGTTTTCTGCTGTTTTTGTGTTTCAGAGTGATACACAGGAAATATTCTCGGAATTGGACGAAACCACATCCTGAAGTCTTATTTTACCCGGAAGCTTCCAGAGATCCGAAGAGGAGTAGGAGGGGGGCCACCAGGGCCCCACACGCAGGGGGGCGCGGCCAGGCCCCTGGCCATGCGGGCCCCGCGTGAGGGAGCCTGGCTCCCCCTCTGACATCGCCCCTTCGCCTATAAAGACCTCCCGACGGAAAAACCCTAAGTACCCGATCAGATTTCCAGAACACATCGCGATCCGCCGCCACCGTCGACCTGAAGATCGGGAGGGTCCAGAAGCTCTTCCCGGCACCCTGCCGGAGAGGGGAATCGCCACCGGAGGTCTTCTTCATCGCCATGCTTGCCTCCGGAGCGATGAGTGAGTAGTATACCTTGGACTATGGGTCTATAGCAGTAGCTAGATGGTTGTCTTCTCCACCATGTGCTTCATGTTTTGATCTCATGAGCTGCCCTACATGATTGAGATCACCGTTATGTAATTCTACATGTTTGGTTTGTTGGGATCCGATGAATATTGGTGTTTATGATTAAGTTGCTGTACTGAATTATATCTTTTGTTATCTCTATGTTGTTTATGATCTTGCATGCTCTCCGTTGTTAGTAGCTATCTTGGCCGAGTAGTTGCTAGTGACTCCAAGAGGGGGTATTTATGCTCGATAGTGGGTTCATGCCTCTATTTCACCTAGGGGAGTGACAGAAACCTCTAAGGTGGTAGATGTGCTGTTGCTACTAGGGAGAAAACAACATTCATATGCTCAAGGGCATATGCTTTGTTTACATTACACACATTGCTTAATGCAATTATATGTTGTTCGCAACTTAATACTTCTAGGGTGTTCGGATTGATATCCCTGGGAGTGGATTATTAGTCATAGATGCAGTTGGATGGCGGTCTATGTATTTTGTTGTAATGCCCAGAGTAAATCTCATAGTGATCTTCTTGACATATCACGTTTATCTTTATTCTATCAATTGCCCAACTGTAATTTGTTTACCCAGCATGCGCTATTTTATCTATGGAGAGACACCACTAGTGAACTGTGGACCCCGGTCCTATTTACATCATATTGCTATCACCTGTTTACTTTACTCGCACTATTTACTTTTCTCGCATACTATATTGTTTTCCACTCGATACGCTCATAACCTTTGTTTCAAGCAAACCGGTGAGATTGACAACCTCATCGCAAGTTGGGAACAAAGTATTTGTTTGTGTGTGTGCAGGTTCCGCATCACCTTCAGTCGTCATTGTCTCTCCTCTCCTGATCGATATTAAACCTTAGTTTCTTAACTGAGGGAAAACTAGCTGCTATACTCATCATACCTTCCTCTTGGGGTTCCCAACGGGCTGGTTATTCACCACGCACAAGGACTGTCTGCTCCCACGTCAACCATACGCTAGCAATCATCACGTAAAGGTTTTAATTCAAAAATAGGATCTTCCTTAGGTGGCAAAGTGGTACCAAGATCCTCCACAGGTAAATTGTGCTTGATTAATGGTTGTTGACAAAGGAAAATATCGGTAATATCTTCTCTTTCCTTACTGAAAACGTCACTTTCATGATCTTCCATGAATTGCTGCAAAGCATTATTAGGAGCAAGAGCAATAGAAGCAAGCTATTCAACTCGAAAATTTTCATTAGGCATGTTATTTTCATAAGAAGTCTTAGCAAACTTGGAAAAAATAAACTCATAAGACTCTCCATTAAACTTAGTAAAAACTTTCTCCTTCTTACAGTCTATCACGGTGCCACAAGTATTTAAAAAGGGTCTACCAAAAATAATAGGACAAGTTTTACTAGCCTCCTTACCAAGTACTAGGAAATCAGTGGGGTATTTAGTCTTACCGCATAGGACTTCCACATCTCGAACAATACCAAGAGGCCAAACAGTCTCTCTGTTAGCAAGCTGAACAACCACATCAATATCTTCAAGTTCACAAGCGCCAATCTCATGCATAATTTCTTTGTAAAGCTCTAAGGGAATGGCACTTGCACTAGCACCAATGTCACATAAACCATAATAGCAATGATCTCCAATCCTGACAGAAATAATAGGAACACTTGTTTTCCTATGCCTTTTAGGATGTGAGAGAATGTTAGAAGCATCTTCACAAAAAGAATATATTCATCCCCTACATCTTTAGTAACAAGGTCCTTCAATATAGCTATAGGAGACTTAATAGTAATTAGCTCATCAGGCTCTACAGCTTTCTTAGTGCTTTTATTAGACACACTTACCAAAGTAGAATACTTTTTTACTTTAGCAGGGAAAGGTGTCTTCTCAAAATAAGGTTCAGACACAATGCTGTCAATAGTGCAAACTTCAGTAGCTGCAGTAGGAATATGACTAATAGAATCTTTATAAGGCGCATGATATTTGTTCCAATCTTTCTTTGGAACATCAAGATAAGAGGCAAAAGCCTTAAGACAATTAGCAAGTATTTGAGAATCAAGACCATAAGCAATGCTAACACTGTGAAAGTCATCGGTTCCCATAAAAGTTTTAATGCATTCATAATCATAATTTATACCTGACTTCCTACCTTTGTCGTTTTCCCATCCTTCAGCATTTTCTTGGATACGGTCAAGAAGTTTCCACTTAGCATATTCCTTCATATGAGTAAATGATCCAAAACAAGAAGCATCTAAATAATCCTTATCAGGAAGAGTAAGCCGCGCATAAAAATTATCAATAACAATATTATTGGGGAGCTCATGAATGGGACATTTGAGCATTAGTAACTTCAATCTCCCCCCACGCTTGAGCAATACTCTCTCCATCGTGAGGCCAAAAGTTATATATCTGATTACGATCTTTATGAATTTCACTTGGAGGATAAAACTTGGAATAAAAGAGAGGCACAATTTCCTCCCATGCAATAGATGGACCATCTTTAAGCAGCCGATATCACTCCTCAGCTCTGCCTTTCAATGATAAAGAGAATAGCTTCCTCTTGACCTGGCTCGGTGAAATACCTGCACACTTGAACAACTCGCATAATTCATGTATAAATAGTAGGTGATCACCCGGATGGACAGTTCCATCTCCTGAATAGCAGTTATCCATAACACGCTCAACAATTTTCATAGGTATTTTAAAAGGATCTACTTGAGCAGGTGGTGGTGGTGGTGGTTCATCAACATGTGCAGCAGTGGTAGAAGTGTTCCCAAATAGGAAACCAAATGGAGAATTCTCCATAGCAAAATAAAATAAAAGTAAAAGACAAAAGTAAAAACAATACTCATAGCGACGGTTACCTTTACCAATTCCACTCTTCAATAGCGCTTCACTCCCCGGCAACGGCACCAGAAAATAGTCTTGATGACCCACAAGTATAGGGGGTGTATCGTAGTACTTTCGATAAATAAGAGTGTCGAACCCAACGAGGAGCAGAAGGTGTTGACAAGTGGTTTTGATCAAGGTTTCACTGTAAATACTAGCAAACAGGTTTTCAGGGGTATTTGGTAATGCAAATAAATAAACTGCGAGTAAATAAAAGACAGTAGTAATAATTGCAGCAAGTGGCCCAATCCTTTCTTTAGCAAAGGATAAGCCGATTGTGTAACTTATGATGACCAAACGTTCTCGAGGACACACGGGAGTTTCTGTCAAGTGCTTTCGCTTCATTCCGCTAAATAATTTTTACTGGTTTGATAAGTGTTATGGGGGTGAACCTGTGCTAGCGCACTACCCTTACTAGGATAAATACACACTTGTGATTATACCCCTTGCAAGCATCTGCAAATACAAGAAAGTAATTAAGATAAATCTAACCACAGCCTTAAACTCTAAGATCCTACGCTCCCTGGTGCAATGGTTTCCCAATGGAGGTTTAGGTTTCTGTCACTCCAGCAACCCCACAATTGGTAGCCAAATACACAATGCATCTCACTAGGCCCATAAATTGTGAAGTATCTTGTAGTCGACGTTCACATGACACCACTAGTGAAATAGCACCACAACAAATAAATATCAAACCATTAAATATTACTCAACATAATTCCACTACTAACGACTTGACTTCTCCCATGTCCTTAAGAACTAAACGAACTACTCACAAGACATCATATGGATCATGACCAGAGGTGAAATAATGGTAAATAACAATCTGAACATAAACCTTAATTCAACGGTTCCACTCAATAGCATCAACCACAAGAGTAATCAACACCGGGAAACTTTCTCCTAAGAATTTGACAAGATTCAACTCAAGATGTTACAGCGGGATGGCGTGGTGATGGTGGAGATGAAGGTGCTGGTGATGGTGGTGATGACGATGATCCCGATGAAGTCCGGTGCGATGGTGATGATGATGGCGACGATCTCCCCTCTCCGGGAAGGAATTTCCCCGGCAGATTTCTGCCTGCCGGAGAGCTTTTCTCTCTCTGGTGTTTTCCTCCCCGCAAAGACGGCGGTGTCTATCTCTGAGCCCCCACTTGACTTAGGTTTTTGGGGATGATCAAGTACGCGAAGGGGCGAGACCTCAAGTGGGCCAGGGTGGCCTCACACTAGGGCGGCGCGGCCAGGGGCCAGGCCGCGCCCCCTATGTGTGAGCCTACCCCCTGGCTCCTCTCGACTCCTCCTTCTGGCTTCCTGAGTCTTTCGCTAAAATATAATTTTCTGATATTTTTCTGGAATTTTCCTGATCTTCCGAAATATGGTGTCTTGATGGTCCTTTTCCAGCAGAATCCTGACTCCGGCAGCAAATCCTCCAATGATTATCAAACATGTAAAAATAGAGGAAACAACATAAGTATCATCTCTAAATATGAAATATATCAATGAATAACAGTAAATTATAATACAAAATAGTGATGCAAAATGGACGTATCAGGTTCCAAAAACCCAAGAGTAACAAGCTTCTTACTTTCACTTCTACGAATCTCCGAGAAGAACTCAAACCGATGCACCAAATGCAATGGCAAGAGCACACAAAGTGC
This sequence comes from Dactylis glomerata, assembly GCA_007115705.1. Classification (NCBI taxonomy): domain Eukaryota; kingdom Viridiplantae; phylum Streptophyta; class Magnoliopsida; order Poales; family Poaceae; genus Dactylis; species Dactylis glomerata. Next base: position 1,036,831 of record QXEO01001013.1, read on the forward strand.
TCAAATTCTTATCACCAAAATGTCAGCAAAGCAACTAATGCTATAGAGAGATATGAGAGGAAGAATAAAGGAAATACTCAAAGAACTCCAAGATCTAGATCCACTATGTTCCCCTCACTTAGAGGAGAGATGGTTTGGTGAAAATGTAGCTCTAGATCTTCTCTCTCTTTTCCCTCAAAAATATGCAAGAATCATGGGAGGAATAGAGCAGGGAGGGCAAGCTTTCAAAGTCAACAATGGAGGTGAGAGAAACTCAATTCGTTGCTGGCTCAAGGAGGAAGAAGGAGTATTTATGCCCCCCTAAAAAAACATGACCGTTGAGGCAACTTACACCGGCTTTTCTGGCCTCAGACTGGTTTTTTCGGCCCAGATCAGCTTTTTCCGGATAAAAATTTGGCCCCCCTTACTGGCAGGTAGCACCAATTGAAAGTGCCAGGGGACCAGCTTTTTCTGGCCCCAGACCGGCTTTTACATTGTTAGCTTGAAAATTGAATAAGTTATTTGTATGTGTAACATGTGCAACAAATTTTTTGCATTCGTCGACTTGCACGTACATTCTTTTTCTTCGTATATGTAAGAGCAACATTTCCTGGATTGTCGGCTGACAACTGCCATGCAAGATATGTCGTTCATGACGGTAGTAGCTTGCCATTAGTAACTCCCTCTAACGTTGCAAAAACTGATTTTGGTAGTAAAAAACTCCATGTCCTAGAATACGTGCTCAAGAAAAATCAACTCATAACAATGCACATAAAATACCTTCGCATCGTCGGAAGATCTCGTCCACATCGAGCGGGGTTGTAAGTGGTTTGAATAAATCTCCCTTCAAATATGCATCTGCTTTTTGTAGAATATGGTATGCATTTTCGGAATCTGAGACAACTGATGCATACACACCAGTCGCTTTGTATTCAAGACAAGATTTTGCCGAGCACTTATTTTTTATTTCTAGATCTTCCAAGCGAAGCCCTAGCTCCTTGATAATTTTGTATACATACGGCACTCCACTTTGCTAGTTTCCTTATTACTATTCATGCTCATAACATTGCTGGGAGTAATCAATAGTCCAATATTTCCCTATCCCTTTACATGTCTCAGAGAATGATAACATAAACTAGTTAGAAAAACATTCATCAAGACATGCTGCCCACCATACAACAAAATCTTGGGGTTGCCAGATGTAATTGGGTTATTCTATTCCTAGATAGTTTGGATGAAGAAAGGCCCCTATTTTGCATAAAACAATTTTAGGAAAATTGTGAAGGCACAATATGTGAAATTGTTGCCCGCTCAGTATAAATATTGGAAAAGGAGATGTACTATGAGATGGATCAAACTTGGGGAAGAGAACACAAAATTTTCCATGCAATTGCTACTAAAAGATATTGAAAAAATTCTATTTCACATATTTTGGCATCAGATGGATATGTGGCTACCTCACATGAAGAAATTGCCTCCATTGCTTGGCACTGTTATAAAGAGAGGATGGGGCCTCACATGGAATAAATATGCAATTGGATCTAAGTAGTCTATTACATAAAGGTGCTTATGACTTATCTTTCTTAGTAGAGCCTTTTTATGTTCAGGAAACTGTTCATGCAGTTAATAAGATGCCAAATGATAAAGCCCAATGGCCCGATGGTTTCAATGAAATGTTTATGAAAAGGTGTTGGCATATAATCAAAGATGATTTCTATAATCTGGCAAACTATTTTTGTACCGGTAATGCCAATCTACAGAATATCAACATCCTTGATTATTGTCTTAAATTTTTAACAAAGATGGCTTCAGATAGATTGCAAATTGTAGTTTGGATTGTATTCATGACAAACATTATGGTTTCATTAAGGGAAGGATGACTATTCAAGATTTCTTAGTATGGGAATTTGAATATCTTCATCAGTGCAAAACATCAAAAAAAGACTATCTTGCTCAAATTAGATTTTGAAAAAGCCTTTGATACCATAGAACATGGGATAATCTATGAGATTCTGGAAAAAAGCGGTTTCATAAAAGGATGGATTAAGATTGTTAGACAATTGTTGACATCTGACTCTTCATCAATTCTATTAAATGGGGTCCCTGGGAAACAGTACAAATGCAAAAGGAGTGTAAGATAAGTTGATCCTTTATCACCAATGGAAATGCACACAGCTCTGTCCTGGTCTGATAAGTGTAGGGCTTCCTCTTTACAAGAAGATTTCCCTAGGATGTTCTTCTTTGCTCTGGATAAAAATAATTGCAGTTAAAGAGGTCCTATAGTCCACATATATCATAGAATTATTTTATCTGCCATTATCCAATCAGGCCTATGAGGAATTACAGCAAGTGCAAAATGTTATATCTCAAACCGTTCTCTTGGGAAATGATTCATGGTAAACCAAATGGAAGGATGGCATATTCACTTACCATTATACTTTCAGATCGAGACTAATCAGCTAGCCCCATTTTTTCCTCAATATGGAAGAGCAAGTGTCTTCTTAGAATTAAGGTGTTTGTTTGTCTAGTGTTTAGTGATCGTTTAAATACCAAAGACATGCTGCATCGAAGACATTCTAACGTAACTGCTATTTACACTTGCCCAATGTGCCCGACCGGAGCTACTGAGGATTGGCAACATATTCTTTTAGTGCCATTTGAGTATCAGAGTTTGGGATTATCTGCAGATACAATGGGACAGAGGAGACACGATGGAAGTTATTATACAAGGAGCAAAAGCAAATTTCAGAAAACCTTTGTTCTTCGAGATGGTGGCCATTGCTAGCTGGAATATTTGAAAAAACAGAAATAATACAATCTTTGAGAGAGTCCTGCCTACTTTCAGAGATTGGAGGGGAGCGTTCATTCATGATCTCACTTTACATAAATATAGGTTGAAAGGGCATGTTCTGACAGAGTTGACAAAATGGATTGACTCACTCTTGTAATTTTTTACAGGCTTAAAGTGTTGTAGGGGTTTTGCCCTACAGTTTTATAATAACAAATCCTGGGATTGCAGCTACTAAGTTTTTTCTCAAAACAACCTTCTCGGGTCCCCTCCACTACTTGTTCTAGAACTTCTGTGATGGGCCGAAATAGGGAGGTGCCTAGCCACCATATGTGGTGTAAATTCTATTCAAAATATAGTTTTGAATTTTTGTTTAAGGAATTTTCCATGAACAGCTCAAACAAACGAAATTCTTGAAATTGCAGAAAGTTAAAAAATTAGAATATTATGTCATAATAAGTCCTCTTTTGAATTTCTTATTGACAATTTTTATTTTCCCTTTGTCCAAATATTGTCCAAAATTGTAATGGTACTTGGCAAACCACGGTGTTTCGGCAAATGCCAAAAAATAGCGATGTTCTTGTAGCAAACAATATTTTCCAAAAATGTTGAGATAAGATATTTTAGGACCCATCAAGATTATGTTGAAATTTAACCCGGGGTGAAGATAAGAAGTTGGGTTCTAGAAATTGATCTAGTGACAAGTTGATAAAAGTCATTCTATTATGTAAATATCTCTCCTGTTAAAACATCAGATCAGTTAGGAAGCATTTCCGATGGAGAAAAACTCAGCAGTTTTACATCTATAGATAAAATCTAACTATCGCTGAAAATAACAAAACCTATCTAGCGCTGACAGTAACAAATGTCAACAGGCCAACCTTGGAAGGATCATGCCCTAACCACTTGTAATCTGGTGAAGGATTATTCAGACTCCGTTGAAAGTAGGCCGCCTGCTTCACTGTCAGACTGTTGTGCCATCATCGACCCGAGAGAGAGATTCAGTTACATACTTATGAAAGATTTATAATCGTTCCCCCTTATGACCAAAAGCAACCAGGCTGTATGACCTTTTTGTTTCCGGTATTCAATTCTTGAATCTGTAAAGTTGGACTCGAGCAGGATATTCCACTTGGTGACAAAAACAAATGTACTACAAACTAAAACTAGGATTTCCATGATATAATATAAGTCGACTCATAACACAGATTCTGATAGACTCACGCAGGACTTATATTATAACCAAAATAGTTGCAGTTGCAGCTTCAGGGTATTACAAAACGGGATATATCGGTCCATACCAATAGACACCAAACCAAAGTCTTAACTTGCACTAGAGTGCATCAGAAAACGCAATACGATAATTTATTCCTAAGCAGATCGATGATGATAATCTAGTAGCAGAAGACCACGTCAGAGACGCCCTCCTTGTCCTGGTCCCACGAGACAGCAACCTCCAGCTTCCCGCCATCTCCCCATTCAAACACAGCCTCCAGCCCATCCACCATGATCTTCTCCGGCCTCACAGACGAGTACACCATCAGCCTCCCTGCCCCCTTCACCCTGACCCTCACATCACCATGGCCTTCGACGTCGACGATGGTGCCGCCGCAGTTGAGCAGGTCCACCACCCCGACGGGCGCGAACTTGCTGCCACCGGCCAGCTGCATCACGGGAGCGAACGTGAAGATCTCGTACGAGGATGGCTCCAGGGTGAAGTGGATGGGATCAGACTCTCGTGCCATCACCACCAGCTCCCCAGAGTGGTGCTTGTACACCGCGTACTCCACCGCGTTAGCCATTGCCGCGGTGTCGTCCCTCTGCCCCCACTCAACGTCCGCGGGCTGGACGGTGCCGCAGATTCGCTTGTAGCAGTGGGCATAGCCGCGGATACGGCGCTCCACCGGGTCCCACCCTGCTCCCTGGCAGTTGAACGCTCCGATCACACCTCCAAACTGCAACATTTACATTTTTCAGTTAGAGATAATAATTCAGAGATGAGATAATGGAAATAACATTGCAAACTGAAAAATAGCACGGATAGTTAACACTTTATAGTTTCATAATTCAGAGAAACGTCATGTCATAATTAACATGTTATATACTTTGAGAATTCAGAGACATTTGGCATAATTTCCACTGTTACTTTCAGTTCAGACAATTCAGAGATGCAACAATATGACGAGATGGCTAACTGAAAACATTTATAACTTGTAAAATTTCAGAGATACTCCTACAAGACTAGGAAATGCGATTGCAAACTGAATTTTTACATTTCAGAGACATGTCATGGCATAACAAACATGAAACTCTTAGTTTCACGGAATTCATAGATGTAACCATAAAACTAAGATGAGAAAACAAAGAAGCAATAGATGAAGCCATCTCGGAAGGTTTATAACTCTGGTTCTAGTGTTTGTTGTTGGTTGTTAAGAGGATAAAATGAGATAGCCATGGCATAATTAGCATGATACAAATATAGAACTCGGAGACATACAATAATACATACGGCATAATCAAATCTAACTCCAAAGGACGATAGCAACTTCATGTCATAATTAACATGTTATACTTTGAGAATTCAGTGACATTTGACATGATTGCCACTGTTACTTTCAGTTCAGACAATTCAGAGATGCAACAATATAACGAGATGGCTAACTGAAAACATTTAACTTGTAAAATTTCAGAGATAGAAGACTAGGAAATGAGATTGCAAACTGAAATTTTACAATTCAGAGACATGACATGGGATAACAGAAATGAAAATCTCAATTTCACAACATTCAGAGATGTAACACTAAGACGACAATTCAGAACTCAAAGACATATGGCACAATCAAAACAAACTACAAGGAGATAGAAAACTGAAAAATGTAATGTCATATACCTTGTTGAGGTTCCACATCTTGAGTACGGTCTCCTGATCAAATAAAGGGTTCTCGAACAGGCAGTCTCTGGTGGGCAGCGCGTAGTGCAGGCACAATGGCAGAGTGCCATCAGGAAAGACAAGGGTCTTCAGCAGAGCAAAGTCATGACCACCCAGGGAGTCACTAACATAGATGGGGCTGCCGGAGATGGCGCGGGAAGCGGCGTGGAAGGCAGCGCATACGTGGTCAGACTGGAACATGTCCCAGTCAGGGCGAATGAACTGACCCATCCACAGGCTGTTGTATGAGCAGTTAACCATGTGCACCCCTTGCAGCCAGAACACGCCCATGGGGTCGCCGTTGGGGTCATCGAACCAGAAGTCGTCGCCGGCGCGCGCCATGGAGACCTGGCGCGTGCCGAGGAAGAAGAAGTCATTGCACTGCTGCATGCTCGCGATGATGCCCGTGCCGCCAAAGTTGGCCGCGATGGAGTCAGACAGTCCGGCGTAGTAGGCCTTGGCGAGCTCGACGCGGCCACCGTGGTCGGCACACACGTACTCCAAGGTGTTGAAGACGTCCACCTTCACGCCTGTGATCCCGGCGCCGGCGAGGTAAGAGTGCATGGCGTCGTAGAGTTTGCCGGCGTGGTGCGGCTTAATGAGCCCGATGCCGCCCTCGATGATGCGGTCCACGGCGAGGTCGTCCATAGTGCCCGACAGGCCGGGGGAGAGGCGCGCCGGCTCGACGACGGTGTCCAGGGTCGTCGCTCCCGGGCGCACGCCGCCCCATGCGCCGCACAGAGCCTGCCACACGTACACGTCTTCCAGCGCGGGGAACTTCTGCCTCAGATCCTTCAGAAACGCCTTCAGCCCTACCTCGCCGCCAATGCCATTGTCGCCGCAGCCGGATTCACGGAGATTGTCGAGGGCCTGCGCGCTCTGGGCGAGAAGCTCCTCCAGCTCTCCCCGCAACTGTTGAAGCTTAGCGTCGAAGCCAGACAGGTCAATGGCGACGTCCTGCAATGCCGCCTTCTTCCTGGCCTTGACGGTGCCCTCGATCTCGCAGGCCTTGCGCACGATGGTCTTGGGCAGGGTTTTGTCGTAGAAGACCTCCGGCGGTGAGCGGATCAGGTCGCCCTCTCTGTAGCGGCGGAAGCGCTCGCACTCGTCGAAGCGGTGGAGACGCGCCGTCATCTGGTCGCCGCCGAGGACGAGCCCGCGGGTGTCGACGTGGGCAGGCTCGTCGTCCCGGTTGACGCTCTGCCAGCCGTCGTCAATCACGATGAAGCGAGCCGGCACGCCGCCGTCCGCGAACTCGGACACGCCCTGCCAGACGCCGGCGGGGTCGACGGTGAGGTAGAACGCGTCCCACGTGCACCACCCGAACCGTTCCGCCATGGGCGGCAGTTCCTTCTCCTCGATCAGCTTGAAGGTGCCGAGGTGGACACGGGCGGCAAGGTATGCCTCCCGCATGACGACATAAGGGTCGGTGCCGTAGTGCACGTAGGCGATGCGGCGGAAGTCGGTGGCGGTGACGGCCGGCGAGCCGCTCTCGGCGCAGATCACGACGCCGTCGTCTTCATCGCCGGCGCCGTAGGTGGGGAAGATTGCGGAACGGAAGCTACCTTGCACGAGGGGGAGCACGAAGACGCATCCGCCGGGGCCGAGCTCGGGGGCGTCGAGGAGCATCCACTGCGTCTCCGGCTGCACGTCGCGGCCGTGCTCGCCGGCGCGCATGGTGCTCCACCAAGTCTTGAATCGGAACACGCTCAGGAACCTACGGTCAAGGAGCTGGCCGAGGCGGCATGGTGCGCGGTCGGTGGCGTCCGCAGCGGTGAAGCCGAGGAAGGCGCCACGGCCAGCGGCGGCCGTGGCCTGGTCGATCAGATGCGGCGGCGCATCGCAGGAGGACTTGTCGAACTCGAAAGGGCTGAGCGTCACGTTGGCCGGAACGCCAGAGAGCAGGACGGCGCCGCCGACAGCGAGGCTGCCGTCGTGGACGGAGAAGGCGAGTTGGGAGGATGATGCCATTGGCGAAGGTGGGATTGCTGGACAATGGAGATCGATGCGTTGTTGGTTGTGGCAAATAACCTTGGCCGATGGCGAGTATATATAGTGCATAAAATGGAAATGATATATCTTAAAAAGGAACATGCGATCAAATCATACCAGGACTCCATTAAAACGGAAGATTTTGGTGGGAATTTACGGAAACAAAGAGGCACGGCCGATGCTAATTTATTGAGTTTTTATTACTTCCGGGGCAAGATTTGTTGACTTCCAAATTCGGTGCTTAATTGCAGATCAATCGTCGGCGCATATATACTTCCAAATTATGTGATGCATATGCTTTGTCCACAAGTTTTATTCCTAGCTTCCAAATTAATATGTGACGACGGTCTATGTACTGCGTCACACGAAAATTGTCGTGATTGTAGCGCACTCTTTTAATTTTCTTCCAAATTATATGCGTGCATCTCATCTCATCTCATCTACAGTAACATTTTGGAACACGGAGGCAATATACATTATGATCCGTGCCTTGCACGCCCTAATATTTTCTGGTTTTGCCATATATATGAAGCCTGCTAGTAATTCGATCGTTGAGGGGGGTCGACGTTAGTCAGACATTGCATTTAGGTAGTAATAAAACTGAAGGAAATCATGCAGGCCTCCTAGCATACGTATCCCACCATATATATCTCCTAATTAACACCGCCATAATCATGCAAATAAAAGATGGAATAACATCATCTTGTCGGTGATTAATCATGTAGAAAAAATAATTAGAAAGTAGTACTAGAACAACGGGTACTAGACGGAAACAAATTCCGTCGAAGTTAAGTCAGATCAATCGACCCGATAATAGCCCGCGCACGACGAATTAATTCTTTCATGTTTAATTTTCTGAGTCTTTACTATTGGTTTTGAGTTGGTGGTGAAGCCACCAACTCGACATACATCATTTGATTTCCGATTTTACCCATATAAAATTAAACATATGGCAACCTTTACCACCACTAAGTAACCGCCAATTCAACATAAATGAGCACCGTGCGCCAGCTAGCAGGACCTAAATCACGGAAAGAATTACTGGGTCAAACACTAATGGCCCATAATCTGGGCAATCTTTACAAAGGGAACCTCGGACGACAGGCGGCGGCGATGGAAAGGATCCTGGTGGCGGCGATGGAAAGGATCCCGGCGGCTGCCCGCCATGGACTGGAGCATCGACCTCGAATCCTCGACAAGAGCCTCCACTTCCGCCACCTAGGTAACCCTCTCGGCTACCTTCATTCCCCCTCCAGGCACGCGCCTCCAGGCCCTCGACACCACGGCCCAGCGCATCCACGAGCTCGCCTCCTGTCCTACCGTCCTGGCGGCGGTGGCCTCTGCATCCGGCATCCTGCCCGCCAATTCCCGCGGCTCATCGAGACAATGCTCCTCCGCCTCGCCACCGAGTTCAGGGCCGCCGCGCTTAGGATGTTCGGCTGCCTCGCCGACCTCGCAAGGACAGAGTCCATGTCCGCTCCCTCGTTCTTTGCGGCATCCGCTCCTCCAATATTGTCGAGGTCAGTGCCAGTAACAATCACCAAAATAGGTTTATGCTTTGTAGGATCAATCAGGATAGTGATCCCTGATCTTGCAATACACATGCTCCCCGACCTAACCCTACCACATGTTCCACCGCCGCTAGCCGCCACCGCTCCCCCCTTCCCTGGCCATCTCGCTGGAGGGCACAGGCTCGGGCACGAGAGAGGGAGATGGATCCCGTGGAGGCAGAGGAACTGCAGATGGAGCCACCCGACGAGGAGGCCTACGCCGAGGCCAACCCCACCGGCCGCTTCATCCGGGTACGTCCGCTCTAGCCTTTGCCCTCTTCGAATTGCCCCGCTCGGTGGCGGCTGCGCTGCCGCATTTTACCTGGTAATTTTGCTCATCGTCAGGCATCTAATGCTCGTTTTTGTTTATCTAATCACTGCTTGTGCAGTACGATAGGATCGTGGGATTTGGAGGAAGCATACTTATTCTTCCTATAATCATGTACATTGATAGACTACAATATTTTTATGACAAGCCTTCAGTCTACAAAGTTTATATGGAAGCTCGTCAATCCAAAAGGTCCTTAGTTTCAGAAAGTTAAGGGTGTTGTTTCCAGAAACTTCTTACAGTTATTTTTAGGCATGGTAATCTTGAGCATGATATGGTTTATTGTGGATCTACTTGGAGAAAAACGTTACTAGAGGCAAAGCAAGCCTGGTCATCTGATAACATTATTTTTAGTTTTTAAGCATGCTATTTTTCCAATACGAAAGAGTCTTGAATGTCGCAAAATATTGAGTTGCATCAGATTTGGTTAGGGGAGACTGGCGGCACTGCAACCAACATGGAGTATGTATTCTTGGGCCAAGATATACAAAGAGGTATGCGGTGGTCATCACAGAGCAAAGTGGTGTGGCAAAAGAAAATTTTATACATATCTTCTATTCTGAAAAATCACTATAGAACAAGAATTATGAAAATACATCTACGAAATATACTGTCAACTTTGTAAAGTATGCAATACTACTTTACATGGGAATAAAATTGTTACGGTTATGCCTCTATAGTAGTATAACTAAAAGATTTGATTTCACTTACGTGGATACACACTTCAAAACTCTTGCTCTCTACAGGTTTAGAGTTTGTAATGACCAACTCAACGGCTTTAGAGGAACACATTATCCTGGTGTGGCCACACCATGTCTTAGAGCTGTTGGAAGTGACATTGACGTACAAAGATCGAAGGTTTAGAATGCAGATATCACAGGACTCTGAGAGAAATGGTGATGGGTGCTGCAACGGAGGAATACATGCACATATGTGACTAGGTGGGACGGCGGACAATCGGTGCAAGGAGGACGTTGTTGGGCAGGATGCGCTAGCGCTGTATGGCTACATCTTCTCTTTCGACGAGGCAGTTTCTAAGATCAGTTAGGGAAAATTGGTTTTAGTATTTCATTATCACATCTTGATCAAATCTTGTCATACTCCATTTGTCTATCTAGCAATTATAACTATTTGTAACATGGTTGACTGATGTCCGAGCCCTAAAAAAAATTAGAATTAGTTACCTTGGTCTGCATCAATGAACGGTTGTCTTTCCTACAAGATTAAGTGGACTCGAAAGGTGCATCTGAAATATACTGCCAACATCATATTTTAACCATGTATGCGTTTTTTACCGATGGTGAGAACCGATTGTATAGTTTATAGTAAGATTGTTGAATTTCGTCTGTACTACCATACATTTTCTTGGGTCTAGGCATATAAAGAGCAGATAGATTGGAAGACGACTGATTTTGTGAAGATAGCGTTGGGTGATAGGGAAAAATAACATATGTCTTGCGATGTAGGGTTGAAGCTTGATTGTTATGTTTGTACTTTGTTGAACCTTACGAGCACATGGCTATTAAGTTAGCAAAACCAGCAATAAGTATTCATTATTGCACATTTTGTTTTTTACATGAAGATTAAGACATAAATATGCTCGTCGTCCATGATAGTTACGAGGGAAGGAACAAATTTTTAGTGTACCTGCTCAAATACCATGCAAATAAAGCTTAACACAACATTCAGGCAATGAAATTTTAATGTTCTAGAGTACTTTGTAGCTATTTCTTCTACACATGTGAATTTTCATACACATAATATTTACACGTGGAGCTAGAAAAAATTAAATAAACCGTAGCAACGCACGGGCACTCACCTAGTACATGTTAATTCTCGTGATAGCTTAGTGTACATTTCTGTGGAGATATCTAGAGTTGAATCCTATGTTTTGATGGTTTTGTAGCACTTCAGTACCATATCTAAAATTCTTTGTTTGGTCCATGAATGTATAATCTGGCTCTGTTTAATAATTTTGAGTTTTTCCATGATAATATTAGTATCCGGTTTCAGGTTGGAATTGTATTTGTGGGTTGGAGGTTCGGCACCTCTTGGAGGATTCATGTACCATTTTTAGTCAGGGTCCTTTGCATGGTTCTACTATGAAGATCTGGTGCAGCAACATCGCAATCTCATCCAATATGACCACCGGTATGTGAAGTGGTAAGTTGTTTTCTAATTTGGAGGAAGCATACTTATTCTTCCTATAATCATGTACATTGATAGACTACAATATTTTTATGACAAGCCTTCAGTCTACAAAGTTTATATGGAAGCTCGTCAATCCAAAAGGTCCTTAGTTTCAGAAAGTTAAGGGTGTTGTTTCCAGAAACTTCTTACAGTTATTTTTAGGCATGGTAATCTTGAGCATGATATGGTTTATTGTGGATCTACTTGGAGAAAAACGTTACTAGAGGCAAAGCAAGCCTGGTCATCTCATAACATTATTTTTAGTTTTTAAGCATGCTATTTTTCCAATACGGAAGAGTCTTGAATGTCGCAAAATATTGAGTTGCATCAGATTTGGTTAGGGGAGACTGGCGGCACCGCAACCAACATGGTGTATGTATTCTTGGGCCAAGATATACAAAGAGGTATGCGGTGGTCATCAGAGAGCAAAGTGGTGTGGCAAAAGAAAATTTTATACATATCTTCTATTCTGAAAAATCACTATAGAACAAGAATTATAAAAATATATTTATGAAATATACTGTCAACTTTGTAAAGTATGCAATACTACTTTACATGGGAATAAAATTGTTACGGTTATGCCTCTATAGTAGTATAACTAAAAGATTTGATTTCACTTACGTGGATACACACTTCAAAACTCTTGCTCTCTACAGGTTTAGAGTTTGTAATGACCAACTCAACGGCTTTAGAGCAACACATTATCCTGGTGTGGCCACACCATGTCTTAGAGCTGTTGGAAGTGACATTGACGTACAAAGATCGAAGGTTTAGAATGCAGATATCACAGGACTCTGAGAGAAATGGTGATGGGTGCTGCAACGGAGGAATACATGCACATATGTGACTAGGTAGGACGGCAGACAATCGGTGCAAGGAGGACGTTGTTGGGCAGGATGCGCTAGCGCTGTATGGCTACATCTTCTCTTTCGACGAGGCAGTTTCTAAGATCAGTTAGGGAAAATTGGTTTTAGTATTTCATTATCACATCTTGATGAAATCTTGTCATACTCCATTTGTCTATCTAGCAATTATAACTATTTGTAACATGGTTGACTGATGTCCGAGCCCTAAAAAAAATCAGAATTAGTTACCTTGGTTTGCATCAATGAACGGTCGTCTTTCCTACAAGATTAAGTGGACTCGAAAGGTGCATCTGAAATATACTGCCAACATCATATTTTAACCATGTATGCGTTTTTTACCGATGGTGAGAACCGTATTGTATAATTTATAGTAAGATTGTTGAATTTTGTCTGTACTACCATACATTTTCTTGGGTCTAGGCATATAAAGAGCAGATAGATTGGAAGACGACTGATTTTGTGAAGATAGCGTTGGGTGATAGGGAAAAATAACATATGTCTTGCGATGTAGGGTTGAAGCTTGATTGTTATGTTTGTACTTTGTTGAACCTTACGAGCACATGGCTATTAAGTTAGCAAAACCAGCAATAAGTATTCATTATTGCACATTTTGTTTTTTAAATAAAGATTAAGACATAAATATGCTCGTCGTCCATGATAGTTACGAGGGAAGGAACAAATTTTTAGTGTACCTGCTCAAATACCATGCAAATAAAGCTTAACACAACATTCAGGCAATGAAATTTTAATGTTCTAGAGTACTTTGTAGCTATTTCTTCTACACATGCGAATTTTCATACACATAATATTTACATGTGGAGCTAGAAAAAAATAAATAAACCGTAGCAACGCAAGGGCACTCACCTAGTAACTTCTAAGGCTAGAGTTCTCATGCGACAACAAATGTTATTTCCGTTATATAATATTACATGTATATTCCCCTGGATACTTTCTCTCCTCCGGCTAACTTCTCACAAGCGGAACCAGGTATGTCGTCGGAAGGCTTGGGCCGACCCTAAGATCTGTTGAAGTATGGATCGTTACCGTCGCCTATATATACTTCTTGTAAGACGTCGGCAAGGATTCATCGCATCATAAAATAACCCGCGGTGTTCGTAAACACTCCTGACATAGTAAAATTTTGCTGGCTGGCACCCGCAGTTTTTTCCTCGCTTTGTGAGAGAGGTTTTTAACGTTAAAATCTTGTGTCTCTGTGCTGTGATTTCTATTCATTCTTCGATATTGCTTGTCGTGTTTATAACAAGTGGTATCAAAGCCCCAGGTTTCATTCTAGTTTTTGTGACATGGCGTCATTGAAGTTCGATCTACCGCAGCTGGACTACAACATAAGGTTTTGTCTGTGGAAAGTGAAGATGAGAGCTATCCTCGCCAAACTTCTAATCTAGATGATGCGCTTGATGGATTCGACAATAAACCGGTTGCATCATGGAAAGAGGAGAAAAAGCAGAAAGACCGTAAGGCTCTATCGTTAATTCAAATTTATCTATCCACTAATATTTTACAGGAATTATTGCAAGAGAAATCTGTATCAGCCCTGTGGTTAAAACTGGAGTCGATCTGGATGTCAAAGGATCTAACCAGTAAGATGCATATAAAGATGAAGTTGTTCTCGCACAAGTTGCAAGAAGTTGCGTCGGTGATGACACACTTATCGATCTTCTCAGAGAGATCGTTTCTGATTTATTGTCCATGGAGATAAAATATAATGATGAAGATCTAGCTCTTCTACTGTTAGTATCATTGCATAGTTCCTTTACAAATTTCCGTGATACCATATGTTTAAGTCATGAAATACTAACCCTTGACAAAGTGTAGGGGGCCCTCCAGTAGAGGGAAAAGATGAAAACTATGGTGCAGGCAGAGGGTTCGTCATCAAGGGCAGAAGCACTACATGTCTGTGGCAGGATTGAGCAAAGAAACACCACCACCATAAAAAACGTAGATAAGAGCAAGAGCGATAGAGGTTGCTCAAATTCCAATAGACGAGACACGTTCTGCAAGTATTGTAAGAAATCCAATCACATTATTGATGACTGTTGGAAACTGTAGAATAAGGAGAAAAAAAGGTAACTACCAACCCGAAAATGAATCCGATGGTGATGATGATGCCCTAGCTATTTTTCCTGCATGTGTTTCTCGTGATGATGAATTGATATATACTTGATACTGCTGGTTCGTTTCATATTTGTTGTAACAAAGACTGGTTCCGTTTTTATGAGTTTATACAGTCTGGAGATTTTGTGCATGTGGGAGATGATACTCCATGTCATATTGTAGGCATTGACTCAGTTCAGATCAATATACATGACGGGATGACACGCTCGTTGACCGGCATCAAACACATACTAACCATGGAGAGAAATTTGATCTCGCTCAGTACTCTTGATTACGAAGGTTACAAGTATAGAGGTGGCAACAAAGTTCCAAAGGTATCAAAAGGTTCTCTAGTTCATATGATAGGTGATATGAATTCTGTAAAATTATATGTTCTTAGAGGTTACACTTTGTCTGGTATTGCTGCTACTGTTACTTCTGATGAACCTAGTAAAACTAATCTTTGGCATGCATGTTCTTGCCATATAAGTGAACATGACATGGAAAAATTGATTAAGAGAGAGCTTCTAGATGGCTGCAACATGTGTAAGTTGGAGTTTTGTGAGCACTTCATCTTTGGTAAGCACAAAAGAGTTAAAAATTCAATTCTTCCATTCATACTTCTAAAGGTATATTAGATTATGTGCATTCTGATCTTTAGGGTCCTTTCCGTCAGAATCTCTTGGTGGTGCTAGTTAGATGCTTACTATTATTGAGGACTACTCTAGAAAAGTGTGTCCTTATTTTCTGAAATATAAACATGAGTTGTTTGATGTTTCGTAGTTTCATTCTCTTTTACCATCGGCTGCCGGAATTGCTACCATCGGTGGGTTGTGCTACTACCGACGGCAGGCGGAGTCGCTACCAACGGCGGGGGCAGCTTGCTGTTATATGTTGATCCAAATTATAAGGCTAACGACGGAGCAAAGCGAGGCCCATCGCGGGGAGGTTTGGACCGAAGCGGAGGCGTTAGCCCATAATGTGCCCTAACAGGGACGCCTGTGGGGGTGCGGGGGGCGACAGCCCCCCGCCTATATATACTCTTTGTAAGCCGCCAGCTAGGGTTAGATCGCATCATTAGGGTTACCCACGGTGTTTGTAAACACTCCAGATATAGTGAAGTTTTGCTGGCTGGCGCCCGTGGTTTTTACCTCTCTTTGTTGGAGAGGGTTTTCCACATTAAAATCTTGTGTTCCCGCTGTGAGTCCTTTTTTGTTCTTCATTATTGCCTATCGCTTTTTTAACAAGTGGTGGCAAGTGAAGATGAGGGCGATTCTCGCCCAAACTTCAGATCTCGATAATGCGCTCGATTGTTTTGAAAAGAAACCGGTTGCGTCATGGACAAAGGAAGAAAATCGAAAAGATCGTAAGGCTTTGTCTTTGATTCAACTTCATCTATCCAATAATATTTTGCAGGAAGTGTTGCAAGAGAAATCTGCATCGGCCCTGTGGTTGATACTGGAATCGATCTGCATGTCAAAGGATCTAACCAGTAGGTTGCAAGTGAAGACGAAGTTGTTCCAGCACAAGTTGCAAGAAGGTCAGTCGGTGTTGAATAACCTATCAATCTTCAGGGAGATCGTTTCCGACTTACTGTCCATGGAGGTAAAATATGAGGATGAAGATCTAGCACTTCTTTTGTTAGTCTCATTGCCTAGTTCCTTTATGAATTTCCGTGACACCATATGTATAAGTTGTGATACACTAACCCTCACCGAAGTTTATGAGGCCCTCCAGTAGAGGGAAAAGATGAAATCTATGGTGCAGGCTGAAAGTTCGTCCTCCAAGGTGGAGACATTAGAGGTTTGAGGCAGGCCTGAGCAGCGAGATAAATACCACCACCACAACAACAGAGATAAGAGTAAGACCGACAGAGGTCGCTCAAAGTCCAAGGAACGTGACAAGTTCTGCAGGTATTGTAAGAAACCCAACCACAATATTGATGATTGTTGGAAGTTGCAGAACAAGGAGAAAAGAAACAGAACTTACCAGCCGAAAAACAATGAGGGTAATTGACGAGGGGTTAACTCGGCAAATGTCCTAAATGAAGGACTTAGGATTGGGCAGATAGGGCGTTGGATGAACTCGAATGTAAAGTTAGTCGAAATAGGTGTGTGTCGAAAGTAAACTTAGGTGTTCAACCTGGCTTGCTTTCAATCTGGCCTACACCGTCCCCTCCTGGCCCCTATATATAGATGGCCAAATCTCGAGGATCGGGTAGGGTCCGATACAGATTACAATATCGACATACGGTAAGAACTTGTATTCGACTATCATTACAATTGGGCCTAGCTTAACGGGCCTCAGGGGTACTCAACTAACGGGCTCTATTAACTATACCCTTGTCAGTAGCCCCTGAGATTCTATCAGAATTATAGATTCGGGTTGAATCTCTAATCTTCAAATCTTCGACTTGATCAATTCTTTGACTTCTTCTTATCTTCAAATCTTCGACTTGGTCTTTCGACTTATGTTCATGATAATTTCCTCGCAAGGGGTCTTGATGAACAAGCCTGAGAACTCTGACGGATCAAGAGGTCAGTTAACTGCCAGAATTGATACTTGTCACCTACTTCAAATTCAATCCCCTTGGACTTGAATTCGGGATACCGGTCAAACCCACTCTTCTGCCGCATTTAGGACTTACAAAGAATGAATCCCAGTGATTCTCAGGGTACCCAGTGCGTCCACCAGGATTTTCTTCGCGTCGTAGACACGGATACATACCAGCAGAGCGCATCCATGTGCGTATACCAGGCCACACAGGACGGATCCCGGGGTCTTACCTTCGTGACAGGTCACGGCATTCGAGTTGCATTGCGATAACATAACTCGAGAATCTTATGTCGCAGTCAAATTTTGCCTGAAAATATTCAGGTTTTAACAACCATAAAACTCGCTCCCGATGGGAGTAATCTTTTTGCATTTTGTCGACTATATAGTCGAAATTTGTATGATATACTTCCTTCATCCTTGATATTGATTATCTCATCCTCTATCGGGTGTGCGCTCAGCGCTCCCGATGGGAGTAGCCCCCGAGGCTATGTTTGAATACTTGTAGACAAGCATAGGCTCAAAATTCACTTCATCTTCTTCCTTGTAATATTTCCTGTTTACAAGCCCCCGAGTCCAAGGCGAGGACTTTTATATCGTGCTACCACACTCTCCTCTTCTTATTTGTTCTCCTTTGGCGTTTATCGTCTGCTACGTGCAGAATTTAACTTTTTTGTAGAATACGTTGATGGGCTTTGCTTATCATGGGGGGCCCGATAATACGTGCTTATAAATAAAACACCTTCTGGCAAGGGTAAAAACCCTAATCAGATTCTTCCTCCACCGCATCATCTTCTCTTTCTCATCTAGAGTTTTCTAGCATTTTCCCTTGTCCACATGGCGGACGCAGATGGTTCTCGTCTGAACCTTGGTTCTCCAGTGGCGCCGCGAGGTCGGGGTCGCCCTCGTGGAAGCAAGAACAAGAGCAACACAACTCCGAGCGTCATCAGCTGCTCCGGTGAAGCGTCGTCCCGGCCGCCCACCTGGTAGCAAAAACAAGCCCAAGGTGACTGGCGCTGCCCCAGGTCCGAGCACTCCTCCTCCTGCTGCTCCTGCTGTTCTTCCCAGGATCTTCTCTTTCTTCTGCATTGCCATGGCGCAGTGCCGCGAGATTCAGCGTCTGCCACTGAATTTCACAAAGTTCATGGATGGGCGTGAACTGCGAGAAGCGGTTCTTCGCGAGCAATCTGGCAGCTGGACTCCATATGAAGTGGAGGTTTGGTATGATGGCAACGGCGAACAGTACTTTAAGGGTGGCTGGTCGCAGTTTGCAGAAGACCACGACATCCACCAAGGCTTCTTCATTTCCTTCGACTTCCACATCGGCACGTCGAAGTTCGACGTGAAGATCTATGATGGCACCCAGTGCAAGAAGAAGTATGAAGCTGAAGTCCACTTCCACTAGGATCTGTTTTTTATGTAATTTCGTTTGATAATGTCCTTGCTGCCATGTTATCTGTAATGAATATTCGTACTCTGTTTTGATGTTTTTACTAGTACCATGAAAACAAGTCACTTGTTCTGAGGTATGCTTGAGATATATCGGGTTCTTTGAGAACCAATTGGTATGAAGAATATTGGGTTCTGCACAACCTTTATAATGAAAAAGGTCTCCATGTCGCGATAGAAATTTCGTTCATACGACCCGAGGGTTGAAGCCCCCGAGCGGAGAAAGGAAAATACTTGTACAATTTTGTCGAGTTCAACCCAAAGAACCCGACCTATGGCCTCATGTTCTGGGTTCAGAAGGATAAACTCAAGTTTAATTGCACCACTAGATGTAGTTTGCGCGTAGAAACGTCGTAGCTGCTCTGCGTTCCATGGATTGCTCTCATCTTTTCCTGTCTTCTTGTCTTGTAGTCGATATGCTCCCCCTGGTATTACTTCTGTGACGATGTAGGGTCCCACCCAAGGGGACTCCAATTTGCCATGGCTGTCTTGCCTGAGTCGCAAAACTAGGTCTCCCACCACGAAGGATCATGGACGAACTCGACTACTGTGGTAGTTTCGTAGGCTCTGTTGATACTGCGTGGCTCTTTCTAATGCCTTATCCCTTGCTTCATCTAGTGCATCGACATCATTTTGCAGTGCTTCTGTCGATGTTGTCTCGTCATATGCCGTCACTCTTGGGGCCTCGTGTGTAACTTCGACTGGAAGTACGGCTTCTGCGCCATGGACCAGGAAGAAAGGAGTTTCTTGAGTTGCTTCGTTAGGCGTAGTTCTTAGGCTCCAAAGAACGGAGGGCAATTCTTCTACCCAAGCGCTCTTGGCTTTCTCGAGAGGTGCTAAGAGCCTCTTTTTTGTCCCACTACATATCAGGCCGTTGGCTTTTTCGACTTGCCCATTTGTCTTCGGGTGCGCCACAGATGCGAATTTGAGCTTGATCCCTAGTCCTTCGCAATAACTCTTGAATTCCTTTGAAGTGAAGTTTGTCCCGTTGTCTGTGATGATGCTATATGGTACACCAAAATGGAATACTATCGACTTGATGAAGCTGATTGCTGCTGTCGAATCCTGAGTTGTTACCGGGGCCGCTTCCACCCACTTGGTAAATTTATCGACTGCCACTAGCATGTAAACATGCCCTCCTGGCCAAGATTTGTGCAACTTTCCCACCATATTGAGGCCCCATTGCGCAAAGGGCCAGGACAATGATATTGTTTGTAGCTCTGCTGCTGGTGCATGCGGTCTAGATGCAAATCTTTGACACGCTTCACATTTTCAAACTATATCTTTTGCGTCTTCGATGGCTGTTAGCCAATAAAATCCTGCTCGGAAAGCCTTTGCCGCTATTGCTCTGCTGCTAGCATGATGGCCGCACACTCCACCGTGTATGTCTTGTAGTATTGTTTGTCCTTCCTGGGGTGTTACACAATGCTGCAAAACGCCGGTAATACTCTTCTTGTATAATTTCCCATGCAACACGACAAACGCCTTCGATCTTCAAGTTATCCTCTTGGCCTCCACTGCATCTTCTGGTAATTGTTTATTTATCATGTATGCAAGATATGGCTGCATCCATGTTTCTTCTATCATCATGACCTCCTCTGGCTCCGACGGAGCCCCCGAGTCTGCTGCAGTAGTCGAGCTTTTCCCACTTTTTATTGATCTTTCTACTATTTCTTCCCAAAATACTCCGGACGGCACGGGTAAACACTGTGACCCGATATTTGCTAAATTGTTGGCTTCTTCATTACTATTCCTACTTATGTGCGATACTTCGCATCCATCGAATATTCCTTCGAGATAATGATATAAATTCTTGTAGGCCATCATGTTGTCATTGATTGTGTCACATCTGTTCATAACTTCCTGGACAACAAGGTTGGAATCTCCAAATATTTTTAGGTGAGTTGCTACACATGCTTTGGCCGTCTTCATTCCGTGCAACAAAGCCTCGTATTCTGCTTCGTTATTAGAAGCCTGTGGAAAGCTCATCCTTAAGACATACTTCAATTTGTCGCCGTGAGGCGATATCAAGACCACTCCTGCGCCTGCGCCTTGAACTCTCTTAGAACCGTCGAAGTACATTGTCCAAACACTGGATAAGTCTGGTGGTCCCGTGCTTTGGAGCTCCAGCCACTCTGCCGTGAAATCTGGCAAGACTTGCGACTTGATCGCCTTCCTTTTTTTGTACGTGATGTCCATGGGAGATAACTCGATTCCCCACAAAGAGACATGTCCTGTTGCTGAAGGGTTGTTCAATATGTTTGATAGTGGTGCTTCATTGACCACTATAATTGGATGCACCGCAAAGTACTATCGCAGTTTTCATGCAGTTGTGAAAACACTATATGCAAGTTTCTGATAATGCGGGTACCTCTGTTTTGTCGGAGATAACACTTCACTGATGAAATATACCGGCCTCTGGACGCCGTGGGCTTTTCCTTCTTCGCTTCTTTCGACTACTAATAATGTGCTCACCACCTGATGGGTTGCGGCGATGTAGAGTAGCAGTGGTTCTTTTTCTTTTGGTGTGACCAGCACTGGCGGCGTGGATAGCACTTTTTTCAATTGTGCAAAAGCTATGTCTGCTTCTTCCGTCCATTCAAATTTATCATCTGACTTCTTCATAAGTGCATAGAAAGGAAGCGCCTTTTCTCCCAATCGAGCAACGAAACGACTTAAAGCCGTGACGCGCCCTGCAAGTTTCTGTACGTCGTGTAGTTTTGTGGGTTTCCCCATTGTCAAAATTGCTTGAATCTTCTCTGGGTTCGCCTCTATTCCTCGTGCTGATACCAGGAACCCTAAAAGTTGTCCAGCTGATACGCCGAAGGAACACTTTGTCAGGTTAAGCTTAAGCTTGTACCTGCTCAGGTTGTCAAAGGTTTCTGCAAAGCGCTGATTAGAGATTTATCCTCTCTTGTGGTGATGACTACATCATCAATGTAGACTTGGATGTTGCGCCCTATTTGGCTTCCGAGGCAATTTTGCATCATCCGTTGATAAGTTGCTCCTGCATTTTTTAGGCCGAACGGCATCACTTGGTAGCAAAACACTCCATATGGTGTGATGAAGGCCATTTTTTCTTCGTCTTCTTTCTTCAATTTGATCTGATTGTAACCAGAATATGCATCCAAAAATGAAAGCCTCACGCATCCCGCTGTTGAATCGATTATCAGATCGATGCGGGGTAGAGGGAAGGGATCCTTTGGCCAATGCTTATTGAGAGATGTGTAATCGACACATACTCTTTGTACGTCTGTGTTCTTCTTGGGTACTATGACTGGGTTCGACACCCAACTCGAAGTTTTGATTTCTCTGATAAATCCGGCATTTTCTAGCCTGTGCAACTCTGATGCTATCGCCTTCCTTTTAGGTTCATCAAATCGTCGCAATGGCTGCTTGACTGGCTTTGCCTTGGGATCTATATTTAATGCATGCTCGACGAGTTCCCTAGGAACCCCTGGCATGTCTGATGGACACCAGGCGAAGATTTCCCAGCGCTCACGGAGGAACTCGATGAGCGCGCTTTACTATGCGGGATCCAAGTTCACCGCAATTGATGTCGTCTTGTTTGCATCTGTAGGGTGGACCTGGATTTTCTTCGAGTCCTGAGTTGTATCGAAAGCCTGATCTGGCAGGGATCGTCCAACGTCGGGTAGTACATTATGATCCGTTTCTCCTTTTAACCTCTCATATTCTGCTGTCATGCCGAAGGTTTGCGCCATCCTGTTGAATTCTCTGTCGCATGTGTTGGCTACTTCAAACTCCCTTGTACTGTGATTGTTCCTTTGGGTCCTGGAATTTTTAACGTAAGATACGCATAGTGTGGTACTGCCATGAATTTTGCGAATGCTGGGCGCCCCGGGATTGCATAATATTGTGACGGCCAGTCCATGACTTCGAATTCCAGCTTCTCTCTTCGGTAGTTGCCGCTACTGCCAAAGCAGACATCGAGTTCTATTCTTCCCAAAGGGTAGTTTGCGGCTCCTGGTACTATTCCGTGGAAGGAGCAATCTGTTGGCTTCAGACTCGACAGCGAGATGCACATTGCCTTTAGGGTTCTAGCATATATTAAGTTTATGCCACTCCCTGCATCCATGAACACTCTTCCGATATCGTACCCTCCTATTTGCGCCTTTAAAACCATAGGCGAGTGGCCTGGCCTGGGAACTTTCTTCGGGTGGTCTACTCTACTGAACTTAACTGGTTGGTCTGACCACCGTAGGTACTCTATGGTAGCTGGTGGTGATGATATTGTTAGGTTTACTTGCCTAGATATGCTTTTTCGCTCCTTCTTTGACCTGGGCACCGGTTGAATCATGGCTGATATGTAAACTTTTGACTCTAGGTGCCTTGCTAGTCTTTGCATTTGATATCCTTGACTTCTGTGTTGTTCTCCTTGCCTCCCTCCTTGGCTTGAGCCCATGGCGCTTTGCAGCCTTAGGAATGTTCTACAATCCTTCATCTGATGATTTGAGACTTTTTTCCCGTCGAGATATGCGTAGTGGATTCGACAAGGTCCGTATAGCATATCCTCGGCCGAAGGACCGGAGTATCTCGACTTTTCTACTCCTTTTGCTTGAAACCTCCTACTGTCATATCCTTCCTCTTCTTCTACTATGTAGCCCGTGGCTACCTGACTTCGCCTTTCTTGGTTACCCCTGCTGCGGTATCGTCTCCTCTGTCTGCTTATTCTGTCGACTTCTGGTGAACGTCCTCTTTTGTTATTGTATGCGTCTTCTCCATCAGCGAATTTGTTGACTTGTTCCATTAACTCGGCTACTGTCGTAGGTCTTATTCTTCCTATTTCTTCCACAAGATCTGAGCGACGAAGTCCAGCCGTAAAGGCGTCTATTGCTCATTCGTCGGAGACGTCCTCTGCTAAGTTTTTAATTATGCTCCAGCGTTGTATATAAGAACGTAGAGTTTCGCCTTTCCTCTGCACGCATGCCTTAACTTCCTCCAGTGATGCTGGGCGCTTATATGTTGAACGAAAATTTCGTGCGAATTGACTTTGGAGTTCCCCCAACTTCCGATCGATTCGTTGGGTAGGGTATTCAACCAGGACCGTGCTGCACCGGTGAGGTGTAGCTGCAAACTTTGCATTGCAGTCGCCTTTGTTCCCCCCAATATCTGTACTGCCTGCAGATAGTCTGATAACCATAGGGTAGGTTCTTGCGACCCGTCATACTTATGCTGGTCGTGTGGCAGTTTGAATTCTTTGGGTACCCGCATTTTGCGAACCCTGCGGGTAAAGCATAACGCCCTCATCTCTGTATCGTCGTCTTCATAATTCTCTTCCCTCCAAGCATGACGCGATTTGTTTACTCGAGCTTGCGCTATTATATTTCTTGCGTCCTCTTTCCTCTTCTGTCGCCTTTCCTCTTCTGATGACTCGCTGTACTCGTTATTTACGAAGTTGTATCTGAACTTCTCCTTTTGATTTTCTTTGCAGCTTGTCGACTTTATCTCTGGGCCTTTTTCCCTGATCTTTCTTTCCACTATTTCAAGGCTTCGTATCGCGGCTCGGTGCATATCTTCTCGCGGGTCCCCAGGTTCTGGCCTTGTAGTTAGTAAATACGCTTGTGCTGCTACCAATGCTGCTTCTGGCGTTTCTTGTATGAAGTCGTCTTCCTCCTCTTCTAGCTATGGAGTAGGGCTCCTTGAGTACCTTTCTTCTCTGCTACGCGTCGTCACCTCTCTATTATGCTTTGTGTCTCCGTGCCTTTCTCTGTTGTACTCTGAATCTTCGCTATGGTCTTCCCAGTACTCCTCCCTTGATATACTGTTATTGTCTTGAAAAACCATGTCTCTTTCCTCCCTTAGTTTCTTCCTGTGTTGGTATAATGCATACTGATAGCCCATTAGAACTTCTCTTCTCGATCCTTCGGGTACTTCTGTACCATGATTGATAGCTGATTTGATCATTCTCCATTCGCCAGCCGAAACGTGGACTTTCTCCTTTTCCTTTTTGTTTTGTTCTTTCATTTTGTCGACTAGCCTGTCGACCTTTTTACTTCCTTCGCTGTTGTTTTCTTTTTCTGCTTTTGTGATAATAACGCATAACTGATGTACTTTGGAGACGCCTCTGCTTCCCACGGCGAAGTCCTTTGCGTTGTTGTGCGTCTGGCACGCTCTTTCTTCTGAGTCGAAATTTTCCCGAATTTTGTCGCCTTCTGCGATTGGTGCTTTGTCGAAGCTGACCGGCGAGTTTACCTCGCTGGAAGAGTCTTCTGATGATTCCCATGTTTCCTCTGTTTTGGGCTTGTTTGCCAACGGATCTGATTTTGTCGAATCCGAGAGGCGGGATGAACCCGATGGCCCGATAATGATGCTCAAACTTCCAATGGTTAACTCCATCTCTTGATTTCCGTCGAGTTCTGGACTGCTGTTGGCTAAAAGCGAAAAAGCCATCGAATTCATGATTCCAACGCCCCGTTCCCCACGGTCGGCGCCAATTGACGAGGGGTTAACTCGGCAAATGTCCTAAATGAAGGACTTAGGATCGGGGAGATAGGGCGTCGGATGAACTCGAAGGTAAAGTTAGTCGAAATAGGTGTGTGTCGAAAGTAAACTTAGGTGTTCAACCTGGCTTGCTTTCAATCTGGCCTACACCGTCCCCTCCTGGCCCCTATATATAGATGGCCAGGTCTCGAGGATCGGGTAGGGTCCGATACAGATTACAATATCGACATACGGTAAGAACTCGTATTCGACTATCATTACAATTGGTCCTAGCTTAACGGGCCTCAGGGGTACTCAACTAACGGGCTCTATTAACTATACCCTTGTCAGTAATGGTAAGGTTGTCGTAGCCTCGGGTAAAGGTGAGGCTGTTGTTGTTGCTGGTAGTGATAGTTCTGATAGTGAATGCTTAGTTGTTCTTGCTGCATGTGTTTCACGTGATGATGAATGGATTCTTGATACCGCATGCTCGTTTCATAGTTGCTATAACAAGGATTGGTTTAGTTCTTATGAGTCTGTGCAGACTGGAGATTTTGTGCGTGTGGGAAATGACAACCAGTGCAACATTGTTGGCATTGGTTCTGTTCAGATCAAGAACCATGATGGGATGACACACACGTTGACTGGAGTGAAACACATACCCTCTATGGCGAGGAATTTGATCTCTCTTAGTACCCTGGATTGTGACGGGTACAAGTACAAAGGTGGGGATAAACGTCTGAAGGTATTATCAGGTTCTCTCATTGTTATGATTGGTGATATGAATTCTGCAAAATTATATGTCCTTAGAGGTAGCACTTTGCCTGGTATTGCTGCTGTTGTTAGTTCTGATGATTCTAGTAAGACTAACCTTTGGCATAAGCATCTTGGACATATGAGTGAGCTTGGCATGGCAGAATTGGTGAAGAGAGAGCTTATTGATGGTTGCGACTTGAGTAAGTTTGAGTTCTATGAGCATTGCATTTTTGGTAAGCATAAAAGAGTTAAATTCAATGCTTCCGTTCATACCACCAAAGGCATTTTAGATTATGTGCATGCTGATGTTTGGGGTCCGTCCCGTAGAACTTCTAATGGTGGTGCAAACTACATGCTTACTATTATTGATGATTACTCAAGGAAAGTGTGGCCATATTTTCTGAAACATAAATCTGATGTTTTTGCTGCTTTTAAGAAGTGCAAAGTTATGGTAGAAACACAAACTGAAAGGCAGGTTAACATACTCCGTACTGATAATGGTATGGAATTTTTTTCAAATGAATTAGATGAGTTTTGCAGCAACGATGGCATGGTAAGACATCACACCATCCTGTACACCCCTCAGCAGAATGGCGTGGCTAAACGCATGAACATGACCATTATTTCGAGGGCTCGCTGCATGTTGTCTAATGCAAAGCTGCATAGACATTTTTGGGCTGAAGCAGCCTCCACCGCATGCTATCTCATCAATAGGTCACCTTCCATTCTACTTGATAAGAAAACTCCCATTGAGGTATGGTCTGGTTCACTAGCTGATTATTCTGAGTTGAGAGTTTTTGGTTGCACTGCTTATGCTCACATTGATAATGGAAAGTTAGAGCCAAGGGCTGTTAAGTGCATCTTCCTTGGTTATGGTTCAGGAGTTAAGGCATATAAATTATGGAATCCTGAAACCAAGAAAGTTTTATTGAGCAGGAATGTCATTTTTAATAAGGCGGTTATGTTTTATGATAGTCCGTCTACTGATATTTCTGATGCTATTGATTCTCCTAATATTTTTGATGATGAGCAACAGAGAATTGGCGTGCAGGTGGAGCACGCAAAGGAGAATAAAAATGTGGTTCCTAAAATCAATAATGATGATGTTTATGTTCCACCTTCACCACCTATTGTTTAGCAACCATCACGGTCAATTGCAGCTGGCCGTCCTAAGAGAAATATTGCACCTCCTAATCGTTTAATTGAAGAGTGTGATATTGTTCATTATGCCTTGAGTTGTGCTGAACAGGTGGAGCATGATGCTGAACCAGCTACGTACACTGAAGCCATTGTTCGGTTGATAAGGAAAAGTGGCTAGGTGCGATGCAAGAAGAGATGCAATCGCTTGAGAAAAATGGCACATGGGATGTTGTGCGCTTGCCTAAACAAAAGAAGGCTGTCCGCTGCAAGTGGATATTTAAAAGAAAGGAAGGTTTATCTCATAATGAGCCTCCAAGGTTTAAGGCAAGGTTAGTAGCAAAAGGTTTCAGTCAGATTCCAGGTGTTGATTATACTGATGTTTTCTCCCCAGTTGTGAAGCATACTTCTATTCGTGATTTCTTTGGTATTGTTGTTATGCACGATCTTGAGCTTGAGCAGCTAGATGTTAAGACTGTTTTTCTGCATGGCGAGTTGGAGGAGGAGATATACATGGACTAGCCTAAAGGTTTCATTGTGTCTGGTAAGGAGGATCTTGTTTGCAAGTTGAAGAGGTCCCTTTATGGTCTGAAACAGTTGCCATGACAATGGTATAAAAGGTTTGATTTATTTATGGTAGCACATGATTTTAAGAGGTCTCAGTATGATAGCACTATGTCATCAAGTTTGTTAATGGATCACCTATTTATTTTCTGCTATATGTTGATGATATGTTGATTGCTGCCAAGAGCATGAAAGAGATCACTACTTTAAAGGCTCAATTAAGTAGTGAGTTTGAGATGAAGGATCTTGCGAAAAAAAAATTTATAGTGCACTTTTTTTTAGCATTTACAGAACTAGGATTCTTTTGATGCAAATTACAAAACTAGGACAGCGTTGCATCCGGCGGACAGGAAAAGAAGATTTTGTATCCGCCGGATGCGATAGGATGATTCCGAGGCAGCCGGCGCCTGCACGGCATGCAATTGTATCCGGCGGATACAAAAGGTGGTTTCCGGGCAGCGTTTACTACACGCACCCAACCGGGCAAGCAACGCGCACCCAAAAACTCGTTATTTCCATTACTTTGCATTATTTTTAGTCGCCGTAAATATTTCGGATGTTTTATCTATGAGTAATATTTCTGAATATATATTGGAAGTAACATTTATATTAATATAGAAAGTGCGTGATACATCGGTATTACATACCGCAAACTAAAATATAGAAAGTGCATGATACATCGGTATTATATACCGCAAACTAAAATAGAAATACATGATTCGGGACAACTAAAATTAAGATACAAATATAGTACGAATAACTAAGGCTTAACGACTCTCTTGCCCTTTGTTAAAGAAGATTTTTTGGCCGAGTCGCTAGGCATGAAGTGGTCGTCGTCGTCGAGATCGTCTACGTCGCTCAACCATGACGGTGCAGTTTCTTTGCCCTTGCAAGCAGCGCCCTTGGGCTTAGATGAGGTAGATTCTTTGCTCTTCGATGACGCCCCTTTCTTCTTGGCCCAATCGCTAGGCATGAAGATATCTTCATCTTTGTGGCTGTCGTTGATCCAGAGCGTGGTATGTTGAACCCACCAGCTCATATCTTCTCCTCTCTCCTTTATATCTGTCCAGTGGCCGTTGATCTTGATAAGTTCTGCCTAGACCTCCTTCCAGGTGCGAGATGGGCCAGTCGACTTGCTCTGATTGTAATCAAATGTGACCTCAATGAGATCGTTGGGGGTATTGACAAGCTCGTCAAATGGAACAAGCTCACGGTTTCTTCTATATCTACAGGCTGCCTTGAAAACCTCTACGGACATAACAGTTTTCCAGCTACGATTGGGAGGCGCCATGTTGGGCAAGATACAATGAGCTAGAACTGAAGTTTAGGTGGTCTTATATAGGACTTGAAGAATAGAAATGGCGGGAAAGAAGACACGGAATGCAGAAGGCGGAAAAGAAGAAGCGGGAAAGGAGTTGGCGGGAAATACGAAGCGGGAAAGGAGTTGGCGGGAAAGAACAAGCGGGAAAGAACAAGCTGGAAAAATAAGCGGGAAAGAACGAGCGGGAAAGAATAGGCGGGAAAGAAGTTAGCTGGAGAAATCGAGCGGGAAAGTAGTTTGCGGAAAAGAACGAGCGGGAAAATTTTTGCTAAAAATAACGAGCGGGAACGGAGTTGGCAGAAAACAACTAGCGAGAAAGAATAGGCGGGAAAGAACAAGTGGGAAAGAATAGGCGGGAACAAATAGTCAGAAATAAATCGTGACAAATATATGTGTCTCATACATCATAGGATAGTAGTACAATGAGAACCAGAAACATGCTTAGAAATATATGTCTAATACGAATGTGCATACAAATTATTAGGATACAAAGATACAAAGATCACAAAGATCATCGACGGCGCGGAGCACGTGGTGGTCCTCGTGGCGGAGGCGTGGTCCATCCATACCTGTTAGGGGCTGCTCGATAGTACTGAGTGCTCTCGACCTCCTGGTTGTCGGTCTGTGACTGCTGTGTGGGATCAGGTGGAGGAGTAGTAAGCAAGGCCATATAACCACCCATAGGGTCTGAGTTAATATCGATGTCACCAGTCATCCAAGTCGATCCCTGCATAGGCGACGTCCCTCCCTGTGCTGTAGCGTGCAATGCAACAAAATATATTAGGAAATTACGGCTATGTATAACTTAAGAAATACAACAACTGTGAACTACACGTACCTTCTGACATGGCTATCTGTGGAGTATAACCAAAAATCTGCGACGCTATGCCTTCATACTGTGGCTGGCTCAAGTAGTCATACTCCGGCTGCTGCACATAGCCTGAACCTCCAGCCTGGTAAGGATCAGGCTGCTGCTGATGCTGCCAAGCTGAACCTCCGGCCTGATCAGGAGCAGGCTGCTGGTGAGTCCCAGCTGAACCTCCAGGCTAGTAAGGATCAGGCTGCTGCTGATGCTGCCAAGCTGAACCTCCAGCCTGATCAGGAGCAGGCTGCTGGTAAGGCCCAGCTGAACCTCCAGCCTGGTAAGGATCAGGCTGCTGCTGATGCTGCCAAGCTAAACCTCCAGCCTGATCAGGAGGAGGTGGCCTCTGTCTCGACGTGGAGCGCCGCGTAGCTGAACCTCCTACAATACTCCTCAAAGAGTTCAGGATCGAATGGAACATCTGAGGACCAAACATTATTCCGCGCATATTCCCACTCTCTAATATATTTCCCAACAAATGTTAGCCACTTCTCCACGGTCCTATTTGTGCCCTTCTTTTTTAACCTGTTATTGCAAATTATAACATTAGCACCATAATAGCAGCAGTTTGCACGTATGTATCTTATAAAAAATAGAAGCAGTCTGCAGGTATGTATCTTATAAAAAATAGCAACAGTCAACAATACTTACTCGTGGATTTCTGCTAGTAAGGGCTCATCCGCTGGAGGTGGAACTATATCCTGAAGAAGATTAAATTGTCTCATAACCCTCTGTTGAGACATCTCCTCCACAAATATATCAAACACAATCTTGGACTTTGTAAGCCAGTATTCGTGATCTCTTGTGCACAAATAAGAAAGCCCACCAGGATATCTAGCTGCGATACTTGCAGGAGAATATGGGTCCCAGATTACCGCATCGCCGGGGTAAAAATCAAATGCCTCGGTAATCGACTGGTAGCAGCCCCTAACCTGGTCAAAGGCAAACCGTCTCTGTATGTAAAAATTAACATTTAGTTTGTGAAACACGTATTTCAGCAATGCAAAATAAAAACAATATCGTTACGCATGTACCTTTCGATGTGTCCAAAGTGTAGCAATAGTTGGCATATCGATGTTATCAGGATCCACCATCTCGTCAGCAGGAAATGGCTCACTCACTTTAATGTCTGGGCGTCCAATTGCAAATCTCTCCCACGACCATAGCTGAAGAAAAAGTGGGCATCCAAGGAGGATAGAACGTGGCTTACTCTTGCGGCAACTAATACACATAGCTCTGTACATGCCTTCTAGCAAGGCAGAACCCCAACTCCTCGGTGTAATGTCATCCGGAGTCACTGCATTAGCAATCTCAAGTGCAATAGGGATGAAACCCGCAGAAATAGTGTCTCCATGACTCTCTATGAACATAATCTTCCCAAACAACCACATCAGGTACGCCTCCAAGGACCGAGTAATCTGTTCTTCAGTAGTCTGTTGAAACTTCCATATCTGCAAAGATAAGAATGAGAAAACATATGAATTTACAGTGCAACCGAATTTCGAAATAGATTGCATGAAATAACAATGCAGTAATATACCTGAAACTCCCTCAACGAAGCATATTTAGGCCCATGCGAGGAATCTATATCCGGATATGCCACGTCTCCACGGACTCCGTTAAAACGAGCAATCTGATCCGCCGCCCAATTTCTAGGTGCTTTCAATGGCCCTATGGGATGACCAGCCAACGGAAGTCCCAACAAGTATGAGACGTCCTGCAAAGTAGGAGCCATCTCACCCCAACGGAAGTGGAACGTGTGGGTTTTCGGTCTCCACCGATCCACTAAGCCACTGAGCAAAGCCCTGTCCAAGGTCATCTTCCTCTCGGTCTCTATCACCTCATGACGAGGATGCTCCTCCAAGTCCTCGCGGGTTGACTCTACTAGCCGTGCGAAAGGTAGAAGTCCAGCCCACTTCAACCTACAAACAAATTTAAACATATTAGTAATAGATAATCAAAAGGCAAGAATTAATAGTAATATGAATACAAATAACTTTGTACCTTTCTACCCAAGCAGGGTGTATCATCCAGTACTCATTCGGAGTGCGACACTGTAGAGGCTCGATACGATGAGTATTATCGTGGAATCCATAATATTTCAGCAATCTGCCCCGATGATCATATTCAACGCGGTCATCAAGCAAAGATGGATAATCCATACCTGAACATATGAACAAGAAATATTAGTACAACGTAAACAAAGTAACAAATAAAAACGTAGTTCCTCATATATTACAAATATTAATGTAGTTCCTCACATATTACAAATAAAAACATAGTTCCTCACATATTACAAATACGGCGGAGTTCCTCATATATTACAAATAAAAACATAGTTCCTCACATATTACAAATATTAATGTAGTTCCTCATATATTACAAATAAAAATGTAGTTCCTCACATATTACAAATAAAAACGTAGTTCCTCACATAATTCTAATAAAAACGTAGTTCCTCACATATTATCTACGTTCTTCCTCTTCCGCGACCTCTTCTTCCACGGTTCGAACGTCCTCGAGTAGCTCGGTTAGGGTAGAAAGTGGGACATTTATCATCCTTATGTCCCCATGTATTGCATAGGAAGCATTGTCGAGTCACCGGCTTCAGATTCATCCATGTCATTTCGGATGCGCCTACACTGTCTTCTACCCCTGTTCGTGCGCTTTAGACTAGGATCTGGGATATACTTCCTTTCCACTGGATCTACCGTGTTGAAATTACCGATAGCACGATATCCATGCATCTCGCCAGTCTAAGTGTAAACCACAGCCATGCTCCCGTAGTAGGGGGACACGAAGGACATTGGGTCCATTTGAAGCATCCCGCACGCAGCCAAAATATGTGAGCAAGGTAAGTGAAGTAACTTTGGTTTGTTGCATGTGCACGCACAAGTTGGAAACTCCTCAGTTCCAATTTTCACTTCATGAGTCCTCATGATGTTGCCAGTACCAAACTTGTCCGTTTGTAAGCGGACCTCAAACCTCAGTTCTTCATTTCCGGTGGCAACGACCATGTGTCCTCTACCCTTTTCTATCTTCTTCTCCATGTATTTTGCAATCTTCTCATAGTATGGTGTGTTAGGATTTCTCAAATTATGCATTTCAGCCTCCTCCCGTCTCTCTTTGAAATATTTCAGTGTGCAATAGAAAATTCCCTCCACAATTGCTGTTAGTGGGAGTGCCCTATTTCCTCTAAGCACAAAGTTGTATGACTCAGCTAGGTTAGTGGTCATACAGCCGAACCTAGCTCCATGAGCATCGTGAAGCAATGACCACCTCTCCACAGGCTCATGCTCTATCCATTGTGCAAAGTTCTTTATGCGAGACCCAGGACGCCTCCTAAGAGGGGGGGATCAAATCCTGGCAGATCGCAAAGTCCAATTGGTTCTTCCTCTGGGGGTAATGTTGTTTCTTGTTGAGTTGCTACTAGAGCTGCATGAGCCGCTACTGCGGCTGCGCGGCCTGCTTTTCTATGTTTAACATGCTCTCCAGTTAGTTCATGCAGCTTCTTTGTGAGAAATGCATACTTCCATTGCTGGTTTTGCTTGCATAACTTTTTGAATAGGTTCATAAGATTCTTACTCCTGAACTGTGAGAAAAAATTGGCACCTAGATGTCTCATGCACCACCGGCTCTGCAAGTCAAGCCATGGTTGTCGTGGTTTCGTCAACAGATCTGCCATAGGGGTAGGTGTATGGCGGTTTGTGGAAGGGGGTGAACACGGAGGAGTGATCCAGGACGGTGGTAGCACGAGTTTACCCAGCTTCAGATCCCGCAACGGTGGCGAGACCCTACGTGCTGCTATAATTCACTATAAGGCAACAAGTGCTCGGTTACAATGATGAGGTTGGCTGTTTCGCTATGCGATTGGCCTGTTCTTGTTATGATGCCTCAAGGGCTGCTCCACGCCGGGCTTATAAAGGCGCCTGGCGTGGGCTACACGTTGGTACAGGAGCGGATACAACTTGGAATCCTAGACTAAGTCCTGCACGTACGCTACAAGGTCACCCGCCATGGGCCGTCATCCGGATCCGCCATAAGCTCGCCGCTAGTAGCCCGCCATGGGCCTGTCTCCGGATCCGCCATAAGCGCCTGCGTCCAGTACCGCCGTGCCATCTTCAGCAACTGGGCCGCCCAGTATGGCGAATCCGCCATACCACCCCTGACGGGCCACCCTGGCTTGCTGATTTAGGACTACGTCGCTGGTATACCTATTTGGTATATCCCCAACAGTAGCCCCCAGGGAACTTCAAGATCACCATCTGCATCCGCCATGCTTGTCCTTGATAAGTCATTTCCGCCATAGCTCTTCTTCACTGGGATGGCGGTTATCTTGAGGTTCCTTCTTTCATCTATCAATCCGCCGTAAATAACGGATCAAGCGACGTAGTTATCTTAGCGAGATTTTCGGGATCCAGTGGATCATACCATTGAAATCCGCCGTAAATTTCGGCATACAGTTCCTTCTAGGGCAAGATTTACCAAGTTACTTTCTTACCCTCGGACACGTGTCGCCAGATTAGGGTTTCTGCGATCGGGATGAGCGGTGGTGATGGCGGGCACGAATCTCGAGGCCCGGGGTCTATATATACCCCGGCCTCTCACCCCCGGCCGGTCACCCCTTCATTCTCCCCCGTCGCACTCTCTCTCTCTTCAGCGCCGCCACGAGAGCTTCGTGATCTCCGACGAGCCACCGCGGAAGACCTCGCCGCTGGTAGCATTTTTCGCCGGACCACTTCACCCGACACCATGAACTCCGGATCACCTGCCCGCCATTATTCCGATGCTGAGGAGGAAGACTCTCCTCTGCAACAGTCAGTCCAGGGAGATCATTCTGGGATGGCGGATTTGGACCCAGAAGACAATATGTCTGAAGCTGAGGAGGAGATGGCGGGTGCAAACCCAGATGACCCCGCAGCGGATGGCGAAGCTGAGGAGGAAGAAACAGAGGGCGAAGAACAGATCCCCCAGAACCTTCATGGGTACTGGCAGAAATCCCATGTTAAGGATTCTGACGTCAAGGCCATGGAAAGCGAGGGCACCGTAGCTCCTCAAGCTGAATCCGGATGGCGGACTAACTTCAAGGCCCCAGTGCCTCTTCCTAACCCCTCCGAGATCGTGATGCTCAAATTCCACGTGGAGAGGGGTCTCAGTATGCCTCCATCTCTTTTCTTTACAAATCTTCTGAAGTACTATGGACTGCAGCTCCACCACATATCACCAAACAGCTTGGTATCTGTGGCGGGTTATGCAGCTTTGTGCGAGGGATACCTCGGGATCCGCCCCAGGGTAGACCTCTTCCAACTCTTTTTCTCCGTGCATGCCAATTATGAAGACGACGAATCTCTTCGAACCTGCGGAACTGTTTGCTTCCTTCCACGCAGGTCGAAAGAATACCCTTTCATCATGCCACTGGACTCCGCCATCGGATGGAGAGGGTCCTGGTTCTACATGGCGGACAAGTCTGCGCCATCTCAAGCCCGCGGCCTTCCTCCATTCAAGAACGTCGCTGCTGAATCCCGCGACACCTGGACAGCTGTCAATGACGAAACCGCCACTCCCTATGTCAAGCTCCTGGCTCGGCGGATTGCCAAGCTATCTGTGGATGGCTTGAAGGGAATCGACACCATCAACTGCTGGATATCCCGGCGAATTCAACCACTGCAACACCGCGATCGCCTGATGCACGAGTATACTGGTGCAAATGATGGCATGCGTTGCTCGGATCAGGAGCTTGACCCTAAAGTGGTTGAGAAGCGCATCCGTTCCCTGATGAAGTCTCCCAGGAAGAAACCTTTGAAGTTCGGCATGGCTATGTTCGAGAATGGCACCTGCCCTCCGGTAAATTTCCTTTCCGCCATAATACTGTACAGTATCTTTATATTTTATAGGACATAACATTTGTCTTATTACCAGCTCAAATCGCTTGGCTCTGCTCACTTTGCCCATCCCCTTCGCCGCTCCAACCTCAAATCTGCCGCTAAGGAAGAAGTAGTTCATTCTAGCGGAAACAAGGAGGAGATGGCGGGGAATGTTGAAGATACAGCCCATACGACCCAAGAGAAGGCGGTTTCCAAGAAACGGGGCGGTAGCGGGAAAACTCGCGGAGGTGGCGGGAAATCTGCTGATTCCCGTCGTTTCGAAGCTCAACGCAGGGCGGAGCTTGAAACGCCATCCGAGAGTACCGCTACCATCAATCTGCCCAAGTCAAGGTAATCTTTGGACACCCTTTTTCATTGTTTTACTGCTTTCCATTTCTAATTCCTTTTCTCTTAGAAGAAAGAAGCCAACTATCAAGGAGCCGTCCTCCAAGCGAGCCAAGCCCTCCCCTGCGACTATCCCGCTCACCCCTGATGCACCAACTCCCTCCGTTCGTATCGATATTGATATGGAGGATGCTGGTGGTCAGTTTGACCAAATGCCAGAAATCAACCCAACGACTGAAGCTGCGGCTAATGATGTCGTCCGAAGCGAAAAGGCTTCTGGTTCTCAGGGTCAAGTGGCGGATACTCCGTCTGGGGGCAGTTTATACTGGAGGCAAAAGCAACTTGAGGTCGTCAATCTTATTTCGAGCCAGGAAGATGCTAGCAACCAGCTGTCCTGCGGCATTGCCGCTTTTGTTGAGAAAACATCGACTATGAAGAAGGTATGTACTCCCAGTAGCCCCCGAGCGCCATGGCGGATTGCAGACTCGATCCGCTATGAGGCTTCAAGATGGACTTCTGTAAGTTTTTGAATAGCTTAGCCCTCGAGCGCTGGTAGTTCACCCAGTACTCTATAGAGAACTTCAAATTTTCATACTGAGTAACCCCCGAGCGTTATGGCGGATAATCATCCGGCATAAAGCTTTTAGAAGAAAAAATCAGCATAAGTAGTCCCCGAGCATCATGGCGGATTCCATTCATCGTGATGCTCTAAGAGTAACTAAAAAATTAACATAAGTAGCCCCCGAGCGTCATGGCGGATTCTTTCCATCATGATGCTCTAAGAGTGACTAAAAAAATTAACATGAGTAGCCCCCGAGCGTCATGGCGGATTCTTTCCATCATGATGCTCTAAGAGTGACTAACACTTCAAATTTTGCCAGAACTATAAGAAAGTGGTGGAGGACCTTGTCCAGGTCGTCAGCTCGCAGGAGAAGGAGCTGGCGGAGAAAGGCGCTCTTGTGGCGGATTTGCAGCAGCAGCTTGAGAATAGCGGTAATCTACCTTAAGTTTCCTTTATGCTTATTCTATCAAACGCTGAACTGACATAATTCCGCCATGCAGACGCTGCCAAGCTCAAGTCCACACTTGAGGGGATGAAGCAGGGCCATGCCATTGCGATGGACGGGCTGAATCAACAGCTCCGAAAATCACTGGCCGAAAACGCCACCCTCGAGAGGCAGCTGAAGGACCAGGAGAACCAGGGCAAGAAGAAGGACAAGGAGATAGCAGATCTCCGCAAAGCCGCCGCTGATTTTGAGAAGCGGCGTGAAGGCTTTAACGAGCTCCTCCATCACTTCCAAAACAACTTGCTAGGTACCACCTCTTATAACTTGTTTTTCAACTTCTGCTATGCAGTTCGTGACGCATCTTCTTTTATCCGCCATGCAGCTTCCTTGGGGCAAAGCGAGGTGGACACCGCTGAGGGCTTGCGCATGGCCACCGACGCAGCGAGGAAGGAGCTTGATGGCCTTCTCAGCGCTGGTCGCCAAGCGTGCGGGAGCCTGCAGATAGCGGGTTCTTCCAACCTTTCCGCCATTGCGCTCACACAGAAGCTGCTGCTGGTGCCAGGGCTGGTGGCGGACTGGAAGCTGTCCTCTGCTCGGGGTGGTGCCAGAACAGCGCTGACTTTGGCGAAGGCCCACTATCCCGAGATGGACCTGGACCAGCTCACCTCCGGCATCCCTGAGAGCGGCGAGGATGGCGCGCCGGTGGACGAGGCCGCCATCCGGCAGAGCGTGCTTGGATACGATCAACTGTGTGCCCTTGGCACTCAGTTGAACGTATACTATGAAGCATACGAGCTGCCAGGGTCGCCCAGCCAAGCTTCGGCATCCGCCTCCGCGGCAACTGCAGGTGGTGATGGCGGGGATGAGGTGTCCTCCAAGATTCTGCCATCTTCTTGAGTTGACCCCTGCAATATGGCGGGAAAAAGCACTGCATCAATTCGGCCCCTGAGTGGGTCTGTAATTTAAACTTAAACTGCGTGTGATGTGTCTGCACTGTGACTGATCTGCTAGTGGCGGATCAGTGGAATGCTTGTGAACTTTTGCAGTTTGTTTTTATGAAGTGGTTTATTTGCGCGAAGAAACTGCCAGGCCTAGTTTTATGCAACTTGCAGTTTTTGCCATGCCCAAAAAACAACACTTAAATTTTTTCACGCGTAGGATTGTGTGATCTGCCATCCGGCTCTCTGTGCTTGACTTTTCATGAGATGGCGAAATCTTCGCACGAACAATCCGCTAGGGCGACGATACTTAATAGCAACCGTCCAGAACCCTAAGCAGATGGCGGCTTAGATCGTCAAAAAGTCACTACTCTGGAATCCACACAGAAAACATCGGATGAAGATCAAAACACAAAAAAGCTACGCGGACCACTTATGGCAGATTTAAAAGAGACGCAAGTGCAAAGCACAATTGCGCAAAAGGTTCTATATGATCTAAATGAACAATAAAGGAGGTAAAAGACTCAGAAAAAATCAAGAGTGAACCAAATGCTTTATTTCATTGATCATATAGAGGTGCCTATTACATAGCTTAGAAAAGTGCTAAGTGTAGAAAGGACGTAGCTGTGCGATGTTCCATGGACGATCTGTCTCGTCGTAGATATCGTCAGGGTCTCTTCGTTTGCGCTTCTTACTTGGTCGCTTATCTAGCTCGCGAATATCAACGAGGTAGTAGGATCCATTCAGTAGAGCTTTGCTGATGACGAAGGGTCCTTCCCAAGGCGGGGATAGCTTATGGGACTTCTGCTGCTTGAGGCGTAGCACCAGGTCGCCCTCTTTGAACGAGCGTTGGCGAACTCGCCTGCTGTGATAGCGGCGGAGATTCTGCTGGTAGATGGCGGATCTCTGGGCTGCTAGGTCGCGCTCTTCTTCCAGCGGGTCCACAGATAGTTGTCTGGACGCTTCTGCATCTTCTTCCTTGTAGGCCTCGACTCTTGGAGAATCGTACTGAACATCACTTGGCAAGATTGCCTCTGCTCCGTAGACTAAGAAGAAAGGGGTGAGGCCGGTTGATCTGTTTGGCGTGGTCCGTAGACTCCACAGTACAGATGGCAACTCCTCTGCCCAGGCTCCAGCTGCTCTATGTAGCGGTGCTTCCAGGCGTGGCTTGATCCCTGACATGATTAGTCCGTTGGTCCTCTCAACTTGGCCATTAGACTGTGGATGTGCCACAGATGCTAGGTCAAGGCGGATTCCGTTGTGATGGCAGTATTCTTCAACTTCTCCCTGAGACAAGTTTGTGCCATTATCGGTGATGATGTTGTGTGGGATGCCGAATCAGACCACAATGTCCTTGACAAACTTTAGGGCGGTTTTGCCATCAAGTTTTCTGATGGGCTTAGCTTCCACCCACTTCGTGAATTTGTCTACCGCTACCAAAAGGTGCGTAAATCCTGAAGGTGCTGTTTTTAGCGGACCTACCATGTCCAGCCCCCAGACTGCAAAAGGCCAAGTTATAGGGATCGTATGCAGTGCTGTGGCGGGCATATGGGTCTGCTTGGAGTACATCTGGCAACCATGGCAGAGCTCCACAATGCGGTCTGCATCTGCCTTGGCTGTTGGCCAGTAGAACCCATGGCGGAACGCTTTTGCTACTAGGGATCTGGAGGCGGCGTGATGGCCACATTCGCCTTCATGGATCTCTCCTAGTATTTCGATTCCATCCACTTGGGATATGCACTTCATAAAAACTCCCGAGGTGCTTCGTTTGTAGAGTTGGCCATCTATGATGGTGTACGCTTTGACTCTACGCTCGGTTTGTCTTTTCTGGACTTCGTCTTCGGGAAGCTTCTTGTTCGTCAGATACTCCAGGAAGGGCTCTGCCCATGGCGGATTGCTAGGCAAAACCGCCATAACAGGGGAGCTCGCTATCTCCGGATTTTCTGGATCCACCATCTTAACTGATGGTACGCGCAGATGCTCAAGGAATACGCCTGGCGGAACTGCCCTACGGCTGGATCCCAGTTTTGACAAGGTATCGGCCGCCATGTTATCTTCTCGCCGTATGTGCTTTAAGTCGTAGCCGAGGAAACTTTTGGCCATCTCGTCCACTTCGTCCCTGTACGCCGCCATTACTTCGTTCCGAGCTTTGTATGTGCCAGCCACCTGCTGAGCCACAAGGTCAGAGTCTCCACAGCACATGATGTGTTGTACGCCGATCTCCTTTGCGACATGTAGCCCATGTAGTAGCGCTTCATATTCCGCGATGTTGTTGGTGGTGGGGAAGTGAATCTGGAGAACGTAGCTTAGCTCATCTCCCTTAGGAGATTTGAGCGTCACTCCAGCCCCCGAGCCGTGTAGCAACTTTGAGCCATCAAAGTGCATCACCCAATGCTCTGGTTCTGGGACTGGCGTAGTCTCCTGTGCTTCTTTCCAATCCGCCATAAACTCCGCCAACGCCTGAGACTTGATGGCGGTGCAAGGCTTGTAGTCGATGTCGAAAGAGGCCAATTCAATGCCCCACTTCGCAACTCGTCCTGTTGCGTCGCTGTTGTTGATGATGTCCTTCAGTGGGGCTTTGCTCACCACTGTGATCTTATGGTCATAGAAGTAATGCCTTAACTTACGAGAAGCTAGGAAAACTCCGTATGCCAATTTTTGGTAGTGAGGGTAGCGCTGCTTGGATTCCGTCAGGACCTCGCTGACATAGTAGACTGGTCGCTGTACGCCGTACTCCTGCGCTTCTTCCTTACGCTCTACCACAATGACGATGCTGACTACCCTATTGGTTGCCGCCATGTATAGTAACATGGGTTCCTGGTCTTCAGGTGCTGCTAGGACTGGTGCAGTGGATAACACTCTCTTCAGATCCTTAAGTGCAGCGTCTGCCTCGTCGGTCCAGACGAATTCGTCTGATTTCTTCATCAGCTTGTAGAGTGGCAAAGCCTTCTCGCCAAGACGACTGATGAATCTGCTCACTGCTGCCACGCAGCCTGTGAGTCTCTGCACGTCTTTTAGGTCGATGGGCCAGGAGATGTCGAGGATTGCCTTGATCTTCTCCGGGTTAACCTCAATTCCGCGGTGGGAGACGATGAATCCTAGGAGTTGTCCAGCTGGGACCCCGAAGACGCACTTCGTTGGGTTAAGCATCATGTTGTACTTCCTGAGATTGTCAAAGGTCTCTTGCAAATCCGCTATAAGGCCATCTTGCTTCTTGGACATGACTGCGATGTCATCCACGTATGCGTGGATATTTCGTCCGATTTGATCCGCCAGGCACTTTTGCATAGTGCGCTGATACGTTGCTCCTGCGTTTTTCAGACCGAATGGCATTGTGACATAGCAATATGTGCCATAAGGTGTTACGAACGACGTAGCGAGCTGATCGGACTTTTTCATCTTGATCTGGTGGTATCCGGAGTAGGCATCTAAGAAACACAGTAGCTCCGATCCCGCCGTCGAGTCAATGACTTGGTCAATGCGAGGCAAGGGAAAAGGGTCTTTTGGACATGCTTTGTTCAGGCCAGTGTAATCTACACACATGCGCAGAACTTTGGTGTTTTTCTTAGGAACTAGCACCGGATTCGCCACCCACTTGGTATGTATCACTTCCTTGATGAAGCCTGCTTTCAACAGCTTGGAAATTTCCTTTGCTATGGCGCGGCGCTTTTCATCTCCGAAGCGTCTCATGGCTTGTCTTACTGGCTTTGAGCCAGGAATTATCTGCAGAGCGTGCTCGGCGAGTTCCCTGGGTACACCCGTCATGTCAGATGGCTGCCATGCGAAGATGTCCCGGTTCTCACGGAGGAACTCGACGAGCGCGCTTTCCTATGCGGGGGACAAATTCGTCCCCATGGCGGTAGTCTTGGCGGCATCGCCAGCGACAAGTTCCACCTGTTTTGTATCGACTGTAGGCTTAAAGGTGGGCGGGGTGGCGGAAACGTCCTGCTTGGATGCCGGCATCTCCGCGGGGTCCGTTGCGGCGTGGATTTCTTTGAACTCCTCACCGAAGAACACTGCTTCCGCGAAGGCGGCTTCTCCTTCCTCGCACTCCTTTGCCTTTCTGAAGCTGCCATAAACGGTGATTATGCCATCCGGTCCTGGCATCTTCAGTTGATTGTAGATGTAGCATGGCCTTGCATGGAAGCTGTGGAAGGCGGGGCGCCCGAAGATCACGTGGTATGTGCTTTTAAACGGGACCACCTCAAAGGTTATGGGCTCTTCTCTGTAGTTTTCCTCACTACCGAAGGCAACCTTGAGTGTGATGGACCCGAGAGACTTGGCTTGGCGACCAGGAACCACCCCATAAAAGGTGACCGCGCTATGGCGGAGTTGGGTCTTGGTAAGGCCGAGCTTTGTCAGCGTTTCTACGTACATGATGTTCAGGCTGCTGCCGCCATCCATTAAGCATTTGGAGAACACATAGCCATGGATTACAGGGCATACCACCATGGCGTAATAGCCATCTGGGATATGCTCTGGATGATCATCGCGGCTCCAGTGCACCGGTACTTCGGACCATCGGACGTACTGGCGGATTTTTGGCACGGTGGCATTAAGTGAGCGCATAGCAGCTCTCTGTGCCTTAGCCGTGGGGGGTCCAAGGAATGTGTGAAAGGCACCTTTTTTGTCCTTGATTGGGTTACCCTTGCCAGTACCACCCTCTGCCTTTTCGGCGGGTTTGGGCGCAGGGTCTTCATCCATATCGCTGCCATCCCTAGACTCCTTGTCTTTATCCGCTTTTCCTTTGCCACGAGGCCGTTGTCGCCGGCTACGCTTGAAGCCAGCTTCTTGATCCGCCTTGAGGTCGTTGACAAACTTGCAGTTCCGGTTGGTGTGGTTGCACTTTCCCGAGGCGTCACGATGGGCAAAACATGGCATGTCGCGGTATTCGTCGTAAGACACGGGGGCGGATGGCGCCGAAGCGGGAGTTGCAGAACTCCGCGGCTGGCCACTGCCACCTCCGCGTCCCCTGCCGCGCTGGCTGC
This sequence comes from Dactylis glomerata, assembly GCA_007115705.1. NCBI lineage: Eukaryota > Viridiplantae > Streptophyta > Magnoliopsida > Poales > Poaceae > Dactylis > Dactylis glomerata. The sequence continues at coordinate 1,079,793 of QXEO01001013.1, forward strand.
TTTGACCCTTGTCAGCGAAGGTTGTGGCCACCATGTCCGGGGCCTGCGGCTCTTCTGGCGGATTCTTCCGTTTGTTACTGCTATTCCGCTTTCCAGTGTTCTAGATGGCGGAAGCCTTCAGAGATTCGCGGGCGTCGTCGGCGGCGGCCGCGTAGTTGCTTGCGATGGTGATCATGGAATTTAGGGTCAATTTCCCTTCGTTCCTTTCCCGCAACAGGCGATGGCGGAGCAGTTGGCCTCTCTCCAAACTGTCAATGAACGCGAGGATGGCGGATTCGTCAGTAACCCCTTCACAGGAGTTCTTCATATCCAGCCATCGCACGAGGAAAGTTCGGGAGGTCTCGTCGTCGGCTCGTCGGCACCGTTGGAGGTCACCAATGTTGTGGGGTCTCTTGTAAGTCCCCTCGAAATTTTCCGTGAACGCAGTTTGCATATCGAACCAGGTTTGGATGGAGTTTTCTGCCAGGTCATTGATCCACTGCCTCGCAGTGCCGGATAGCATCAGGGGCAAATAGCGGACAGCGACATTGGGAGATCCCCCGGCGAATTGTACTGCGTTGAAGTAGTCTTGTAGCCAGGTCAAAGGCCTATCGACTCCATTGTACTGGCGGATATTTTTCTCGATTTTGAACCCATACGGGATGGGCTCGTCACGAATCCGTGGTCCAAAGCACTTTGGGCCGAGGAAGAAGGCCGTTTGAGACTTGGCAATCTCATTTAGATGGGTACGGGCGTCGTAGGGCTTCTGGTCTGGCGGATCCTTGCGGGAGTTGCGCGATCTTGCTGGCCCGCCGCCACCGCCACCGCCGCCATGAGGGCTCCCTGGTGGGGATGGCGAAGGGTCGCGTCTGCGCTTGCCCTCGCCATCCTGCGACTGTTCTCTGCAGCTACGACTTCCATCCATTCTTCGTGAGGATGGATCATTGTCATGGCGGCGGGAGCCTTGCCCTTTGTCGTCGTGGCGGCGAGTGGAGCGATGCTTATCCTTGTCACCGTCACGATGCGCGCCGTCGTCATGGTGAGATCGGTCCCTTCTCTTGGATCCGCCATCCCTGCTGTTTTCCCGTCGTGGCGGATCGTCTCTGCGTCCAGCGTCACGGCTTCGTCCTCGTTTGCCATCATTGTCGATTATGACGATTCCTCCCTTAGGGACTTCGAACGTCTTATGCTTTGGTGGCGGCATGTTGGTCTTATGGCGAGGAGCAGCAGTGGTTTGTTGGTATCCGTAAGCCGGGTAATTCTTGCGGGGTGGCGATGGATTTCTCTGTGGGCCTTTGCCATGTGGTTTGTCGTCATCGGAGGATATTGGGATGGCGTGTCTCCGATTGCGAGCTTCTCTTCTTCGGATCTCCGAGGATCCGGTATGAGACTCGTTGTCAGGACGACCACCATTATTAGCAGCTCCCTGAGCTTTAGACGCAGTACTAGACCTGCATAGCGCAGGATCAGATTCAAGGCGTCGTGATGACGTAGCCTTCTCCTGCTGCACTAATGCCTTGGTCATCAGTTTAACCGATGTCTCTAGGGCTGCTGGGCTTTTATTATGCTCCAATAGCTCCTTTGCAGCCACGATGTTCTCGATGGGCGTAGCCCTAACTTCATCGTGGTTTTTGTCCACGTATGGCGGATTCTTGATGTACATCCTGGCCAGAGTTTCCGTTGTTGGTACGGTGAACTCAAGGTTTCGTACCAGCTGCGGGTCGCCTCCTTCGTTGATCTGGTTCTGGACGAGAGTAACATACTTCTCCTCCATGTTCCTTGCGCGCTTCAGCGTGTCCTGAGCTTTAGCAATGTCGTCATCAACCTGCTTGCCCATCTTCTCGACTCGCTTTGCTTCCTTGAGGAGTGCTCGCCTTTTCTTCTCGAGATCGTTCACATCTCTGACATAGTCAGGGGTGATTGGATCTGCTAGAGTTCCATAGACGACCTTGTCCAGCGGGGTCGTGAAGTCTTCTTGGTGCTGGTCCTCGGGGATGGCGGGTAGCGGCCTGGGTCCGCCATGAATCTCGGGAAGTTGCTCCGCGGCGGGATCAGCGGCTGGTGGCGGGTTACCCTGCTCATTGCCGGCATCTCCGTCGTGGACTGCCTGAGATGGCGGATCACCGGTTGTCTGCCCAGCATCATCTCCTTTGTTGGTGACAAACACCTGCTTGGCCGCTGCTTGTTGCTCTTCAAGTGCCTGCTGCGCCAATTCCGCCTCGAGTTTCCTCATGGCGGCATCGTAATGGTCAGAATCATAGCCTTTGCTATCCCAGTCATCCGATTCACCACTTTCGTTAAGTGCCTCTAGGATGGATTCACCTGGGCTATCTTCTCCATTGGAGGTAGATCCCGAAGTGATACCTGCGAACGCAACAAGGCAGTACCGCGGTGTCTCTAACGCCAGATTGCTCATGGCGGATTCACTGCGATCTTCCACCACTTCCTCTACCTCTGGGGCGGGCTGGGTGGGATTATTTTTCAGATCCGATCTGGGCATCTTGGAAACTTCCAGATCAGATGAGTCCTCCTCCGTATCCAGCTCGAAAGCGGTCCGTTTGGGGAATTCAGCCATACCAATCCGCCGGAAATTGGTTTCCGTAGCGGGGGTAGGGTTTGTCTCTCCAATGAAGATATGGATATCTCCAATCGGGATGACGGTGAATCGAGCAGGGTCTTCTCTAGCCGGCACCCAGAGGTTATCCGCTGGGACGATGGGGAAGCCGGAATCGTAGAGGACGCGCCCGATGGCGACGGTGTCGCCGATGCCTGCAAAGGCGGATCCCGCCTGGATCCGCGCTCCAGACGCGCTTAGCCCCACGGTGGGCGCCAACTGTCGTGGTTTCGTCAACAGATCTGCCATAGGGGTAGGTGTATGGCGGTTTGTGGAAGGGGGTGAACACGGAGGAGCGATCCAGGACGGTGGTAGCACGAGTTTACCCAGCTTCAGATCCCGCAACGGTGGCGAGACCCTACGTGCTGCTATAATTCACTATAAGGCAACAAGTGCTCGGTTACAATGATGAGGTTGGCTGTTTCGCTATGCGACTGGCCTGTTCTTGTTATGATGCCTCAAGGGCTGCTCCACGCCGGGCTTATAAAGGCGCCTGGCGTGGGCTACACGTTGGTACCGGAGCGGATACAACTTGGAATCCTAGACTAAGTCCTGCACGTACGCTACAAGGTCACCCGCCATGGGCCGTCATTCGGATCCGCCATAAGCTCGCCGCTAGTAGCCCGCCATGGGCCTGTCTCCGGATCCGCCATAAGCGCCTGCGTCCAGTACCGCCGTGCCATCTTCAGCAACTGGGCCGCCCGGTATGGCGAATCCGCCATACCACCCCTGACGGGCCACCCTGGCTTGCTGATTTAGGACTACGTCGCTGGTATACCTATTTGGTATATCCCCAACAATGGTGTTTCTTCATCGGGACCGGCCTCTTTCAGCATCTTCACCGCCCTCAGTATACCAGCATGCCTATCATGAATGATGCAAACATTCGGCCTCTCCTTCATAATTGCTATCTTTAACTGTCTGAAGAACCACAACTAGCTCTCGTGTTTTCGCTCTCCACAAAAGCAAATGCCAGTGGGACGATTTGGTTGTTTCCATCCTGTGCAATGGCCGTCAAAATCTGACCCTTGTACTTGCCTGTCAAAAATGTTCCATCCACACATAACACCGGTCGACAGTATCTAAATGCTTCGATGCATATGTTAAACGAGAAAAACACTCGTTCCAAAACCTTCACAGTGGAGTCCTCCGCAAACCATGAGTCTTGGATGTCAACATAGGTGCCCGGATTTCTTTCCTGCAATGTGTGCAACATACGGACAACCGAGTCGTACGAGTCAAAGAATGACCCAAATCGCGTCTCCAACGCCTTCTGCTTAGCCCTCCAGGCCTTACCGTAAGATATGTTGTACTTGTATCTCTGCTTCACTGTCTTCTGGATAGCCTTTACCTCCATAGCTTTGCCCTCGACTATCTGTGTATGAAATAGTCGAGCTACGAGAGTGGAACTCAGGTTCTTATGATCCACCAACTAGTTCCTAATAATACATGTGTGCTGCACGTGGTCGCTCACCACCCAGAAGGTGTCATTCTTGCGGAGGTAGCCATGCACCCTAGCGGGACATCTCTCGTTGGTACATTCCACTGTTAAATATTTCTTGTTTGACGCGACTGTTTTAAATACCCTCTGCGTGGACATTGCCCAACTAGTTATTGCATCCTGAAGACGTTGCTTGTCGGGATATAATGAACCGACTGAGATGTTGTTCGGGTGATACTCCCATGCCGAATCGTGCCCCTCGTTCACTCTCATTAAATTTGAGAAGTCCTGATTCCATTCTTTCGGAATCAGGGCCTCATCCTGATCATCTTCTTCATCTTCTTCATCTGAGTCAGATGAATTAATATCATCAGCATCTCCATCAACATCTTCAGCTTCCATCTGCTGCTGCAAAACCTCATCTTCATCGTCTGAAAATATCTCACCACCTGTATCATCTGCCGCTGCACCTAATGCATGACTGCTCTGCCCTGTTTCATACCCAATGTCGTCGGCATATGACATGGCCACAGCAGGCTCATCAGCTGGTTGCATGCTCTGCCAAGAACCAAAACCAATTGTCTGGTTGCTGTGGCTTGACTCGGCCTCCCCTCCGATAGTAATCGGCTTCGCAACCACAAGGGCGATCGGGGATGTTTGCCGCCGCTCACACCCTTTCAACCAGCCCACCCACTGAGAGGTACGCTCTATCTCTTTCAACTGATAATATATATTGCTAGTTGAGTTGCTCCACAATGCTTGTAAGCTGACAGTGTACAGCTTACGATCCCATCCTAAGAACACCATTAACATCCTCTTGAATTCCCCAATACGCATGCTCTGAGGATCAGTGAACTCCACCTCATGATACTCAAAGTCACTAAGATCAGCTCCAGCATCACTGCTACGGACCGCACCGTACCCATAATGAATAACAAATCTAACTAATCCATACATGACTCCTGCTACATAAAAAATCCTACTTCCGTCAACTACACCGCTATAATATATATACACAAAATTACACTACCACCATTTGAGAATAAGATTTTTACCCTCGTAGCGTGCGAACCACCACCTCAAAACTTGCTCACGTCACACCACTTCCAACGCACCGGAATCAACAAGAACACTATAACCTGGAGAATACATAAACAATATCAAGAACGCTACATAATACAACAAGAACACTAGAACACCTACAATTTTTTTTTACACAAACTACATCTACATGCCACTATACGCACCATCAATATTTCTCCATAATTAAGCCCATATCTCTACACCGCTAAACTATATCAACAAAAAATACACGACCACCGTATGATATTAACATTTTACCCTTGAAGCTTGAAAATCACCACATTGCAACAGCCTCATGTCACACCTCTTCTGCAGCTACGAAATCAACCTGTAGAACACAAGAACAACAAGAACAATATCAAGAACAGATGAACAGCTACAGGAAAACTAACACCAACTACACCAAAATGCGACGAAATGAACCAACGGAATTTCTCCTAAAGCTAACCCATTTGTAGATCGGGCTATCCTCTACTTCTTGCAACAAATTTCACTGATTTTGATCAAGAAATGCTCTCAGAATCGAAGAAATAAGATTTGGGAATGAGAGGTTTGAGCTGAAGAAGAGAAACAGCAAAAGAGAGAGGAAGAGAGCGAAGCAACGGGCGAGTGAGGGCGACTGGGGTGCAGCGCGGGGGGTGCCGACCGGTTAGCACCCCCGCATGCAGACATGTCGTACCCGCCGGATCCGACAGCCTGATTTCGAATCCGGCGGGCGCAACTGCTTTCTCAGGTCGGCCGACGTGTCTCCTTCCCCTCCACTCGCGCCCGGCGGATGCGACAACACCTGCCAGCATGCCTCGATTTCAGCATGTCGTATCCGCCGGATTCGAAATCACCTAATCGCATCGGCCGGTTACGACGGTGCCCTAATTCTGATATTAGCTATAAATTAATGCTACATTTGATAATGCTAAAAAAAAGTGCAATATAAAAAAAAATCGCAAGGATCTTGGTCCTGCTAAGAAAATACTAGGCATGGAAATTAAGAGGGACATAAAGTCTAGTTTGCTATTTCTTAGTCAAGAAAAATACATTGAGAAAATTCTTCATCGTTTTAATACGCATGATGCAAAGTTTGTTAGTACACCTATTGCTTCTCACTTCAAGTTGTCAGCTTTGCAATGTCCTACTTCTGAAGATGATATTGAGTACATGTCACGAGTTCCTTATTCTAGTGTTGTTGGTTCCTTGATGTATGC